>JAEOAD010000054.1:15516875-16210000 GCA_036365145.1 Orientallactaga sibirica
CAAGGGAGAGACAAAACCACTTAGAATGAAATAATATGTATACCTGGAGTCATTGTGATTGATTTTATTTATTATTTATTATTTATTATTTTGAGGTAGGGTCTCACTCTAGCCCAAGCTGACCTGCAATTCACTATGTAGTCTCAGGCTCCCCTCAAACTTATGTCGATTCTCCGACCTCTGCCTCCCAAGTGTTAGGATTAAAAGTGTGCACCACCATGGAGGGCAGATTTCATTTTTTGAAAGGGGTAGTCTATATAACCTTAAACCTTTGCCTGCATAGTAATCACCACGTAGTGAAAGAAGACTGTGGATGACTGAAGAGAGCATGAAGCTGGTCTGTCAGGAGACCCGAGTTCTAGTACTGGTTCTACCAATGACTACTTAAAACCCTCTTACAATCATCTCACTGTGTCGTATGTCAACCCTGGTTCTTCTCAACCTGCTGCAGATCCAGATTCTGCATGCTCATAAAAGTACTTAAAGCTGAAGGGATTGCTCAGTGGTTAAGGTGCTTGCCTGCAAAGCCAAAGCCAAGATTCGATTACCCAGGACCCACCTAAGCCAGATGAACAAGGTGGCACATGCATCTGTGCAGTTCATTTGCAGTGGCTGGACATTCTGGCCCACCATTCTCTCTGTCTCAAATAAATAAATAAAAATATTTTTAAAAAAATATTTAAACTTTGAAAATAAGGTCATTTCACCATTGCTATTATAACAAGAGAGAATTCTGATGATGATGACTTTTCCCACTTAATAATTAAGGATACTTCTCTGGGATGGTTATCTAAGAATCAAATTATAGCCAGACTGAGACTACATAGGGAATTCCAGGTCAGCCTGGGCTAGAGTAAAACACTACCTTGAAAAAAAAAAGGTCAAATTATAAACTTAGAAAAGTTAACACTGTCATACTGTATTGATAGATATTTGTTATATTAACTCAACAGAGGGACGGTGAGCACGAAGATTATTTAGGTGTTTCAGATGAAAGTTACCATAAGAGCAGAAATTAGGTAGGGTTCAGCTGTTTTCATCACATATTCTCCCCTTGAAAACATTTTATTGGTTTCAGATGAGATTTCTGCCTTCAGTAGGGTAGAAGACAAGAACTCAGTCTACAACTTTTATTACACAGAGGAGTCATTCAGAAATACTGTTTTAAAAAGTACTATGGTCATCCTATCCCATCATTTTTTTAAGAAAGTTATTCTTTTAAGTTCTTTCTTTTACGAAAGTTTTTAAAGAAATTACTAAGAATAGTGACAGCTGAGTGCTCAGAGCATCTCTATACCATGGCCTTCAGGGCTCAGGGAGCACTTCAGAAGCAGCAGAAAGAATACAAATGCCAGCAGATGGAGAGGGTGCTTACAAACACGGGGTTGGACATGAAGAGGCTACTGCCTTCATGACCACTTAGCAAATGTCTTGCACAGCTCATACACAGCATCGGGCCTGTCAACATTCCATTATGGATGGTGAAGGGGTGAAAAAAATCCACATCAAAATAGAAGAGAAGCCGGGCGTGGTGGTGCACACCTTTAATCCCAGCACTAGGGAGGCAGAGGTAGGAGGAGCCATGAGTTCAAGATCAGCCTGAGATTACATAGTGAATTCCAGGTCAGCCTGGGCTACCAAAAAGAGAGAGAGAGAGAGAGAGAGAGAATAATTGGAAAGAAGGGGTTCGGAGCAAAGGATACCAGGGAGGGGAACAAAAGAAAATAGTGGGAAGGGATTATGACCAAGATACATTATGTACATGTGGGAAAATTGTCAATTGAAAAGTTTAAAAATAACAAAGTTTTAAGTATCACTACAAAATAGTCTGTTACTTAAAATTTGCATCAAACAACACAAACGGGATATATTTTTAAAATTTTATGCAAAAAAGCAACATGAAAACAACTAGCATTTGCATCTTTATATTTCTACAACAATATCTAGAATTCATAAAGCTCTACCCAATAAATTACAGGAGCCTGTCCTATATATTAAATATTTGATTCATCATGTATTAAATAGTTGTCAATGTAATTTTTGTATTTGGTAGTTATAGTCTAGTTCTGTGATTAAAATTAATGCATGAATAAAAATATAATTCTATAACTAACTTTCTAACTTTTAAGAAAAAAATAGAAACTAGTGTATTACTGATATAATTTCAAAAGAAATTAAATGTTGACTTTATTTTTCTACTTTTACTTCTTTAAATATTTTTATTTAGTTATTTGTTAGAAAAGAGAGTATGAGTGTGCCAGTGCCTCTTGCCACTGCAAAAAAACTCTAGTTGCATGCATCATTTTGTGTATTTGGTTGCACCTGGGTACTGGAGGACTCAAACACAAGCCTGCAGGCTTTGGAAGCAATCACCTTTAACTGCCATCTTCCCAGCCTCTTATTTTTCTACTTTTAAGTCAACATACCAAGACATACTAAGATAGTTTAACTTATGACCAAGAATAGTAGAACAATAACTTCACTTTTTTATAGACAATTTGTTTTTATTTAATTAATTTATTTATTTGAGAGAGAGATAGAGAAAAAGAGGCAGATAGAAAGAGAGACAATGGGTTTGCCAGGGCCTCTAGCCTCTGCAAATGAACTCCAGACACATGTGCTACCTTGTATATCTGGCCCTATGTGGGACCTGGCGAATCAAACATGGATCCCTAGGCTTTGCAGGCAACCACTGAGCCATCTCTCCAGTCCAACGTCACCTTTTTTAAGCTAGGAAAATTATATATTCCTTATGTGCAAGCTGAAAATAATGCTATTTTGGAAAATTTTAAAGTTAACATTAGGAAAATAAAAGAAAAATTTGGCATTTTGCTGCATTTTAGAAATCATTTTCCTTTGCCTCTTCTAAAATGATCACTTTCTGGTATGAGACACAAAGGTTGTTGATAATTTATTTGATCCCAGCACTTTTTCTTTTGGTTGGTAGTGAGGCATCCTACCATCTTGAAAGCCCATCTGAATTATTTTACTATTACTGTCTCTATTCATCAATTCTAAAATGGAGTTATGCATAATCTACGAAATGCAAATATTTTTGGAAGTTTATTTAGTGGACTTCAATGTTATGTGACATTCAATCAAAAAGACTTGTAAATAAATTTTAGGAAGGCTACCTGTGAAACAACATAATGTGCATGGTAAGAAAATCTCTGGGAGTTCAAACTTCAACCTATTTAAAAACAAAAGGTAGGGCTGGAGAGATGGCTTAGTGGTTAAGGCGCTTCCTGGAAAGCCTAAGGACTCATGTTCTACTCTCCAGGTCCCACGTAAACCAGACACACAGTGACACAAATGCACAGTCACACATCCACACGAGTCTGGAGTTTGATTGCAGTGGCTGGAAAACCTGGTGCATCAATTCTCCCCCTTGCTCTGTTGCAAAAAAAAAAAAAAAAAAAAGGTAGAAATTCTATGTCAATAGAAATGGTAACAACATGAAAAGTTGTACCTAACAATGAACTATCTTAAGAACAACCCTGGATTTTCAACCTGCCCTAAGCCACATCCTAAAATTTTCAAGTAAAAAAAAAACAAAAAAAAAAAAAAACTTGCTTCAGAATCTATTCTGCATTTGAATTTAGAAAAGGAAAAATTAAAAAAAAAAACACTTAAAAATGATAAGGACTGGTATCCTTAATTCCTGTCACCTTGCCAAGTATAGCTCGTCCATCCAGGAAAGCAGATTGCTGTTTAAAACTGGCACAAAATGTAGCTCTGGCTCTTCAAATACTGATGTGAAGGCTGAGGGTATGTACAGGGCTATGTGGATGTGACAGTTGACCTCTGCCACTTTGTGTGGGAAAAGGATTCACTGATGAGGAGTTAGCCAAAATAAAAGGCCTCAATTGCCAGCTCTTTCTCGGTGGGCTCCTGCTACATCATGGAATATCACTTACAGTGCAGCTGCAGAGGACAACACTGACAAGGCAATGTGGAGATGACTCTGGGAATTCTGCAACACAACCTGGTAACACCATCATCATCGACAAATGATGTCTTGCTTAGTTCTTGATTATGGAGTTTTTACTTTTTTGATATAATTATTGTAGATATGCCCATATGAGATCAACTTATCAGGCTGATCAAGAATGATGTTTGATACCTACACTGCAATCTCCTGCTCTTTTAAAAGAGGTTGTGCAAAAAGCTGGAAAAGCTACACTGCATGCAGAGTATGGGAGACAGAAGTCATTGAAAACAGTGGACGCTGAATATTCAAATTTGGCCAGACAGGCCCAAAATAAATAAATAAATAAATAAATAAATAAATAAACACTGCTTATCCTGTATTAAAGTCACAACATGGGAAATAGTGTGGTGGAAACACCACTGGGGTTGGGAGATCTACCTTTTATTAATTTTAACCCTTAAATCACTTATCATATATTGAGGACAATATCAAGAACCATTTCATATTAGACTAATGGAAGTGTGGAGTTCTTAGAACCTCAATAAATATTACAAACATGGTTAAGTCAACATAAAATAAATAAATAAATTAAATAAATAACATTTTGTGTCAAAACAAGCTGGGGTTAGCTCAATTTTTAAAGACTCAGATCAAGCATCTGACATCAACCCCTTAAAACCCTAAGGCTTAGCTCAACTTAGACTCAGAGAAGCATCTGACATCAACCCTTCCCTAAGGCAGAACACGATCTGCAAGGCAAACAGGACAGTACACACTGGTGTCTTTGCTTCGCTTGGGTAGAGGTTTTCCAGAACATTCGAGTTTTAATATTGTGAAGGAATAAGCATTCCTATATAATTAAATGAAAACAGATAGGTGCTTGGCTGTGTTTTAACCTTTTGGTCATCCAATGGACTTTTAAAACATTCCTTTGGATGCCAAAGGCACAAATGATTCACCAATCTCAAAAAATAAAAATCTATTTGCTTTGGTTTTAAGCTAGATCATCAGAACTCAGAGAAACATCTAAAATTAACCTAAAGAAAGCATGACTAATCTGATAAATTCGACCATGTCAAACAAAAACGGGGGGGGACACAATAGCTTTAAAGTTGCAGAATAAAAAGTAGTTTTCAGTGAAACCTACATCAGCCATATTAAGCAAAAATGTTAACAAGCCTTATCAAAGTACTAGATTACTGTTTATGTCTTAAAATGATTCAGAAGAAAAACAGGATAAAAATGGTAGAACAAAGTACTTTATGGAGAAGCTGTCTATGGCCACACCCTGAACATGCCCAATCTCAGAAGCTAAATGGGGTCTGAGCCTGGATAGTTCTTGAATAGAAGAAACTAACAAAATCTACCAGTGATATTTCAATCAAACCAAGGTGAGGACCAAGAAGTTCGTATTACTATTCAACCACTATTGAGGGATTTTCTTTGCCTTGTGAATTTACAAAGCTAAAAATATCCTACTCTATCATATTAGAGGTATAAGACTCTCACATGTCACTTATATTTTTTTTTTTTTTTTTTTTTTGAGGTAGGGTTTCACTCTGGCTGACCTGGAATTCACTATGGAGTCTCAGGGTGGCCTTGAACTCATAGCGCTCCTCCTACCTCTGCCTCCCAAGTGCTGGGATTAAAGATGTGTGCCATCACGCCCAGCTAGGAATAGTTTTTTTGCATTGAAACTGCCATAATCCATTTGTGCTGCTAAGACAGAATACCAGACAGGCTATTGATAAACATCAGAAGCTTTTAAACATTTTTTATTATTTATTTATTTATTTATTTGAGAGTGTGAGAGGGAAAGACTCAGGGGGAGAGAGAGAATGGGCACATCAAGGCCTCCAGCCACTGCAAACAAACTCCAGATGCATGTTCCCTTTGTGCATCTGGCTTACATAGGTCCTGGGGAATTGAACTGAGGTCCTTTGGCTTTGCCGGCAAATGCCTTAACTGCTAAGCCATCTCTCCAGCCCTATATTCTTGCTTGTTCAAAATTATTGTTCCTAACATTATCATCACACTGATCCTATATTCTCAAACCTGGATATAAATTTGAAGTTCAGATAATGCTAAATGTCAGTAAAGCCTCAATTCAATTCATCTGACTAACTGGTCATACAGTCAGTACAAACTGCAGATTATACAATCCACTTCCTATCCCTGCCATGTTCAAGTAGTAAAGTTGCTCTGTTCTTTTATACTGTTGATCCTGGATGACTTTCAGGAAAAGGTCAAAAGAAAATAAATCATAGCAATCAATCCAAGAGTCAAAAAGGCATGGATAACAACCAAGACAGATTCTCTACTTTCTAAGCATCCATTCCAAGAAAAAGAAAGAGGGGGTAAATCCTTTTAATATAGGCAAGTTATTTAAATGCCAGAGCAAGGGAATAGAGTTATTACTTATACAGAAATTCTTCAAAATATTACAACAATAATCATGGAGTGCTACTAAAATAACTACCACCATGATCAAATTGAATTAAAAAGCTCAGAATTGTCAAAAGACAATTCACTGCTCTTCAGTATATACAAAATGCTGTTACAAACCAAATAAACTCACTGGTGGAGATGGGGGTTGTTTCTGGTGAAGCTGCCACATTACTCTTAAAAATATATTGTTTATGCCTATCCACCAGAACTCTTGAGCAAACTCACAATGCATGATACACATTCCCCATTGATGAGGGCCCCTTTGAAAGTGGGAGGAAGGGGAGGAGGACAATGGAACCAATTCTATGAATGTAAAATCAGAATAATATAAATAAAAATATATATTGATAAATATATATATATATATATATATATATATATATATATATATATTGTTTATTCTGAGTTGCAATAAGTCACAATGAAGAACAGTCTAATCCTAGCAACTTGAGAACACGTGTATTTATCTGTATTTATTATGGGCAAAAGCCCCAAAGTGTGATAGAAGCCTAAAATATATAACTTAAATCTATTTTTTCCACAAGTACAATTATGTTTGGAGAACTTATTTCCCAATGACACTCAGCCTTCACCTGGCAATGTTCTCTATAAACTACTTTCAATTAAACCAGCTTGTTCAAGATCAAACCAGCTCCTCCTTTCTCTTACAAAATAATCCCCATTCCACTACTTTTATGCTATATAAATATATTCATATGTCCTCATAGTTTAATCTAGATCCCACATGAAATAAAAATGGAATATTTGTTGGGCTGGAGAGATGTCTTAATGGTTAAGGTGCTTGCCTGTGAAGCCTAAGAACTCATGTTCAAATCTCCAGGTTCCACCTAAGACAAAGAACGGTGACAAAAGCGCGCAACGTCACACATGCATACAAGGGGGTGCACGCGTCTGGAGTCTGTTCACAGCATCATCAAATATGATAATTCCATGTAGTGCATTCAGAACCTGTAGCAGTACCTGTACTTCAACAGGCTTGGGCGGCCTTGCCTTATAAACCTGACAACTGCAGCATACAGTTGCTATCTCTCAGGCCAGCTCAACCTGCCATATTACCTGGTAAATGACCCTAATTCCTGGCACCCAGAACTGCCTAAGTCACTATTGGAAACTTGGGCTTCACCTGTACAGCTTTACACATCAGTCACTCAACAGGGAACTCAACACTGCCACATATCGACTGGTTTCACAGCTCCTTTTTCTTTTCCTAGAAACTTGGTGCAAGGTCCAAAGTCCCATAAAACCTGCATTCGGCGTGCGTCCAAACCTAGCACTATGCAAGGCAGTTGATGATCTGCTGCCATGGGACAAAGACTGTGTCAACCTGTGAGGGCTGCTTCTCTGAACCTGGGAAAACATTTCCCCAGGAAGTCATTTTCTAGGAAGGAATGTCTTCTGGTTCAGGCATTTTATTTTACAAAATCATTTGGACAAACATATATTTACACTCTGGAGCCTAAAATAAGAAGGCTCTTCCCCTTAAAAATATCTTTACTAATGTCCCAATGTAAAGTCCAAGGTGCTCCTTAACCATTACTCCTTGTAAATACCCAACCCGTACAGATCTACCCTGTCAACTTTAAACACATCCGTGCTCGTTTACTGGCCAAACTATACATTATTCACCTATTTCTGCTCTGCTTTTTGCTTTGAATTCTGACTATAAATCCAGCCAGCAGCAGCTGGTATCGACCATGCCTGATTGTGCTTTGCTATATTGAAATTTCTTCCACCAAATAAATTAGTCAGTGATTTTTAATCTCAACCTCCATCAAATTTTCAGGACATGAGAAGGATGTAGCCAGATTCTTACTCAGAATGAAGAAAATAGCCTCCAGTCCAATTCATGATTGGGGTCCTTGTTCCCTTCTGTGATCTTATGAGCATTTAACTTTTAATATCCGCATTTTTCTATTGATCTTCCAAACTCCCATCAGAATGTCCCCTCATGCTCTGCTCACAGCACTGTAGGATTTCTCTAGTCCACAGCTCCAAACTCTTCCACATTCCAAACACAAGCCAATTCCAAAGGACTATAAACATGGTAAGATTTTATCATAGCAACAAAATCATTTCTCAGTACTGATTTTCTGCATCAGTTTTGCCACTCATAGCTGCGAGCAAATCTCTGACAGAAACGAGCGTGAAGGAGACAGGACTTACTTGTCATCATGAGAAAAGCACAAGGAAGAAGACTGTGGCATCTTGGCCAATCAAGAAGCAGAGTGCTAGCCGAGAGGAGCAGTCTATGAGCCACTGTGGCCAGCCAGGCTTTAAGTCCTGCAGGCCCTACAATCTTCCAAAATGGGCCAACAACTGTGAAGTAGGTGTTCAAACACACTGGCCTCTACAGAATCTTTCAGATTTTAAGTAGAGCGATGGGAAACAAACATAGTTTTAAGTATTCATATTGATGTTGAACCATCTTGTTGTATGCCTACATAGAACTTTTTTTTTTTTAATTATTTTTTGAAGTACAGTCACACTCTAGCCCAGGCTGACCTGTAATTCACTCTGTATTCTCAGGGTGGCCTCGAACTCATGGCGATCCTCCTACCTCTGCCTCCCAAGTGGTGGGATTAAAGGAGTGCACCACCATGCTCAGCCTAGGACTTTTTGAAGATACTTTGTTATACATTAAAAAATAAAACCTACTTTCTTATCCATGGCTCACAAATAGGATTGTCTTCACTATTTGCAGGATCTTTTACAAAATAGAAATGCTGAATTAGTTCTTTTAAAATTAAAGAAAGTCTTTTTTTTTTTTTTTTTTTTTTTTTCCTTCAAGATAGTAGACAACACTCAGGCACAATTTGCCAGAATCTCCGGGAAATTCCTTTCTGGGAAAGTCAGAAAAACAGCTACCAGAAGAGTAACAGATATTCCAAACAGCTGGGGAAAGGCCATGCCAGGGGCAGCAGCAGCTTTAGTAGAAGGAGAAACTCTTTCCCCTCGGCTCCTGGTGCTCAAAACCACCAGATCAGAAACAAGAGCCATTTCAAAGACTGCTTGTATCAACTCAGCAGCCCAAGACCTTCTGTTAAAACACTCTCAAGGAAGGGAGAGATGGCTTAGCAGTTAAGGTGCTTGCCTGCAAAGCCAAAGGACCCAAGTTCGACTCTCCAGATCCCATGTAAGCCAGACACATAAGGTAACACAAGCAAACAAGGTTGCACATGTGCACAAGATGGCACATGCATCTGAGTTCAATTGCAGTGGCTGAAGGCCCCGGCATACCAATTCTCTCTCTCTTTCTTTCTCTCTCTCTCTCATAAAAATACAAAAGAAAACAAAACACTCTCAAGCAACAGATAAAGTGTCTGAAGACTACATGTTGAAAGCTAAGGAAAAGAAATTTTGAATCTGATCCACACACCATTCAGAACCAAAGTGTACAGGAGAACTTTCATACAGACTGAAAGCAACCTGCAGGTCATTGGAGAGACATGGACCACAGGGGTGGGGTTGATATTTGAAGCCAGAACACTGATGGAACTCCCAGAGGGCTGGCCAG
Organism: Orientallactaga sibirica; assembly: GCA_036365145.1. Lineage (NCBI taxonomy): Eukaryota > Metazoa > Chordata > Mammalia > Rodentia > Dipodidae > Orientallactaga > Orientallactaga sibirica. The sequence goes on from JAEOAD010000054.1 coordinate 15,526,790, forward strand.
ATCTAAAAAACCATCAGGGAAGCACTGCCCAAGGACCAGGACAGCACTGGTAATCGGATAATTCAAAGGGGAACAAGAGCCCCCCTACTGCAGACAATGTGGAGGCAGACTTGTAGGAGCTGGGGAGGGAACTTGGGAGAGTCTAGATGGAATCCAGCAATCAGGACAATCAAGTTTGTATATCCAGTATACCCTGAACATTGCAAACATTTCCACTAAGGTGACCTAAGACTGGAGAGATGGCTCCACTGTTAAGGCGCTTGCCTCCAAGCTTAAGGACCCGGGGTTAATTCCCTAGTACCCATGTAAAACCATATGTACATGATGGTGCATGCATCTGGAATTTATTTGCAGTGGCTAGAAACCTTGGTGTGCCCATTCTCTCTCTCTCTTTAAAAGGTGACTTAAATTAAAAAAAAAAAATCAGTCAAAGATTTTACTGCTGACTTACCAGTTTCAATATAAAAACACAAGTAATATGACAAACCAAGACAATGACTTCTCCAAAACTACTAATTCCAGAATAATGGTACCTAATGAGAGGGACTTAGATGAAATTCCAGAATAATGATACTCAATGAGAGGGACTTAGATGAAATTCCAGGTAAAAAATTCAAAAGTGAGTATAAATATGCTCAAAAAAAAAAAAAAAAAAAAAAAAAAAACAGGGAGCCAGGCATGGTGGCACACACCTTTAATCCCAGCACTCGAAAGGCAGAAGTAGGAAGGTTGCCATGAGTTTGAGGCCACCCTGAGACTACATAGTGAATTCCAGGGCATTTTGGGCTAGAGCGAGACCCTACCTTGAAAAAAAAGAAAGAAAAAAAAGAAAGAAAGGAAGGAAGGAAGGAAGGAAGGAAGGAAGGAAGGAAGGAAGGAAGGAAAGAAAGAAAGATACAAACATAGGGTATGAAAATGTAATTCATTAAACAGAAATACTGAAGAAGCCACCAACCACAGTGGTGCACGTCTTTAATCCCAGCACTTGGGAGGCAGAGGTAGGAGGATCACCGTGAGTTTGAGGCCACCCTGAGACTACATAGTAAATTCCAGGTCAGCCTGAGCTAGAGTGAGACCCTACTTCAAAAACCCAAAGAAAGCCCACCTCCCTCATCTGGGTTCCCTGCGCAGACAATATGCAGGCAAGCTCAGCGGTGTGGAGTGAGTAGGCCAGACCCCCCCTTCCCAGCTCTTCCCAGTCCCCCGGTCCAAGTTCCCGGCGCTGGTCTGTATGCTGGAGGGCATGACACAGAGAAAGCAGACCAGATCTCTGCTCCTTGGCTCCTCCCAGTCCCCTGGTCCTGGTAGGTCCCATTGAACCTTGCTTGGGGAGGCCTGGTCCCTGTGTGAACTGTGGAATCAGGGAGGGTATGGCTTGGGGGAAGGGGAAAGGTGGGGGGAGGGCACAAAACTAAACCCAAATTGAACTGGTACCATAGAATCCTATATCCTGGAAGGTAGAGTAAAAGGGGACCTTAAGGGGAGCACCCTGGAGAGGGTGAGAAGAAACCTAAACTTAAATTTCTCCTATTTCTCTTCCTTCTCTTTTTCTTTTTTCTTTTCCCTTGGCGCTGTCCTGTAATTCCCTGTACCAGGATGTGGTTTTCGCCCACAATGAGCTGTTGATCAGAGAGTCCTACTAGCTCTCCCAAAACAAACAAGACAGACTTCTGTCAGAGCACTTGATTACCCACCAGAGGTTAATGGTAAGACCCTACTGCTGAAGATACCATCCGCTGTTGGCATGGACCATGGAGAGACCTGGTTGGAATCCAGAAGGGAGCCAGTCTCCAGACAATAAGCCCATCTAGTGCTGGAAGGCACTACATGAGCTTCCAGGGGAAAGTGGCCAAAATCTGTCCAAGCAACTCAAAGTCTAAGTGACTCAGAAGCAAACAACCTGATGTGACGCTCACACATGTGCAATAGTGGCACATACCCATGGTGGGTAACCCATATCGAGAACTGGGAAAGCAGTCAGAATCATATACAGATAATGATTCTGCTTTCCATTGTCAAGCTCCCACTAACTTGGGCTATAAGAGGGTCCATACCCTTTAAATTATCTCTAAATTAATAATGGTTATCCCATTTAACCAGGGCTGACTTGGCTGTATGTTGGAGAATCCGCTTCTCTTTTTCAGACAAGAGCCGGACCTGAGGAGATAAACTACCCAGTGCACTCCACCCCGACGCCAGCTGAAACCACAAAGGAACTGGGGAAATGAGCAAGAGTGTTCTTTCTTAGTGAATCTCATATCAGCACAAGGGTGAAGGAGATAGATGCTGAAGACCCTCAACACCTACCAAACCAGAGATCCAGAGGTTCCTGAGTGCCCATCACTGAAGGAGACTTAAAATGCTCCCAGCATGGCTCAGGGAATTTTGCAGAAGAGGGGGTGGAAAGATTGTCAGAGCCACAAATTGGACATTTTGCACAGGGACACTTCCTCTCCCCCATAACTGACTGTCGCCCCCATAAGATATGACCCACAATCTCCATGGGGTTGATCTGAATCCCCAATGAGGAAGGCTCAGAAAAGGGGCAGGGAGGAGGGAAAGGAGGGTACCAACATGTGTTGTTCACATACTAATTATGTCCATATATAATTTTTTAAAAAGGAAGGAAGGAAGAAAGAAAGGGAGGGAGGGAGGGAAGGAGAAAGACTGAGAAAAAACCAAATTGAAATGGTATAACTGAAAAATTCAGTAGGTTAAATAAAAGGCTTAATAGAAAGCCTTGTCAATGGAGGACAAAATAACAAGGCTTGAAGACAAGATAAGACTAATTAGAACATTTAGTCATTCATAGGGATTTTTTTCTAAATGTACAAAAAGAACATGTGAGACTTTTGAGACACCATGAAAATACCAAATTTTTGAGCCATAGGCATAGAATAAAGTCAAGAATTCCATGACAAAGGCATAGAAAATATTATCAATACAATTATAATACAAAATATCCAATACTTAGGGGAAGAGATGCTCATCCAGGTGGAAGCAAGCAGAGCACCAAATAGACAGGACCAGAAAATAACTTCCCAAATCATACTATAGTTACAACACTAAATAGACAGCTACATGACGAAACACCCAACCAAAAGCAGCTGATGGGAGGAAAGGGGTTATTTAAAAGATACTAATGGCTACCAGAAAACTCTTAGGTCCCACAAAGATTTTCAGCAAAGTAAGATACAAAAGTCACCAAAAAATATTAGTAGCTTTCCAAATACTAATAACAGATGGGCTGGAAGGAAGCCAGAAAAACAATCTCATTTATCGTAGCCTCTAAAAATGGTTTTTAAGGGCTGGAGAGATGGCACAGTGGTTAAGATGCTTACTTGCAAAGCCTAAAGACCTGGGTTTGATTCCTCAGTACACATGTAAAGCCAAATTCACAATGTGGCGCATGATTCTAGAGTTCATTTGCAGTGGCTGGAGGTCCTGGTTTGTTCACTCTTTGACAGTCTCTCTTCTATCTGTTCTTGAAAATAAATGAATTTTTTTAAAATGTTTTTTAAATAGCTGGAAATAAACTTAACAAAGATGATGAAAAACTTCTAAGTGAAACTAGAAAACACTAAAAATATTCATTGAATGGGGCTGGAGACATGACTTAGCAGTTAAGGCAATTGCCTGCATAGCCGAAGGATCCCGGTTTGATTCTCCAGGACCCCCAGAAGCCAGATGCACAAGAGGACACATGCACCTGGAGTTCATTTGCAGTGGCTGGAGGCCCTGGTGTGCCCTTTCTCTCTCTGTGTCTCTCTCAAATAAATAAATAAATGAAATATTAATTTTTTTTAATTCATTGAAGAGGACACCAAAAGATAGAAAGACATCTTGGCCTCATTAATATTGTGTAAATAAATGTAGCCATTTATTATCTGAGTGTGATCTGCAGATTCAGCATGACCTGCATCAAAATTTCAATGACATTCTCCACAGAAAGAGGCAAAACAATCCGGATTGGAGAAATGGCTTAGCATTTAAGGCACCTGCCTGCAAAGCCTAAGAACACCCTTTGGATTCTCCAGGTCCCACGTTTACCCAGATATAAAAGTGATGCAAGCATGCAATGTCACACTTGCTCACAAGGGGGCTGACAGGCTGCTGGCGAGCCTCTCTCTCTCTCTCTCAAATTAAAAAAAAAAAAAAAATCCAAAGCGTCAAATAGAAGAATAAAAGACTTTGAAAAGCCAAAACAATCCTAAGCAGAAAGCAATGATGGAAGTGACAGAAGCATACGCTGGCAGAAACAGTGATGCTGGAAATACTGAACAGTAGAATTAAACTCTGTCTCCATCATTTACCATGTACAAAAATCAATTCTACATAGATTTAAAGGACCTTAATGTAAGACCTGAAATTTCTAGAAGAAAATGTATGGCAAACACATAAAGTTTGATGCAAAGACCTGTTCATGTGAGGTTACATAAAAATAAAAACTCTGGGGCTGGGGAAATGGCTTAGCAGTTAAGGCATTTGCCTGTGAAGCCTAAGGACCCTAGTTTGATTCCCCAGGACCCACATAAACCAGATGCACAAGGGGGCACATGTGTCTGGAGTTCATTTGCAGTGGCTAGAGGCCCTGGCATGCCCATTCTCTCTTTCTCTCTGCCTCTTCTCTCTCTCTCTCTGAAATAAATAAATAAATAATATTTTTTTTAAATAAATAAAAATAAAAACTTTGCACATCAAAGGAAACTCAGAAAACTAGAAAAACTTCAAAAGGAAACTAACCAAGTAAAAAGGCAGTCTACAGAGTAAGAGAAAACCTTTATCAGGTATACAATTTATAGTGGGTTTATATTTACATTATATAAAGACCTCAAAAAATTAAACATCAATACTACTAATAATACAATCAATACTTGAGAAAATGAATTAACAATTCTCAAATGAAGTACAAATGACTAATAAATTTAAAAAATCAATCTTTACCAATATAAGCAATGTAACTCAAAACTACAAGAAGCTCTGTGCAAGCATGAAAACTGAGTTTGGATCCCCAGCCTGCATGTAAAAGTCAGGCATGGTGGATGTGCAGATAAGGAGAACTGTGAAGCTCATTGGCTATCTAATTTTTTATTTCTTATATTCATGGTTTTTGTATTGTTCTTTCCATATGAAAATCACCAATTCCAATTCCCTGTGAATTTTGAAAGCATCAAGAGAGGAGGTGTGTAATTCTTTTGCTTGGCATAATCTTGTCAGATTAATGGTACAAAGAAAGGAACAAATAGGGCCCATTGTATAATACCTGAAAAGAAGGAATTGTAATTTTTTTAATTGTCAAAAGCAATGATGCACTGTGAGACATATCTCCTACAGTATAAGCACAGTATAAGTTTAACGCAGTCATTACAATTTACCACTATTCCTTTTGGCTAAGCTTTGGAGAAAGGATTCTGAATGAAGAGATAAGTACTGGGAGGATACCTCAGTGGGTAAAAGTGCTTGTTGCACAAGTGTGATGACCTGAGTGTGGCTCTCCAGAACCCACAGATAGCCGGATGCAGTGACAATCTGTAACCCCAGCCAGCCTACAGCAAACTGAGAGGTTGAGATGGGAGGAGGTTTATGCAGAGGTTTAGACCAGCATGTCTGGCATACATAGAGAAGAACAACAAAGCTTGCCTAAAGCAATGTGGAAGACAAGGACTGACACCTGGACTTGTCCTCTGACTTCCACTTGCATGGCATGAAACATACTCACCAGAACTCACACACATAAAGAGAGAGAAAGAGAGAGAGAGAAAGGGAGAAAGAACAGAGAGAATGGAGTGATAGTGATGTTCTATAGTCAAAGAAAAGAGAAACTGGTTATAGAAAGTAAATTTTAGTTAGCAGAGTTTCTGGAGCCTGATGTTGAATATTTTAACTATATGTATTATGCAATTCACTAATGAATTACGGGTATTCAATGATGAATTATAGCAATGGTTTAAAATCTAATTTTTAAATATATTTTTCTTCTAATCAAAGATGAAACACATTATTTCATGACTCGCATTGAAATCATCTCATATTTTTCTTTTTAAAAAATATTTTATTTATTTTACTGATTTATTTGAGAGACAGAGAGACAGAAAAGAGAGAGAATAGATACACCAGGGCCTCCAGCTGTTGGTGGTGAAAAAAGAGCATCAATAACTCATTTGATATGGACTTCATGCAGATTAAAATCATGGTCCCCCTGTAAATTTCCACAGGGAGGTTTGTTAGATAATCTTGGAGAAGGAGATGGGTGAGGAGAGGGAAAGAAAAATGACTCAATACCACTGCATACAAACGACTATAAAGAACTTGTACAAGTACTATAGAAAGCAGTATGGTGACCCGGGAAAAGATGGAAATAGATCTACATTTGATGCAGCTATACCACTCTTGGGCGTATGCTCTAAAGACTCTACTCTTTACTCAGGAGATACTTGCTGAGCCATGTTTGCTTCTGCTTCATTCACAATAGCTAAGAATTAGAATCGGCACAGGTGCCCATCAACTGATGAATGGATAATGAAGATGTGATACATATACACAATTGAATTCTACTCAGCAGTAAGGAAAAATGAAATAATGAAATTTTCAGGAAAATGGATGGGGTTGGAAAAAATCATTCTAAGCAAGGTCACCCAGGCACAGAAAGATGAAAGCCAATATTCTCTCTCACTTAAGGTTCCTAACAGGATCAATTGGAGAACAGTGTAAATGGAAGTAAACACCAGGAATATGAGCACAAAACTAGAATGAGACCAAGAGAAAGAAAATATGGAGAGAAGAGGAAGAGGCTAGGGGAGGGACAGAATATAGGGGATAGAAGTGTCTTAGAGGGACTGGAGAGATGCTTAGCAGTTAAGGCGCCTGCCTCCTATGCCTAAGAACGCTGGTTCCAATCTCCAGCCGTTCCAATCTCCAGGTCCCACGTTTAGCCAGATGCAAAGTGAGGCAAGGGCGCAATGCCGCACTTGACCACAAGGGGGCGCACACATCTGGATTTCGTTCGCAGCAGCTGAGAGACTGCTGGCGCGCCCATCTCTATCTGTCTTCTCTCTCTCTCTCTCTCTCTCTCTCTCTCTCTCTCTCTCTCTCTGTCTCTCTCTGTCTCTCTCCAAAAGAAGAAGAAGAAGAAGAAGAAGAAGAAGAAGGAGAAGAAGAAGGAGAAGGAGAAGGAGAAGGAGAAGGAGAAGAAGGAGTAGTAGCAGTAGCAGTAGCAGTAGCAGTAGCAGTAGTAGTGTCTTAGAGGGGTAGGGCAGGTGAGGAAGGGAATTACACAACAGGAGCCAGTTCCATAAAGTCCTTCCTCTGGATAGCATTCTACCAGATGTAACCACAAATTAAAGGTGGGGGTGGATGGTCCAGACAGAAGCACCCTGTAGAAGGTGGGAAAATCTTGACCTTAAAACCATGGCCTCTGGCTGGTAAATCCTAGGCCCAAGAGTAGGTTACCCCCAGTAGTGAGCAATTGGCCAAGGAGACCTGTGAGGTCCCCAAAACATTACAGGCCATTGCCCAAACATTTGATTACCTGCCAGGAAGGACCCTATTGCTGGCTGCGGTCACAAGACATTGGACTATCAGACTGGAAACAAAAGGGAAACCAGCTCCCTTCTGGCTAGTCCTCATAACGCTGGAAAGGCCTATGGGAGACACTGAAAGACACAGGCACCAACAGCATGAATTAGCAGGGGACCCTGCAAACTATGAAGTCAGTTGGCCTGGCAAGAATTCTACACTTGTGCAATAGTGGCACACGGCCTTTGCAGGTAACCAACTGGTCTCTGATTGGACATGCGTTCTGATCAGTGGGAAAGAACTCATATCTGGTACTGGAAACCAAATCAGAAATTTGTGGACAGGAAACTTACAGACTTCAAAGGGAAACCCCCACCCATCTCTGAATAAGAAGAGGGAGTGGGCTTGTATACCAAAATGTCTCTCAAATAATGACCCACATCCCTGTTAATCCGAGCTGCTGTCCCTCTTGGTTGGAGAATCTGTTTTATTTTACAGATGGCAGTGAATACTGAGGAGATCCAAGATCCACCAATCAAAAAAAAAAAAAAATAGTGAACTTCCCACCAGGAGATGTGCCATGTCCAGGAGCCAAGAGACACTGCAGAGAGCCAACATGAGCATTGCTCTCACTGCTGGTCTAACAACCAGCTGCAGGGTGATGGACACTGTGGTCAATCAAAACCCATCAAAGCAGATATGCACAGGCTAAAGAGAATTCAACACTAAAGCAGAATGCTAACAGGCCTGCCATGGCACAGGGAACATTGCAGAAGAGGCAGTGGAATGGTTGTAAGAGCCATTAAGTGGGTAAGAATACCCCTGGGGTCTCCTTCCCCCGCAGAGACTGACTGGAGCCTTCAAAATTCCATAGTGAATACCACAACTCTCATGAGAGTTGCCTCCAGGAAACAGAAGTGAGGGCTGAGGGAATAAAAGAGTACAACCTTTTATAGAATAATTTTAAAAATATTTTTATTTATTTATTTGCAAGCTGAGAGAGATAGAGAGAAGAGAGACAGAGAGCATGGGCATTCCAGGGCCTCCAGCTGCTGCAAATGAACTCTAGATGCATGTGCCACTTTATGCATCTGGCTTTATGTGGGTACTGGGGAACTGAATCCAGGTTGTTAGGCTTTGCAAGAAAATGTCTTAACTACTGAGCCATCTCTTCAGCACCTAAAATTTTTAAATTTTATTTATTTGCAAGCAGAGAGAAAGATAGAAGAGAGGCAGACAGAGAGAAAATGGGCATGCCAGGGCCTCTAGCCACTGCAAATGAACTCCAGACGCATGTGCCCCTTGTGCATCTGGCTTATGTGGGTCCTGGAGAATCGAACCAGGATCCTTTGGCTTCACAGGCAAATGCCTTAACCGCTAAGCCATTTCTCCAGCCCCCTAAAATATTTTTTTAAAGACTATACAGTGCAATGGAACCACAGTCATCTTAAATACCACAGTGTTCTCATTCCTTAGAAGAGCATATGAGACCAGAGAAGTCTTACATTAGTTCCTTTTTTTTTAGTTAGCCTACATAGCTGTGGCAGAATACCTGACAGATGCAACATGCAGGAGGAGAGACTTATTTCAGCTCACAGTTTCGTTCAGTCCCTCGTGCCAGGGAAGGCATGGAGGAGTGCATGGAGCAGGCACATGTGGCAGAGCCTACTCACATCTTGCTGGATCAGAAATTACAGATCTCGGGCTGGAGAGATGACTTAGTGGTTAAGGCATTTGCCTGCAAAGCCAAAGGATCCCGGTTCGATTCTCTAGGCCCCACGTAAGCCAGATGCACAAGGGGGCACATGGATCTGGAGTTCGTTTGCAGTGGCTGGAGGCCCTGGCATGCCCATTCTTTATTTCTCTCTCTCTCCTCTCCCTCGTTCTCTCTCTCTCTCAAATAAAGAAAAATAAAAAGAAAAGAAAAGAAAGAAAAAAAGAAATCACAGATCTCCAACCAGAACCAGGAGCAGATACCACATTCACCTACTTGCCACATACTTCTTCTAGCCAGTCGTTTGATAGCTTCTCAAGAGTGCCACCAGAAGAGGGTGTTCAAGTGTTCAAACATAGGCATCTACATAGGCCATTTTACACCAAAAATAACATAGCCATCCTTTAGAATTAGATTAGAAGTAATTTGCTTTGATTTAATGAGAAGAACAGGATGAGCTGGGCGCAGCAAAGCACATCTTTAATCCCAGCACTTGGGAGGCACAGGTAGGAGGATCTCCATGAGTTCAAGGCCACCCTGAGACTACCAAGTGAGTTCCAGGTCAGCCTGGGATAGAGCAAGACCCTACCTTGAAAAATAAAAAAAAAAAAAAAAAAAGAAGAAGAAGAAGAAGAAAAGAAAAGAAAAGAAAAGAAAAGAAAAGAAAAGAAAAGAAAAGAAAAGAAAAATAACAGGATGCAGGTACTCAAGAGATTCTTCAAAGTTTGAAATCAGAAAGCTTTTTAGATAAATAAGCAGCTAGGCCTTGACAGACTATGTGTTAATTCTAGCCCTCTCAATTCTGAAAGTAGAGACAGGAATTGCTCGGGGAAAAAAAATCTACTCAGTTTTATTTACTCATTTAGATTCTAATTCTACAAAGAATTTGATAAAATCTATTACTAATAAGGTGATAAAAGCATGATAAATTTCATTATAAACCTGGTGCCTGGCGATGTGAGTTTTCACCTGGTATTGTGATTTGATGAGTCAAGAATTTTAAATTGTTTAAAATGGTCAAGTTTTCTCCCAAGTAAAATGGTTCATAAGATAAAGTCTTATGTCAAGAGGGAAAAATAAATAAAAAAAGACATTGACAGGGTAGAATGCCAGAGATTTCTGGGAGCTGGTGAAAACTAGAGTCGAGTAGAGGATTTATAAGTCTAATTACAGAGCTGAAGGACAGAAGGAAAGGGAGTCTCAAAACAAAACAGAAACAGAAAAATGGTTAATAGACCAGCAGAGGTCAGGCGAATGCTTTCATGAGTAACAACAGAAATTTAGTCATACAGAGCAATGAAAATAATGATGTTTCTTCTCCAACTTTACACATATTCAAATAGGAAAGAAAGTAGTTTGAGCCCTTTCGTCTTACATACCTGAATACAACAAAAAATAGATTCAACAAAGCATCAATGTCCTGAATTGTGAATGGATAGTTTTGTTTTATCTTCACTACAACCTTCCTTTTCATCACATCTTTGGTTACATCAGGTATTTGAAAAAAAGAAGAGTAACTAGCAGTAAAAACACTGTCCTGTTCACTTTAAAGACCCCAAAGAATCTTTATCCTCTTTGTTCTGTCTTTATGTGACATACAATAGTTTCAAATTTTCAAAATAATAGGCTGCCTATGAAGTTATTAAATCATGAAAGTGTGCCTTGCAAAGTTTTTTTTTAGTTTGTCAAGTTCCAATAACTAGGTGCTTTCAGAGCCCTTTCTAAATCCTACCTATGCAGATCATTTTATTTTAACATTTGTATTTATTTATTTGCAAGCAGAGAGAGATAGTAAGAAGAGAGATAGACAGAGAATGGGCAAGCCAGGGCCTCCAGCCTCTACAAATGAACTCCAGACAAATGAGCCACTTTGTGCATCTGGCTTTACGTGGGTACTGGGGAATCAAACCTGGGTTGGTAGGCTGTGCAGACAAGCACCTTAACTGCTAAGCCATCTCTCCAGCCTGTATAGAAATAATTTTAAGTTTATGTGAAGAATGAAAATAAGGGCTAGATGGCTGGTGTGGTGGCACACGCCTTTAATCCCAGAACTTGGGAAGCAGAGGTAGGAGGATCACTGTGAGTTTTAGGGCAGCCTGAGACTACATAGTAAATTCCAGGTCAGCCTGGGCCACAGAGAGAGAGAAAAGGAAAAAAGAAAAAGAAAAAGAAAAGAAAAGAAAAGAAAAGAAGGGCTGGAGAGATGGCTTAGCGGTTAAGGCATTTCCTGCAAAGCCAAAGGACCATGGTTTGATTCCCTAGGACCCACATAAGTCAGATACACAAGGGGACACACACATCTGGAGTTCGTTTGCAGTGGCTGGAGGCCCTGGCACACCCATTCTCTCTCTCTCTCTCTCTCTCTCTCTCTCTCTCTCTCTCTCTCCCTGCCTATCTCTGTATCTCCACAGAGAAATCATGGAAAAAATTATATTCAAAACCTTTACAAAACTACAGTTCACATTTCAATTTTGTCAATTGACCTAAAGAGGTCTTTTACAGTATTTTTTGTCTTCTATTATGAGATTCAGCATTGGATTGGGCACTATATTTAATTATCATGTCTCTTTAGCCTTTTGATTGTGATAAATTGACATACCTTGTATTTGTTTTTTATGACATTGTTATTTTTAAAGGACACAGTGCTATCTCCTTTATTTTAACAAAAACATTGCCCCCTGTGCATTTGTCTGGTGTGATTAGGTTGAGGTTAGGCATTCTTTGAGCAGAATATCACATCTGAAGATATACCAGTTCTTATCCTTTAAGATTCATTGCGTAAACTTAAGCTGTTGGTGGTTTATCCACAGCATAATTACAGCTTTCCTTGTCTTAGAATTGAGTAAGTGGTCTGACACTTGGAGTCAATCATATATTTTGGACTCCATGAAACTCCCTCTTAGATTTGGTTTCCATATACCATCTTTGCTGGTTCTAATCTTGATCATAATGACTTTCCAACTCCAGTTGTCCATACTGACTAGTTAATTCTCAGCATTGTGAGAGAAACAACCTCATTCCTTTAGAAACTTAATAATTCCTATCATTTCAATGGGTTATAATTTATTCTTTTATTTTTGTGTTCAACAGAGCCAAATGGGTTAGTGAGAATTCTTGATGAGGCTCGTGTGTCTTTTTTTTCTTCTTCTTAAGTATGGCCTCTAACTTGTTCTAAAATCAACCATTTCTCATTTCTCCAAGGTGCCTCTAGGCCCCTCTTCTTTGCAAAGCTAAAATTTTTTTACACCTAAGATTTTGCTTTTAGAAGACTAAAAGTCCAGAAAAACCCACTGTATCAGACAGCTTCAGGTTCGCTGAGATGAACTTCCAGACCAGGCACAGTTATGGAGGAAGGGATATTATTTATTGAAGCTTACAGATCTAGGGGAAGTTCCATAATGGCTGGAGAAGTGGCCTGCTCTTACAGGACCAGGCAAGAGAGAAAGAGAGAGCAAAAGCCTCGCAGCACCCCTCAGGAACTCCCACTAGGCACACTTTGCATATCTTTACAATGAAACCTCAAACCCACCACCACACCTTAAGATCCTCCCAGTGACATTGCCTCCAGCCAGGTGGCTGCAGATGCAAACAACAAACTAATAAAATGCTGAATATATTGGGGGCCATCTATTCAAACTACCACATCAACATTATAAAACAAACTGGCAATTTAAGATTTTAACACTATCTCGAATAATTAATAAAGAACCCTACAGTCATCTAAGATAGGATAAAGAAATATGATATTACATTTTAAATATTTTATATATTTCAGACACAGAGAGAGCCAGAGCCTCTCAATGCTACAAACAAACTCCAAATACATACACCAGTTTTGTGCATCTGGCTTTATGGGAATACTGGGGAATTGAACCTGGGCTATCAGGATTGGTTAGCAAACACTTTTAAAAGCAGAGCCATCACACCAGCCCAAAATACTACATTTTATATTTCTGTTAAGTTATTCATAATCTCTGAATATAAGTAATATACTCAAAATATTCTCTACCAACTCTGCCAAATTTTCTAAATATTTCAAATTAGCAATGCCTTTCTTTTGTTTTTCCTGTAATAAGCTGATATTCAAAATACACCTTGTAGATGTCAGGTCATTTACTTTAAGCCAACACTTAAAATTTGTTCAAATATAAAGCCAATAAAGTATTTAACAAACAACATATTACATGTACAAACAAGTGTTTTATTATATGTTATAAACATAGTGTAACTCTCTATGTTTAAAATATTCCATGTACTAAACATATGAAGAATAGACAATATCTAATATTGCTTCAGAAAGTTTGCATTTCAAACTCCCTTTTAAATGTACACATCTAAAATTGTTTTATGTAAGAAGTATTTTTTAAGTTCATAATTTTAACATTATGGCCTAATTATTTCTCCAGCTAGTTGAAATATCTGAAGACTTACAATTTCTTAAGACATGTAGTACATTACATTATCTAGGAAGATATACACAATTTTCAAAATTTCTCTTCTACAAATACTCTATTTAAAAATCTGTGCATTTGAGCTGGAGAGATGGCTTAGCAGTTAAGTGCTTGCCTGTGAAGCTTAAGGACCCTGGTTCCATGCTCGATTCCCCAGGACCCATGTAAGCCAGATGTACAAAGTGACACATGCATCTGGAGTTCCTTTGCAGTGGCTGAAGGCTCTGGTGCACCCATTCTCTATCTATCTGCCTCTTTCTCTCTGTCGCTCTCAAATAAATAAACAAAAAACTTAAGAAAAAAAATCTGTGCATTTGAAGCCTGGAGAGATAGCTCATTGCTTAAAGGTGACTGCTTGCAAAGCATGCTGACCCAGTGTTCAATTCCCCAGTACCCACTCAAAGCCAGATGCACAAAATGGCAAATGCTTTTAATTTTTTTTTTCAGCAGCAAAAGGACCTGGCATGCCCATTCTCTCTTCCAACCCTCCCCCATAAATATTCACTGTCAGTAAGAGCACAAGTGGTTTTATAAACATGATTTTCTGAAGACTTACTGCAAATTACTGTCAATGTGCATTTTTAAATATTAGATATCTAACCTGTTTTTAAGAATATAACTTTTTTATGTAAGTAGGATTCCAAGGAAAATGAAGGCTTTTCCTTCATTATATTTGTAAAATAATCTTTTCCAAATAACATTGATATAATGTTAAAAAGAATACTTAACAAGCAGTCTTGGGGGCTGGAGAGATGGCTTAGTGGTTAAGGTGTTTGATTCTCCAGGTCCCACATAAGCCAGATGCACATGGTGGTGCATGCATCTGGAGTACGTTTGCAGTGGCTAGAGGCCCTGGCCCACACATTCTTACTCTCCCTCTCTTTCTCTACCCCTGTCTCTGCCTCTAATAAATAAATAAATAAAAATAAAAACTTTTTAAAAAATCAATCTTGTTACTTTGTTCATATGCAGCAGGAAAACTGTAGTTGGAAAGAAAAGGGAGAGTACACCATTCTCTATGCATTCTAGAGAAGTCAGGTTAATAGAGAGAGGGAGAGTTATATATAGTGATGGGACCAGTGTTCATGTGGTAGACTGCTTTTTGCAAAAATGTCTCAATAACATGGATCCACATACAAAATGTCTCACCAAGAGATGACATCTATGTCTATTCCCAAAGAATCGCAACAGACCTATGATAACAGAGGTTAAATAAGTTTTATACTAGAGGATGGTTACTTTCCTTTTGTGACACTGGTCTTTGGAGACTATGTATAAGGAGGCAGGTTGCCCTAATGCCAGTCAGCCCCCAGTACCTGCGGTTCCCTCTTGCTACACTTCCAATCACAGTAAAAATAAGATTGCCTTGGAGACCTAGCCAGACTGATCAACTGAGCAAAAATAAGAATTATGCTGCTTATTTGTAAACACTACGTTTCAGCATGATTTGTTATATAGAAATAGATAAATGGAATGTGGTAGTATTGTACACAGTGAACAATGAATGTCATGAGCTGAGTTAAAGAGGAATCTTCAGTTAGAAATTAATAGTATAGGACTCATATAATTCTTACTCAAGGGCCGAGGATATAGCTCAGTTGTACAGTCCTGCCTACCTGCACAAGACCCTGAGTTCAATCTTCATTACTGAAAAAGAAGAAATAACAATAATGACAATTCTTGTAGAAGTTTCTACAGAATTCTCTTTTTGCACATATATTTATTAACGTCAATTCAATACCAAATCCAAAGCAAAAACTTTATGAAGCATAAGTAGTAAAACTAAGTAACTTTGATAAAAGTTAACAGTTATGTCGGGCTACCATTTTCAATATTTAGAACTATCTACAAAGTTTTAGCTTCCAGAGTCTTAACTTCTGCCTCATCTTTTCTAATCAAAAATAACATAATATATAGCAAATTAATCACTTGATAATTTAAAGTGTTTTCAGAGACATGATTTCATTTGCTCTAATAAATCCAATGATCTTATAAATCCAATAATCCAATGAAGATGCAGTCTCATAAAAAGAACACAGAATTAAAGAAAGGTTACATAAACTGCTAAGGATCAAAGAGCTTGGAGACAAAATACTCAATCCAACCATGTAGAAGACTTTTACCTTCTACCTTGACCTGGGAGCCAAGATGTAAACATATGCATAAAATACAAATGATATATTAGATTCTGTACTTATCGTGTGATACACAGCACAAGCATACTCCCCTCTAAGGAACTGAAAGTCAAATGTATAATAAATATTGTGGTGTGTGGTGTTGTATTATTTTGATTTTTAAACACCAACCTTTGAAAGCCTTACATTTTTATTGTACCCTAGATAATTACTAAAGGCTATTTTGATGACTAATCTCAGGAGTCTTATAATTTTTAAGATGTGAAACAAAGTAGGTGTTATTTCAAAGTTCTTTAAGGTTTATTTAATGGATGTCAAGCATCTCAAATCCACGAGAGAAAAAAATTTAATACAACACTCCAAGATATCTTCAGAAAAGGAAAGTAAACATTTTCACCAAATGGAAATTCTTATTGAGTTCAAAGAACTGCTTATTAGCATGGATGAAATTTATTGCTATTGTTGCTTAGTCTGCACAAACATTGAATAATATATATAGAAAGAGCAAGCTTTTCTAGTTCTCTATCCTGTACTTTGCCACTAACCATGTCTCTCCAAACATTGGAATAGTTCCATCTCCTTTTAACAACTTCCCATTAAACCTCATGAACCATATCCTGTACTTAATGGGCTGTTAATATTTTAAAGCTTCTGTAGTTCTACTGTAAATCCTTGGTCCCTATTGCAACACTGAAAAGATATACAAAAAGTTTTTTTTTTCTTCCACAGTTGATGATACAAAGACATCACAACTTACACTGGACAGAGGGCATAATATGTT
This sequence comes from Orientallactaga sibirica, assembly GCA_036365145.1. Lineage (NCBI taxonomy): Eukaryota > Metazoa > Chordata > Mammalia > Rodentia > Dipodidae > Orientallactaga > Orientallactaga sibirica. The sequence goes on from JAEOAD010000054.1 coordinate 15,543,386, forward strand.
GTACAATTAAGTAGACACCATCTTAACAGTGCAACACACAATAATTGTGTCACTATACACCTGAAAGTGTTAAGTGTGGTTGGGAACGGGCAGTTGTTTCACTGGCTTCAAGCCACATACTTGTCACATTAGCCCAGCATAGGCCACAATGCACTTTTTGAATCACTAACATGGCACTTCATTGCTAAATAAATAAATAAATAAAATTAAAGTAATATGCCAAGAGAGTTTAACCTTATTATTTATTCCAGTGTAGAAAATTTAAACAGACAAAAAAAAATGAGGTAAACTAGTTCATTTCAAGAAAGCAAACTGGAACCCTAAAATCATTTTGCACAACCCCCTTTGGGGACAGAGTGTGAATAAACAGTCCGGCAATAATATTTCTCTTCACCTAAGTCACACACTTAAGTTCATAAAGAGAAACACTGAGATAAAACTTTACAAAGCTTACTTTCTTAATTATGAGATAAGCACCATTATCATGGGAAATAATACTACACTACGATCTGATGGAAATAGATATTTCTTACCTATGGCCTGGTCATTCCTCCTCTAATCTTTTTCATCCTTATTCCTATATCACTTGCTTCCTTTCTTTATTAGTCTCCTTTCTTGGTTTTTCTTTCTCTGTGACATTTAAACACTGAGGCAGCCCAGATTCAATCTTTAAAACACTCCTTTACAAACATTTCACTTCCAGTTTACTGGATTGAAGTTCCATCCATATGCTGATGTCTCCCAAATTTTTAACTTCAATTGCTATCTGAGTTCCTTAATGAAGTCCAAGCTCATGTATCCAATTACCTAATTAACATTCCCTCTTGGCTATCTAATAAGCATCTTAAAACAAGCAAGATTAAGATCAAGAATTCTTGATCTTCCCTTAAAAATATGTTCCTCTGGCATGTTTTCCCTTTCAAAAATCAACTCTATTTTTTAAAAAGTTAGTAGAAAATGTAGGGATTTTAAACAGTAAAAATCACCTGAGTGTTGACAAAGTTGCCAAATGTACACATTAGAGAAAAAAGCCTTTTTAACAAATGCTACAAGGAAAACTGGATGTCTACATTTAGAAAAATGAAATTATGGCTGGAGAGATGGCTTAGTGGTTAAGGCACTTGCCTACAAAGCCTAAGGACCCATGTTCTACTCTACAGGTCCCAAATAAGCCAGATGCACAGTGACACGAGCATGCAAGGTTGCTCATGCATACAAGGTAATGCACACATTTAAAGTTCGAGTGCAGTAGCTGGAGGCCCTGGAGCACCAATTCTCTCTCTCTCTCTCCCCCCTTCTTTCTCTCTCATAAAAAAGGCAAGTCTGTTGGGCTTGCCTCAAAAAAAGAAAGAAAAATGAAACTAGATCTTCATCTCTCACTCAGCACAAAAATCATTTCCACGTGTGTCAAAGATGTTAAAGTAAACCTGAAAGTCTGAAACTGTTACAGGGAAAATTAGGCAAGGATTTTCTGAATACAACTGTAGTTGCTCAGGGAAAAGGCCAGTGATGAATAAATTCTGGGAAATTATGAAACTAAAGAGCACCTGTACAGCAAAAGAAACAGAAAATGTTTGCCAGCTACACTTCTGACAGGAGATTAATATCTAGGATACACAGACTCAAAAACCACACAAGAAAACAAACAACCCGATCAACGAATAGGCTAATGAAATGGACAGAAAGTTCTGAAAAGATGGTCAATAGACATATGAGAAATGTTCAGCAGCACTAGCCATTAGAGAAATGCAAATCAAAACTCCATCCCGGAGCTAAGGAAATGGCTCGGTGAGTAAGTGTGGTCACTGCACGAGCATGAGGACTGAAGTTCAACCCCCAGAACCCATGTAAAAAGCCAGGGGTGGCCTCACCCTGCAGGAGTAAAGACAGAGATTTCTGGGGCTCACTTATCAACCAGATTAAATGTCAAACAGTACAAGTTTCAGGTCCAGTGAGAACCTGCTAGGAAATGAAATAGAGAACTGCTGCTGGTGTCTCCTGGCCTCTGGATGCATGTTCATAGGGCATGTAAATCTGCACACACACGTAAGAATGAAGTTAAGTCATTTGCAGAAAAATGAATGCAACTACCAATAATAATATTAAGTAAATTAAGCCAGGTTCAGAAAGATAAACATATGTTTTCTCTCATTTGTGTTTCTAGATTTTTCAACAGTCACACATGAAATCATGTATGTATATATAAAGGGAACGTGGAAATGATATTGTCTAAGACCAGATCTATGTAAAATGTTGTGTTTGGAAAAAATAACATTTCTTCCTTTTTTAAACACAAATTATTTGCATGTGTCTGTGTGTCTGTGTGTGTGTATGCACGTATGTGTGAGCACACATGCACACTCTAGGGCTTTTTGCTACTGCAAACAAACACCAGAGACTAGCACAACTTTTTTAGCATCCAGCTTATGTTGGTGGCTTTGGAACTGAACCTGGGCCAGCAGGCTTTGCAAGCAAGGACCTTTAACCACTGAAGAATCTTCAAAGCCCCACATTTCTTCTTATATAATTTATTACTAGATACAACATCAGTCATGTTATAAGCATTGTGTTCTAACTTTCTCATAACTCATTAAGTTGAATAGGTTATGAATAGAATTTATAAATAGTAATTTTAAGTTGTCAATTTTCCTTTCATTAAGAAGTAAAATTGTTTGCATTTATGATATATGTTTAATAAATGTAAATATATAGAATGATTAAATCAATTAATTAAAATATGAATTTTTCATATGTTTCTGTGTGAGAAACACTTAAAATTCATTCTCTTAGCAATTTATAAGTATAATTTTAACCACTGTAATCATTACAGGTGCATTATATCTCTTGAATTTTTTCCTCTCATTTAACTAAAATTTAATGTGCTTTGACCAAATCTTTCTAATCTTCCTCCTCATAATCTCTGGAAACCAACATTTTACTCTCTTGTTATAAGTGATAAAATTCATCTTTGGAAAGTAATTTTTACAACTTTTTAAAACTTCTTTTTTTGCATTCTAATATAAGTAAAATCATTAGTATTATCTTTCTGTGCCTGAATTATTTCACTTAGCATATGTTCTTAAGGCTCATCCATGTTGTCACAAAAACAAGATTTCTTTCTTTTTTAAAGATAATAAATAGCATTTCATTGTTAGTACATACTATACTTTCTTTATCTATTCTTCTGTTAATAGATTGATTTCATATGCTACATAACTAATAACAGAATGCAGATATCTCTTCAGTATATTGATCTCATATGCTCTGAACATATATTCCTAGTGATATTTTCTTTTAGTTAAATACTTTTTAAGTAAATTTACTTAAATACTTTTTAAGTAAATTTTGTTTACTTAAATTTTTTTGAACACTATCTATACTGTTTTCCATAGTGATTATACAACTTTTTCTTAATACCTCTGAGTAAGACATTTCTAATTAGAAAAAAAAAGCATGCTTCAAATCCAGATTTCTATAAATAACTCTAATCTAATAGAATCTTATTATACTAATCAGTATTTTCTTCCTAACAAGCTGCGTCTCATATTTTGTTGCCAAAGTTTTCTATAATCTAATTCCTGTACTTCTCAAGTTGGAGTATGACTTACTGGGACAATTTAACAAATTGTCTTAAGATAATAAAAACTATCTAAAATTTATTCAAAGACAGACATACAATAGGTAAGGAGGAAAATAGAAAATAATTTAGAAATTAAACCCATTTATATTTATTAAAAATAAATGTGGATTTATGGAAGCCTGAAAGTAGAAAATTTCCCACTATGTACCTAGGAAGTCTCTACCAAGCCTACTAGTCCTTCCAACATGTGAACTGTTAAAAATAGCTATCATTTTTCAAGTACCAATTTGGCCAGGTACAAGTCTAAGAACTGTACATTTACTCTTTAATCTTCATAACACTCTATGAAGGAGAAAAGTTACCATTATAACCTTCATAATACTGATTAAAAATCAAAGAAGTAATGTGCCCAATATCACAGTTAGGCAAATAACATAAGCAAAAATGATCTTGAATGATTACTGTAATATATAACATATTCTGGAAGAGCATCCACTTTAAAATGAAAATGAGGCCATCAAAGCTAAAAATCCATTTTATTTTTTAAAAAGTTAAATTGTGCCAGGAGTGGTGGCACACACTTTAATCCCAGCACTCAGAAGGCAGAGGTAGGAGGATTGCCTTGAGTTTGAGGGCACCCTGAGACTACATCATGAATTCCAGGTCAACCAGGGCTAGAGTGAGACTCTATCTCAAAAAAAAAAAAAGTTAAGTTGTGACAGTAGAAGGGCAAAAACTCTAATATAGTTATATATAACTATAATATAACTCTAATACCACCTATTGAAAAAATTAGACCTTGGAGGCTGGAGAGATAGCTTAGCAGTTAAGCACTTGCCTGTGAAGCCTAAGGACCCCAGTTCAAGGCTTGATTCCCCAGAACCCATGTAAGCTAGATGCACGAGGGGGTGCATACAACTGGAGTTTGTTTGCAGTGGCTGGAGGCCCTGGTGCACCCATTCTCTCTCTATCTATCTGCCTCTTCCTCTGTCTGTCACTCTCAAATAAACAAAAAAGGATTTTTTAAGTTAGTCCTTGGGAGAGTGAATTACTATCATAGAGACATATATAAAAACTTTTTGTGGAGACTACATAGTGAATTCCAGGTCAACCTGGGCTAGTGTGAGACCCTACCTCAAAATGCAAAAATAGGGGTTCCAGTCAAGATGGCATCCATCTAAACACACCTCACAGGGCACAAAGGATTGGACCCTGCAATCCCAGCCACTCCCTGCAACATAGTCCCAAAGGACCCGCTGTTCCATCCCCTCAATCCTCAGCATCTTGGAACTACCATGCATTCCCATACTCACCCTCTCTGCAGCACAGACGCAACACCAGCCTGCTTTGTCCCATTGCCCCCCACCCCCTGCCCCTCAGACCACCTGACCACACACTCCCATGCCCTGAGCCACCGAAGAACAAAACCCCTTCATCAGACCCTCAGACCCTCACCAGACCCTCAAAGGCTCCTGCTCTCTGAGCAGGCATGCCCCACTGCCATCAGAAGCCTAATCGAAGCAAACATAAAAGGGAATAATCATTGAAGACACTTCAAGGTAAACTATAGCCTCCTCCAAAATTTAACAAGATTCCTTCACTGTGATGGGCAGACCACAGCACAAAAGGAATAACATGAAAAGTCAGATGCAAGTAAATCCAACAAGATTGCCCTGTCCCACAATGGATGTCTCTAATCAAAACACAGAAGAGACAATAGGATCAGAACCCCAAAATGAAGACATAAGCAATGCAACCCTGGCCCAGAAAATAGCTGAACTTGCATAAAGTCAACAAAAGGCCAGTAATTGTATGAATGCTGTTCTCTCAAGATTAGACCTAATAGAAAAGAGCCAGGAAGGGTTCCAAAGACTGTTAAATGACCTGAAGGAGAACAAAGAAAGAGAGGACCTCAATAACCAGCTGGCTAACCTCAATGAAGACATAAATAAATGCAAGGATGAATTCCAAGAAGCACTAAGAAAATCAGAAAATGATGTGAAAAGGGAACTTAAGAGAGGGTTGGAAACTATACATAAAAAAAGCAGTAGAAAATGCAAACCAAATCGAACAGCCCAAAACTCTATAGACGCTCTCAAGAATAGAGTCAGCCATGTGGAAAATAGAAACTCAGAACTGGAAGACAGAAGAGAAGAAACAGCTCATGAATCCAAAGGGTTCAATAAGTTCAAAAAATTTTTGTGAACATAACATGAGGGAAATGTGGGATACCCTTAAATGTTCCAACATTAGGACCATGGGGATACCAGAAGGGGAAGAAATTCACAACAAAAGAATGGAAAACTTATTCAACAAAATTATTGAAGAAAATTTTCCCACTCTCTCAAAAGAACGTCCCCTCAAGTTACAAGAAGCTAACAGAACACCAAACAGATTGGACCAAAGGAGAAATTCTCCAAGACATATTATCAATAACCCTCTAAATATTCATAACAAGGAGAAAGTCCTAAAAGCAGCTAGGGAGAAACAACACATTACATATAAAGGTAACCCCATCAGCATTACTTCAGACTTCTCAATGGGAACACTGAAAGCCAGAAGGGCCTCGAATGGAACACTGCAATGTCTAAGAACTTATGGCTTCCACCCCAGACTACTCTACTCAGCAAAAGTATCCCTCATAATAGATGGTGAAAGAATACTTTTCATGATAAAACCCAGCTGTACAACTATATGAACACAAAGCCAAATCTACAAAGAGTACTTCAGGGAATTTTCCACACAGAAGAATCAAATAACCAACCTCAAGAGCCTAGAAGGCCACTTCTTACTTATCAAGGGAACAATCCAACAAGAGGATATCATGATCATCAATCTTTACACACCAAACACAGGTGCACCACAATTCATAAAGCAAAAACTACTTGGCAACAAAACAGAAATAACCACAAACACCATCACAGTCAGGGACTTCAATACTCCACTATCAGCAATAGATAGATCATCCAAACAGAAAAGTAATAGGGAAGTAAGAGAGCTCAACAACACCATAGAACAACTAGACCTAACAAATATCTACAGAACATTCCACCCAAAATCTACAGATTACACATTCTTCTCAGCAGCCCATGGAACCTTCTCTATAATACATCATATACTGGGCCACAAAACCTGCCTTACTATTTTTAGGAAAATCGACATAATTTCCTCCATGATATCAGACCATAATTCTGTAATGCTAGAAATTAACAACAAAAGGTACGCCAGGAATACCTCCAGCTCCTGGAAACTGAACAAAACACTTTTAAACAATAAATGGGTTGTAGATGAAATAAAAAATGAAACTGAAAAATTTCTAAAATTGAATGACAGTGAGAACACATCATACAAAACTTATGGGACACAATGAAGGCAGTCATTAAGGGAAAAATCATAGCACTAAATGCCTTCATAACAAAGACAGAGAGATCCCAAATCAATAACCTAACCATCCACATAAAGTCATTGGAAAAACAAGAAGCCAACCCAAAAAGCTCCAGTCAGAAACAAAGAATTAAGATCAGAGCAGAAATTAATGAATTGGAAACTGAGAAGACAATTAAGAAAATTGACAAAACAAAGAGCTTGTTCTTTGAAAAAATAAACAAGATTGAAAAACCCTGGCCAATTTGATCAAGCAAAAAAAAAAAAAACAAGAGATGCTTCAAATTTTCAAATTAACAAAATTAACAAAATTAGAAATGAAAAGGGAAAACTCTCAATGGCCATGAGTGAAATTGGGAGAATCATCAGGCCTTATTTCAAAAACCTCTACTAAACAAAACAGGAGAATATGGAGGAAATGGATGAATTCCTGGACACATACCACCTACCAAAGCTAAATCCAGAGCAGAATAATCTCCTAAACAAACATATCACACCCATTAAGATTGAAAAGGTAATCAAACACCTCCCCAAAAAGAAGAGTCCAGGACCAGATGGTTTCTCAGCTGAATTCTGTCAAACCTTCATGAAAGAACTGAAACCAATTCTTCTCAAACTGTGCCACACAATTGGAGAACAGGGAGAGATCCCCAACTCCTTCTATGAAGCTAGCATCACCCTAATTCCAAAACGAGGCAGAGATGCCACAAGAAAAGAAAACTATAGGCCTATTTACTTGATGAACTTAGACACAAAGATACTGAACAAAATCCTTGCAAACAGAATTCAACAGCACATGAAAAGTATTATACACCTTGATCAAATAGGCTTCATCCCTGGAATGCAGGGTTCAACATAAGGAAATCTGTCAATGTAATACACCACATAAACAAGCTTAAACACAAAAACCACATGATCATTTCAATAGATGCAGAAAAGGCCTTTGACAAAATACATCACTTCATGATCATAACATTGGAGAGAACAGGCATGGACAGTTTATATCTCAACATAATAAAGGCCATATATGAAGCTCCTAAAGCCCAAATAATACTTAATGGGGAGAGACTGAAGGAATTTCCATTGAGAGCAGGAACAAGGCAGGGGTGTCCACTCTCTCCTCTGCTCTTCAACTTAGTACTGGAAGTCCTAGCTCAAGCAATAAGACAGGAGAAAGAAATCAAAGGGATACAAGTTAGAAAGGAAGAGGCTAAATTAGCCCTATTTGCAGACGACACGATTGTATACATTAGTGACCTGAGACCCTCCATCTCAAAACTCTTAATGGTGATTAACTCCTTCAGCAAAGTAACAGGATACAAGATCAATGCACAAAAATCGGTAGCCTTTCTATATGCAAAAGACAAAGATACAGAAAAATAAATAAGCAATATTGTCCCATTTTCAATAGCAACAAAAAAATAAATAAAATACCTTGGAATAACATGAACCAAGGACGTGAAAGACCTATACAATGAAAACATAAAAACACTCAAGAAAGACATTGAGGAGGACTTGAGAAAATGGAAACACCTCCCATGCTCCTGTATAGGCAGAATTAACATTGTGAAAATGGCAATCTTACCAAAAGCATTATACAGATTTAATGCAATACCAAGAAAAATCCCAATTTCTTTTTTCACTGAGATAGAAAAAAATGATCTCAAAATTCATATGGAATGGCAGAAGGCCTCAAGCACCAAGCATATCCTCAGCAAAAGAAACTCCTCTGGAGGCATCACCATACCTGATCTAAAGCTATACTACAAAGCCATAGTAATAAAAACAACATGGTAATGGCATAAAAACAGGAATATAGACCAATGGAACAGAATAGAGGACCCAGACTCTGGGTTAAGTAACTACAGCTACTTGATATTTGACAAAGGCCCTATCAATGTATACTGGAAAAAAGACAGCATCTTCAACAAATGGTGCTGGACAAACTGGACAACCATATGTATGAAAATGAAACTCGATCCACACATCTCACCCTCATGTACAAAAATCAAGTCCAAAGGGATCAAAGACCTCAATACAAGACAGAAACATTGCTACTACTGGAAGGAAAAACAGGAGGAACGTTCTGTGATATAGGAATGGGAAAAGACTTCCTGAACAAAACCCCAGTAGCTCAAGAAATTAAACAATCACTCAACCATTGGGATCTCATGAAGCTGAAAAGTTTTTTCACAGACAAACATATACAATAACCAGAGCCAACAGACTACCCACATAATGGGAGAAAATTTTTGCCAGCTATACAACTGACAGAGGCCTAATATCTAGAATCTACAAAGAACTCAAAAACTTAAACAATAAAAAGTCAAACAACCCACTCACAAAATGGGGCAGAGAACTACACCGGGAATTCTCAGAGGAAGAAATACAAATGGCAAACACACACTTAAGAAAATGTTCAACATTCCTAATCATCAGGGAAATGCAAATTAAAACAACTATGAGATTCCACTTTACCCCAGTAAGAATAGCTAATATTAAAAAAAAAAACTAATGAAAACAAATGCTGGCGAGGCTGTGGAAAAATAGGAACCCTCTTTCACTGTTGGTGGGAATGTAAAATGGTAAAATCACTATGGAAAGCAATATGGAGACTCCTGAAAAGTATGACTATAGACCTACCAATGGATCCAATTATTCCCTTATTGGGCTCCAAGCCTCAGATCAGAGGGATTTGCTCAATCGTGTTTATAGCTGCTCAATTCATAATAGCTAAGAGCAGGAACCAACCTAGATGTCCATCATTAAATTTTTTTGAATGGGTAACAAAGATGTGGTATATCCACACCATGGCATTCTACACAGGAATAAGGAAAATAATACAATGAAATTTGAACAAAAATGGTCAAACTTGGAACAGATCATTTTCGGTGAGCTCACCCAATTACAAGAAAGATAATCATCACATGGTCTCACTCATCTGTGGCTCCTAACCTTAATGTGCCCAGGATGCTGTCATACCTAATAAGCATCTTGAGGACTGGACAATAGGGAGGGTGGGATGGTAGGGCAGGGTAAGGGGGGGAAAACAAATAGTGACCCAAATGGAAATGGTACTATAAAATCCTATATTCTGAAAGACAGGCTAAAAGATTGAACCTTCAGTAGGCCTTTAGAGGGAACACCTGAACCACAGGGTCCTGGAGAGGACATGAAGACTAACCTTAATCATTACTGTTTTTCTCTCTGCCTCTCTCTCCCTCTTCTCTCTCTGCTCTCTTTCTCTTTTATATTACCTATTTTTCTTCCTTCTTCCTTGGTGCTGACCTGTAACTCCCAGGACCAGCATGTGGTTAACTTCCACAATGAGCTGTTGATAAGAGAGACCTACAAAGTTTCCCAAAAGAAGACAGATTTCTTTTTTTTTATTAAATACATATTTTTATTTATATTATTCTGATTTTACATTCATAGTATTGGTTCCATTGTCCTCCTCCCTGTCCTCCCTCTTTCAAAGGGACCCTCATCAATGGGGAATATGGGTCATGCTTTGTGAGGTTAATCAAGAGTTCTGGGAGGTAGGCCCCAGTATCTGTGCATAATGCCCCAACTTATGACTCTAACAATCTTTCTGCCCCCTCTTCTGCAAGTTTCCCTGAGCCACATTGGGGTCATTTTAGTTCTGAGAAGACAGATTTCTGTCAGAGTTCTTGACGACCCACCAAAGGTAAATGGTAAGACCCTACTGCCAAAGGCACCATATGCTGTTGGGACAGAACATGGAGTGACCTGGCTGGAATCTGGAAGAGGGTCAGTCCCCAGCAACTTAGCTTGTCTAGTGCCAGAGGGTGCTACACAAGTGACTGGAAGAAAATGACCAACATCTGTCCAAACAACTCATAGTCTAAGCTACTCAGCAGTAAACAACCTGATGTGATGCTCAAACAAGTGCAATAGTGGCACACAGCCACGGTGGGTAACCAACTGCTCTTGATTTGGCTAAAAGATCCACTCAGTGGAATGGAACTCATAGCTGGAACTGGGAAACAAGACAAAACCATGTCCAAAAAATGAGCCCGTTCTCCAATATCAAGCTCCCACCAATCGTGGGCTATAAGAGGGCCTGTGCATATAAAATTCTCTCTAAAATAACAATGGCCATCCCATCTATCTTGTGCTGACTTCTCTCTCCATTGGAGAATTTGCTTCTCTTTTTCAGATGAACGCAGAACCTGAGGGGAGGATCAGCCTATCACACCTCCCAGGGGCCCCAGCTGAAACCATAGATTAATTGGGGAAATGGGCAAGAGTACAGCTTTCTCAGTGAACCTGACACCAGCACCAGGTTGAAGGAGATAGACACAGAAAACACCAACTCCTACTAAACCATCCAGAGACACAGAGGCTCCCAAGACCGCATCACTGAAGTAGACCTAAAACAAACCCAACATGGCTCAGGGAAATTCACAGAAGAGGGGGTGGAAAGATTGTTAGAGCCACAAGTTGGGTCATTATACACAAAGACATTTCCTCTCCCCATAACTGATGGCTACCCCCATAATGCACGACTCACATTCCCCAATTAGGAGGGTCCCTTTAGAGTGGGGACGACAGGGAGGAGGCTATCGAAGGCACCAACATGAATGTATTCACATTATGAGCATAACTAATAAAATAAATAATAAATTTTTAAAAACCTTTTGTGAAAACACATACAATGATACAACCACACAAACACATGCACACATTGAGTGTTTTACTAAAGATATATGATTTACATCATGAAACAAAGCCAAATAAATATTTTAAAGCAGTAATTTTATTATTCTTACCTTATTTTAAAGTTATTATACTTTTATAGGCATACATCATCATACCATACTCTTACATAAGTCAATTTAAAGATGGTATTTTTTATATAACTGCTTCAGCAATGAAGTTATAAATTATTTGTATTTCAGACATAATATGATACATAGTTACCCAAAAACTTTGCTCAAAAACAAAAAATAACTTATGAAAAATATATAATTGATATCAAGTAATAACTAAAAAACAAAATAATTGCCAAAATTAAATATGACTGAAAATAAAAAACTGAAATGATTGAAAACTATAGCTAATTCAAAATAACTTTGGTAATAGTGATTTGTTAAAAAATTTAAGCTAAAGGAAGCTGAAAATGTTTAATATTCATTTATAATTCTCTTCTTAAATGAATTTTGGTAAGAATATCATTTGACAAATCATTAGTACTTGCATGTCAAAAATCAAAGTTCATGAAACTGAATTTACTTTCCTGTACAACCCAAGAAAGTAGTCTTTTTGATCAATATCTCTCAGAATAACCTTAAAGACCTAGCAGCAGGCATCCATATCGTAAAGAATCAATGGCTAAAACTATAGGCAAGCTCAGCTGGACATTCTCTGACAAGACAATGGTCTCTCTAAAAGAACTCTGTGGTAAGTCTGTATTTTTTCTAAGTCTTTTCCACTTTCAAGAAAATGAATAAATGAAAACTTGGCATGATACTCATACAATATTGCAAACCTTAACCTAAGCTGTCAATCACAATTTTCCCAGTTAGTTTTCTTTAGTAAGACAATACTTACTCAGCTTTACCAGAATATTTCCAATAACAAGCACAGCAGGGATTTTTTAAAAAATAAACATTTTCAATATTATCTGCCAACATCCAATTGTAAAAGAAGGGTAATATTGAAAATAAGACCAAATATAAGCAATGTTACCAAATACTATTAATTGTCCAGATGAATTAAATAATGTAAAATTATGTTACCAATCCAAAAATTGCTTTTATCTAATGTTTACCTTTTTTTTTTTTTTTTGGTTGTTTTTGCAAGGTAGGGTCTCACTCTGGTCCAAGCTGACCTGGCATTCACTATGTAATCTCAGGGTAGTCTCGAACTCTTGGCGATCCTCCTACCTCTGCCTCCCAAGTGCTGGGATTAAAGGCGTGCGCCACCACGTCCAGCTTTGTTTACCGTTTTATTTTTGGTTTTTTTTGTTTGTTTGTTTTGTTTTTTGGTTTTTCCAGGTAGGGTCTCACTCTAGCTCAGGCTGACCTGGAATTCACTCTGTAGTCTCAGGGTGGCCTTGAACTCACAGCAATCCTCCTACCTCTGCCTCCCGAGTTTTGGGATTAAAGGTGTGCGCCACCACGCCTAGCTCCTGTTTACCATTTTTAATCCCATCAAAAATGCATCGAGGGCTGGGGAAATGGCTTAGCAGTTAAGGCATTTGCCCGCAAAGCCTAAAGCTCCCTGGTTTGATTCCCCAAGACCCACATAAACCAGATGCACAACAGGGCATGCGTCTGGAGTTTGTTTGCAGTGGCTGGAGGCCTGGCATGCCCATTCTCTCTTTCTGTCTGCCTCATCCTCTTTCTCTCTCTTTCTCCCTCTCAAATACATAAATAAATAAATAAATAAATAAATAAATAAATAAATAAAATATTTTTAGAAATGCATCTAGGAGCTGTATTAAGTGTTAATCCAGTGGTTAAGTATGCTTCCTATGCAAGCACGAGGGTCTGAGGGGGGCCTAAGACCACCCAGCAGCACATAAACAGCTGGGCATGGACAGAAAGGTCTATAAACCCAGTCCTATGGGGAGCAAAGATCAGAGAATCACTTGGGCAAATTCTGGAATTAGTAAGAGGCCCCATCTCAAGGAAAAACAGGTGGATGAGTGATGGAGGGACTCCCTATGTTTCTCCTCTGGCCTCCAGGTGTGCCTAGGGGGCATTGCATCAGTATATGTGCATGCATACACCACACACATACCTCCACCACAATAAATAAAAATACAATGTAAAACGCTAAATTTGTATCTAATACCATAATGTGAAAATCATTTCATAATAAAAGTATTTCCTGCTCTTACACATGAGAACAATTAAATTAAACATTCACAAAGGGCCAGTAAATATACATATTCTCTGTTCATAGTAGTTATTAAAGGCTGTGATTTCTACTGGTGTTTTAGATTAAGTTTATCCCTTCTCTAAACAACTACAAGTTCCTTTGGCTCCTCTAGGTCAGAGTCTACTCTTATGGTTCAATCAATAAGCATGTACAAAATATTAATGATAAGATTCAGAAAAAAATACCCAAAATATGGAGCTTTGATATACTCAATGTGTTAAAAACAAAACGGGGAGGGATGGTAGAGAAAGTATTCTCTAACCACCTTCTCTGAAGCTAGCTTCCAGACTGAAGCACACACCTGCACCTTTGAAGATAGAGACAAGAGGTACTGGGAGGAATCTTGGTGAAGAGGCCTTGCTAAATTCCCTCTTATTTACTCTTTTTAGTTCATACTCACATGTCCTATCACATTTTTCCATAATGTTCCACACTTCATCAAATTAAGATACATCTGTCATTTTATTTCTTTATGAAGACTCTCATGTAAACTTCATATTAAACAAATTTGTGCACTATTCTCCAGATAATTTGTTTTTATTTTCAGCTTAATTTTTCAGACAAGGCTGGGAGCTTAAGCAAGTTAGGGGAAAGTTTTTCCTCCACTACACTGAACCACAGTTCAACACAAACCAAACCATGAACTTTGTCTTGGTGTTCTATTGGTAAGGCAGAGAAACTCCATTAGGATTCTTGGGCATTTTAGTTGAACTCTAAAAAGTTCTGTGATGATTCAGAATAAGCGAAATTAGTCCAAATGTATAGACACCTTTAGTTAAAGGCAAAAATTGTGAAAATGTACTTTTCTATATGAGGACAAAAAGAACCCTTTGACCTTACTTCACATTACATACAAAAGATAACTCAAAATGGGTCAAAGACATAAAAGTAAACTATAAAACTATAAGAATTATAAAAATTGTTAGTAGGGCTGGGGAGATGGCTTAGCAGTTAAGGCACTTGCCTGCCAAGCCAAAGGACCTAGGTTCAATTACATAGGACCCACAGGAACCAGATGCCCATGGTAGCGCGTGCATCTGGAGTTCATTTGTGTGCCCAATGCTTTCTCTCTCTATATATATATATATTTTTTTCTTTCTCTCTCTCAAGTAAATAAATAAATAAAATATTTTAAAAATTATTAGTAAATTTTTAAAACCATGAATTAGCCAATAACTTCTTAGATGTGCCACTAAAAGCATGAGAAACAAAAGAAAAAACACTTTCTAAATTCATAGAAAGTAAAAATTTTTGTGCTTCAAAGTACATTAATGAGAAGGGCAAAAGGGGTCATAGGTATAGCTCAGTGGTAGAGAACATGGGAGAGTCCCTGTGTTCAGTAGCCAGCAGGCATGCACGTGCGCACACAAACACACACACACACACACACACACACACAATTCAAGACAACAGAATAAAGGAAAAAAAAGGATAAGATATTCAACCATTTATATCCTATTTGTACTAAGTTCATCATTTCTCTACAGCATCATGGACATTTGTTATTGTCTATGTCTTTAGATAGTAATCAAGATAACTAGGTGGTGTGTCAACTTGTCTTGATTAAAGAATATGGGCATCTTTCTGAGGGTGTTTCCAGAGCAAGTTGGCATGTGAATAAATGGGCATCAGAGGAGAAGATCTGTCCTGCATGTGAACAGGAACCACCCAATCAGATGGGGGCCTAGATAGAACAAAAAGTTGATTTCTTCTTTCTCCAAATGCTATGATACACACTATTCCTCCTGTACCTAGCATCAGACATTTCTCTCCTTCCTGACATCAGATGCAATGTGACCAGCTGCTTCATGATTCTAATACCACACCTCCCCTGCCAAGATTGCCTGTATCCCCTCAAACTACAGGCTGAAATATACCCTCCCTTCCTTAAATTGTGTTTCAGGGCTGGGCAAATGGTTTAGTGGTTAAGGCATTTGCCTGCGAAGCCTAAGGACCTGGGTTCAATTCCCCAGGACCCACATAAGCCAGATGCACAAGGGCGCGTATGCGTATGGAGTTCATTTGCAGTTGCTAGAGGCCCTGGTGCACCCACTCGCTCTTTCTCTCTACCTCTTCCTCTCTCTCTCTCAAATAAATAAATAAATTAATTAATTAATAAACTATTTTTTTAAATTGTGTTTCAGCTGGCTGTCACAGCAAAAACAAGAGTAAACAATACGGAAAGCCGGTACCAGAAGTAGGAGTGCTGACATGATAATCTGAACTTGTTTGTTGGAGAAATGTAGAAGGCTTGAAACACTGGGCTAGAAACAGCCTTTAATGCTGTAAGCAAAGCTTAATTGACCATTCTCATGGGAACCTGAAAGAAAAGAATGCAGAGAGAAAAGTAGACAGAGGACACCCAGCTCATGAGGTTTCAGATGAGTACAAGAACCTGAGTGAGATTGAATTTAAAAGTAATAGACTAATTTTTAAAAGAATTTTTAAATCTTTATTCACTTTTTTTTTTTTCGAGGTAGGGTTTCACTCTAGCCCAGGCTGACCTGGAATTCACGATGTAGTCTCAGGGTGGCCTCGAACTCACGGCAATCCTCCTACCTCTGCCTCCCGAGTGCTGGGATTAAAGGCATACACTACAGGTTGGAGGAATGGCTTAGCGATTGTAGCAGACAGCTTCAGAGTTCGCTGAGATGAACTTCCAGACCAGGCACAGTTATGGAGGAAGGGATAATATTTATTGAAGCTTACAGATCCAGGGGAAGTTCCATAATGGCAGGAGAAGTGGCCTGCTCTCACAGGACCAGGCAAGAGAGAAAAACCAACCAGCCACACAGCACACAGAACAAAACTACTGCCAAAAGCCCAGCAAACTTCAGGAACTCCTGCTAGGCACACTTTGCATATCTTTACAATGGAATCTCAAACCCACCACTATACCTTAAGACTGGCCCCCAGTGACATTGCCTCTAGCAAGGTGATTGCAGATGCAAACTATAACTAATAAAACACTGAATATACTGGGGGACATATATTCAAACTACCAAAGCAGTTAAGGCGTCTGCCTGCAAAGCCAAGGATCCTGGTTTGATTCCCCAGGGCCCACGTTAGCCAGATGCCCAAGGGGCACATGCATCTGGAGTTCGTTTGCAGTGGCTGGAGGCCCTGGTGTGCCCATTCTCTCTCTTGCTCCCTTTCTCTGTCAAATAAATTAATAAAAATAAAATACTTTTTATAAAAAGGCATGCATCACCATGCCTGGCTCAAATCTTTATTTACTTTTTATTTATTTATTTGCAAGCAGAGAGAGATAGAGAGAAGAGAACCAGAGAGAATAAGAACGGGCATGCGAGAGACTCTAGCCACTGCAAACAAACCCCAGATGCATGTAACACCTTGTGCATCTGGCTTACATGGGTCCTGGAGAATTGAATCTGGGTCCTTGGGTTTTGCAAACAAACGTCTTAATGGCTAAGCCATCTGTCCATCCCTAGAATAATTTTTTCAGTGAAGGAAATTTCGAGGCAAAATAACATTCAGGCTGTGTTATAGTTATTGTAACATTGATATTTTCAGGTTCCTCCTGCAGGACAACTACAATGTTTGCCTATATAAGAAATCAAACATTATTTCTATTAGGAAACCAACACCAGAAAATTGACATCACAGGATGAAAGGTTGGAAAATGATATTCCAAGCAAATGGAAATGAAAAAACAAGTGGGTATTCCTATATTAATATCTGATAAAATAGACCTCAAACCAAAAGTAATCAAAAAGAACAAAGAAGGCCACTTCCTACTCATCAAGGGAATGATCCAACAGGAACACATCACAATCATAAATATATATGCACCAAACACAGGTGCACCACAATTTATAAAACAAAATCTACTCAACAGCAAAACAGAAAAAAACACCATCACAGTCGGAGACTTCAATACTCCACTATCATCAATAGAAAGATCATCCCAGCAGAAAATCATCAGGGAAATTATAGAGCTCAACAACATCATTGATCAGCTAGACCTAATAGATTTCTACAGAACATTCCATCCCAACTCCACAGAAAATGCATTCTTCTCAGGAGCCCATGAACCCTTCTCCAAAATTGACCATATATTAGGCCATAAAGTGTGCCTTCATAAACTCAGGAAAATTGGAATAACTTCCTACATCATGTCAGATCACAATGCTTTAAAGATAGAAACTAACAACAAGAGACACATCAAGAACTCCACAATCTCCTGGAGCAAAATACACTTTTAAACAGTGAATGGGTCATGGAAGAAATCAAAAAAGAAATTGTGAAATTCCTAAAATTAAATGATGATGAAAACACAACCTACCAAAACTTATGGGACACAATGAAGGCAGTCCTAAGGGGGACATTCATAGCTCTAAATGCCTTCATTACAAAGACAGAGAGATCCCAAATCAGTAACCTGACTGTCCACCTAAAGGCACTGGAAAAACAAGAAGAATCCAAACCAAAGAGCTCCAGACAGAAAGAAATAATCAAGATCAGAGCAGATGGCTGGAGGAATGGCTTAGCAGCTAAGGCATTTGCCTGCAAAGGCAAAGGATCCAGGTTCAATTCCACAGGACCCATGTTAGCCAGATGCACAAGGGGGCACAAGTGTCTGGAGTTTGTTTGCAGTGGCTGGAGGCCCTGGCACACCCATTATTTCTCTCTCTCTCTCTCTCTCTTTCTGTCAAATAAATAAACAATAAAATATTTTTAAAAGATTAGAGCAGAAATTAATGAATTGGAAACTAAGAAAACAATTTTTAAGATATTGTGAATAAGACTTATGTAAAATTACTTTTTTGAATAATGGCACATCTAGAAGCTGTAGACTGTTACTAGAAAATTTTCAGTACCTGGGATGGGATACCTTCCAGTGAGTTGTTGGCCAAGGAGGTCCCGGTAGCCTCCAAAACATTAAAGGCTTTTGCTAAAGCCCTTGGTTTCCCTTGAGAAACAGATAGTAAGACCCTATTGCTGAAGACATCTCTTGCCTGAGAGGCAAGGTCACTGAGAAAGCAAGCTGGTGCTGAGCAGAAAACCTTCTCCCTGTAGACCAGACAACTGAAAGCTGGAAAAAGCTGCACTGTATGCAGCGTATGGGAGATGGAAGTCATCAGCAGTGAAAACAGTGGACGCTGAATATTCAAATTTGGCCAGACAGGCCCAAGGACTGAACGGGTGCAATAGTGGCATGTCTACTCTTGGGGTAACCAACTGCTCCATAATTGGACTGAAGGCCCTCTCTACAGGAGGGAATACATACCTGGTACTGAAAAACCTAAGCAAAAGTCTATGGCAGGTGAGGTCATGAGCCTTAGGGGTATAAAGCCTGCTCTTGTCTGACTAAATGTATATACTATTCCCACCAAGCTGCCCTGAAAATACTACACTTAATGCTCATATTCACATATTAACACTATTCTCACTTCTGGTTAGAGAAGCTTCTCTTTTCAGATGGCGATGACCACTGGGATGACCCAAAAGGCAACATAGTGCTGAGAAGAAGGGATGGAGGAGTGCCCAGCACTGAAACACCTCTGTCACACCCTCCAAGGCTCAGGGACCATTGTGGAAGAGGGGGCGGATAGAATGGAAGAGCCAAAGGAAGGTACGACTCCTTACAATGCAACTGCCCAGACAGAAATTGGCCTTGATATCCATGACCTTGCTGTGCCTAGCAATACCTTCACAAGACCCTCATAATAGAAGTAAAAGATGATGACATCAAATTAAAAGAGAGACTAATGGAGAGAAGGAGGGGATATGATGGAGATTGGAGTTCTAAAGGGGAATGGGGGGAGGGGAGGGAAATACCATGTACTTTTTGTATGTAAGTATAAAAGTTGTCAATAAAAAAAATAATTATTAAAAAAAAAGATGAAATGGCTAAGTGCTGGAGAGATGGCTTAGTAGTTCATACACATATCTGCAAAGCCTAAGGACCCCGGTTTGATTCTCTAGGCCCACCTAAGCCAGATGCAGTGGCTAGAGGGCCTGGCACACCCATTCTTATTCTCCCTCTCTCTCTTTCCCTCTCTCTGTCTCTAATAAATAAACAAATTAAATTAAATCTTTAAAAATATTTAAAAATTGATGAAACAAAGAGCTGGTTCTTTGAAAAAGCTAAACAAGATTGACAAACCCTTGGCCAAATTTATCAAGCAAAAAAAAGATAAGTCTCAAATTAACAAAACCAGAAATGAAAAAGGAGAGATCATAACAAACATCAATGAAATTGAAAGAATCATCAGGGTATACTTCCAAAACCTCTACTCCACAAAATTAAATAATCTGGAAGAAATGAATGAATTCCTAGACACATCACACCTACCAGATCTAAACTCAGAGCAGATTAGTCTCCTAAACAAACCTATCACATCCATGGAGATTGAAAAGGTAAGCAAAAACCTCCCCAAAAAGAAAAGTCCAGGACCGGATGGCTGCTCAGGTGAATTCTATCAAACCTTCATGGAAGAACAGAAACCATTTTTTCTCAAACTGTTCCACATAATCAGAGACCAAGGAATCCTCCCCAACTCTTTTTATGCAGCTAGCATCACCCTAATACCAAAACCAGACAGAGATGCAACAAGGAAAGAAAATTATAGGTCTATAGCCCTAATGAACTTAGATGCAAAGATCCTGAACAAAATCCCTGAAACCAAATTCAACAGCACATCAAAAGTATTGTCCACCTTGATCAAGTAGGCTTCATCCCTGGAATGCAGGGATGGTTTAACATATGGAAATTGGTCAATGTAATACACCACATAAATAAACTTAACCATAAGAACCACATCATCATCTCAATTGATACAGAGAAGGTCTTTGACAAAATACAATACCACTTCATGATCAAAACACTGGAGGGTTTATATCTCAACACAATAAATGCTGCATACAAAGCTCCTAAAGGCCAAATACTTAATGAGGGAAAACTCAAGGAGTTCCCACTGAGACTGGGAACAAGACAGGGGTGCCCACTCTCACCACTGCTCTTCAACATAGTACTAGAAGTTCTAGCCCAAGCAATAAGACAGGAGAAAGAAATAAAAGGGATTCAAATTGGAAAGGAAGAAGTCAAATTAGCTCTATTTGCGGATGTCATGGTCCTACATATGAGTGACCCGAAAGTCTCCATCTCCAAACTTCTAAAGATGATAAATTCCTTTGGCAAAGTGGCAGGATCAGCACAAGGGTGAAGGAGATAGACACTGAGGACCCTCAACACCTACCAAACCAGAGATCCAGAGGCTCCTGAGTGCCCATCACTGAAGTACACTTAAAATGCTCCCAGCATGGCTCAGGGAATTTTGTGGAAGAGGGGGTGGAAAGATTGTTAGAGCCACAAGATGGGACATTTTGCACAGAGACATTCCCTCTCCCCCCACCATAATGCATGACCAACAATCCCCATTGGGTTGACCTGCACCCCCAATTAGGGAGGCCTCTTCAGAAAAGGAGCATGGACAAGGGAAAGGATGGTACCAACATGTGTTGTTTACATACTAAATATGTCTATACCTAATAATTGTTTTGAAAAAGAAGGGCTGGAGAGATGCCTTAGCAGTTAAGGCACTTGCTTGCAAAGCCTAAGGATCCAGGTTCAATTGCCCAGTACCCACATAAGCTAGATGCACAAGGTGGTGCATTCATCTGGAGTTCGTTTGCAGTGACTAGAGAACCTGGTGTGCCCAGTTTCCCTATCTCTCTGTATCTATCTATCTATCTATCTCTCTCTCAGCATGTTTCTCATTCTCTCTTTCTCTCTCTCTCTCTCTCATAAATAAACAAAATATTTTAAAGGGGACAAGAAAACACCATACTTAATAGTGGAAGATAGAATTTTTACTCACTAAGATCAAAAAACATACAGCTATCTGTTATGTCTACTTAAACATTATGCGAAGCATTCTAGCTAGTACAATGATGTAAGAAAATGAAATAAAATTCACTCATGAGACGTAAAGCTGGCTTTAATTTCAAAGACATGAAATCCAATATAATCTATTTTAATTTTTTTTTATTTATTAGACAGAGAGACAGAGAGGCAGAGAGAGAGAGAAGATGGAGAGAGAGAGAATGGGCATGCCAAGGCCTCTAGCCACTGAAAATGAACTCCAGACACATGTGCGACCTTGTGCATCTGGCTTACGTGTGTCCTGGGGAATTGAACGAGGTCCTTTGGCTTTGCAGGCAAATGCCTTAACCACTAAGCAATCTCTCCAGCCCCAATATAATCTATTTTTAAAAGCTACTAATGGTAGTAAATGGAGTGGTATCACATGTGGGGCAGGGCAAGGGGAAAGGAGAGAGACACCAAGTTCAAGATTTCAAGTTCAGGCAAGGCTGCAATGCACGACCCATACACACACACACACACACACACACACACACACACACACACACACACAACTAAAACTAATAAGTAAGTAGCAAGGGCACAGGATTTAAGTCAACTACACTTTATATATAAGTAACAAACAATTAAAAATTAAATTTTAGGGCTAGAAAGATGGCTCAATGAACAAAGTGCTTGCTGCACAAACTTAACACCTCAAGTTCATGCCCATCGCACTCGCATAAAGGTAGATGCAGTTCCAAGTATCTGTAAACCCAGTGCTTCCATTGTCAGATGGGAAGACAGGAGAATTCCAAAGATCAAGGGCAAACCATCATGGCACTTATAATGGGAAATAGCAAGAGATCCTGCATCCCCAAGTTGTCCTCTGACCTCCACACACGCTGTGGCACACACACATACACACCCCTGAACTTATACGTGAACACATACATATACATACACAAAACATAAAATGAAAATTCAGAAATGTTGTCACTATGATAACACAAAAATATGATCAAACATGTAAACACACTGAAAATGTGAATTATCTATCCAATACTCAAGGGAAGGAGATTATATAAGATCCAGGAAAGGTTGCCATAGTGCTTGCCTTGTATACACAAGACCCCGAGTTAGGTCCTGTGGTGGCACATGCCTATAATCCCAGCACTCCAGAGGTGGAGGGAGGAGGATCAACAGTTCAGCATAATCTTCATCTACACAGTAAGTGTAGCTATGTTAGATACTGTCTCAAAAAAAAAAAAAAAGCGCTGGGCATGGTGGCACACGCCTTTAATCCCAGCACTTGGGAAGCAGAGGTAGGAGGATCGCTGTGAGTTCAAAGCCACCCTAAGACTACATAGTGAATTCCAGGTTAGCTTGGGCTAGAGTGAGACCCTACTTTGAAAAACCAAAGTAATAATAATAATAAATAAAAACTAAAGCTACCTCAAAGTCAACAGTACTAAGAGGTACAGCTTATTGAGGGCCATCTTAGAAGTCTACCAACCACAGTTGTCAATGTTAAATTATCTCCACATATTGTTTTGTGTTTAACAATTTGATAACTCCTCTAGAAGGGCTGTGTATGCAGATTGCTAAATTTGGTTTAAATCTTGCTTTAACTAATTACTGTGTGATCTTGTCAATCAATTTGATTTTCCTATTCCTCAGCTTCCTCATCAATAAAATAGAGATAAGAACAGTACTTAACCTATGCTGTTATTTAAGGTTCAAATGATTAAGTGTTTTTAAAACACTTACTAATCTGACACAGAAGCACACATTCATATACATACATTGCTACTAAGATAAAAGCCATGGAGGTTCTGAAGTTAACTTCTCAGTGTTGCTTAGTGCACGGACTCCTTGAACGACGTAAACCAGAGCTCTGCCAAGAAGGCGTAGTTTTAGTCGAAGCGCATCCAAAAGTCATTCATTAAATTGCATGCTCTTAGTCAATGTTAGGCACATTTCCATTTTTACTTTGAAACTTCACAACACCACCTACAATGACCACATTACTGTTTTGCCTGGTCCTAGTTTATGCTACTTCCCTAGGCATAAACGTGGATGGCACTTACCACCCCATTAAAATGAGAAATTATAGTCACTCCACTTTGCTATAGTCATAGACTGGAAAGGAAAGTGAATCTAGAGAAACACTTCTGCAGAGAGAACCAATGAGACGGGGATGAAAGGAAAAACATCCAGAAAAACAGAATGAGAGGGGCAGTGAAGATGGGTAGGGATAATGGAATCACAGTGGTAAGAGAAGGCATGCTTCAAAATGTCCAAATAGCAAAAACCACCTCTGCATAATCTGAATTCACAATTTCTATGGTGTGTATAAACCTCACATATTGCTAAAATATTTAACTGGCATTTCCAAAAGGATAAAGGACATTTTATGAATTAACTTTTATGTACCATATTCAATCTGCCTCTCTGCTATCTAGTCTCACATATACACACAGCCAATATTTAATCCTGATTTTTTTTTTTAAAAATGTTTAAAACCAACCATCCATTACAGGCCAAGTTCTAGCAATAACCCATTTTTATGGCTATTTTAAAACTCCCATTAGTCGATTGACTTCAGAAATTCTAATTCCTTTTTAATCTAGAAACGCCAAAGTAAACAGCCATGACCTCTTAAGAGGATAAATATGCCCACTTTAATTAAAGAACAAATTATTTGACTTAGTGTGCAACGTTTGCATCTACAAGATATATTTACAAATTCTGTGTTTTTCACCAAATGAAAAATTATAAAAGTTTATTAATTGAAAAATATTTCTAAACAAAGACATTCTTGAAAGGTGGGTACCTTGGACTTTTGAGAATTTATACTTGTGAGAGGAATTCAGCATTAATACATGCTCTGACATAGATGAATCTTGACAAAACTTTGTTAAATAAAAGAAGAGTTACAAGAAGCCATATGTATTACAGTTCCAACTGTGTTCAAGGTCCAGAATAGCAAAACTATATAGTCAGAAAGTTAAATTAGCAGTTGTATCTGGGGATGAAGCAAAGGTAGGGCTAGGTATGAGGGGGAAAGACTGCCTTTGGGAGTGAAGGAATATTCTAAAAGTAATTATAGTGATAGCTACATAAGTCTAGATGAATATACAAAAGCCATTAAATTGTACTTTAAATGGATGAATTGTGTGGTCTGTGAAGTAAACCTCAATAAAGCTGTTTCCTTGAAAATAACTTTGGCTATAATTCCTATTATTAACATAGAAGCTGTGATGTGTTAATATCCTAAAATGGAAAAACATGTGTCCAATACTTTACAGAAGAGAGAGCCAAGGAATTTATGAATTATTCTGTTCATTCTAATGGCCAATAGTGATCCTAGTGACTCTATGACACTAACTTACTGCAGAACTTCATTCAAAAATCACAAACACTGAAAAGAACTAAGGGAACTCAAACTGTGGTTGACTTCATGCATAAATAAAAAATATTTTCTGCTGGGCATAGTGGCACATGCCTTTAATCCTGACACTTAGAAGGCCTAGTTAGAAGGATCACTATGAGTTCAAGGCCAGTCTCAGACTAAATAGTGAATTTCAGGCCAGCCAGGGCTAAAGAGAGACCCTACCACAAAAAAAACAAATGTACATATTTCAAATTGGTGGCTTTTATTAATTTTTAATTAACAAACTCTTAATTTTCCATTTGTTAATCCATGAAATATGTGAGGTGTTGCATGTCAAGCTAATGCTTAATTTAAACAATCATAATTTATACATATATCAAAACATGTACAACTGCAAATACATATAATTTTGTCAATTTTAAAATATGCAATTCAAAAAAATACAAAGCATAATAAAGATAATATGAAAGGTCTATAGCAAGCTAATTCATAACTGCATATGTACAGCCCTGTTCTATCTGCTTGCATTGTGTTTCTAAAGTTTCTAGTGCATGTGTTAATCATTCCTTCCCATTCATATAGTGTCATATTTCACTATTTAAAAATGAATTACTAGATATTAAATTGATTTAGGTGAACATAATAAACAGTCATATAATTTCAATAGATCTAGTCTATGGACGCAATCTATATAAGTTGCTAAAACTAAAATCAGATCACTAAAATGAAAGATGAGCTTTATTGTATTTAAGATATAACATATAGAATACAACACATGGAAATGTCATATTTCCACACATTTATACAGTATAGCACTAACTTTGGTATTCAGAACTGAAAGGTCAGGCATCGCAGAGAAGTAACTAAATATCATTTTAGGAAGTGACATGAAGCTACACAATGTTAAAGTCTAACAGCACTAGGTGCTGAAAACAAGTGTATCCTATAATTATTGTTATTAATAATCAATTATTGTTAACATCAATATTATAAAATAATATAAAAGACATGGGTACATCAAAGTAAAATATATATAAGCATAAAAATAGTTTTGATAGTTCTTCAATACTACACTATGCAATGAGTTTTTAAAATTCCAATTTGGGGCTGGAGAGATGGCTTAGCAGTTAAGACACTTGCCTGCAAAGCCAAAGGACCCAGGTTCAATTTCCCAGGACCCACAAGCCAGATGCACAAAGTGGCAGATGCCTTTGGAGTTTGTTTGCAATGGCTGGAGGCCCTGGCATGCCCATTTCTCTCTCTCTCTCTCTCTCTCTCTCAAATAAATAAATAAAAACATTTTAAAATTCCAATCTTTCCTGGTTTTCCTTCTATTTATTCAATGACCTAATAACAGCAGAGTACAGTTTTACTCATATATGCAAAACAAGCACTCTACTACTGAGTTCCTGGCTCTTGAGCTTTTAAGAGAACTACTGTTGGACCCAGGTGTGGTGGTGCACACCTTTAATCCCAGCACTCGGGAGGCAGAGGTAGGAGGATCGTCATGAGTTCAAGGGCACCCTGAGAGTACATAGTGAATTCCAGGTCAGCTTGAGCTAGAGTGAGTCCCTCCCTTGAAAAGGGAGGGGCGGGGACTACTGTTGGGGCCTTGGATATGGCTCAGCGGTTACAAGCACTTGACCCTTAAGGATGATGACTTGAGAGGGTCACTGGGGTTTGGTGACCTGAAACTTGGCAGTTCTAGGTTGAGAAGGAGACTCAATCTCAAGAAAGTGTGTGGATGAGTAGCTGAAAAAGCACCCAAAGTCCTGTTCTGACCCCCACAGCATTTGCATATGCATGGCATGCATGCATCAGCACACATATGTTCATATAGCACACTACACATACTACACACATGCATGTGCACACCAGAACAACTACTGTTGCCTGAGCAACTACAATTCCAAATGACTTTTTGCTTAAAATGTTTAAGAGCCTCGGACAAAATTTGGTCAGGTGGGAATAAAATTTCCAGTTTTCTTTTGCAATTCTTGATACGTACATTATACAACTCTCCCCACCGGTGAGCAGACATTACAAACATTATCATCATGTTATGACTAAATGGTGGGTTGAAACTCTGATTGTTTTAATAACTGAGTCATATGAAGTGAGGTTCAACATTGATGCAAAATCATCTGTGGAATTCTCATATTTATTATTAATATACATAACACTATCGTTTAAACATGCTATGTTTCACAAACTACATACAACATATGTCACATATACATTCTATTGTGTGTTTAAATTCTATGTACATCATATGTATGTATGTATGTAAGTGCCAAGCACTGATAATCCCCCTATCCCCGTCTAAAAAAAATGATAATCAGCCCAGTTTGGTGGCTCATGCCTTTAATCCCAGCACTCTGGACGCAGAGGTAGGAGGATCGCCATGAGTTCGAGGCCACCCTGAGACTACATAGTGAATTCCAGGTCAGCCTGAGACAGAGTGACACCCTACCTCGAAACACCCCCCCCCCAAAATGATAATCATCTCATTTTAATTGGTTACTCTGTGGCCAAGAAAATAGGCTAGAAATCCCTTAGAGACTTTACTAGCAATCCAAAACATATACTTCCCCAAAGAGGCATTTTTATAACCTCTATTATATAGGCCAATGTAAGTTAAGAAGAGATCTAAATCCAGAACTGTCCAATTAAATACCAAGATCCTTCCTAGTACTTGTCTGACCATTAGAGGCAAATGAGAGAGAGAAGGATGCATTCAAATGCCAGACACCAGAAAAGTGCTCAAAGTAGCTTACAGAAGCAAAGAAGATCTCTGTAGAAAAATACTGGTGTCCAATTCAGAGTAATAAATTACACATCTGTAATAAATTGACAGTGAAAATGAAGGGTGGTGCACTGCCTGGATCTGTTGCATTATTTGAATACTTATAAGTGAGTACGGTTAATGTAGTTTCCATCATTTGACCTGGC
Source organism: Orientallactaga sibirica (assembly GCA_036365145.1). Taxonomy (NCBI): domain Eukaryota; kingdom Metazoa; phylum Chordata; class Mammalia; order Rodentia; family Dipodidae; genus Orientallactaga; species Orientallactaga sibirica. Next base: position 15,571,436 of record JAEOAD010000054.1, read on the forward strand.
AGGTAAAAAAATCTAGTGCAGATATGATAACAAAAATGCAATAGCTATATTTGTAAGGAGAGGAATTAGAGAAGCCATGTATTCCTTTTGTTAACATCCTTCTGTTAACAATGAATAATAGTTGTTTTCATCTAGTAGTTTCATTAACACTAATTATATTCATATTTTCTAACCACAGGTTTCTACATTGGCACAATTCCTGGTGTATTTTTAATCCCATAAGTGTATTTGGGAACATTTCCAACCACAGACTGGGAGGAATTGCAGAATGATGTGTCAACACAGAGGAGGACAGAACCGTACCAGGTTTTATTCAATAGCAATCACCTTGAAACAAAATTTTCTGGTTTGTGATACAGCGAATGAAATCAATTAAAGTAGGTATAACTAAAAAGAATTACTCAGAAACTTTATGATTCAGTCAACAGAGAAGTTTTTCTAAAAGCTAAATCTACATTTTCTTGCTGAGTCTGATTCTAATTTCATTTGCACTATAGTTGCTCTTACCTTTTAATACAGTCATAAGTTACCACAACTAGGAGCTAGTGATAGTATATTTTACAACCAAGAGCGGCAACTTCTTTTTTCGTGCTTTTAAACCTTGCTTTTAGTATTCAGTATGCTTAATTAAGAAATAAATCATATTCACGCTTCAATTAAATACCATAAATAAGACTTATTAAGTAAATGATGAGTTATTTATTAAACTTCTAAATCAAGTCTTTTTTTTTTGTTTGTTTGTTTTTGTTTTTGTTTTCTGAGGTAGGGTCTCACTCTAGCCCAGGCTGACCTGGAATTCACTATGTAGTCTCAGGGTGGCTTCAAACTCATGGTGATCCTCCTACCTCTGCCTCCCGAGTGCTGGGATTAAAGGCGTGCGCCACCACGCCCAGCAGTAAATTGAGTCTTAATCTTTTCTTTTTTTCTTATTTAGTTCATCGCATGAAACATGTTAACAAAAGACTACACTCTTTTTCAGTAATAAAAAAATACCATTTTGCCTTTTCTAGTCTCATTACTTGAGTGTGGCTTTAAATAGAACCAAATATAGTTACAACATCAAGCAAACACAACAATCAAAGGAAAATACTTGCAACAAACCATACCTAGTAATAAGAACTGCATTATCGTGGTGGGCAATCCCATTTTCTGGAATGGTGTTTCCATCACTTTGGTGGGAGAGAATGGATTTCTGCCACTTACAGAAGCTATCGAGAGACTTGTCTGCATGGTGGTTTATCTCCAAGTTTGGCTGCAATACAACATGCATACCAGAAATGTTCCAAACAATTACTAAGGTTAGTTGTTAAAACTTTTGAAAACTAAAGTGGGACTATAATTAGAAGCAGTGATTTCTAGGAATAATCTCTGGCCAATTTTTATCTCTGTAATATCTGACCTAGAGTCCATTTGCTTATTATTGAACAGACATTCCTTCCAGTTCCAACTTCAATGGCAATGTGCACATATATGAGATTATCAGCATACGAAACCAACCAAAACCAAGATCATAAGGTAAGCTATGCAAATTCTCATCCTTAACACTGAAACATATAGTAAGCATACATATACAGAGAGAGCTTTAGCAAGATACATGATATATATTATTATAAAGTACTTAAATTTGCTTTAAAATTAAGATTCAGAGCTAAAAATGGGTACAACTAGAACTTCTAAGAAGCATAACAAAAAATATGTTCTTTTATAATGAACAATTCCATAGTCTAAGGATTTTATATGTATAAACTATTCTTACCTGGTCTTCTGTGAGAACAATTAAACGAGCCACTATAATATTCACAACGTTTCCTAGGCTGGAATCACGGTAAAGTTTGGCAACCTGACCTCCAGAAAATAAGAAAAGACACAAAGTCAGACAAAAATCATAGAGTAATAGTATGACCTTCTAAAGTATTACCATTTATGACTTTAACTATCCACGTAGGAATCTACCTTCAAGATACCTTAGTCAAAGGTTTTAATATAAGTCTACAAGAAATATTTCACCTAGAGATAAATTACATCATAATAATTAGAAGATAAACTTATGTTTCAAGTTCCTTAAACACTCATCTAAAAATTGAAAAATCATAACATTTAAAAATATCAGTAGCCTTTATATTTATATTCTTTTTTTTTTTTTTCTTTTTTGGTTTTTTCGAGGTAGGGTTTCACTTTAGTCCAGGCTGACCTGGAATTAACTATGTAGTCTCAGGGTGGCCTCGAACTCTCGGTGATCCTCCTACCTCTGCCTCCCAAGTGCTGGGATTAAAGGCGTGCGCCACCACGCCCGGCTTATATTTATTTTCTTGAACATTATTTAATTCTTGGCAGGGATGTAGCTCAGAGGTAGAGCTTAATTTTTTTAAAGCCATTGTTTTTACCATTTGAATAGATGAATTTTATCATTTATTTCACAGGAAAAAAATCTATGGTCTCAGTACAAAATGCAATAAACTAAGAAAAACAGTGTATAGAGGGATCAAACTTACAATATTCATCACACTCAAAATGTAATGTTCAATGTCTTTCCGGCCATGGTAGCCCACCATCATTTTGTCTGCCACTACCAATGTCTCCACAAATCGTTCAGTGCTTACTGATCTTTTCTGTCTGTGGTGGACATGTGTGTCATTAACTGGCAGTGAAGAAGGAAAAGATGAAGTCTCATTCAACCGCCAAGGTTTGCCACTTCTTGTGAGGTCTAAAATAAAAACAACCGTTTCAGACAGATTCACTAATCAAACATTTATAGACTTTTCATGTAGATTTGCTTCTCACAAATTCTCTTATGTTGTAGATCTTTCAAAATAAGGAAAGAGGATAAAGAAGTACAGTACTAAAATTTTTTTACATGTTCAAATTAGTTATTTGAAAATTAAACATAACATTCTACTGCTTATTCAAACAAAATAAACATTTCTATGAGATGAATTACTTAATAGAATTTTTTATTTTTTTTTTTTAATTTTATTTATTTATTTCTAAGCACAAAGAGAGAGATGGAGAGAAGAGAGACAGACAGAGAGAGAAATGGGCACACCATTTCTGAAGTCCAGATGCATGTGCCCCTTGTGCATCTGGCTTACGTGGGTCCTGGGGAATCAAACCTGGGTCCTTTGGCTTTGCAGGCAAAATGCCTTAACCACTAAGCCATCTCTCCAGCTCCTTAATAGAATTTTTAGTCATTATTCCATATTATTCATATTATTCCAATGAGATATTACATTAATATTAATATATTAATACCTTTAAATTTAGAATAGAACCATTAAGCATCATTAAAAGCATTTTAAAACACAATTAGAGTGTACCCTTTTGAAATGCAATCATTCTTATGGAAAACAATGATGTTAATGATGTTAAAATCTAATCCGAATTGCTAAAAGCATTTATTTTAAAGTAAGATGCTTTTATTAAACTGTCTTAACTAGAACCAATTCTATTCTAGATGTCTCAATTTTAAAAGGCCATGAATTAGGCTTTCCATATTTTGTAGTCTATAACTATTTACATTGACAGCCTACAAAAAGTATTACTTCCCAAGCCTAGACTTAAGGAGTATTAAAATGAGAGTTGAAAGACATGATGCCAGCACAATTTGCTTCAAACTATATTTGGCGTGGGTGATACAGTGTAGCCTTTGTTTTCTAACATCTGGTTTTTCAGTACTGAGGAAACTCTTTAGCACTATGGCATTTGTAAACACTGCCTCATTTATATTCATCTTCATTAAATAAAATTGAGTAGGTAGGGGGTCCTCTGCATGTCACTGTGATATCCTTATACAGAACTGAATGCCATTATCACCTTCTCTTATTGAAAGTTAATGAGAAAAATTAAATTAATATATGATTATTAACTGACAAAAATGGCACTACTTCATTATTCAACTTCCACGCTTTTCCTTTTAAACCTACATTATTAGGGTGGATAAATTTTACAAAGTAGAAATGTTAAATACTTTTTGAAACACATGTAAATTATACAATTATCTTAATTACTAAAGGTCAAGACAGGAAGAAACATACTTCTTATTACTATAGGGTAATCTCCAAGACAACCAGTAAGTGTTTCCCTGTGTCCCACTGAGGCAAATAAACTCGTAAGGTGGCCACCATGACCACTACCTTCTGTTCATATTCTTTTGTGAGTATGTGTTAAGACCTGTAACTTGCTGCCAATCAACAAAATACAGCAAAGAGTTTACAATCCAGGTGATCACACAGTCATAAATACAAGTTTGAGTTACATAATACTGTAGCACTCACATACTCTGGACTCTTCCTGCTGCCCCGAGAAAGCTAGCAACCTTGTGAGTGGATGCAAGGGAAGGCATTACAGGTTGTGTCTGGCAGACAACCAGCCAAAAAACCTAAAGCTGCCTACAACTACAAAAAACTAATTGTTACCAAGAACCCAGGCAGGGGGAAGTATGTTTTTTTTTTTTCTCCAGTCAAAAATCTATTTGGGAATGAGCTCTACCTAAGGCTAAGTGGATGATTGATTCATTCAGGCTCCCAACTCACAAAAATGGTGAGATAATTAATGTGGGTTGTTTAAGCCAATATACTTGTAGTAATATGAAACAGCCAATATCTTTTTTGCATGAATATAACTCCACTTTCTCCTGTTCAGTCTTCTGTAATCATAAAACTAGGAATGTATTCAAGTCATGCCTAATATTTTCTTTTTCCTGTCTGGACAGCTTAAATGTCTAAATATAGGATTTAATTTTGAATCCTTTCAGTCACTTCTATATCTCCAATCCATTCACTTTTTCTTTAGTTTAATTTAAAGTTTAAAGAAGAATTAGACATGACTGGACAGCAAAGATAAATGTTATACCTCAATTGCAAAGTATTCAGGTAAGGTAACTTCTATGATCAAAACTGTTCTTGGGCTGGTGACATAGTTTAGTGGTCCTGTGAAGCCAAAGGACCCACGTTTGATTCCCTAGTACCCACGTAAGCCAGATGCACAAGGTGGCTCATGCATCTGGGGTTTTGTTTACAGTGGTTGGAGGCCATGGTGTGCCCGTTCTCTCTTTCTCTCTTCCTCTTTCTCTGTCTTAAATAAATAAATAAATAAATAAATAAATAAATAAATAAATAAATAAATAAATAAAACTGTTCTTATCCTAATTTTCAAGATTTTTTAATTGATAGCTTGCTTGACTATCACTCTATCCCATAATAAAGTCTTTGAACATAAGTCTACACCTTTTAGTTTATAAATAACCATCAAAAATGTTATATAACATTTAATTACATATTTAATATTACATGTACATATATAGAAAGAATGAAAACGAGGCAATAGCCTCAGAGTCATCTTTAAATTAAAACAATCCAGCAAAATTAGCTCATTAGAAATGTACCATTTCATAAATTGTTAAATAGCTGCCTAATGCTAAACACAATCATGTTTAACTAATATATTTTTTAGTCTAAAATATAATAAAATACTGACTTAGGGGCTGAGAAGAGGAGTCAACAGTGATAGGTGCTTGCTTTCAAAGCCTGCGAACCCAGGTTCAATTCCCAAGCCACCCACTTAAGCCAGATGAAAAACGTGGCACAAGCACCCAGTGTTTATTTGTAGGGCCATGGTGTCTCAGCATGCCCATAAACACACACACACACACACACACACACACACACACACACACGCTAAATAAATAAAATTTTTATGAAATACTGAGTTGTTCTGTATTAAAATAAAGATCAATAGTTAAATGGTCCTTGATTCTTATGGTTTGCTCAATTTAATTTTGGGTTTTTTTGTTTGTTTGTTTGTTTGTTTTTTGTTTGTTTGTTTGTTACTGTTATTGTTGGTTGGTTGGTTTTTTTTTAATTTTTCAAGGTAGGGTCTCACTCTAGCCAAAGCTTGCCTGTAGACTTAGGCTGGCCTCGAATCCATGGTGATACTCCTACTTCTGCCTCCCAAGTGCTGGGAATAAAGGCATACTCCACCATGCCTAACTCAATTTAATTTTTATACATTAAAAAATACTAATGCAAATAATGCTCCACATGTACATATAAAATAACTAACTTTCCTCCATAAAATTAATATATGAATTTTTCTGCAACCTGAAACAAGATTTCAACTTGTTTTTTTAATTGATTTTTTATTGACACCTTCTATATTTACATACAAAAAAAAAAAAACATATATTTCCCTCCCCTCCCTTACCCTCCCCCCATTCCTCAAAATAGAAGAAAAAGATGAGGACATCAAATTAAAAGAAAGACTAATGGAGAGAGGGAGGGGATATGATGGAGATCGGATTTCAACTTGTTTTTATGTGTGTTTATGTGTGTGTGGCATGTATTTGAGTGTGCATATTCATATGTGTGTGGGTGCATGTGCACATGAGTGCACTAGAACCAGAGGTCACTATTGGGTGTCTTCCTCAATTGCTCTCTACCTTTTCCTTAAGACAGGGTTTGTCACTGAACCCAGAACTTGCTAGTGCAGGTAATCAGTTTATCCCAGCCTGTCTCCACCTCCTGAGTGCTGGGATTATAGGCAAACACCATCATGCCTCACACTTACATTGGTGCTGGAATGCAAACTCAGCAAGCATGTTACCTATTGAGACATTTCCCTAGCCAAGATTTCAACTTTTTGATCATTACCCAAACATCTAAAATCTATAGCTATTATATTATAGTTATCTGCTTTATTTTTTTGTTCATGGCATGGTATCCTTTTTTTTTTTTTCTTTCTTCTTTTTTTTTTTTTTTTTTTTTTTTTTTTTTAGGCAGGGTGTCACTCTAGCCCAGGCTGACCTGGAATTCACTATGTAGTCTCAGGGTGGCCTTGAACTTATGGTGATCCTCCTACCTCTTGAGTGCTAGGATTAAAGGAGTGTGTCATCACACTGGGCCAGTTATTATTTCTTAATGTTAGTCGTTCATTTATTTGTTAACTTAGCTCCCTGACAGCAAGGACCATTTGTGCTTTATTTACAGTTTCATTCCCAGCACATAAAATAGCCTTGTACGGTGTTAAATTAAAATTTACTTTAAAAATATGCGAATAGATAATAGATGAATACAGACACATTATTATCACTATCAATGAACTGAAAGGATAGTCTTTTATCTCTGGACTCAAGAAAGGGAGTGAATTTTATTCTTTCATATTTCATTCTTTTTCCTTTAATTCTCTACATTTTTTTTATAAATGGGCAGAAAATACTTCCATAAAAAGTTTGGATTCAGGCTGGGGAGATGGCTCAGCAATTAAAGGTGCTTGTAAAGCCTTATAACCAGGGTTTGATTCCCCAGTACCCATGTAAAGCCAGACACTCAAAGTGGATGCATGTGTTTGGAGTTTGTTTGTAGTGGCAAGAGGTCCTGCTATGTCCATAATCTCTCTCTCTCTCTCTCTCTCTCTCTCTCTGTCTTTTTCTTTCTTTCTTTTTTTAAATTTAATTTTATTATTATTTTTATTTTTTTATTTGAGAGAGGGAGGGAGATAGGTAAAGAAGCAGATAGAGAGAATGGGTGCACCAGGACCTCTAGCTCCTGCAAACAAATTACAGATGTATGTGCTATCTTGTGCATCTGGCTTATGTGGGTACTGGGAAATTGAACCTGGGTCCATAGGCTTCACAGGCAAGTGCCTTAACTGCTAACCTATCTCTCTAGCTCCTCTCTCTCTCTTTCTAATAAATAAGTTTAAATATTTTTTAAAATTTAGATTCAGGCTAGAGAGATGGCTTAGCGGTTAAGGCGCCTACCTCCTAAGCCTAAGAACACCCGTTCCAATCTCCAGGTCCCACGTTTACCCAGATGCAGAGACGCAAGGGCGCAATGCTGCACTTGACCACAAGGGGGCGCACACATCTGGATTTCGTTCACAGCAGCTGAGAGGCTGCTGGCGCACCCATGCCTATCTGTCTTCCTCTCCCTCTCTCTCTGTCTCTCTCTGTGTCTCTCTCCAAAAATAAATAAATAAAAATAAAAAATTTTAGATTCATAGCTTGGATTAACTAGAGTGTGTAATTTACTCTGAGTATGGAATAAACATATCCATTGACTTACCCTTGAGTTCCTCATGAAAAGCTAGCTAGCAATGAATGCCTAAAATTCATATCTCTCACTTGAAATATACTATTGAAACAGTATCAGAATCAAGTTCTTTGCTGAATGCCTCCCAAACTTACTATACACAAACTGTTTTTGTATCCATTAACATTTGGAACATTTCCTAAAACACAGAGAACTACTATTTTAGTCTGTCAATCAAGTAGAGTGTACTAAAACACAATATAGCTATATATAGGAGATAGATTTGACTGAAACCAGAAAGGTTAAACCTAGACACAGAAAACCCAGCTAGAATGTCAGTACAGTAGCTAAGGCAAGAGATAATGAGGGACTGGGCTGACTGGACTGTATCAGGGAAATAGATTTACAAAACTACTTAGTAATGCAAAATGTCTCAGTAACCCATAGGGAGATGATTGCAGAAGAAAATCTTCCTCCCAAGGGATAGGATTGCATGATAGCAATAGGAATGAGTTTCAAAGTATTGATTGATCCCTAAATCACTAAAAAATAAAATTGTCCTGAATTAATGTAATACGTATTTTAATGGAGAAGTTAAACATCAAAAGTTAAGAGAAGTCTTTCAGAATATGATAAAATTATCAATCTCACCCAATACAGAAAGATAAGCGTCGCATGGTCTCACTCATTTGTGGCTCCTAATTTGTATTTTCCTGAGATGCTGACACACCTAATAAACAGCTTGAGGACTTGACAATAGGGATGGTGGGGTGGGAGGGCCGGGCAAGGGGGAGTGGCCAAAAAACCGGACCCAAATGGAAATGGTACCATAAAATCCTATACCCTGAAAGACATACTAAAAGGTCAAACCTGCATCAGGTGCTTGGAGAGAACACCTGAATCACAGGGGCCTGGAGAGGGTATGATGAAGACTAACCTCAATCTTCCCCTGTTTCTCTCTCTACCACTCCCTCTTCTCTCTCTTCTCTCTCTTTCATATTACCTATACTTTTTCTTCCTTCTTTCCCTTGGCACTGACCTGTAACTCCCAATACCAGCATGTGGTTAACATCCACAATGAGCTGTTGATCAGTGAGACCTACAAGGTTTCCCAAAAGAAGAGAGATTTCTGTCAGAGTATTTGATGACCCACCAAAGGTTATTGGTAAGACCCTACTGCTGAAGACATCATATGCTATTCGGATGGAACATGGAGAGACCTGGATGGAAACTGGAAGAGAGTCAGTCCCCAGACAGTTAGTTTGTCTAGTGCCAGAAGGCGCTACATAAGTGACTGGGGGAAAATGACCAACATCTGTCTAAGCAACTCATGGTCTATGCTACTCAGCAGCAAACAACCTGACATGATGTTCACACAAGTGCAGTAGTGGCACACAGCCATGGTAGGTTACCAACTGCTCTAGAATTGGCTAACGGATCTGCTCAGTGGAACAGAATCCATATCTGGAAATGGGAAACAAGTCAGAACCATATCCAAAAATGAGCCCGCTCTCCAATATCAAGCTCCCACCAATAGTGAGATACAAGAGGGCCTACACCTATTAAATTCTCTCTACAATAATAATGGTATCCATATATCCTGCACTGACCTCACTCTCTGTTGGAGAATCTGCTTCTCTCTTTCACATGGACACAGAACCTGAGGAGAGAATCAGCCCATTGGACCTCAACAGGGCACCAGCTGAAGCCATAGAGTCATAGGGGAAATGAGCAAGAGTGCTGCTTTCTTGGTGAACCTGGTACCAGCACAAGGGTGAAGGAGATAGACACAAAGAACACTCAACCCCTACCAAATCCGATATCCAGAGACACAGAGACTCACAAAACCTCGTCACTGAAATAGACCTAAAATGAACCAAACATGGCTCAGGGAAATTCGCAGAAGAGGGGGCGGAAAGATTGTTAGAGCCATGAGTTGGGTCATTATGCACAGAGTCATTGCCTCTCCTGCATAACTGATGGCTACCCCCATAAGGCAAGACCCTCATTACCCATGGGGGGAGGACAGGGCTAATGATGGTACCATCATGGCGGTATATATACTATATACATAACTAATAAAAAATATATTTTAAAAAACCTGAGCTATGGAAAACAAGGCAGTCACTCCAGAGAGAAGAGTCAGTGAAAATAAAGACTATAGTCTCCAGAAAGGTTTCCTTCCTTAGGAAGAAATAAGTGATTCTGATGGATAAGTCATTAGGTGTATTAGTAGAGAGAGGGGTATAGGAAGGAAGAGGAAACGGGCATCAACAAAAACAAATTGCATTTGAAAATGCCAGAATCAATGATATCTAAATCTCTATATACCAACTAAAAATATATTAAAAAGAACACTGTTGGGAATGGAAAAAAGTATAATAAAATCTTTATAAGTGTCTTTTGCAAAAGTGATCTCCTTTTACAGTCATAATGGGAAGGATGTTATAATATGGGAAAACAATGGGAAATTATACCAAAATAAATATTTGCATTCTACTTTTAAAAATGTATATCTTGCTGTGTTTATAGGCTAAATTATGTTAAATATAAAATAAACCTCTTCATAATGTTTGGCTTTATTACTCAATAAAAAACACCCAATCAAATCTTTTCAGAATTTACTAAGAATTCTTTCTCACATTTAAGTATTTTTTTGTTTTGTTTTTGGTGTGGAAAGGAGAGGTTTATGTATGAGTATGGGAATGAGTGTGCCACACTGTACATTTGGGGGTAGAGGACAACTTCAGATGCTGGTCTTACCTTCCTCCTTATTTGAAGCTGTTCACCATGGAGTTCAGCCCTTGAGCTTCCTATTCCGTGTCTGCCTCCCTCCTTGCCACAGGTGCCCTGGGGTTACGGGTACTTATGCTCTAGCATTCTGCTTTGCTTGGTTTCTGGGGATCCAAATTCAGGTACACTTGCATAGCAAGCATTTTATCCACTAAGCCATCTCCCCAGGCCCCTTGAGTGTCATGAAATAATTCAACTTAGATAGTCTCTTTTTACTACCAACTATTTTTTTTTTTTTTTTAAAAAAATGTTTATTTATTTGAAAGCACACAGAGAGACACACACACTAGGGACTCTAACCACTGCAAATGAACTCCATATGCACATGCCACTTTGTGCATCTGGCTTTATGTGGGTACTGGGGAATTGAACCAAAGCTGTTAGGCTTTGGAGGCAAGTGCCTTACCCACCAACCCATCTTTCCAACCCCTTGTTATTCTTAATCAACAACCTTTCATAATTAAAAGCCTAAGAGATTTTTTTCATATTTTCAATATGCAATGAGAAAGTATACAGAATGAACAAAGAACTTCAAAGATCATTAAACATTTTGTGAAAGGAGAATATGACACCATGAAGAATATGGAGAAAAACCAAAGGATAATACACCATGAGGAAATACATTCCATGTTTTCTAGATCTACTTTTTGTGGATTTTCTTTACATTGAGCTGAAACCTGAGATACCTTGCTCCAGGTTGCAACTACTCAGTACAATTTATTTTAATTAAAACAGGGGAACCTTTAAAAATGCAATATCTCCTTAAATACTAGATACAGTTACCTACTACTAATGATATGTACAGATTGAGGTATGCTGAGATGAACAGTTTGAAAAGCTGGGAGATTTGTCCAAAGTACACCAGAGCAAATGTTCCTTTTACTATGCTATGGAATAATCATGATTCCTCTTAAGTTTTCCTATTTTTCCATCAACGTCCTCCTAAACTCTACCCTCTAATCTTACTCTTCTCTAATTCAGTCTCTATGGGCTATCAGAATAGTCTTCCTATAACACAAAGATTACCTCATTTCTCCTGCTTAGAACTTTTTAAAATTATTTTTGGAGAGAGACACAGACAGAGAGAGAGGGAGAGGGAGACAGAGATGGGTGCGCCAGCAGTCTCTCCGCTGCTGTGAACAAAATCCAGATGTGTGTGCCCCCTTGTGGGCAAGTGCAGCATTGCACCCTTGCGTCACTTTGCATCTGGCTAAACGTGGGACCTGGAGATTGGAACTGGTTTCTTAGGTGTAGCAGGCAGGCGCCTTAACCGCTAAGTCATCTCTCCATCCCTGCTTAGAACCTTTTAATGGGATTCCAGCACACTTAAGATAGATAAACTTCTTTTTCTAAAAATATTTCTTAATATTTATTATTTATTTATTTGAGAGAGAAAGAGAGAGAGAAGGAGAATATGGGCGCACTAGTGTCTCTACCCACTGCAAATGAACTCCAGACATATGTGACACCTTATGCAGCTGGCTTAAATGGGTACTGGAGAATCAAACCTGGATACTTAGGCTTTGCAGGCAAGTGCCTTAACTGGCAAGCCACCACTCCAGCCCTTAATTAAACTTCTTAATATGGGTTATGAGCCCTTCATGCTGGTCCCTTCTGATCTCTCCAGTTTTATTTATCACCATTCCCTTCAACCACCACAAAATTCATCTGTTTAACTCCAACCTACATTCTGATTTCCAGTTGTAATAACTGTCAATTAGTAGAATGGGACATTTTCTTTTGGCTCAGGACCTTTGTCAATACTGTTTCCTCAATAAGGAACACTTGACACAGCTCCCTCCGCGTGTGTTCATGTACCATCTCTTCTCCCTCAGGCTCAGCTGAGAAGTCTTATCTTCCATGAAGCTTTCCCTATCCATTGAAGACTGGGTTTGTTGTCCCTATAAATGTATTTCTATCATCCTGAATTAGTTTGTTTTCTTATTGCAGTGACCAAATGCCTGACAAGCAGTTTAAGGGAAGAAGAGCTTATTTTTGTCTTACAGTTACTATCCATCAAAGCAGAGAAGGCATGGCGGCAGGAGCAGGGGGGAGGGTCATATGGTATTCATAGATAGGAAGCAGAGAGGGAACAGAAAGATGGGCTGGGCTATAAAGCCTCAAGGACCTCCCCCAGAGGCCCACTTGCTCAAGCAAGGGTCTACCTCCAAGATTCCACAAGCAGCACCCCAAGATAGGGACCAATTGTCCAACACATGGGCCAGCAGTGCTCTAATTTAGTAGACTTGGTTCGATGTGAAATTACATCACTACCTTTGGAAACTAGCTGAAAGTTCTTCAACTCTTTCTCAAGGGTCTGGGTTCCTGATACTGTGTGAACCTATCGGGCTGTCCAAATAGTACAGAGTGCTACAGAACACCTGTGTATGCAACTTTACAAAAAATAAGCCTTTTTTTTTCAACTTCAAAGAAAAAAAATGGTCAAATTTCACACAAGCACATTTTAAGGACTTCTCAAAGACCTTCCAAAATGACCAAAATGATTAAAATGATTAGACAGATATGGATAGTATAATATATATATATTATAATATAATTATATATAATTATAATTATATAATTATTATAACCAGTCAACTTTCCATGTGCTTTTATATTAATAATACTATGCTGGCCAGAAGAGAAAGAAGTCACAATACAAAATGCTGTGCATTTGGACCAGGGCGATGTCTCAGAGGTTAGATGCACTTGTTTGCAAATCTGCTGGCCCAAGTTTTGATTCCCCAGCACCCATGTAAAGCCAGATACAAAGTGGCATACCATCTGTAATTTCAGCACACCTACAGCAGTGGGACACAGAGCCAGGAGAACCCAGAAGCCTGAGGAACAGCTAGACTAGTGCATACGCAGTGGCCCAAAATGGGGGGGAACCCCATCTCAAGCAAGGTAGAAGGAGAAGAAAAATGCCCAACATTGTCCTCAGACCTGCATATGTGCACTGTGGCACATAGCATCCATGCACACAAAAATGCCACACACACATACATGCATAATCATTAAAACAAGCTGTACACTCACCAGAAACCCCACAGTGAGAGTGATCATAGAGATGTCGTTGTTGGAGGGTAGACTTTTTGTAAATAACATGAGGATGGCCATTTTCATAACTGAAATGCTTGGAATCCTCTGTGGTATTCTTTAATGGCTCAATGAAATACTCTTCATCTTCTGTAGCAATAATACCATGCTAAAAGGAAGAGAAAGAAAAGATTTACCAAGAAGGAGTATTTTAAACACAAGTTACCATAATTACCAAGAGTCAAAAATAAAGTGATTCCTCTCCAAAACAGAGGCTAAATCATGTTAAAAGAAATTTGTAGCCTGGCATGGTGGCCCTCATGCCTTTAATCATAGCACTCAGAGGCAGAGGTAGGAGGATCGCCATGAGTTCGAGGCCACCCTGAGACTACATAGTGAATTCCAGGTCAAGCCTGGCCTAGAGCAAGGCCCTACCTTGAAAAACCATTGTGTGTGATCTATACTCAATATTTTATATACATCAGTATATTATATACATTGGTTTACTCTTTAAAAGGGACAATGACATACCACTGTACATGTTTTGCATTTCACATTTGTCCAATATTCCCAACAATTCTACGAGGTAGCAGAAATCTCTGCGTGTACTCTAAAACTTAATTCTTTTCCAAACTGTGCTTCTATAAAACTTAACCGCACTTCTTGTGTTTAGGTATTACTGTGTAATTACATTTTAGTTAATAAAAAGGCATCGTGGTAAATCACCTTTAGGATCAGCCCCTATATACCTATCCAGTGGAATTGCTCGCCCCTTCTTTCCCACTGCAAACTCAACAGAAAGCATGCCCAAGTCCAAGAGAAGAAGAAGCCATGGAAGATGGTCCTGGCATGACCTCTTAGAAAACTGCCTGATGATGGTAACACTGGTACAAGGGATGCTGATGAACATCTGAAGTTTATGTTACAACAATTAATATGGCTTTAATTAACATATGTCCAAACATCCCTGCTTTACAGATGAGGTAATGGGCTCATAGTTCAAGAAACTGCCTAATAGCACAAGGAAAAAAAGCCAGAATATAAGAAAAGTTCTACTAATTTGCACAATAGTACATCGTCATACAGTTATTTAACCAAGTCCTACTCAGTTGACACACCTCTTCTTTAGTAGGTTCTCTAGCCCAGGTGCAGCAGATACACTCTTCTAGCTAAGAGTGTTTATTATCAATGTCACTTATTTACAGTAAATGTCACCCTGCTTTGTTGCATCTCAAATCTTGAAGATTTAGGTTCAATATAATTTTTCAAATCCATTGTTTTATTTTACCAACTAGATCATCTGCTTTCTTCAAGAAAAAGGTTACATATTATATTTCTTCTTTTCAGTTACACCCACAGTTGTGTCTTACATGAAATAAATAAGATTAAAATAAAAATTTGTTGGTGAAAAGAAATAAAATGGTAAAGGTTAACTGTATCAAAAATAACAACTTTGGGCTGGAGAGATGGCTTAGCGGTTTTGGCGCCTGCCTGCCAAACCTAGGAACACAGGTTCCAATAGCCAGGTCCCACATTTAGCCAGACGCAAAAAGTGGCGCAAGGGTGCAATGCCACACTTGCCCACAAAGGGGGCGCACGTGTCGGAGTTTGTTCACAGTGGTTGAGAGGCTACTGGCGTGCCATTTTTCTTCTCTCTCTCTCTCTCTCTCTCTCTCTCTCTCTCTCTATCTCTCAAAGAATAATAAAAAAAATAACAACTTTCAGAAATAAATAAGAATTTCCACTCTTCCCTAAAAGTGTTTTCCTTAGTATCATACATGTGAGAATGGCTCTTAATCCAACTACCCTATAACCAGGATAAAACAAACAATACTTCCTCAGCTGGGAAAATGAAAGAATTTATCTAAATTACTGGTTTTAAAACAGCACTCTGGGGAGCCCTAAAGATTCTGTGAAAGCACCCTCAAGGGACTGCCCCAGACAACAAAGGGAGACGCAATGACTAGGATTCTTGGGCTAATCTGTTCATTAATTTTTCACATAATATTTCATATGAAAAAGGGGTTTTCTGCTTTATAAAGAAAAAAGAAGTTGAAAGCATTGGTCCTGATAATCTTTAAAGCCTCCATGAATTTTAAACTTCTGTAATTCTATTTAGAGAAATGTATTTTATGACCACATGCTCAGATAAAAAGGATAGGACATAATAAAATATGCTCTAATTTATAGAGGAGGTTGACAGTCACATACAGCTGACATGAAGTGAATTGAGGAATGATAAAAACAAGTAGCCTGTAGTCACCTTATAGTATTCATTTCATTGCTTTCATTTATGGGTAACAATCTCTATATTAAATACAAATAAGATGGGAATAACTTAATATATGTCATTAACAAACTGCAAAACCTCTATGCAAATTATCAGGTAGTTTAAAAACACTGGAAAACTGAGCACAGTTCTGTGAAAGAAAGTTAGTTGTTTTTTGGTTTTGTTTCTTAATATATTTATTTATTTGAGAGAGAGAAAGAGGCAGAGAGAGAAAGGGAGAGAATGGGTGCACCAGGGCCTCCAGCCACTGCAAACGAACTCTAGACACATGTGCCCCCTTGTGCATCTGGCTTATGTGAGTCCTGGAGAATCGAACTGGGATCCTTTGGCTTCACAGGCAAACGGCTTAACTGTCAAGCCATCTCGCCAGCCCCAGAAGACAAGTTTTGATAAGAGTTTGGATTAGAATAAAGTGTGTGAAAACTGGATGCAAATGGAACTGGTACTATAAAATCCTATATCCTGAAAGACAGACTAAAAGGTTGAACTGTCATCAGGTCCTTAGAGGAAACACCTGAATCAAAGGGCCCTGGAGAGGGTATGATGAAGACTCACCTTAATTTTCTCCTGTCTCTCTCTCTTTTCTCCCTTTCTCTTTCATATTACCTATCTTTTTCTTCCTTCTTTTCCCTTGGCACTGGCCTGGAACTCCCAGTACCAAGATGTGGTCAATATCCACAATGAGTTGTTGATCAGTGAGACCTACAAGACTTCCCAAAAGAAGACAGTCTTCTGTCAGAGCACTTGATTACCCACCAAAGGCTAATGGTAGGACCCTACTGCCAAAGACACCATATGCTATTGGTACAGAACACCATGGCTGGAATCTGGAAAAGAGTCAGCCCCTATTAGCTCGTCTAGTGCCAGAAGGTGCTACATGAGCTACTGGGAGAAAATGGCCAACATCTGTCTTAGCAACTCATGGTCTAAGCTACTCAGCAGCAAACAACCTGACGTGATGCTCACACAGGGGGCAATAGTGACACACAGCCATGGTGGATAACCAACTACTATTGGATTAGCTAACAGATCCACTAAGTGGAACAGAACCCATACCTGGAACTGGGAAACAAATCAAAATCATACCCAAAAAATGAGTTCAGTCTCCAATATCAAGCTCCCACCAATCTTGGGCTACAAGAGGGCCTACACCTATTAAATCCTCTCTATACTAATAATGGTTATCCCATATATCTGGCACTGACTTCACTCTCCATTGAAGAATATGCTTCTCTTTTTCAGATGGATGCAGAACCAGAGGAGAGAATCAGCCTATCGAACCTCACCAGGGTCCCAGCTGAAACCATCAAGTAATTGGGGAAATGAGCAAGAGGCTGCTTTCTTGGTGAACCTGGTATCAGCACAAGGGTGAAGGAGATAGACACAGACAACACTCAACTCCTACCAAACCAGAGATCCAGAGACACAGAGGCTCCCAAGACCTCATCATTGAAATAGACCTAAAACAAACCCAACATGGCTCAGGGAAATTAACAGAAGAGGGGGCAAAAAGATTGTTGGGGCAAAAAGATTGTTAGGGCCACAAGTTGGGACATTATGCACAGAGACATTGCCTCTTCCCCATAACAGATGGTTACCCCCACAATGCACAACCCACAATCCCCATGAGGATAACTGGCATCCCCAACAAAAGGGTCCCTTCAGAGGGGTGAGAACTGGGATGAGGGTGAGGATGGTACCAACATGTGCTATTTACACACTGATAACTAATAAAGAAAAAATGGGAAAAAAAGAAGAAAGTGTATGAAATAAAGGGTAATCTAGAGGTTTTTAATGTGCTAAATAGTCTATAAAAATTACACATATTATCCCATTTAATCTTAATAGCTATTTGAAAGAAGTACTATAATCACCTCTAGTTGGCAAATGAAAAATTGAAATGGAGACAAATTAAGTAGCAAATCTTGGCTAGAGACATGGCTCAGTAATTAAGTGTACTTCCTGCACAAGCATGAGGGTCTGAGACCACCTGAATTTATTTCTCCAGGACTCACATAAGCAGCTGGGTGCCTATAACCTGAGTCCCACAGGGTAACAGAGGCACAAGAATTGTAGGAGCCTGCACAAAACAACAGGCTCTAGAATTACTAGGAGACTCTGGCTCAAAACAAGACAGGGTGGAAGAGCAAGAGAGCAAGACACCCTGAAGTTTGGCTCCAGCCGCCACAGGCGAGCAAGCACTGTCCCCATGCAGAACACCTGGCCCAATTTCAATGGCTGTAATCTTTCAGATAATTGCAGGTGAAGGTCACTGTCTCCAGCATAAAACTTTCATTTCTTTCTATGCCATATCCTCCTGCTCACACCAGTCCATTTCTATGCCACACAACTCTACACAAGTTTTCATGACATAGGCAGAATGCAGCAAGCTTCTCACACACACTGCTTCTAGCCTAGTCTGGACAAAGTTCTTTCTTCCCTTCATAAGCCAAACCTCACAGTCCACAGTTCCTACTGCACTTATGTTTCAAGTGTAACCACAACAGTACATCAAATTGTGCCTTCAGCACTCCAAGGCATCTCTTAGACCAAGGTTTCAAATCCTTCTACATTCCTCCCCCAATCCATTCTAAAACGTCAAACGCCACAGTCAAATTTCTTGCAGCAATGAATCCACTTCTCATTATCAATTTTCTGTTGTAGTTACCTTCATGCTGCTGAGATTAAAAAATAAAAAATAAATAAAAACCTGACCAGAAGCAACTGACTGGAAGTAAGGGTTTATTCTGGTTTATAGTCTCAAGGTCAAGCTCCATGATGGCAAGGGAAAGGATGGCATGAGCAGATGCTGGATATCACTAGCCACAGCAAGTGGAAAACGGCAGCTGAAGAGTGAGCCAAGTAAGACTGGCAAGCAAGGGGCAAACAAACCTCAAGCTCCACGCTCAGCAACACATCTCTCCCAGCAGGATTCCACCTCCCATATTCCTACTAGCAGGTGAGTTTATACGAGACTTCTAACTCAAACCACCACAATCCCTTCTCAGAATAATACTTTAAATAAAGGGAAAAACACAGAATCAATAAATTAAACCTACTGTTGTAAAATATAGAAATATTTAAAGAATATAATACAATTACTTTTATGATACTATAATAGTATCTTCAGTGGTCCTAATGACAATTTCACAATAGTAATAAATGCAAGTAACAGTTAAACAGTACATGTGTCTGGATTTCGTTTGCAATGGAAAGAGGCCTCATTTTCCTCTCCTCTCCTCTCCTCTCCTCTCTCTCTTTCTCTCTCTCTCTTAAATAAGTATTTTTTAAAATTTTTATTTATTTATTTATTTGCAAGCAGAGAGAGGGATAGAAGAGAGGCAGACAGAGAAAGAATGGGCGCACACCAGGGCTTCCAGCCACTGCAAACAAACTCCAGACGCATGCGCCCCCCCGTGCATCTGGCTTATGTGGGTCCTGGAGAATTGAACTGGGATCCTTTGGCTTCACAGGCAAACGTCTTAACTACTAAGCCATTTCTCCAGCCCCTTAAATAAATATTTTTAAAGTACAGTTACTGCTATTATTATATTGATGTTACCTATACTTTGTAACAGATTAAAATGTAAATTTTTAGTTAAGAATTAGTATGATTTATAGTGCCAGGGTGAAGGAGACAGAATCTGAGGATACTCAACATATACCAAAGCAGAAATCCAGAGGCTCCCAAGACCTCATCGCTGAAGTAGACTTAAAACACACCCACCAAGGCTCAGGGAATTTTGCAGAAGAAGGGGCAGAAAGATCCTAAGAGCCACAGCTTGAGATGTTATACCCAGAGGCACTGCCCTCCCCCCCATAACTGACTGTTGCTCCCACAATGCATAACCCACAACCCCATGGATAATACCAGCAACCCCACTGATGAGAGCCCACAATGGAATGGGGACAGGGAAAAGATGGTACCAACACATGATGTATCCATATAAAGTTCTTAATGAAAAAATGAATTAAATTAAATTTTAAAAAGAATTAGTATGACTTTTAAAAGACTACTGCTGAGTTGGAAGCTTGACAAGCACAGACCTTTGTAAACCATAAACTTGGGAAAGTCAGAACAAATGTCAAGGAACTATGGACTAAAAGCTGGTCAGCAGAATTCCTCTAGACCATGGGAAAGAAACTGTGTTTGAGAACCATGCACAGGTGGAACCTTGGTTAGAGCCAGTGTCTGTCGGGAAACATGGACATCAGTTTCAAAAAGCAGACCCCCCCCCATCAAGTACAGCCCAGGTGCGGGGCCAGCATTCAACTGGACACCCAGAGGTGTGACAAGCATCCATGACCTCCTGACCCATGAAGTAACACCTAATAAAAGGACCAGCATCAGTGACCTAATCTCACAAAGGACCACTCAGAGGTAAAACCATTATCAGTCCAACCCCCTAAAAGACTGCCCAGACACGTGATGTGATCCACAAAGGATTCCCCATTGACAGAACCACATCTAGAACTTGACCTCACAAAGGACTGTCTATGGCTATGACAGGCATCCATCCATAAGCTTGGAAAGGACTACTAACATGGTGAAGGCTGCAACCAGTAATCACACGCAGGCTGGACCAGCAAAGAATTTCTCAACATCATTTTACAGTCAAACCACCAGATATACAGAACTAAAAAAAATATATTGAAAGCTGTACAGGAGAAACACCAAGTCACCAATAAAGGCAGCCCCATTAGAATAGCAGCAAATTTTTCAACAGAAACATTAAAAGCCGAGGGGAACTTTGGATCATATATTTTAAGCCCTGAAAGACAACTGCCAACTCAGGTTACCATACCCAATAAAACTATCAGCATTGAAGGAGAAAGAAAAACTTTCCATGATTAAAAACAGGCTAAAGGAATTCCTAGCCACTATAGCAATTCAACACAGGATTCTGAAGAGAAAGATTACTATATTCATAAGACTACAGGAAAGAATAAATCACAGTAGAATACTAGTTAAGCAAATGAGAAATAAAGAAAACACAAGCCAGGTTTAGTGGTGCATGACTTTAATCCAGCACTCAGGAAGCAGAGGTAGGAGGATTGCCGTGAGTTCGAGGCAACCCTGAGGCTTCACAGTGAATTACAGGTTAGCCTTGGGCTACAGCAAGATCCTACCTTGAAAAACAAAACAACAACAAAAAAAAAAAAAAAAAAAACACTACAAAACTACCAAACACTACAAAATCAACAAAATGGCAGGAATTATTGCTGATGTTTCAATAATAACTCAATACAATTCCCAAATCAAAATATATAGATTATTAGATTGGATTTTAAAACAGAATCCATTCATTTGATACCTCCAAGACATGTACCTCACAACCAAAGATAGGTTTGACCTTGAGTGAAAGTATGCAAAAATGTATTCTGAGCAACAGAACTAGGAAATTAGCAAATGTTGCGTCCTAATGTCTGCCAAAATAGACATCAAACTAAAATTAGTCATAATAAACAAAGGTTACATCATAATGATTAAGAGAACAACTCCACAATAAGACATGACAATTTTAAACATAATAGGCACCAAACAGGCATATGCCTAATTTCATTAAACAAAGACTACTAGATGTAAATATATAGATGAGTCCCAGTAAAATATTGATGGATGGGAAACTTAGCAATCCCCACTCTAATAAAGAGACAAGTTATCATGACAAAAAAATACAGGAATAGCTGAGTAAATCAAATGACCTATCTATCAGAGATCTACAGAACATTCCATCCAAACACTGCATAATATAAATCCTTCTCAGTGGCCCAAAGAATTTTATCCAAAATAGATCACATAAAAGGACACAAAGCAAGTCTTAATAAATATAGAAAAATTGAAATAACTTTTGTATGTTATTTGACCACATAGAATTAAACTAGAAATCAATTGCACAAGAAAGAACCATCCACTATTGTATGATGAATGGTTCATTGACACAATTAAGCAAGTCAAAATATTTCTAGAATTGAATGACATAAAGACTCAACATGCTAAAAACATTTGAGGTACAATGAAATTAATCTAAGAGGGAAGTTTATAGCTACACTTTATAGTTTTAAAAATCAGAAATAGCAGGCTGGAGAGGTGGCTGAGCGGTAAGTGCTTGCCTGTGAAGCCAAAGGACCCCAGTTCGAGGCTCTATTCCCCAGTACCTATGTAAGCCAGATGTACAGGGGGGCGCATGCATCTAGAGTTCATTTGCAGTGGCTGGAGGCCCTGGTATGCCCATTCCCCCCACTCTCTGCCTCTTTCTGTCTGTCTGTTGCTAATAAATAAAAATAAACAATTTTTTAAAATCAGAAATATCAAGCAAATAAGGATGCTCTTTAGGGCCCTGAAAAAAACATGATCAAGCCATACACAAAATTAGTAGATGGAAAGAAGCAATTACAGTCAGGGCAGAGGGGCTGGGGAGATGACTTGGTGGATAAAGCAGTCCCCACTCAACTCTGAGTACGTAAGTTTGAACCTCAAATACAAAAACAAAGAAAGAAAAAAAAAGAAAGAGTGAAAAGAGAAAGAACAAAAAGAAGGAAGGAAGAAAATTATAAGCCAAGATCCCTGTTGAACATAGATGCAGAATATCTCCATAAAATATGTACTAACTCAATTCAGTAACACATCCAAAAGAACACAATCAGGTCAGCTTCATTCCAGAGATTCAGAGATGAAAGGTCATTTAACGTATGCAAATCAATAAGTGTAATACTTTGTATAACGGACTTAAGGACAGAAATCACATGATCATCCACTACATACAGAAGATGTTTTTGACACAATCCAATACACCCTTATACCTAGAAGACATGAAGCCCTGGGTTCAATCCCCAGCACCACACAAACGAGGTGTGGTGGAACATGTCTGTAATCTCAGCACACAGGAGACGGAAGTAAGACGATCAGAAATTTAAGGGCATTCTTGGTTACATAGTGAGTTTAAGGCTAACCTGAGCTATGAGACTATGTCTCAAAAAAAAAAAAATAAAATAAAATAAAGAAGAGGAAAGGAGAGGAGAGGATATATAAGGAAAAGAATGTATACCAAGCAATAGAGGCAATGAACTACATAATACCAGTTATCTGGCTTATAAAAAACAAAAAAAAACATACTTTTTTCTAAACAAGAAAAAATGTTACCATAAAAATCAAGAAAAAAAATCTGAATACGAAAACAATGGTCCAAACATAACATAAAATGTGATATTATTTGAAACAACCAACAGTAATGTTAGGAACGTTTTCCTTTGATGCAAGGTTTGTAATACTGAAAATATGGGTGAAAAAAAAAAACTTGTAAATAAAACATCAGTAGCCTAGCATGGTGGTACACATCTGAAATCCCAGCACTCAGGAGCTGAGGAAAGAGGATGACCACAGGGTTGAGGGAGTTCTAAGCTAACTTTAGCTGCAGAATGAAACAAGAGCAAAACAGAAAATACTAGTAATCTCATCCCTGAAAACTATTTTACATAGAATAAAGAGTTGGTTAAAAGTCACTTGTGCCAGAAGTGGTGGTGCATGCCTTTAATACCTGCACTCTGGAAGCAGAGATAAGAGGAGCCTTGCATGTTCAAGACCACCCTGAGACTACAGAGTGAATTCCAGGTCAATCTAGGCTAGAGTGAGACCCTACCTTGAAAAAAAAATGTGCACTTGCAAAGGAATTTTTTTTTAATATTCTATTTATTTATTTATTTGCACATGCACAAGAGAAAGAGAATGGGCATGCCAGGGCTTCCAAGTTCTGCAAACGAACTCCAGATGCACGTGCCACCTTGTGCATCTGGCTTATGTGGGTCCTGGGGAATCAAACCTGGATCCTTTGGCTTTGCAGGCAAGCGCCTTAACGGCTAAGCCATCTCTCCAGCCCCAAAGTAATTTTTGCATACATATTCCATATGCATATATATTCCATACAATTAAAAAGTACAATGATGGAAAATAGGGATGAAATTTGGGGGGTTTACTAAAACTAGCGGAAAAAGTGAATGTGAAACAGGGTATTTGCATAGTTTCAAAATGTTTGCTCACAAATTTCTCATTAGTTGCCAAGATGGAGATACGAGCACAGGTGGACAGGGCAGTCACACTACTCAAGTAACCATAGTTAGTTAACGTGGACCTTGCGCTTTAATAAATGAAGGCAGAAAAGTATTCAAGAAGGGAACGAGAGGCCGGGCGTGGTGGCGCACGCCTTTAATCCCAGCACTCGAGAGGCAGAGGTAGGAGGATCGCTGAGAGTTCGAGGCCACCGTGAGACTACATAGTGAATTCCAGGTCAGCCTGGGCTACAGTGAGACCCTATCTCAAAAAACCAGTTTTTTATTTTAAAAAAAAGGAAAGAGAATAATAGAAAGCTTCACTGAGGAAAATGGATGAATACATTTTGCAATATCAATGGTAGAACAGGTTCTTAGAATCTTATTCTCAATTTTGACTCATCAAACAGCATTTTGTTCATAATTTCACAGTAATCTCTATTAAGGACAATCTCTTCTTCAGAATTGAATTTTTTTGTCTGAATTGCAGTTATACTTCCCAAATGCTAGACATTTTTAATCTTTGTTTCTTCAAATTTCTCACAATCACTGTGCTAGAAACATTCTTTTTCCTCCTCTCTAGTCCAGCACTGAGATTACTCTGATCCATCTTGAATTTCTTTCTTTCTTTCTTTCATCCTATACCCAGTTGAATTCTATTTCAATTAGAATGTTATTAAAGGTATACACTGTGCACTATCTGTTTTATGAAATACCAATAAAAGAGTATTATGGGGTGCAAGCCATCTAAATTTCATCAGCAAACTATGATTCAAAGGCATTCTCTCTTCTGTTCCCAGTGCCATCATCTTTACAAAGCCCTTATTTTCTCCTACATGTCTGAACCCTCTTTCCTGTCCCTTGAAGGAATTGATTTGGTTTGTTTTCTTCTAAATCTCAAATTTATATTTTATTATCCTGTTAAGACTAGCAATGGCACAGCTAACATTAGTCCAAAATATGAAGGACATAGTCAATGATTAGAAATGGCATTTTTCAGCCAGGTGTGGTGGTATGCATCTTTAATCCCAGCACTCGGAAGGCCGAGAAGGTAGGAGGATCACCGTGAGTTCAAGGCCACCCTGAGATTACAGAGTGAATTTCAGGTCTGCCTGAGCTAGTGTGAAACTCTACCATGAAAAATCAAAAAAAAAAAAAAAAAGAGAGAGAGAGAGAGAGAGAGAGAGAGATGGCATTTTTCTATGAAAATTAGCAGCAGCATTTTAAGCTTTAGATCACATTTATGTTTTCAAAAACTCAATCATTCTTGACTTCTGGGTACACTAGAAGACTTCAAGGTGCCTCTGTGTAAGCCAGAGTCAAAATAAGAACAAATAGACTTCACCTCAAAAGAAATGTAACAAAAGCTTTGGAAATCTACAAAGGAATCAAAAGGATTCTAGAAAAGTGTAGAAACAGAAATACACCCTACACCCAAGCCAGCTAAACACAGCCTCCGCCCAGTAGCTGGGGGAGGTACAGCCCCGGTACAATCTAGAAGCCACTTCTGAAAGATAAGCAGATGAAAGCCAGGACAAGTCCAAACTCTCGGAGCCTCAAATCCAGCTGTGTTGGCAAGACAGTCATGAGAAATCCCCTTTTGTCAAGAAATGTGGCTTGGAAGCATCAGCTGGGCGCTGTCTTGAGAGAATGAAATGTTAAAAACTGAGCTAACCTGGAGCCTGATCCACGGATTAAGCAGCCTCGATTGGGCCTGCTACAGGCCCTGCATGAAAGACGTCCCCAGAGGCAGTGGTGGGAAGCAGGAGGGCCAGAAGCTGACACGCCAAATATTGTGGGTGGCAGGGGGCTGGCTCAGGCTGGGAAGTGCCTAAGAGGAGACAGCAGTAACTTTTGAGGCCAGGAACAGATGTCATCAACTAAGAATTACTCTAGAGTTTGGTAGCTCTGAGCTGGAGGCCAGCAAGTGGATTAAGGTCAGGAGCCACATATCTGCAATTCACTGCTATTGAGCCAGAGATCTCAGAAGTTCCAGGGCTGTACACATCCACTGTAGAATGATTAAAATTCAAAAACCCTTGAAAGTATGAAGGCAAATCCTCTGTGTGTACCAGTCTCTGAGCTGTGGTGGTTTCCCACTCTCAACGGATGTGGGAGTGACACACTCCAGCTAAAACACCCACCCCAGGGAACACAATCTGGACTACCCAAAGCTAAGTGTGGCAGGTGAACGTTCCTGGTGTGCAAAGGAAAACACTGCTGCTATAGAGACAGCTCTAGTGAACACCAGGCACTTGCTCAATACAGACTCAGCAACTACAGTGTGCAGGTTGAAATGACCCTCCCATCCCCTCTATTCATTTAGCTAGCACTCTACAATTTTTGAAGATCCAGAAAGAAGCTGCTCCCAACCCTCATTCTTTATTTCCTTGTTTCTCTAGGTGAGGTTTTTTGTTGTGGGGTTTTACTGTTGTTGTTTTGTTTGTTTGTTTGTTTGTTTGTTTTTGGTCCACACACATTTATCAGGATTTTTTTTTTTGGGGGGGCTATTTGAGGTAGGGTCTCACTCTAGCTCAGGATGACCTGGAATTCACTCTGTAGTCTCAGGATGGTCTTGAACTCATCACGATCAATCCTCCTACCTCTGCCTCTCGAGTGCTGGGATTAAAGGCGTGCACCACCATGCCCTCAGGGTTTTTTATTGCACTGGATAGAGTGGCATCTGTGTGAAGGTCAGAGGACAATCTTGGATGTGAATTCTTGCTTTCTACCTTGTTTGTGGCAAGATCTCTTGTTGTTCACCAGACTAGCTTCTAGAGATGCTCTTACCTGCCCCTTACGTCTTGCCATAGGTGTGCTGGCATTACAGATGCCCACTAGCGCTGGCTTTTTACATGACTTCTGGGGATCTGAGCTCAGCTACTCTCTCTGCTCAACAAGCACTTTGTTCACTAAGCCAGCTCCCCTCCCAGCCAATAATGCATTTTTGATATTTTTTGCAATTCCTCTTCATGCATTCCTCTAATTTGTTGAATATTTTTTCCACTTGGGGGGGTCACTGTTTGTTTTCCCTCCCTAGTTTTTTTCTCTATGCTTCTTTCTCCATCCCCTGCTTTGGTAGTATTTTATTTTACCTTAGTGGGATATATTTTTTTAATGTTCTTATGCTTCTTCTATCCTTCTTACATTTTGCTAATTTCACTTTTGAAGTTTTTCAGTACTGATAAATCTTCATTTGTTTTCCTTTCCTTTTTCTAATTTCTTGCTTTTTTCTCTTTTCCATGCATTTTTCTCCATTTGCCTTCCTTCTCCTTTTATCTATCTAACCTTGCTTCTCTTTTCTTCCATTTCCCTGTCTCCTTCCTTTATCTCATTCATTTATTATTTTCATATGTACTTCAAATAATTTTAACTTCATAATACATTTAACAGTAATTGTGCCATTTTGGTTTTAAGACTTACTATTGGTAATAATGGACTGTAATCAACTTTAAAGGTATTTTGATGTCTTTATGGCTTGCTAAAGTAGTCGGATTTCTCCTTTCCAAGTGGTATAGGAGATTGAGTAGGTTGCTCAATAAGAAGATTCTTTCCTGACCCTGCTCCTTCCAAAAAACCTCAGAAAACCAGAAGAGACATCCAAACCAACAGATATACAAACCACAACACAGAAATGCAAGAAACATGAGAAGTCATGACTCTACCAAAAGATCCTAACTTCTCAACTACTGAAGTAAAGACACTGAAAGAGGCGAAATGTGAGGTGAATGTAAAAGCTTTCTAGTAGAAATGATCAGTGACTGAAAAAAGACACACACAAACAGAGAAACTCAATCCTGGTCCAAGAGAAAAAAGACAGTGACAAAGAGGAAAAAGTCAGCAACAGAGAAGAAAAATTCCTGCTAGGAAATTGAAATTTGGGGGAAAAAAATTAGAAATCTTGCCAGGCGTGGTGGTGTATGACTTTAACCCCAGCACTTGGGAGGCAGTGATAGGAGGATCGCAGTGAGTTCGAGGCCACCCTGAGACTACATAGTGAATTCCAGGTCAGCCTGAGCGAGAGTGAAACCCTACCTTGGAAAAACAAAAACAAAAAAAGAAAAACAATTAGAAATCTTGGAAGTGAAAAATTCATTGAGTCAAATAAAAACAGTAAACTGCGTCACCAATGGATTTGACCAAGCAGAACAGAGGATATCAGAGTTGGAGAACAAGATTGATGAAGTACCATATTCAAAACTCTTAGGAAGGCTATGGAGATGGCAGAGTGGTTAAGGTGTTTGTTTACAAAGCCTGCTGGCCTGGATTCAAATCCCCAGTTACCACATAAAGTCAGATGCACAACGAGGTACATATATCTGGAGTTGGTTTGCAGTGGCAGAAGGCCCTGATACACCATTCTCTCCCCGACCCTAAATAAATAAATATATTTTTTAAAAAAATCATAAGGAGGGCTGGAGATATGGCTTAATGGTAAAGGCACTTGCTTGTGAAGCCTAAGGACCCAGCTTCGATTCCTCAGGTCCCATGTAAGCCAGATGCAAAAGGTGGCACATATGTCTGGAGTTAATTTGCAGTGGCTAGAGGCCCTGGCATGCCCATTTTCTCTCCCTCTCTTTCTTCTCTCTCTCTCTCTCCCTTTCTCTCTGTCTCAAATAAAAATAAATAAATTTTAAAAATCATAAGGAAAAAAGAAGCATGACCAAAATATTAAATAACTCAGGGACATGACCAAGAGAACAAACCTAGAAATAATGGCACAAGAGAAAAAACTAAAATAAACATGAAGGCCAGAGGGATGGCTTAGCGGTTAAGGCATTTGCCTGCAAAGCCAAAGGATCCCGGTTCAATTTCCCAGGACCCACGTTAGCCAGATGCACAAGGGGGCGCATGCATTTGGAGTTCGTTTGCAGTGGCTGGAGGCCCTGGCATGCCCATTCTCTCTCTCTCTCTCTTCCTCTCTGTCAAATAAATAAATAAATAAATAATTTAAAAAATAAATAAATAAATTTGAAAACCATGGAGAATTTCTTCAATAAACTTCCCCTATCTAGAGAACGAAGAGACATTCAAAACACAAGACATATGGAACCCAGAAAGACATTATCAAAGAAGAGCATCTCCACCTACATTTTAGTCAAAATGTCAAAATACAAAGTAAAGAAATGAAATCAAAGCTATAAATGAAAAATACCTGCTCACCTACAAAAGCAAACACATCAGAATAACATCAAATTTCTTATCACAACCCTAAAGCCAGGAAAGCATGGAAAGATATATTTCAAACTCTGAAGGTATATAACACCAACCAAGACCATATATGTGTGTGTGTGTGTGTGTGTATACACATATACACACACATACATACATACATACATACATACATACATACATACATATATAAAATGTATATAGCAAATCTATATTTTTAAATTGTTGGAAAATAAAGATATCTCTAGACAATCATGAACTAAGGCATTTCATAAGCTCCAAGCCAGTACTCTGAAAGATACTTAAAGGGATACCATACACAGTGGAGGAAGAAAGATGGCCTCCATAATGAAATCCATCATGCTCAACACAGTAAACAAGCAAAGTCCTCACACTAATAAGTGCAAATGAAAAGCAAGGGGCTGGGAAGTTGTGTCAGTGGTGCAAGGTGCTTGCTTACAAAGCCTGCTGGCCTGAGTTCAATTACGAAGCAGCTCATGTGAGCTGAATGCAAAAAGTGGTAAAGTATTTGATGTTCCTTTGTAGGAGCAAGAGGCACTGGTGCACATATACGCATGCAAAACAAAAAAAATCAGCCAACAAGATTAATGAAATTAGTAAACATCACTCAAGAATAACCTTAAAGGTAAAGGACCTCAATTCACCAATAAAGAGCCACAATGGCTAACCAGGTGAAAAAACTTGATCCAACTTTCTGTTTTCTCCAAGAAATAGACCTAAAGCTTTGTATTCCAAAGCACTGGAAATTTATAAGAAGTGGGTAAACTCTTAGACATATATAACCTTCCAAAATAAAGTCAAGAAGATATAAAGAACTTGAACAGATCCAGCAATGAGCAACAAGATGAACCAGTAATAAAAAGCACTCCACAGCCAGGTGTGGTGGCACGTGTCTTTCATCCTAGCACTTGAGAAGGCAGAGGTAGGAGGATTGTTATGAGTTCAAGGCCAGCCTGAGACTACATAGTGAATTCCAGGTCATTCCAGGTCAGCCTGGGCTAGAGCAAGACCCTACCTTGAAAAAACAAACAAACAAAAATGTGTGTGTGTGTGTGTGTGTTAAAGGCTTTATATGACAGACATACACCCAACATTATACTAAATGGGAGAAAAACCTCAAAGCATTTCCATTAAAATCAGAAAAAAAGACAAGGGTGCCTGCTTTCTCCACTTTTATTCAACACTGTGCTTGATGTCTCAGCTAGAGCAATAAGCCAACAGAAGGAAATAAAAGAGATAAAAATAGGAAAGACGGGTTGGAGAGATGGCTTAGCAGTTAAGGTGCCTGCCTTATAAGCCTAAGAATGCCAGTTCCAATCTCCAGGCCCCACATTTAGCCCAATGCAAAGTGATGCAAGGGTGCAATACCTCACTTGACCACAAGGGGGCACACGCATCTGGATTTTGTTCACAGCAGCTGAGAGGCTGCTGGCACACCCATCTCTATTTGTCTTTCTCTCCCTCTGTGTCTCTCTCCAAAAAAATAAAAAAAAAAAAAAGGAAAGGAATAAGTCAAAGTAACTTTATAAGCAGATGATATAATCCAAAATATAAGAGCCTAAAGACTCTACTACAAAATTCTGAGATCTGATAACCGCTTTCAGCAAAGTGAAAGTATATAAAATTAACGTCCAAAAGTCAGTGTCGCTCTTACACACCATTAACAAACTTGCTGAGAAAGAAATCAGAGAATATTTTCAAGGCACAATATATACTTGTATGAACATGTCCATAAATAGTACCATGTACAATAAATATGCACAAAGAAAAATTTTAATTTTTTTTAAAAAAATAAGCCTTGGGAAAAAATTAAGCCTTGGGGCAGGGAAGAAGGCTCAGTGGTTAAAGGTGCTTGCTTGCAAAATCTGCCAGCCTGGGCTCAGTTCCCAAGCTGCCCACGTAAGCCAAATGCAGAAAGTGCTGCAAGCATCTGGTGTTCGTTTGTAGAGGCAAGAGGCCCTGGCTCACACACAGTTTTAACCTGAGCAAAGATATTGACATTGTGAGTCTATTTTTTCCTATGAGGAAGGTAAAACTATAGCATATACTTACCAGTCCAATACAGTTGCTTAACGCCACTTTAGTTGTACTGCGTTGATCTTGCAAGTATCCTGTGTAGTGACAGTTGTCTAAAAAGTCATGTTTCCACTGGGGTCCATCTTTCCCCCAATATTCTACTGTAAAATGTTTGGACACAAAATTTGTATTGAGAGTCAAGTTTAGGTGAAAGTGCTTGCCATAGGCTGAAAGTTTAAAAAATAACTTAGACATTGCCTGCTGTGGATCAATCGGGTCCATACTCCGTCTTCTCCTTGAGTGTTTATCATTTTTCACAGTAAAGCTGAGAAAAGCCCCATTTTGATCAACCCTTATTGGAATAGTCAGCTGGTAGTGTTCAAGATAAGTCAGGAATTCCTCTTTGTAACCACAAGGCAGAGAATCCAGAAAAAAAAAAAAAAACATGAAATAAAGAAAATTTAACAGAACAAACAAGTAGCAGTATAAATAATTATGTCAATTAAAACTGTGCATCATTATATATAAGATCTGGCTGAAAAATGTTAAGCAAAAATGAAAGAGTAAAGGTTTAAAATCTAAAGATTACATTCCAATTGTTTAATTCCTCAAAACACTATTATTTGTGAAGGACCAGTCTTTTTTCAAACTAAAACTATGGATTCTAAAAGGTAAATTCTACTAGAAGTACTAAAGTTTTATGTGGAAGTAACAAGTACACATATGTAAAAGAACAAAATCTACTCTTGTAGGTTATCCAAAGCGTTTATGTAGAATCTCTATGACCTTGCAGAAACATTTTTGAAGACGATCACTAGGAATATAAAACACTCTAGCCACGTTGGAAGTCAGTCTGATAGTTCCTCAAAATGTTAAACATGGAGTTACTAGATGTGGTAGTTTGAATACATGGCCCCCAATATATTCAGTGTTTTATTAGTTATAGTTTGCATCTGCAATCACCCTGCTAGAGGCAATGTCGCTGTGGCTGGTCTTAAGGTGTGGTGGTGGGTTTGAGATTTCATTGTAAAGATATGAAAAGTGTGCCTAGCAGGAGTTCCTGAAGAGTGCTGTGACTTCTGGCTGTAGTTTTGCTCTGTGTGCTGTGTGCCTGGTTGCCTTTGCTCTCTGCTTGGTCCTCTGAAGGCAGGCCAGCATTTTCTGCCATTATGGAACTTCCCCTGGATCTATAAGCTTCAATAAATAATATCCCTTCCTCCATAACTGTGCCTGCTCTGGAAGTTCATCTCAGCAAACCTGAAGCTGTCAGCTACACTAGATAATCTAGCAATTCTATTCCCAGGTGTACACACACACACACACACACACAAATACAAAAAATCCACATTAAAAACTTATATGGGAATTTTCATAAGAACATTATTCATAATAGTCCCAAAGGGAAAATAACTCAAACCTACAACTGATGAATAAACATGATGTGATATATCCATATAATGGAATAGGAATATTATTCTTTTTTCTCTTTTCTTTTATTTATTTATTTATTCTTGGTGTCTCAAGGTAGGGTCTTGCTGTAGCCCAGGCCAACCTGGAATTCACTATGTAGTCTTAGGGTGGCCTCAAATTCAAGGTGATCCTCCTACCTCTGCATCCTGGGTGCTGGGATTAAAGGCATGCACCATGCCCTGGCTAGAATATTATTATTTAATAAAAAGGAAAGAAATACTGATGTATACTATGATGATACATGAACCTTCATAACTGTCTTCAAAAGTGAGGAAATCTGGGCTTGAGAGATGGTTTAGCAGTTAATGCACTTGCCTACAAAGCCTGAGGACCCAAGTCCTATGCACAAACTCTCCTTTCTCTCTCAAATCAATCATTTTCTTTCTTCCTTCTTTTTATTTTATTTTATTTTATTTTATTTTTTGAGACAGGGTCTCTAGGCCAGGCTGACATGGTTGGATGTCAGATCTTGAACTGATCCTCCTACCTCTCTACCTGCTGAGTGCTAAGATCACAGGCATTGATTCACTATGCCTGGTTTATGCAGTGAGTGCTAGGGATGAAGCCCAGGCCTTGTACATGCTGGCAAGGACTCTACCAACTGAGCTACATCGCTGGCTCCTCAAATTTCATGTTTTAATATTAGAAAAAACACTATGTGGAGCAGGAGAGATGGCTCAGCAGTGAAGGCACATGCCTGCAAAGCCAAACAACCTGGGTTCAATTCCCCAGGACCCACATAAAGCCAAATGCACAAAGCAGCACATCTATCTGGAGTTCGTTTGCAGTGACTGAGGCCCTGGCATGCCCATTTTCTCTCTCTCTCTCTCTCTCTCTCTCTCTCTCGCAAATTAATTGATTAATTAATTTTTAAAAATTATGTTAAGTATTAGGAGCCATGTTACATGTTACATGAAACTACATGTTACATGATTCTATTTCTATGATATGGTCAGAATAGATAATCTCTAGGAACAGAAGTTTAAAGTTTAGAAGTTGCCTAACACTAAGAAATTTAATGGGTACATATTTTCTTTTGGGAAGGATGTAAATGTACAAAAGTTATTATGGTAATAGTACACAATTCTAAAACCTATTAAAAGTCATTTAATTGTGGGGATGGAGAGATGGCTTAGTTGTTAAGGCACTTGCCTGCAAAGTCTAAGGACCCATGTTCAACTCCTCAGATCCCACATAAGCCAGATGCACAAAGCGATGCATGCACAAGGTCACACATGCACACAAGGTGTCATACACATCTGGAGTTCAATTATAGTGGCCGAGGCCCTGGCATGCCAATTTTCTCTCTCGCTCATAAAAAAGTCTTTTGGGCTTGCCTCAAAAAAAGAAAAGAAAAGAAAACTTCTCCTAACTGGGTGTGGTGGTGCACACCTTTAATCCCAGCACTTGGGAGGCAGAGGTAGGAGGATTGCCATGAGTTCGAGACCACCTTAAGACTACACAGTGAATTCAGTGAATTCCAGATCAGCCTGAGCTAGAGTGAGACCCTACCTCAAAAAAAAAAACAAAAACAAAAACAAAAAAAACTTTTCTTTAAAGTCATTTAATTGTGTACTTTAAATGATATTTAAATTATGTGTGTGTGAGAGAAAGAGAGAGAGAGAATGGGCACTCCAGAGACTCTTGCTACTGCAAACTAATGCCCCACACATGTACTACTTTGAGTCTGGCTTTACATGGGTACTGGGGAATTGAACATGGGCCAACAGGCTTTGCAAGAAAGTACTTTTAACCACTGAACCCAAATTGTATACTTTAAATGGCAAATTTATATATATATCATATCTCAACAAAAATATCAAAAATCAGTAGTATAACAACAAATTGGAGGACTATCAAACATATTTTCCTTCCTTAGATGTTACTGATCTACCTTCTTATCCATACCTTCCTTCAGGTAAGTTTATCACTAAGCAAATCCAAATGTCTTCCCACTGCTTCACTGGCTATAGATAGAGTCCACCCCACAACCTTAAACTCTCATGAAACAAAACTCAAATGAGAATAAATAAACTACAGCATTTCACTCTGTAGGCCTAAGAGTTCAACTAAATGCCGAGACTTTGTTGATCTACAATGAGAGGCACATATCGACTTCTGGCATGTACTGATCTAGGACACTTCTGAAAGTCCACCTCTTCAACACAAGGAGCTGTTTTGTTATTAGATATTCATAGGGAAAAAAATCTAAAACATTTTCAAAAATTCTAGAAGGAATGGTCTGGTCCATAGGAAACATTTTTTATATAAAGTTCAATTCTATAGATAAAAATTATAAAGATAATTTGAAAAATTGAACTTATAAATCACACTGTTTTTGGCTCTATTAGTCTCTATATCAAAAACCTTAAGTTTGGGGCTGGAGAGATGACTTAGCGGTTAAGGCATTTGCTTGCAAAGCCAAAGGACACAGGTTCGACTCCCCAGGATTCACATAAGCCAGATGCACAAGGAGCACATGCATCTGGCATTTGTTTGCAGTGGCTGGAGGCCCTGGTGTGCCCATTCTCACTTTGTCTGTCTCTCTTCTCTCTATCTCTCTCTCTCTGCTTGCAATAAAAAAAAGTACTATTTTAATGAAAGGTCCATCTTTAAAAGACCCTATATCAAAGTTATCTAATTTCTTCATCTTTCACAATATAAATATTTAGATTCTCTTTGAAAGTAACCTTACATCAAAACCCTAGCAAAATCCTAGCCTACTGAACTTTAGTATATAGAAAAAGCATCATCTTGCAATCAAATGGCCAATCAAGTCTAAAGTCCATTGATCATGTTATCCAAGAAAGAAAAGTGAAACATGCTCTTAGAGCCCTTACCATTTATGAAATGAAATAACATGGGAAGAGTCTGTTCCTATTAACACATATCCCCAAAAAGTGTCACCCAAAACTTAATGCTTGGAATCTTATCTTATGTGATTATTAGTAAGTATTTCTGTTAAGTTTCAAAAACAAGAATCCTACCTTGAGAACTGTATGAAAGTCTGTGGTCACTATAAAATTCCGATGAAGCCATAATGAGGCTTAAAATCCAGGTCAACGTTTTCCACGAAATTTCCATAATTTGGAAAACTGAATGTTTTTGGAGGGCTACCTATGTGCTAGAGAGTCAATACCATAACAAAATCGAAGCATAACAATTTTAATTTCTTAAAACTTCTTGCAACTTTAGTTGTTAGATGCTCCACTGTTTAACAGGTACTTTTTTCCAACATCCCGTACTTTCTTCTACATCTGGATTCATTTTCTCAATCCAAAATGAAGAAAATAATGATGACAAAAATTTTCACAAGCAAAGCATCAGGCTGGTGAATCGCTAAAGTATGGCCATTTTTTTAACCTAGGGAAGAAAATGTGAATTAACTGAAAAATATCCTGAATGGGCAGATTTACTATATATTACTGACTGCTTGCCAAAATATATAACTTCAAAATAACTTAATAGAGTTAAACATAGAATTTAAACCTAAATGGTTAGCAAAATAATGCCACCGATACTTAATAATTAAAAAAGGAATCTTGGGGCTGGGAATCATAGCATGCACAAGATCCTGGATTCAACCAAGAAGGATAAAGTGAAGAAAGAGGAGGAGGAGGGAAGGAGGGGGATAGGTGAGGAGAAAGGGAGGGAAGGAAGAGAGAATCTGAATTCTTCCTTTCTTGTAAAACTTTGAAGATAGTAATGGGTGAGCACAGTGAGTTAACCTTCTGATAAAATAACATTAAGGGAGGGCATAGTCTAAGCCCAATTCATGTACAGACTGAGAGTATGTGATTGCATTGCTTGCCATGACTTCTTCACCTCTTTCATAACTAAGACTGCTGTGTCTTTATAGGAACCTATATATCCATACATACAGATTGACATTTATCAGCTACCTGTTAACATTCAGACAATATCACAAACTAAACTTCTAAAAAATATCTGATTTATGATAGCCTTTGACTTTATCTGAAAGTCTTCTATGACATATATGGTAACTGAAAACAATGTCAATACTGTAGAAAGTAGTTGAAAAGACATTTTTAAATTTCATTTCAGGTATACAAGCTTATATTGTTTATTTTTGGCCAACAACCTCATTCACACATGTATTCACACTTCACTCAGAATGTTCACATACTTCTCTACCTGATTTCCCAGCAGAGAGCACATCAGAATAAAATAGGTAAGGCTTTAAAAACTAATCCACAGGGGTCAGAGAGATGGCTCAGGAGTTAGAAACTTGCTTACAAAACCTGATAGCCTGAGTTCGATACCCCAGGACCCACATAAAGCCAGATGCACATAGTGGCCCATGCATCTGGAGTCCATTTGCAGTGGCTGGAGGCCCTGGTGTGCCCATTCTCTCTGTGTGTCTCTGTCCTGATTCTCTCTCTCTCTCTCTCTCTCTCTAATAAACAAATATTTTTTTAAAAACTAGCTCACAAACAGCAAAATGTGACCAAAAAAGGACAAAAAGGGCTGGAGAGATTGCTCAGTAGTTAGGGCACTTGCCTTTAAAGGGCTCCGGTTCAATTCCGCAGTATCCATGTAAAACCAGATGCACAAGGTGGCA
Source organism: Orientallactaga sibirica (assembly GCA_036365145.1). NCBI lineage: Eukaryota > Metazoa > Chordata > Mammalia > Rodentia > Dipodidae > Orientallactaga > Orientallactaga sibirica. The sequence continues at coordinate 15,608,889 of JAEOAD010000054.1, forward strand.
TGCATCTGGAGTTCATTAGTTGCAGTGGCTAGAGGCCCTGGCATACCCATTCTCTCTCTATCTGCCCCTTTCTCTTCCTTTCTCACTCTCAAATAAATAAATGAATAGTTTTTTAAAAGGACAAAAAGCTAAAGTGTAGTTTTAGAACCCTGGGGTAATACAATTTGGCTTAAAGGCAAACTATTCTTATATACTTTACATATATAATGTATGTAACAGATAGCCCAATATCTGATTTTCATATAATATCATGTCTGAGTAAAGTATATAAAATATATTAGTCTTTTTATCCCAAATCTCTAATATATGGGATAATCACTTAATAAATTCTTGCCATATTTGTTGATTAAAAATTGATGAACACATGATTAAATAAATGAATAGTGGATAAAGTAGAATCACTTTAGGTATATAAAATATTCACTGGAAAATTAACTTATAAATAGAATATTTTACTTATTCTCTATAGACCTAGAAATATTAATAATTATAATATATAAAACAACCATATCAGCTGGGTGTGGTGGCACATGCCAGAGGCAGAGGTAGGAGGATCTCTGTGAGTTTGAGGCCAGCTTGAGACTACATAATGAATTCCAGGTCAGCGTGGGCTAGAATGAGATTCAACCTCAAAAAAAAAAAAAATTAAAATTCCTCACAACTAGGCTGGAGAATTGGCTTAGCAATTAAGGCACTTGCCTGCAAAGCCAAAGGACCCTGATTTGATTCCCCAGTACCCACATAAGCCAGATGCACAAGGTGTCACATGCATCTTTAGTTCCTTTGCAGTGGTTGGAGGCCCTGGAATGCCCATTATCGTTCTATCTGTCCACCTCTCTCTCTCTCTCTTTCAAGTAAACAAATAAAAAAATTAAAATATAAAATTCCTCACAGCTGTCTCTATGGGTTATTAAACTGCCAAACATTGGAAAAGCCAATTCATTAACCAACAAGTGTCATCTCACTCTGTTTCAAAAGTGTCATAAAAATAGCAGACTACAGAAAGCTTCAGGAAGCATAGAAAAGACTAACACACAATCTTTGCCCTTGAAAGGCTAATAATCTAGGTAGCAGAAAAAATTCAAAGCTGACTGATAAACATATTAATGAAGTTGTGAGGTGATCATGTGAGGCAAATAATCTCTATTTCAGAGAAGACAGATGAAGAAAAGTAGCATCGGAGTAGGTCTTGGAAAGAACTGAAATTCCTCAAGTCAATTACAATAGACAACTATTGCAGCAGAAGAAACACATTCCACGAGATCTAGATGGCAAGGGAAGCAAAGAGAAATAGTAACTAGAATCAATAATAATAAAAATGGTAAGGTGGATTCCTGGGCAGAAGACCAACAATTAATATACAGTAAGGTTATATAAGGTCAGACCAAAAACAAAGATTTTAAAACACATTTCTTCTTTTACTCTGTACTCACAACAATCTTATAGTAAGGTAATATAAGATCAGGCCAAAATCATGGATTTTAAAACACATTACTTCTTTTACTCTTTACTCACAACAATCTTATAGTAAGGTAATATAAGATCAGGCCAAAATAACGGATTTTAAGACACATTACTTCTTTTAATCTTTACTCACAACAATCTTGTGAAGTAGATGCTATTGTCCACATAGCACTGCTAATTCTGATGGACTCAGTGATCTTGCCTCTATCCACGTCATTGTGCAATCTTCTTTCCTTGAATAATTTAATTCTAACCAAGAAAATATCTCAATTTGAGGGAATGCCACTTCCATGAGTACAGTACAAAGATTCTGACTTGGATCTTGGTAGCAAACGTGGTTATTATTTTTTTTTTTGTTTTTTTTTTAATTTTGATTAGATGAGGCAAGTTGCTACTGAGAAGCACTCAAGAAAGGAAATCAGAGCTGCTTCCACATGTTGGCAAGGAATTGAATTCCCACCATCCAATAGCATGTAAGAAACTGGATTCTGCCCCTAATGTATGAGTTCAGAAAGAGATTCTCCTCAGTCTTTGCCATGGCACCTTGGTTAGACTCATCAGAGACCCTGAAACAGAGGATATAACTACATCATGATTGGACCCACAGAAACTGTGGCATGATGAATGTGCGTGGTTTTGAGTCATTTGATCTTTATAATTTGTTATGCAGCAACTGATAACCGATGGAGCCACCAATCTACACATAAAAACACTGACACCCACTATGGTCAGATAGTTGGAAAACAAAAGAGGACATATTCCTACACATGCCCGTCAGGCTCAAAGGTCTAAATTGTTTTTATTGTATTACATTCCCAGCTCCAAACATTCGAAATTAAATATTCAATTGCAATTGCATAATCATATAAGATATTTACAAATGGTATTAGTCAATGTGAACAGGTTTCGGCAACTTTGTGTACAATTGTTTTATCTCAAAACAGCTTCTAGACCTATTCAGGCAAGACAACAGGGAATATATATCCTTTCTCAAGTAACTGTAAGAACATGAAATCATACTATTATTCAAAAACAGTAATGAAAAGCATCCTGATATCTAGGTTTACAACCTACTTAGACATAGTCTCTCCATACTCCAAACCTAAGCACGTGATATTAAACGTGTAATTGCTACCTCAAGAACAACACTCATTCTTAGCGTTTCCAGTTCTTTCTTTCAAATCACTAGGAGGTTTTGAATAATGTTTGGTATTAATTGGGTCCTTCCATACTTTTTTGGCATGTGTCATGTGCATGTATACATATATGCATGCACATGTGGTCACATATGTGTCTTTGGATGTGCATGCACATGAGTGCAAATGCATGTGGAGGCAAGAGGTAGACACTGAGTGGCTTCCTAAGTTGTTTCCCACTTTTGTTCTTTGAGGCAGGGTCTCTCACTGAATCAACAGCTCACTCGTGCAGTTAGAGCAGCTATTCAGACAGCACCAGGTTCTCCCCATCTCTGCCTCCCAGCGCTGGGATGACAGAGGCACAGCACTACATTGGGCCTTTCTGTGGGTGCTGGAGGTCCGAACTCGGGTCCTCATGCTTGTGATGGCTTCACCCACTGATTCTTCTCCCCAGGCCCTTCCTATACTTGAAACTGTAATCTTCTTTTAAAGAAGAATATACAAGTAGCACATCTGAGTGCATTTTCTAGTCGTGATGATAGATCTGTATTAAATTATTCACCCTTTTTCTCCTGTTTTCCCAGACATTGAAACGAATGGCAAACTTACATGATAGTTGGCTGAATTTAGGGAACAAATGTTTTTCCTCCTTGAGAAACTTCCCGCTCTTCATAGTTTTGTAAGCTTCACTCTTACCCTTTCTAACACTGTCCAGTAAACACCCAAGTTAACTAAGCCAGTAGCATTAAGAGAAAAACTAACATGCAACTGTTTGGCCAGATGTAGACTAACATGACTTAAAATTTGCAGGGAAAAAGACAGTGGCACATAATAGAAAGAACAGGAGCTCTGGGATGAAACCACAGTTAGGTTCTTGTCCATCACTAGCTAGTATGTGGCACATTGGCACACAATAAATTTAAGAGCTTTTCTCTTTCCTTGTTTTCTCCTTCACTCATCACTCTCTTTTAAGCCTCCAGTGCTCTGAAAACACACTTAATACAACATATTAGTGCTCAGTTGGCTAGAGCTCAAACAAAATCATGACTAGTATATCCAACTACTTTTAGTCACCTACACAATACAAGTGTAGTGTGTTAACCTGCTTTTTGACACCTGCTGAGAAGGTTAATCTACACACCATAAGCAAGTGTAGATAGGCTCAGACTGTTCCAGAAATAGTTTCCAAAGTTCAAACTATCACTAAAATACTAGACAAATGGTCCAAAAAAATCATGATGCATTAACCTTTTAAGTTGTATAACAGAAGTACTGGTACATTGAGGAAAACACAAAGACTGTTTACTACTGGTATGACACCAAGTTATTGAACCTCACTGGATCTGTTGTCCAAACCACAAGATCACAACAACAATATCTACCATGCAAAGCTTTATTGAGAGAATAAATCAGATTACACCTCATATAATATCTATATACTTCACCCCTCCTTCAAAAATAGTTCATGTTTCCTCTCCCTCAAAAATGTAGAATACTTGGGTAGGACAGAACCAATCACTCAAGCTATCCTGCCTTAAAAGAAAACAGCAAAGAACTTGGGCATAAGATAATTGTACTTATAAATTATTTTAATTTTGAAACTAGAATAAATACTTCCATCTTACTTTGATTTCACATATACTTTGTTTTTTTCATAATACTAATACAACAGCCAGCAAAGTTAAGGAATACTTTACCTGATTCCTTGAATGAAGGCTACACTAATTAATCAAAAGAAATAAAATCAGACAACTGCACTACAATGATTCCTCCAGTTGTCTGCCCTAGTTGAAGAGTATTTTTTGACTTTTGTCTTTATCATACAACTTCCCACTCAAGTGATCTGGGAGTCACTAAGGTAATAATTTCCTCTCCATGTACTGTTATTACAAAGCTAAGAGACCATGTTTACCATCCTTCTCAACTTCTTTCATCCATCTTAATTCTGGTCATTTATTTTAAGGATGACTTAGTCTCCATGGAAAAGGCCAAAATAGCATGAATCTTTCAGGTATTTAGTTCTTGTACATGAAAATTACCTTCTCATCTCATTTTCCATTTTTCTTCTCCCATTGACTATTTGTTATCTACTGTATGCTGAGGACACCACTAGCTTCTAACTGTAAAGGTTTTTAGATCATTTATAAGTTTTATGAGAGTAGCCCCCAAGGAAAGTTGCAATCAAACACATAAATTACTTGAAATATATCTATTAAGAAAAAAATGAGTCAAAAGCAAAATAAAATAATAAATAATAAATACAAAATAAAATTTGCCAAAATAAAGCCTTAAATTACAGATAGTTTCAACTTTCCCCCAAAGGACAAGGTCAATACATATTATCTGGATTATAACACTCTTCCTGAAACCCAAAAAACAGATTTTTTTTTTGAACTTTTTTGAAGTAGGGTCTCACTACAGCCTAAGCTGAACTGGAATTTCCTCTGCAGCTCCAGGCTGGCTTCAGCCTCACTCAGATCCTTCTACCTAAACCTCCTGAGTTCTGGGATTAAAGACGTGTGCCACCATCCCTGGTCCAAATGTGGCTTATTTTTATTTCCTTGATGTTAGTGCAAACTGTTGATACATACTTTGGCTTTTGGTAGAACTAAGAGTGCTGTCTACATCTCCCTCTCGCCCCCTCCCCACAAAAATTCCAAAAATGCTACTAAGTTTCCTCAATAACTTTTTTTCAGTTCTGTCACTAGGAACACAAACAGCAAGTTCAGCATACAGGCCCATCCAAAACCACACTAGTAGCTGCAAGTGACTGCTAAGGAAATAATGTGGTAAGAATAGACAAGTGTAGAAATTAAAGTTGCAGGTATCATCCCAAGCATAAGAAAGTATTTAAAGTATTGCAGGTACTATACACTAGAAGGTTTTCCTCATGGAAATCACAAAAATGCTAATACCGCTACACAGATTTCATTTTCTGCCATTTGTGATCAATGAATGAATTTAATTTGTTTGAAATGAACTTATTTGCCTTAATGTGCCACTCGAAAAATCTCAAACACCAACAGTCACATGTAAGCACTAAGTTAATATAAGCCAGACTGCAGCCACCACTTTGGTGAAAACACAAGAAAACAATTATCTTCACAATTAATTTTCTTAGTTTCCTTCAACTACACCAGTTTTATGTAATATTTTTCCCCTGTCATGAATTCTAAGGTCTGCTAATTCTACTCTTAAACATTTAACCAATATAAGCATTTTAAAAAGAAAGAAAAGAAAATCCAGAAATCTGAAAAAAAAAAAAAAAAAGAAAGAAAGAAAAGAATAAGGTGAAAATTACATTCAGTGTCTTTTTTTAAAGTTCCAAGCTCTGGTTTGGTTTCCCCTTTTCTGCCCCTGCCCTGCACCCCCCCCCCCCCACACACACACACCCCATTCCACTTCATCCAGACAGAGGGTAACAGTCTGAGCTGCCCTGGTTGAGTTGATCCTAAAGTTAACATTCAGCAGCCCATTTCCAGACAGCAGCGCTAAATCTATTTGGATAAAACGCGTGTGACCCAGACAGTTGGCATTTGGCCCAAACGCGTTGCACCGGCAGCTCAAATAAAAACAAGAGTAAGAAACTCACTCTCTTGTTCCCTCTCAGTATGCTCAAGCTCTCACTCTCGCCTTGCTCTCTTTCCTTCCAGCACCAGGGCAAGAATTACCAAAGACAGAAATTATAGCACATATTATCAGAAAGAGTTTGTTTCCAACACTCTCTCCACCAATCTTGCTCTCCCTCCTCAATCCCTGAACTACAGTCCCTGTATACCATGTATACAGACATATCCTGATAAACAAGGCTCCAGAGGGTTATGAGTCTAGCACTTCCCAAGTGGCCAAAAGTAAATCAAAACCACACGCTTCCATCTCTTTGATTAGCCTATTAAGAGCTTAACATATCCTACAGCATCGGTGGTACAGCTAGCACATTATTGCTACCCTCTGAGCCCAGGCATAAAATATGCACTTGTCTGAACACTAAAGACACTGGCATGAAACTATAAAATGCACAAGGCTTTTCCTTAAGAAAATGGAAATCAGTTTAAATGCACACATTATTACTCTCTCCATCACTATTTGGTAATTAGTTAAAAGACCGCATTAATCATAATCAAGTCTACTTCACAAAACATGGATAGTCATATAATAAATGTACTTTTCACATCATTAAATATTTGCATGCCCCAGACTTCTACAACCCCCGATTAGTCTAGAGTGAAAAGATTTTCTATCTGTAAAATGAGCTCAGTCAAGCTCACTTCTTGCCATAAAACAGAGAAAAAGGAGAGAGAGATACAGACAGAGAGGCACAGGGAAGGAAAGATAGACACAGGGAGTGAGAGATTTCTAAGCGTTACTCGGAAGACAAGCAAAGCAAAAGTTTTTTTTTTTTTTTTTAAGGTTTCATTGAATATTGTGAAGTCTTCCTTACCGTGTTCATCTTCAAATTCTGATAAAAAGTAAGTCTCAAACAATAGAGATCGCACTGGACGATTCACGCACTCCCTCTCCTGTGTTTTTTTTTTTTTTTTTGCCCCCTTTGCTAAGCCACACCAGCCAGTTATTCTGCAGCCAGAATAAAACCCTATAGTCTAGCTAACCCGAGCTTTAGAGAACAGACTTTCCGATTTGGCAAGGGAGTGAAAAAAAAAAAAAAAAAAAAAAAAAAAAAAGATGCCTTCAATACATACATCCAAGGCTATCAACCTGAGATATGCCTTTGCAAAAACCTCCTTTCTCTCCTTCCCTCCACCCGCCCCCCCCTAAAAACAGGAAAGGAAAAAAGAAAGAAAAGAAGGGTAGAAAGGCTTATTGGGGGGTGGAAGTGGTGCCCTCTCTTCCTGGACAGCTTAGTGCCTTTGCTATGCAAATAACATGTGCAGAGCATCAAAGGTATCAGGAGAAAAGAAGACGAGAGGAGCAGGAAGGGCAGCAGAGTTGTTGAAGTAGCCCTAGATCTCACTACCGGCCCCCAGCCAACTTCAATTGCAGCAGAAGAAAATTTTGGCAGCTTTTCCCTCAGAGGCAGAACAAACTGACGTCAGTCTGCAGATGTGCCTGGGCTGCGTCGGGTGCGCATGTGTCCTGGGTCGTCACGTGGAGGGGGAGGGGAGGTAGAGGTACAATCAGGGTAACCGACTACCAGCCATTCAGAAGGGCTTAGACAATGTCAACTTTTCCACCCGGTGAATGAGAGACTCCGGCCCTCTAACCTCTCTCTCCTAACCCACTCCGCCTCCTTCCTCCTCCTCCTCTTTCTTCTCCTCCTCCTCCCCTTCCAAAGCGCTTTTAGAGAAAGTCTTGCCCAGTTTGTGATGACTGTTTCTTGGGGAAAAGAAGAAGAAGAGGAGGAGGAGAAGAATCACTTTAGACAGACAAGTGTCACCCTTAAGATCTTCAGTGTCGATCTCTGCGAGTTTTCTAAGTCCTTGCACTAAGAATGTTAAAAAAAAAAAAAAAAATGCACACAGACACTTGCCTTCTGAGGATCCCTTGTAGCAAACTTTAGATCAATGGAGAAGGCAGATTTTCGAGACATGCGTACAAAACGCCTGTGAGTTGGATACTTCGAGTAAGGTTTACCACCAAAAAAAAAAAAAAAAAAAAAAAAAAAAAGAAAGAAAAGAAAAAGAAAAACGAAAAACTAACGTAAACGGAGACCTGCACGTTTTCCATGTGACTATCGATTTCAGGTTATGTGGGGCTTTTAAAAGAAAAACAAACCAAAACAAAACGGGTGGGGGGCAGGGAGAATGGGGTGGGGGAGAGAAAGGTTGCATTATTTCCAGATGAGAGCGAGACTGCGTGTTTTAAAACTGCAACCGGGAAAGTGAGGTGTCTTATTTTAAAAGTCAGTGCGCATTGAATGGAACTTCAATGACCCCCCCCGGGGGGAAATAAATCTGATATCAGCCCCCCCAAAACAAGGGTGAGAGACCACAACAACATCCAGGAGCCCTCTGCGAGGTCAGCATAAACAAACAAAACATCCAAACTGGTTCTTCGTGTTTTCCAAGCCCACCGTCCCCCACTCCCCCATCTTCTCCATCCTCTCCTCCCCCCACCCAGCTGCCAGTCAGTGCAGCCTTAGGGGATACGGATGGATACAATGCCACTCAATGTAGCGCTTTCACTTTCATTTGATGCGAGGGAGAAAAGCCCCTGGCATCCCACCGCCTGCAGAGACCCAACACGCTCTCCAAGTCCTAAAGCAAGCAAACAAGAGTCTGGCACACACATCGGAAACAGGAAAGAAAGGAAGAAAAAGGAAAACACACACACACAGTGAAAATAGCTCCAGACAAAATGCTTTGCCTTTCCTTTCAGCGGTGTGATCTGCAGCATCATTTATGTGTCCTGCCCTGAGCGCAGGCGAAGGGAGCTGGTTCAGTTTCCGAGGAGGGGGAAGGGGGAGACCCAGCTTTGAAATTCCAGTCCTTAGTTGACACCAACTCAGTTTCCGATGGACAGAAACCTGCACCGGGAATTGGACCCGAGGGAAGAGGAAGAGGAGGAGGACAAGGAGTAGGAGGAAACTTTCTAAATACCAGCTCTTAAATTTCTAGCTTCTGCTAACGTTATTGTCCATTTGATTTTTCTTTTTGCCTTCCTACGCCGGAGGTAGTAGGTGTAATTCTTCCGGTGAATCCCTGAATAGTTGGTTTTCTGGAAAAAAAAATCAGATTGAGAACACCCAACAATACAATTATTCAATGCTTCCTCGAGAGCTGGAAGGCTAAATAGAATCTTGCCCACAGTTGATTGGTCCTCATTTTGACCTTACTCAATAGTATCTGGCGGAACGCCGATTTTAAACGTAGGAATGTGTTTTGTGGTTGGCACTGACACGTTTTAAATAAAGACGAGTCTTTTGGCTGTGTGTTTATAATATATGAGATGGATAAACCTCAGCGCAGAAATCGTAAAACACCAAAAACGACAGCACAGAGTTGTTTTGTACAAAATCATTCATTGAATGTATACATGAGTCTTAACCCTCCTTAATTTTCCAAACACTGGTATCAGATAGGTGCAGCTCTCGCAGACAGCAAAGTTAAAGTGCTCACTCATCCTTTCAGCTACCTCAAAGCTGTCACTCTCAGGAAGCCGCTTGCTCAGCGAAAAGTGGACCATTGTTAATTACCCATTCAAAGAGTGCCATCCTGCGTCTAAACAGAGTAATGAAATTTTCCAATTTTCCTTGTCTACTCCAAATAGTTAAAATTATTGGAAGAGTAAAACAAAATTGCTAGTGTGTGAAACAGTGCAGTTTAAATTTGTAAATGGGTATGAACATTTTACTTATATTACCCGAAATGTCAGACGTAATAAAAAAGTATGACGAACCTCAATGTAGCCAGCTCCAACTTTAACGAGTGTTGAAAAGTATGACCTGTCTTATTCACTCTACATCCCACTCCAAGATATTTCACTGCATCTACTATGTACTTCCCTGCATTTCTAGAATATGGGGCTAGACTTTCAAAACTACTATACCACTATTACCCCTAAAACAATAACTCCTGCAGGTAACCAGTACACAAATCATGTATGTACTGAATAGCCACAATTTCCAGTAAAAGAAGTGCAGGGGGAGGGTCAATCTAAACTCAAGATATTGTGAATAAGACATATGTAAAATTGCTTTTTTGAATAAGGGCACGTCTAGAAGCTAGAAAATTTTCAGTACCTGGGATGGGATACTTTCCAGTGAGTTGTTGGCCAAGGAGGTCTCGGTAGCCTCCAAAACATTAAAGGCTTTTGCCAAAGCCCTTGGTTTCCCTTGAGAAACAGATAGTAAGACCCTATTGCTGAAGTCATCTCTTGCCTGAGAGGCAAGGTCACTGAGAAAGCAAGCTGGTGTGGAGCAGAACACCTTCTCCCTGTAGACCAGCCAACTGAAAGCTGGAAAAAGCTGCACTGCACGCAGCATATGGGAGACAGAAGCCATCAACAGTGAAAACAGTGGATGCTGAATATTCAAATTTGGCCAGACAGGCCAAATGTCAGAACGGGTGCAATAGTGGCATGTCTACTCTTGGGGTAACCAACTGCTCCATAATTGGACTGAAGGCCCTCTCTATGGGAGGGAATACATACCTGGTACTGAAAAACCTAAGTAACAGTCTATGGTAGGTGAGGTCATGAGCCTTAAGGGTCTAAGCCTGCTCTTATCTGACTAAATGTATATATTATTCCCACCAAGCTGCCCTGAAAGCACTGCACTTAATGTTCATATTCACATATTAACGCTACTCTCACTTCTGGTTAGAGAAGCTTCTCTTTTCAGATGGCAATGACCACTGGGATGATCCAAAAGGCAAAATAGGGCTGAGAAGAAGGGATGGAGGAATGCCCAGCACTGAAACACCTCTGTCACACCTTCCAAGGCTCAGGGACCATTGCGGAAGAGGGGGCGGATAGAATGGAAGAGCCAAAGGAAGGGTATGACCTCTTACAATGCAACTGCCCGAAAAGAAATTGGCCTCGATATCCATGACCTTGCAGTGCCTAGCAATACCTCCGCAAGACCCTCAAAATAGAAGAAAAAGATAATGACATCAAATTAAAAGAGAGACTAATGGAGAGAGGGAGGGGATATGATGGAGACTGGAGTTCTAAAGTGGAATGGGGGGAGGGGAGGGAAATATCAGGTGGGTTTTTTTGTACGTAAGTATAAAAGTTGTCAATAAAAAATAATAATTAAAAAAAGAAATAAGCATCTTTCTCGGTACAATGTTTTCTGAGCAAGATAACCTATTTTATATATTAAAAATGATAAATTATAATGGAAGAAGTTGTACAAAAGAAATGAGCACCTAAAAAAAAAAAAGAATTCAGGGTATAGTATTAGGAGAAGAATTTCACTCCAAAGGCATAGTAGGGGTTTTCAACAAAATCCTAGAAGAAAACTTCCCCCAAATTGGGAAAGAGATACCAGTGCAGATATAGGAAGACTTTAGAACACCAAACAGACAAAACCTGCAAAGAAACTCTCTTCACCATATTATAATTAAACTAACAAACATACAAACCAAAGGATCTATATATATATGGAGTTCAATGTAGGGTCTCATTCTAGCCCAGGCTGATCTGGAACTCACTATGGAGTCCCAGGGTGCCTTTAAACTCATGGCGATCCTCCTACCTCTGCCTCCCGAGTGCTGGGATTAAAGGCGTGTGCCACCATGCCCAGCTCCAAAGGTAAACCCATCAGCATCACAGCAGATTACTCAACTCAACACAAACTTTAAAAGCCAGAAGGGCTTGGAGTGATGTATACCAAGTTCTGAAAGTTAACAACTGTTAACCAAGGTTACTTTATCCTGCAAAGCGATCCATTCAAATAGACGGAGAAATAAGGACATTCCACAACAAAAGCAGGCTAAAGGAATATTTGAAGACAAAACAAGCACTAAGGAAAATACTTGAAAGAATCCTCCATGCCGAAGAGAAAGAAAATATATACATATAAGAAACCTGGAAAAAACAAACCATACTCCAATACTAGAAAGCAAAGGTAAAACTGGAAGAACTACAAAACGAGAAAAATGGCAAAAATAAATACACACCTTTCAATATAACTCTTAATATCAATGGCCTGAATGCACAAACCAAAAGATATAGGTTTGCAGACTGAGTTAAAAAGCAGGATCCTTCAATTTGTTGCCTCCAAGAAACTCACCTTTCTACAAAGGATGGACACTATCTTAGGGTGAAAGATTGGAAAATGGCATTTTAAGCAAATGGGCCTAGAAAACAAGCAGGGGTCGCTATCCTAATATCTTGCAGGATAGACTTCAGACCAATATTATTTAGGAAAGATAAGGAAGGTCACTTTATATTGATTAAAGGAACACTCCAACAGAGGACATTACAACCCTAAACATATATGCACCTAAAACAGGTGCTACCAATTTCATCAAACAAATGCTATTAGAACTAAGGTCATTGATAATACTAAACATACTTGTAGTGGGTGACTTCAACACCACTCTCTCACCAATTGACAGGTCATCCCGGCAAAAAATAAACAGAGATGCTTCTGGATTAAATGAGGTCATAGAACAAATGGACCTAACAGATATATACAAGACATTTCATCCAAATGCTGCAGAATGCACATTCCTTTCAGCAGCACATGGAATATTCTCTAAAATAGACCATATATTAGGACACAAAGCAAACCTTAACAAATATAGGAAAATTGAAATAATTCCATGCACTCTATCAGATTACAATGGAATCAAACCACAAATCAATAGCAAGAAAACCTATAGAGCATACAAAAAAATCATGGAAACTAAACAATACACTACTAAATGATGAAAGGGTCAATAAAGAAATCAAGAAGGAAATCAAAAAATTCATGGAGTCAAATGATAATGAGAACACAACATACCAAAATCTTTGGGACACAATGAAGGCAGCCCTAAGATAGAAATGTATAGCTTTAAGAGCCTATATTAAGAAATTAGAAAGGTTGCAGGTAAACAACTAAATGCTTCACCTTAAGGGCTTGGGAAAAAAAAAGAACAAGGCAAACGAAAAATCTGTAGATGGAAAGAAACAATAAAGGTTAGGGCAGAAATTAATGAAATAGAAACGAAAAAAATGCAAAGAATCAATGAAACAAAGAGTTGGTTCTTTGAAAAGATAAACAAGATTGATAAACCCTTAGCAAATCTGACCAAAAGAGAGAAGAGACACAAATTAATAAAATTACACATGAAAAAGACACCATCACAACGGATACCAGAGAAATTTAAAAAATCATAGGGACATACTATAAGAACATATATTCCATTAAGTTTGAAAATCTGAAATAAATGAATATTTTCCTTGATTTATATGATCTACCTAAATTAAATCAAGATGAGATTAACCACTTAAATAGACCTATCACAAGTATGGAGATACAAACAATTATATAAAAAAAAAAAAACTCTGAACTAACAAAAGTCCAGGAAAAGATGGATTCACTGATGAATTTTACAGGACCTTCATGGAAGAACTAACACCAATGCTTCTTAAACTTTCCCGTAAAATAGAAGAGGAAGGAATCCTACCAAACTCCTTCTATGATGCCAGCATCATCCTGATCCCCAAACCAGGAAAAGATAGAACAAAAAAGGAAAATTACAGGCCAATATCCCATAAATGTAAAAATTCTCACCAAACTATTGGCAAACAGAAAACAAGAATATATCAGAAAAATCATTCACCCCGACCAAATAGGCTTTATCCCAGAGATGGAGGGATGGTTTAACATATGCAAATCAATAAATGTTATACATTATATAAAATGGACAAAAGGACAAAAATCACATGATCGTCTCATTAGATGCAGAAAAAGCATTTGACAAAATCCAACATCCCTTCATGATAAAAGTCCTACAGAGACTGGGAATATAAGGAACATGTCTCAACATAATAAAGGCTATTTATGACAAACCCACAGCCAACATAATACAAAACAGAGAAAAACTTGAAGCTTTTCCACTAAAATCAGGCATAAGATAAGGGGGTCCACTGTCCCCACTTTTATTTAATACAGTACTGGAAGTATTAGCCATAGCAATAAGACAAGAGACACACATAAAAGGGATACAAATTGGAAAGGAAGAGATAAAGTTATCATTATTTGCAGATGATATGATTCTATACATAAAGGAACCTAAAGACTCTACCAGCAGACTGTTAGAGGTGATAAACACCTTTAGCCATGTAGCAGGATACAAAATAAACACACATAAATCAGTAGCCTTCCTATATGCTAACAACAAACATACCAAGGATGAAATCAGAGAATCATTCCCATTCACAACTGCATCAAAAAAGAAAAAGAAAAAAGAAAGAAAGAAAGAAAGAAGGAAGGAAAGAAGGAAAGAAAGAAAGAAAGAAAGAAAGAAAGAAAGAAAGAAAGAAAGAAAGAAAGAAAGAAAGAAAATACCCTGGGATGAACCTAACCAAGGAAGTGAAGGGTCTCTCAATGAAAACTTTAAAGCCAGGCGTGGTAGCACACGCCTTTAATCCCAGCACTCGGGAGGCAGAGGTAGGAGGATCACTGTGAGTTCAAGGCCACCCTGAGACTACATAGTTAATTCCAGGTCAGCCTGGGCCAGAGTGAGACCCTACCTCAAAAAAAACAAAAAACAAAAAAAATGAAAACTTTAAAATACTCAAGGGAGAAGTTGCAGAAGACACTAGGAAATGGAAAGACATCCCTTGTTCTTGGATTGGAAGAATCAATATTGTGAAAATGGCAATCTTACCAAAAACAATCTACACATTTAATGCAATCACCATTAAAATTCCAATGGCATTATTCACAGAAATAGAAAAAACAATCCAAAAATTCATTTGGAAGTACAAAAAAACCTCAGTTATCTAAAACAATTTTGAGCAACAAAAATTTTAACCTATGTTACAGAGCCATAGTAACAAAAACAGCATGGTACGGGCACAAAAACAGACATGTAGTTCAATGGAACAGATGTAAATCCAGATAGCTATAACCACCTGATCTTTGACAAAAATGCCAATAATACTCATTGGAGAAAAGACAGCCTCTTCAGCAAATGGTGCTGGGAAAACTGGATATGTATCTGTACAAGGATGAAAATAGATACTTATCTCTCTCCATGCACAAAAATTAAGTCCAAATGGATCAAAGACATTAATATCAGGCCTGAAACTCTGAAACTGCTAGAGGAAAAAGTAGAGGAAACCCTTCAACATATTGGTCTTGGCAAAGACTTTCTGAATATAACCCCAATTGCTCAGGAAATAAAACCATGGATCAACTGCTGGGACCTCATGAAATTACAAAGCTTTTGTACAGCTAAGGACACTGTGAATAGAGCAAAGAGGCATCCTACAGAACGAGAGAAAATCTTTGTCAACTATACATCTGACAGAGGATTAATATGTAGGATATGCAAAGAAATGAAAAAAATTAAATAATAAGAAATCAAACAACTGAATTTAAAAAATGGGCTATGGAACTAAATAGAGATTTCTCAGAAGGAGAAATACAGATGGCATATAAACATCTGTGGTAGTTTGAATATATGCCCCCCAATATATTCAGTGGAAAATTACTTATAGTTTGCATCTGCAATCACCTTGCTAGAGGCAAGGTCACTGGGGGCCCCAGTCTTAAGGTGCTAATGGTGTGGGTTTGAGATTCCATTGTAAAGATATGCAAATGTGCCTAGCAGGAGTTCCTGAAGTGTGCTGTGTGACCTTTTGGCTGTAGTTTTTGCTCTGTGTGCTGTGGTGGCTGGTAGGCTTTTGCTCTCTCTGCTTGGCCCTGTGGAGAGTAGGCTGCTTCTCCTGTCATTATGGAACTTCCCCTGGATCTGTAAGCTTCAATAAATAATATCCCTTCCTCCATAACTGTGCCTGGTCTGGAAGTTCATCTCAGCGAACCTGAAGCTGTCTGCTACAACATCTAAAAGAAAAATGTTCTACATCCCTACTCACCAGGGAAATGCAGAATAAAACTACATTGAGATTCCATCTCACTCCTGTCAGAGTGGCTACCATGATGAACACAAATGATCACAAATGTTGGTGAGAATACAGAAAAAGAGAAATGAGAATGCAGAAAAAGAGAAACCCTTCTACACTGTTGGTGGGAATGCAATCTGGTCCAGCCATTGTGGAAATCAGTGTGGAGGTTCCTAAGACAGCTAAAAATAGATCTACCATATAGATCTAAAAATAGATCTACCACTCCTAGGCACATATCTAAGGACTCAACTCACTACCTTAGAGATACTTGCTTGACCATGTTTATTGTCACTCTATTCACAATAGCTAGGAAAAGGAACCAGCCTAGATGTTCCTCAGATGATGAGTGGATAATGAAGATGTGGCACATTTACACAATGAAGTTCTACTCAGTGGTAAAAAAAAAAAAAAATGAAGTTATGAAATTTGCTGGAAAATGGATGGATCTGGAATGAATTATACCTACTGAGGTAACCCAGGCTAGAAAGCCCAATGTCACATGTTCTCTCTCATATGTGGATCCTAACTACAAATGATTGGACTTCTATGTGAGTAGGAATCAAACTCAGTAGCAGAAGCCAGTAAGCTAGAAATGGAATATAAAGGGAATAAGAAAGGGAGGAGGGATGTAATAGGATGGTATTGTATATATGCAAATAGAAGAACAGATTAATGGGGGGTGAAAAGCCTAAGTGAGGTCAGGGGAAAAGATTGAGTAAAGGAAGGGTGGAGGAAGGGCAAATCAAAATCTAAAAGGATCTAAATAAGTCATATATAAGCCTGCTTTTCTGGACAATGGAACACTCAGAAGCCATACATTGTTATTAGAAAACTTTCAGTGCCAGGGAGGTTACAAATACACCCAAAACATTATAGGCCATTGCCGAGGCCCCTGGTTTCCCACCAGGAATAGAAGGTAAGACTCTACTGCTGAAGACTCCACATACTTGGGTCACAAGGTCACTGAGAAATCCTGCTGGAGCTGAGCTGAAAGACTCCTCCATGTGGACCAGCTGACAGAAAGCTGGAAAAGGCTATGCTGCACGAAGTTCAATGGGAGAGAGGAAACACCAATGAAGATAATCAACAGTGAACACTGAAAGCTTTAAATTTGGCCAGCCAGGCCAAATGAGCCAACCAGTGCAACAGTGGCATGTCTGTTATGGGGGAAACCAAACGCTCTCTAATTGGACTGGAAGCACCTCCATGGGAGGTAATACATCCCTGATACTGAAAAATCTATGACAGGGGTAGTCATGAACCCTAGAGGTATAATGTCTGCTGGTGTCTATCTAAATGTATATACTATGCTCACCAAGCTGCCCAGTAAGCACATCTCTTAATGTCCATGCCCATATATTAATGCTACTCTCACTTTTGTTTACAGAAGATTCTCTTTTCAGATGGTGGCAAACTTGGGATGACACAGAAGGCACCATGGTGCTGAGAAGAAGGGACAGAGGAATGCTCAGTATTGAAACATCTCTATCACACCTTCCAAGGCTCAGGATCCATTGTGGAAGAGGGGGTGGAAAGAATGTAAGAGCCAAAGGAAGTGTAGGCCTCCTTACAACATGCTCCTCCAGATACAAAATGGTCTGGATATCCATTACCTCACAGTGCCTGACACTACCTATACAAGACCATCATAATAGGAGGAAAAGATCATGACATCAAAATGAAAAGAGAGACTGATTGAGAGGGGGAAGGGATATGATGGAGAGTGAAGTTTCAAAGAGGAAAGGGGGGGGGGGGGGGGGAAGTACCATGGGATATTGTCCACAATAAAGGAAGTTGTCAATAAAAAAGTGACTAATTAAAAATAAAAAGAATTCAGGGTATAGTAGAAGAAGAAGAATTCAATCTAGAGGCATTTTCAACAATATCATAGAAGGAAATTTTCCCCAAATTTGGAAAGAAATGCCAATGCAGATACAAGAAGTTTTTAGAACACCAAACAGACAAAACCTAGAAAGAACCTCTCCTTTCCACGTTATAATTAAACTACTAAGCACTCAAACAAAAGAAAATATATTGAAAGCAGTTAGAGAGAAAAGGCAAGTGATCTACAAAGGCAAGTCCATCAGGATTAGAGCAGATTACTCAACACAAACTTTAAAAGCCAAGAGGGCTTGGAATGATGTATTCCGAGTTCTGAAGATAAAAACTATCAAGCAAGATTACTTTATCCTGCAAAGCTATCTATCCAAATTAATGGAGAAATAAGGACATTTCCCAACAAAAACAGGCTAAAGGAATTTATGACAACTAAACCAGCTCTCCAGAAAATACGTGAAGGAATCGTACATGCTGAAGAGAGCAAAACACACACAGAAGGAAACAGGAAAAAATAAACCATACTCAAATAACACTTAAAGAAGTGAGTAAAGGGAAAACAGGAAGCACTATGAAACAAGAAAAATGGCAAGAATAAATACATATCTTTCAATAATAACTCTTAATATCAATAGCCTCAATGTCCCTACCAAAAGACACAGGCTTACAGACTGGATTAAAAGGCAGGATCCTGCCATCTGTTGCCTCCAGGAAACTCATCTTCAATAAAAGATAGACACTGTATGTCAAGCAAATGGGCCTAGGAAACAAGCAGGGGTTGCTATCCTAGTATCTGACAGGATAGACTTCAAAGCAACATTAGTGAGGAAAGATAAAGAAGGTCATTTTACACTGATTAAAGAAACACTCCAACAGGAGGACATTACAATCCTTAACATATATGCACCTAACATGGGGGCTCCCATTTTAGCAAACAAACACTATTAGACTTAAGGTTAGAGATAACACCAAACACAATTGTAGTGGGTAACTTCAATACCCCACTCTCATCAATTGATAGGTCATCCCAGCAAAAAATAAACAGAGAGACATCTGGATGAAATGATGCTATGGAACCAATGGATCTAATAGATATATACAGAACATTCCATCCAAATGCTACAGAATATACACTTTTCTCAGAAGCACATGGAACATTCTCTAAAATAGGGCATATATTAGGACACAAATCAAGTCTTAACAAATACAGGAAAATTGAAATAATCCCCTGTACTCTATCTGACCACAATGGGATTGAACTCCAAATCAGCAACAAGAAAAACTACAGAGCATACAGAAATTCATGGAGACTAAACAGTACACTATTGAAGGATGAATGGGTCATTGAAGAAATTTAAAAGGAAATAAATAAATTCATAGAATCAAATGATGATGAGAATATAACATATCAAAACCTTTGGGACACAATGAAGGCAGACATAAGAAGGAAATTTATAGCTCTAAGTACCTATATTAAGAAATTAGAGCATTCACAAGTAAACAATTTAATGCTTCACTTTAAGGCCTTGGAAAAAGAAGAACAAGGCAAACCAAAAATCTGTAGACAGGAAGAAATAATAAAGATTAGGGCAGAAGTTAATGAAATAGAAAACAAAAAATAATAATAATAATAATAATCAAAAGAATCAATGAAACAAAGAGCTGGTTCTTTGAAAGGATGAACAAAAATGATAAGCCCTTAGCAAATTGGACCAGAAGAAAGAGAGAAGAGACAAAAATTACAAAAATTAGAGATGAAAAAGGCACCAATACAACAGATACCAAAGAAATTCAGAAAATCAAAGGACATACTTTAAGAATATATGCCTCTAAGTTTGAAAATCTGAAAGAAATGGATGATTTCCTTGATTCATATGACCTACCAAAATTAAATCAAGATGGGATAAACCATTTAAATAAACCTATAACAAGTACAGAGATCCAAGCAGTTATAAAATGTCTCCCAACTAAAAAATGTGCAGGCCCAGATGGATTCACTGGTGAATTTTACCAGACATTCATGGAAGAACCACTGCTTGTCAAACTTTTCCATAGAATAGAAAAGGAAGGAATTCTACCAAAATCCTTCTATGAAGCCAGTATCACCCTGATACCAAAATCAGACAAAAACAGAACAAAAAAAGAAAATTATAGACCAATATCCCTCATGAACATAGATGCAAAAATTCTCACTAAAATATTGGCAAACAGAATATAAGAATATATCAGAAAGATCATTCACCCTGACCAAGTAGGATTTATCCCAGAGTTGCAGGGATGGTTCAACATATGCAAATCAATAAATGTAATATGCCATATAAATGGTCTGAAGGACAAAAAATCACATGATCAGTTCAATATATGCAGAAAAGGCATTCAACAAAATCCAACATCCCTTCAGGGTAAAAGTATTACAGAAACTGGAAATATAAGGAACATATCTCAACATAATAAAAGCTATTTATGACAAACCTCTAGCCAACATAAAACTAAATGGTTCCACTAAATTCAGGAACAAGTCAAGGGTGTCCACTTTCCCCATTTTTATTTAATATAGTACTGGAAGTCTTAGCTATAGCAATAAGGCAAGAGACACTCATAAAGGGGATACAATTTGAAAGGGAAGAGATCAAATTATTATTATTGGCAGATGATATGATCTATACACAGAAGACCCTAAAGACTCTACCAGCAAACTGTTAGAGCTGATAAACACTTTTAGCAATGTAGCAGGATACAAAATAAGCACACAGAAATCAGTAGCTTTTCTATACACTAACAACAAACATGCCAAGGATAAAGTCAGAGAATCTCTTTCATTCACAATTCCCTCAAAATAAATAAATAAATAAATAAATAAATAAATAAATAAATAAATAAATAAATTACCTTGGAATAAACTTAACCAAGGAAGTGAAGGATCTCTACAATGAGAACTTTAAAGCATTCAAGCGAGCAATTGCAGAAGACACAAGGAAATGGAAAGACATCCCATGTTCATGGATTGGAAGAATCAATACTGTGAAAACGTCAATCTTACCAAAAGCAATGTGCACATTTAATGCAATCCCCATTAAATCTCAATAGCATTCATCACAGAAATAGAAGAAACAATCCTAAAGTTCATCTGGAAGCACAATAAACCTTGAATAGCCAAAATAATTTTGGGCAACAAAAATCAAGCTGGTGGTATCACCATACCCAATTTTAAGTTACATTACAAAGCCATAGTAACAAAAACAGCATGGTACTGGCACAAAGACAGACATGTAGACCAATTGAACAGAATAGAGTACCCAGATATTAATCTAGGCAGCTGCAGTCATCTGGTTTTTGACAAAAATGCTAAAAATATTCATTGAGAAAAGATAGCCTCTTCAACAAGTGATGCTGGGAAAACTGGATATCTGTATGTGAAAGGATAAAAATAGATCCTTGTTTCTCTCCATGCACAAAAGTCAAGTCCAAATGGATCAGGGACCTTAATATCAGACTTGAAACTCTGAAACTGCTAGAGGGAAAAGGTAGAGAAAACCCTTCAACATATTGGCATGGGCAATGACTTTCTGAATATAACCCCAATTGCTCAGGGAATAAAACCACTAATCAACCACTGGGACCTCATGAAATTACAAAGCTTTTGTACAGCAAAGGACACTGTGAATAGAGCAAAGAGACAACCTACAGAATATGAGAAAATCTTTGCCAGCTATACATTTGACAAAGGATTAATATCCAGAATATATAAAGAACTCAAAAAGAGTAACAATAAGAAATCAAACAACCCAGTTAAAAAAGAGGCTATGGAATTAAATAGAGAGTTCTCAGAAGAAGAAATACAGATGGCATATAAACATCTAAAAAAAGTGTTCTACATTCTTAGCCATCAGGGAAATGCAAATTAAAACTACTTTGAGATTCCATCTCACCCCTGTCAGAATGGATACCATCAAGAAAACAAATGACAATAAGTGTTGGTGAGGATGTGGAAAAGAGGAACACTTCTACACTGTTGGTGGGAATGTAATCTGGTCCAGCCATTGTGGAAGTCAGTGTGGAGATTCTTGAGACAGCTAAAACTAGATTTACCATATGATCCAGCTATAGCACTCCTAGGAATATATCCAAAGGACTCTTCTCACTACCTTAGAGATACTTGCACAACCATGTTTATTGCTGCTCTATTCACAATAGCAAGGAAATGGAACCAGCCTAGATGTCCCTCCAACAGATGAATGGATAATAAAGATGTGGTACATTTACACAATGGAATTCTATTCAGTGGTAAAGAAAAATGAAATTATGAAATTTTCTGGGAAATTGAGGGATCTGGAAAGGATTATACTAAGTGAGATAACCCAGGCTCAGGAAGCCAAATGTCACATGTTCTCTCTCATATGTGCATCCTAGTTACAAATGTATAGACTTGTGTGTGAGCTAATAAACATCTCAAGGACTGGACAATAGGGATGGTGGGGTGGGAGGGAAGGGAAAGGGTAGGTGGGGGCAAAAAACTGGACCCATATGGAAAAGGTACCATAAAATCCTATATCCTGAAGGACATACTAAAAGGTTGAACCTGCATCAGGTGCTTGGAGAGAACACCTGAATCACAGGGGCCTAGAGAGGGTATAATGAAGATTACCTTCTATCTTGTCTTGTTTTTCTCTCTCTATCACTCCCTCTTCTCTCTCTTCTTTCTTTCTCTTTCATACTACCTATATTTTTTCTTCCTTCTTTTCCCTTGGCACTGACCTGTAACCCCCAATACCAACATGTGGTTAACATCCACAATGAACTGTTGATCAGTGAGACCTACAAGGTTTCCCAAAAGAAGACAGTTTTCTGTCAGAGTACTTGATGACCCACCAAAGGTTATTGGTAAGACCCTATGGCTGAAGATACCATATGCTGTTCGGACAGAACATCGAGAGACCTGGCTAGAATCTGGAAGAGAGTCAGTCCCCAGACAGTTAGTTTGTCTAGTGTCAGAAGGCGCTACATAGGTGACTGGGGGAAAATGACCAACATCTGTCTAAGCAACTCATGGTCTAAACTACTCAGCAGCAAACAACCTGACGTGATGCTCACACAAGTGTTATAGTGGCACACAGCCATGGTGGGTTACCAGCTGCTCTTGATTTGGCTAAAGGATCCACTCGGTGGAATGGAGCCCATACCTGGAAATGGGAAACAAGTCGGAACCATACCCAAAAATAAGCCTGCTCTCCTATATCAAGCTCCAACCAATAGTGGGATACAAGAGGGCCTACACCTATTAAATTCTCTCTAAAATAATAATGGTTATCCATGTATCTTGCACCGACCTCACTCTCCATTGGAGAATATGCTTCTCTCTTTCAGATGGACACAAATCCTCAGGAGAAAATCAGCCCATTGCACCTCAACATGGCACCAGCTGAAGCCATAGAGTCATAGGTGAAATGAGCAAGAGTACTGCTTTGTCGGTGATTCTGGTACCAGCATAAGGGCGAAGGTGATAGACACAAAGAATACTCAACCCCTACCAAATCAGATATCCAGAGACACAGAGACTCACAAAACCTCATCACTGAAATACACCTAAAATGAGCCCAAAATGACTCAGGGAAATTCATAGAAGAGGGGGGCAGAAAGATTGTTAGAGCCATGAGTTGGGTCATTATACACAGAGTCACTGCCTCTCTAGCATAATGGATGGCTACCCCCATAAGGCAAGACCCACATTACCCATGGGGGGAGTACAGGGAGAAGGCTAACAATGGTACCATCATGGCTGTTTATATACTCTATATATAACTAATAAAAAATATATTAAAAAACCAAAAACAAACAAATAAAATTGGTTGCAAAGGCCAGTAAGCTTGGAAAAGCCTATAAGGAAGGGAAGAGAGGGAAGGACTTAAAGGGATGGTAGTTTATATATGAAATAGATGAACAGATTATAGGCAGGGGAAAGGCCTAAGTGAGGCCAGGGGAAGAGAATGTGTAAAAGAAGGGCCGGGGTAGGGTCAATCACAATTCAAGATATTCTGAATAACACTCAAGTAAATCTACTTTTTGAATAATGGCACATACAGAAGCTATAGATTGTTACTAGAAAATTTGCAGTTCCTGAGATGGTATACCTTCCAGTGAGCTGTTGGCCAGGGAGGTCCTTGTTGCCTCCAAAACATTACAGGCTATTGCCAAGGCCCTTGGTTTCCCTTGAGAAATAGATGGTAAAACCCTATTGCTGAACACCTCACTTGCCTGAGTGGCAAGGTCACTGAGTAATCAAGCTGGTGCTGACCAGAAAACTTTCTCCCTGTAGACCAGCCAACTGAAAGCTGGAAAAAGTTGCACTGCCTGCAGCCATATGGGAGACAGAAGTCATCAGCAGTGAAAATAGTGGACGCTGGAAACCTCATGTTTGGCCAGACAGGCCGAATGACAGAATGAGTGCAATAGTGGCATGTCTGCTCTGGGGGAAACCAACTGCTCTCTAATTGGACTGAAGGCCCTCTCTATGGGAGGGAATACATGACTGGTACTGAAAAAACTGATCAAAAGTCTATGGCAGGGTGGTCATGAGCCTTATGGGTATAAAGCCTGCTCTTGTCTGGCTGAATGTACATATTATTCCTTCCAAACTGCCCTGAAAGCACTACACTTAATGTTCATATTCACATATTATTGCTACTCTCATTTCTGGTTAAAGAAGCTTCTCTTTTCAGATGGCAATGACCACTGGGATGATCCAAAAGGCAACATAGTGCTGAGAAGAAGGGATGGAGGAGTGTCCAGCACTGAAACACCTCTCTCACACTCTCCAAGGCTTAGGGTCCATTGTAGAAGAGGTGGCAGAAAGAATGTAAGAGCCAAAGGAAGGGTACCACTCCTTACATTGCAACTGTCCAGACAGAAATTGGCCTCGATATACATGACCTTGCAGTGCCTAGCAATACCTTCACAAGACCCACTTAATAGGAGAAAAAGATGATGACATCAAATTAAAAGAGAGACTAATGGAGAGAGGGAGGGGATATGATGGAGAGTGGGGTTCTGAAGGGGAGTGGGAGGAGGGGAGGGAAATATCATGGTTTATTGTCTGTAAGTATAGAAGTTGTTAATTTAAAAAAGGAGATTAGAGGAGATTATTTGTTATTGCAATTTATCTGTAAATTTCTGGACCTTTATTCTTTGAATTTTCAATTAACAATATGCTATGAGTAAGCAAACTAAAATTCATGCATTAGAGTTAACTTATAATTTCAGTCATTCTTCCTAATATGTTTTTCTTTAGAGAGAGTGAGACTGAGAGAGAGAGAGAGAGAAAAATGGTATGCCAGGGCCTCAACCACTGAAATTGAACTCCAGATGCTTGTGCCACCTAGTGGATGTATGACCTTGTGCTTGCCTCACTTTTGTGCATCTGGCTTAAGTGGGAAATGGAGAGCTATCAAACATGGGTCCTTAGGGTTCACAGGCCAGCCCCTTAACCACTAAGCCATCTCTCCAGCCCTGTTTTTTAAATTATTTATTTGTGTGTGTGTATGTGTGTGCACATGTGCATATGGGTGTGCCACAGTCTCTCACTACTGCAAATGAATGATCATCAAGCTTTATATGAGTGGTTGGGAATTTGAACCTGAGCCAGCGGCTTTGTAAGCAATACCTGTAACCACTGAGTCATCTTCCAAACACCTCTTCCTAATGTTTTACCACAGAATTGTGCAAAGGTATGTATGCATTAAATTATTTCCTTGATTATTCAATTTAGTGAAATAGGAAATTTAAAAAGTGACAAGAACAAAAAAGCTTCAAAAGAAACAAGCGGTATAAATGATTAATGACTATTCTATACAAATGATATCTCATCAAAAAGAAGGGCTGGAGAGATGGCTTAACAATTAAGGTACTTGCCTGTGAAGCCGAAGGACACAGGTTCTTCTCCCCAGAACCCACATAAAACGTGACATGTGCACACAAGGTGGTGTACACATCTGGAGTTCAACTGCAGTGGCTGAAGGCCCTGGCATGCCAATTCTTTCTCTCTCTGTCTATCTCTCTCCCATAAAAAATAAAAATAAAAAATTAAGTCCTTGGGCTGGAGAGATGGCTTAGTGATTAAGGCGCATGCCTGTGAAACCTAAGGACCCTGGTTCAATTCTCCATGTCCCATGTAAGCCAGATCCACAAGGGGGAGCATGCATCTGGAGTTTGTTTGAGGTGGCTAGAGACCCTAGTGTGCCCATTCCCACTCTCCCTCTCTCTGTCTCTACTAAACAAATAAATAGAATAAAATATTTTAATAAAAAAATTAATGGCTATCACTAAGCTAGTGACAAAGGGCCTAATATGCTAAAATAAACTACCTACTTTTTAGCACTGTACAAAGACTTCTAAAATGCTTTAAAACATAAGACAAGATGCCTTTCTTAAATAAAATAACAAGAACATTGGAAAACAAGATTAAAGTATGATTTTTTTAATAGGAGAAAATACAATTACATTGTAAAATTAAGTGATGTGCTATCAACTACTAAGGAACTGAAAGAATAATTAGTGAAGCTTAAAAATTTTCTCTGACATGTATGTTATGTTGCCAGGTCTGGTGGTTAATTTTGAGGTTATTACTTGAAATCTGCACATTAAATTTAATTGGTCATTTCCAACTTTGAGTAATACTGTACATTATGTCCTGTGACATTGTATAATTCTAGTCTCCTTCTACCTCAAAGGCCTCTCTCTACTCAATCAATGCTCAGTCCTTAAACACATTACTACAGGTTGAATCTGAAATGTCCCTCAAAGGCCAATGTAGCAAAGGGTTGGTTGCCTGCCTGGGTACAAGGGGGAGTCTTGGGAGGTAAGGCTTAATGGAAAAAAGGGAGATCATTAGGAGCATGCCCTTGAAGTGGGTGTTGTAACTTGACCTCTTTCTTTTTTGCTTCCCAGCAGCCATTGAGCTGAGAGATTTACCCTCTTATACACTTCATGCCCATGATGGTCTGCTCTGACATGTGCTCAAAAACAAATGGAGCCAACCAACCATGGGCTGTAATCATGGGTCAACATAAACCTTTCTTCCAAGTGACTCATTCCAAAAACTAAGGGTCATCTTGTAGTTCTCTTTATTGTCATTACCCAGTAACTCCTACTGATTCTATCCTGAACCGTGAATTAAATATATCCACCTCTCCATTTATCTCTGTCTCTACTAATATCACTCCATTCATGTCTCATGATAGATTATCTCCATTCCCAAATACTGCAATAGTTTCCCAACAGGTCTCTTGCTTCCTCATTTACCCCTCTATACAAGATCGCCTTAGTAGAACTTCCTATTCTACTCATAATAAAACTCATACTCCTTTTCATTGTATAAGGCTCCTAGTTCTATAGGTAATGATTGAAATTATAAATAAAGTAGTCTCTATATTATATTCACTGTTACAGGCCCAGAGGGAATAAACAAATATGCTGTTTGTCCTGACAGAGTCAAAGGACAGAGAAATTTTAAGAGAACTAGTCAGGAAACAAATCCAAAAAGCCCTATTCTACTAAAAGGTCAAAAGCTCTGATTCATGTTGGTTACATGGAGGCCAATGATATACACAAACAAAGTAACCAATCCTGGGCTGGATAGATGGCTTAGTGGTTAAGATACTTGCTTGTAAAGCCAGAGGACACAGGTTCAATTCCTAGGACCCATGTAAGCCAGATACACAAGGTGGTGCATGTGTTTGAGGTTTGTTTGCAGTGGCTGGAGGTCCTGGTGTACTCATTCTCTCTCTCTCTCTCTCTCTCTCTCTCTCTCTCTCTCTTAAATAAATAAAAATATGTTTTTAAAGTTTATGTTATTTATTTGAGAGAGAAATAGGCAGATAGAGAGAATGGGCATGCCAGAGCCTTTAGCCACCACAAATGAATTCAAGACATATGTGCCACCTTCTGCATCTGGCTTACATGGGTCCTGGGGAATCGAACCTGGGTCCTTTGTCTTTGCAGGCAAGTGCCTTAACCGCTAACCCATCCATCCCTACAGCCCAAAAGAAAATATATTTTTTAAAGTAACCAATCCTTTGTCTAACACATGAGCCTTTCAAGAACCTCCCCCCCCTCCACTTACATTCAAGGTAACCAGTTAAATCCACATCAACTTGATGCTTGATTGACACCCCTAAGGGTATAGAAATCCCCAATCCAAGTCACTAGGCAGCCACCCGCTCTGGGGCCTCCCTTCTCAGGGGCTCTTCTACTCCACGCTCGCTTTCTACTTCACTTTCACTGTCTGCTTTACTTTCACTTTCTTCTCCAATAAACCCTTGTTTAACATGCCCTTCTGCTGTGTTTGAAAGATATACTCAAGAGCCACTGCCTTGGGCATTCAGTGATCTCTTACTCTCAAAAGCTGCAACAGTTGCACAAGGGGGCGCAGGCATCTGGAGTTCGCTGCAGAGGTTGGAGGCCTTAAGCACCCATTCTCTAATCTGCCTCTTTTTCTCTCCTTCTCTCTCTCTCTCAATCTTCAAATAAATTTAAAAAATGAAAATGTTTTTAAAACCTGCAACAATGTGACCTCAAAAATACCTACCTCCCTGACCTCACTGGCGCACACTTTGTGTTGCCCCCACTTTTCTTTCATGTGCCAAGTCCTTCTCTGAGAACGTTCTGAAGGGTTTTGATATGGCTGGTATTTTAAATTGATTAGGTCTTAATTTAGGTATGAACTCATTCAGAAGCAAACAGTCTATGTAGTAGTTACTTCTCCACTTTGAGGAAATAACAGATCCCGCCAAACATATTTATAAATTTAGTAAAATAATAAAGGAAGGAGCTTTCTAACCTCAAGGACTGAACAATGATCATGGAAGGATTGCTTTAGAAGTAGCTATATAACCTAGATTGTTCTAGAATATAACTACATGTTCTATATAGTTATATATTAGCTATATAACCTAATTTTGTACCAGTGAGAAGTGAGGGAAACTGCTATAAAATTTCTGAAAAAGAGAACAGAATAAAAGCCTATCCTTTGCAGAAACGCCTTATGCTCTTTTTTAGTATTAAGCACTATCATGTCATAAAGAAAAGCTTGGGAGTTTCTGCAGTCATGTTTTTACAATGATGGGAAAATCCAAAGAAGCACAGAGAAGACATTCAGACTCTTGGCATTCCTAAACCATGACGTCAACTACAGAAGTGATGTAAGGTTGCAAATCCAACTATGATTTGAACCATGCTCACCTGTAATGCAATGTAATGTCACTCGTAATGCAATGTAATGTAACTTGTAATGCAATGTAATGTCACTTGTAATGCAATGTAATGTAACTTGGAGGCTGAGATAGAATAATCATGAGTTGGCAGCCAGCTTGGTCTATACAGCAAATTTGAGACTCGCATAATCTTCATATGAGGATCCTGTTTCAAGATGGTTCAATAGCACTTGCTGTGCAGCTCTTGAGTGTCTGAGTTCAGATCCACAGACTCCACAGAAAAACCCAGAAGCTACAGTGGACTTCTGTAATCCTAGAACACCTATAGTGAAAAGGAGGCAGAAACAGGACTTCTTGGAAGCTCACAAAGTATAGCAGTGAACACAATATCTTGCCTCAAAATGGTGTAGGGCAAGGACTTCTACACAAGCCCACACTTACACACGCACACCAAATATATAAATAGTTTGCTATTTAAAAAAAAAAAAACAATAAGACTGGGTAGATGGCTCAGTCAGTAGAGCTCTTGCAATAAGTGTGAGGACCCAAGTTTGGATCCCCAGTACCCTTATTAATGGTGGATATGGTGATAAACGCCTATAATTTCAGCACTCAGAGAGTGGAGACAGATCGATCCCCAGGGCAGTTTTGCTAGCTAGATCAGCCACATCAATGAGCTCTGGTTTCAGTGAGAGACACTGTCTCATTAAGTAAGATGGAGAGCAATAGAAGGTGACACTTAATATTGACCTCTGGCCTCCACACATGTGCATACTTGTGCATGCATATAAACACATGTAATCACACACACACACATACAGGTATATAAACAAAACTCGCCATTTTGTTATTTGCTACTTACAGTATTATGTCGACCATACAAATTGGCCACCCAAGACTTCATTTGCCAATTATATAACTCCAGATTCTGATAGCAATTATAACTTTATTTTCCTGTACAATATTTTCCTTGTTTGTCATGCTAAGTATAATTGGTTGGATGGTAAAAATATGCACCCACAGGTGCATATGTTTGAAATCTTGGTTGCTTCACT
This sequence comes from Orientallactaga sibirica, assembly GCA_036365145.1. Taxonomy (NCBI): domain Eukaryota; kingdom Metazoa; phylum Chordata; class Mammalia; order Rodentia; family Dipodidae; genus Orientallactaga; species Orientallactaga sibirica. The sequence continues at coordinate 15,639,111 of JAEOAD010000054.1, forward strand.
TCTGGTGCTCTTTTGACAGAATGGAGCCTAGCTGGTGACTTAGGGTCATACAGAAAGACCTTGAGCATTATAGGCAAACTTAACAACCCATCTGGCCCTCTGATTCCTGGTCCACTGAGATATAATCAAGGTATATACATGCCCCCACTGCCAGACCTCCCCTCTGTACTATAATGGTCTTTATTTACCTGAAACCATGAGCCAGAATAAATCTTTCCTCCTTGCTAACAGATATTTTGTCATAGTTATGATTACAAATATACTAGTTCTCAGAAATCAGTCCACTAACAAATCCTCTCATAGTCTTTTGGTTCTATTTCTCTGGATGAGCTCTGTACAGTCATATACTGTTTTATTCCATTTATATAGTATTCTGGAAATGAAATGTAGAAGCAGAAAATACATTAGTGGGTTCCAAGTTTAAAGATAGTGTGACAGAAAGAAGTATGACTGAAAAGAGGCAGCAAGAGGAAGACTGCTGTTTAACATGTCAAAAACTTTTTTCTTAATTAATAATAATTTGGCTGATTATGGAACTCATGGTTGATGGTCTTTTTTGCTCCTTTAACACCAATGTCTATTACTGCTGATTAGAGACATCATTGCCATTCCTTTGTTACTGAACTATATTTTCCTTTGGTATCTTAGAAAATAACCCTTAATGCACTGGTTTCATAAAACTATTTCATTGTGCAAATTTAGTTTACTTTATTCTGCTGAGAAATAAAAAAATACATATTTTTCTAAGCATTTTATCTATTAATAGGCTTAAAATTTTCAGCAGTTATTTACTCAAAATTACTTATTCATCATTCATTCTTTTCAACAGAAACTCATGTGGTGAAATCATTCATTCTAGCCTCTATATCTCTTATGTGTTCTTTGAAATTCTCCTATTAGTCTTTCTAGATGAATTTATCAAACATTCAGTTCATTAACTTGACTTATGCAATCAAGAGTTTATCCCACTACCAGAATTTGTATGGATATTATATTTAATCAGAAATAAAATTTACTATTTGCCTTTAAGATATTCCTCTGTGTGTGTGTGTGTGTGTGTGTGTGTGTGTGTGTGTATAGCTGAGTCCAGGATGGTCTTGGTTTCCTGAAATCCAGTAGTCTCCCTAACTGAGCCTCAAAAGTAGTTGGAATTACAGTCATATATCACCATACCTGGCTTGTAAGTACTTTTTATAATCAAATGTTATTCCACATGTAACTAGTTTTGCTTTAAAAGACTATACTTTTAAAATGAAATTTACTTCTTCAAACATCAGCAAAGTGTACATTTTAAAACCTGAGTACATGGCTGGAGAGATGGCTTAGCGGTTAAGGCGCTTGCCTGCAAAGACAAAGGACCCAGGTTTGATTCCTCAGGACCCACATAAGCCAGATGCACAAGGTGGTTCATACATCTTGAGTTTGTTTGCAGTGGCTGAAGTCGTATCCATTCTCTCTCTCTACCTGCCTCTCTCTCTCTCTCACACACACACAAATAAATAAATAAATAAATAAATAAATAAATAAATAAAAATTTTTTTAAACCTGAGTATAGTACAAAAGTTTATCTATGGTGATTAAATGATGCATTGCACAGTTTTATTAATCTACCAGTTAAGATGCTTTATAAAACCATTTCTCAACCTGAAACCAAAAGGAACATTTATTCTCATAGATGTTGTTACACAGTACAATTAATTCACTAGCTCAAATAACATCCTTAGAATTTCTTCTTTTAGCCAATCAGAAAGCCATTGGCTACCCACCAAGGCTGTGTGCCACCATCGCACTGGTGTGTACATTTGTCAGGCTGGTTGCTTCTAAGTAGCTTAGCCCCCTGCTTGCTCACACCATTGTTGGTCACTTTCCCTAGTAGCCCATGTAGCACTCTCCAGCACTAGATGGGCTAACTGTATGGACTCTCTCTTCCAGATTCCAGACAGGTTTCTCCATAGTGTGTGTCAGCAGCATATGGTGTCTTCAGCAATAGGGTCTTACCTTTTACCTCAGGCAGGTAATCAAGAGCTTTGACAGAAGCCTGTCTTGTTTCTATGGAGACAAAGATTATGCTCTCCAATGTCAAGCTCCCACTAGTCTGGCTAAAAGAGGGGCTACATCCATCAAAATCTCCCTAAATTAATAATGCTTTTCCAATTTAACCTATGCTGACTTCACTCTCCATTGGAGAATCGGTTTGTCTTTTTCAGAAGGTGGTGAGACCCGAGGAGATAAATCACCCCTCACATCTTAGTCATGGCCCAGGTGAAACCACAGAGGAACTGGGGCGACGAGAAAGGGTGCTGCTTCCATGGTGAACCTGGCAATCAGCACCAGGGTGAAGGAGAGGGACGCTGAGGATACCAAACACGTACCAAAGCAGAGATCCAGAGGCTCCTGAGAGCTCATCACTGAAGTAGACTTAAAACACACCCACCAAGGCTCAGGGAATTTTGCATAAGAGGGGGCAGAAAGATTGTAAGAGCCATAGGACAGGATGTCATGTCCAGAGGCATTGCTGCTGCTCCCACAACGCATAACCCACAACCCCATGGGGAATAATTGCAACCATACTGAGGAGGACCCCCAGTGGAATAGGGGTAGGGAGGAGGGAAAAGATGGTATCAACACACGATGTATCCACACAAAGTATGTTCTTAATAAATATTAAATTAAGCCAGGCATGGTGGTGCATGCCTTTAATCCCAGCACTTGGGAAGCAGAGGTAGGAGGATCACCATGAGTTCAAAGCCACCCTGAGATTACATAGTGTATTCCAGGTCAGCCTGGGCTAGAGTGAGACCCTACCTCGATTATATACATCCATCCATATATATGAATTTCTTCATTTATTGTGATCCCTTTTTAAAAAAGATTTTTATTTATTCATTTATTTTTAAAGATTTTATTTATTTCAGAGAGAGAAAGAGTCAAAGAGAGAGAGAGAGAGAATGGGTGCACCAGGACCTCCAGCCACTGCGCCCCCTTGTGCATCTGGCTTATGTGGGTCCTGGAAAATTGAACCAGGATCCATTGCCTTTGCAAGCAAACACTTTAACCGCTAAGCCATCTCTTCAGCCCCATGATCCTTTTTTTGTGGTTCAGCAATGACAAATCAGATTTGTTCACAGAAAACTCTCCTTAAGGTAAGAAAATCTCCATGGAACTCCAAATGTCCCGTGCAGACCCAATAATATCTACCAAAATTATGTCTTGTTGTGTATTTCTTTTTTAAAAAATATTTTTGCTTATTTATTTAAAATCAGAGAGAGGGTTGGAAAGATTGCTTAGTGGTTAAAGACACTTGCCTGTAAAGCCTGAAGATCCAGGTTTGATTACCCAGTACCCATGAAAAGCCACATGCACAAAATGGCACAAGCATGTGAATTTCAATTGCAATGGCTGGAGGCCCTGGTGTGCTCATTCCGTTCTCTACTCTCTCTATCTGCCTCTTTCTCTCTCAAATAAACAAAAAAAATGTTTTTAATGTAAAATACAAGCAGAGAGAGACAGAGAAAAGAGAGAGAATGGGTGTGGCAGGGCCTCTAGCTATTTGCAAACAAACCCCAGATGCATGCATCAGTTTGTATATGTGGCTTTACATGAGCACTGGGCAATCAAACCTGGGTCTTTAGACTTGGCAGGCAAGTGCTTAACCATTGAGCTATCTCTCCAGCCCTGACTGTGTACTTCTTTTTTGTTTTTGTTTTTCATGGTAGGGTCTCCCTGCATCCCTAGCTAACCTAGAATTCAATATAGTAGTCTCAGGGTGGCTTCAGACTCAATGATATCCTTCTACCTCTGCCTCCTGAGTGCTGGGATTAAAGGTGGACCACACCTGGCTCGTGTGTATTTCTTTCTTTCTTTTTTTTTTTCAAGGTAGGGTCTTGCTCTAGCCCAGCCTGACCTGGAATTCACCATGTAGTCTCAGGCTGGCCTCAAACTCATGGCAATCCTCCTACCTCTGCCTCCTGAGTGCTGGGATTAAAGGCATGCACCACCACGCCCCGCTCGTGTGTATTTCTTAATCAGTGGCAAAAAATCTAAAAAGTTCCTGAGTATGCTTATAAATTAAGTAAATGTTATAATCACATGGTTTCATTAATAAATCATTAAGGAGGAGATTCACATAATCTCATCTGGTTTAACAAAATTGATGGCTTTGTGGACAACAATGCATTACCTAAACAAAAACCAGTTCTGTCAGGATGCAGAAAGCCAAACAATAAAATCTGCTTGTCTCAATTAGCTTTATTTTAGATTCTTTGACATTTAAAAAAATGGTGTGTATAAACATCACTATAAAAGATGTCTATAGTTTTCTATTTTGACCCTTGCCAACCTGGAGCTTCATGCTGCTCCACAATCATATATGAATCTTATAATTACTAAAATCAGAAACATAATGCAAATGTTAATTTCAGTTGTCACTGTGGAAGCAACTCTGGGCATGCCTGTGAGAGGTTTCTAGGTGAGGTTCACTGATGTTCTGAGGTAGGAAGACCCACCCGAAATGTACATGGTACCATTCTATGGGCTGCATCTAAAAACAAAAGCTAGATACCAGCAATGTAACTCACTCTCTGCTCCCTGACTGTGGACGTAATTGCTATTAAACCTGACCATGTGGTTCATAGGCTTTTAGAATTGGCTTGCAGGAGCAAGGTAGAAGGGTTTGAAAATTTGGGCTAGAAAAGCCCTGGAATGCTGTAAGTCAAGCATAATTGGCCATTTTAGTGGAGACTGAAATCCAGACAGTGCAGGCTCAGCTCATGAGGTTTCAGAGGGGAACAAGAACTCTACAAGGAGCTGGACTAGAGGCAGTTTGTTGTATACTGGCAAAAAGGGGGTGCTGGAGAGATGGCTCAGTAGTTAAGACACTTGCCTACAAAGCTTAATGACCTGAGTTCAGTTCCCCAGTATCCACATAAAGCCAGATGCACAAGGTAGCACATGTGTCTAGAGTTCATTTGCAGTGGTTGAATACCTTGGCGAGCCCATTCTCTCTCTTTTTCTCCCAGTTTCTCTGTCTCTCTCGCTCTCTCTCTCTCTCTGTACTTATAAATAAAAAAAACAAATGCTTATAAATAAACAAAAAATATTATGAATAATGCTGGAAAAAAACAGTAATGGATTCATTTGTTTGGTGAAGGGAATCTCAAGATAAGATAGCATTCACCCTGGTGCTGAGAAAGCAGCTACAGTGTTAAAGAGCTCAGCATCATTGAAAAGAAACCTCGATTACTGCTCTGGGAAAACAGGAAGGATGTCCTCAGAACAAGCCAATGCCCATTAGGGATCCATATTGTTAAAAACCAAAATTCAGGGCTGGAGAGGTGGCGCAGTGGTGAAAGGAACTTACTTGCAAAGCCTGGGTTCAATTCCCCAGTACCCACGTAAAGCCAGATGCACAAAGTGGTGCAAGCATCTGGAGTTTGTTTGCAGTGGCAGGAAGCCCTGGTGTACCCATACTCTCTCCTCCTCCTCCTTCTTCTTCTTCTTCACCTCTCTCTCTCTCTCTCTCTCTCTCTCTCTCTCTCTCTCTCTCTCTCTCTCTGTCCCCTCAAATAAATATATAAAAATGTTTTCAAACTCCAAACTCATTTGAAGGAACAGAGCCTAAACTGAAGGGATTCTATGCTTGAACACCTCTTAGGGAAGTGTTTCACACAAGTCAGCCTTGAAGACACATAGAAGCCATTACAGCTGTGCTCTAAGGGGACCAGGATACATCTCAAGTTGACAGCAACATCCCATGTGGTACTAGTTTTGTAGGCAAGAAGAATGGAAAAGTCTGGCTGCATAGTTCTTCCAGAGATCTGCTGAGGCCAAGCAATGTGTGCCAGGGAGAGCATCCCTACAAGGAGGTGGGAGACCACTGCATGAAGTTATGAAGGTGAACTCTTAAGGAGCAAAGGAGGCACTAAGATATTGGAGATATTTTATAACTCCAATATTATTATGATATTATATTATAATACTGGAGATATTGGGATGTCCATTGAGGAATGCTGAAGAGCTGAAGAGTTGAGCTGCCTTAAGTGGGGATATGTATGTTGCCGGTAGCAAAGCTGGGGAAAGGCAGAATGCCAGATTCAGAGTTGCAGGATCTGGGATTTGCGCTGCTGGGTTCATTTGTCTAGCTTTGCTTTGATCTTACCTCACATTGTCCCCATTCCTCTTGTTTGGATTGGGTATGGTGGTTTGAATCGGGTGTCCCTCATAAACTCATGTATTCTGAATGCTAGGTCTCCAGCTGATGGTAAGTTGGGAATTGGAGGCTTGCTAGAAAAGATGGGTTTGGGGGCTGGGTTTACGGATTTTATAGCCGGCTTCCCCCTGCCAGTGTTTGGCACACTCTCCTACTGTTCTCGTTCATCTGTTATTGGTCAGGAGGTGAAGTCCAGCCTCTGCTCATGCCATGTTTCCCCTGCCATCATGGAGTTTCTCCTCAAGTCTGTAAGCCAAACGAAACCATTTCCTCCCATCTGCTGCTTTTGGTCAAGTGCTTTGGGCCAGCAATGAGAAGGGAACTGCAACATTGGTAATGCGGGTTTGTTGTTGTTTGTTCAATCTAGCCCAAGCCGACCCAGAACTTATTCTGCAACCCTGGCTGGCCTCAAACTCATGGCAACCTTACCTTGATCTTTTGAGTGTTGGGATACAAACAAGAGCCAGGACACCCAGCTGTAAATTGTGTTTCAATGTTACAGGAACTTACAGGTAAGAGTTTGTCCAAGTCTCAGAAAAGACTCCGCACTCACCCTTTGAACAGAGTTGGAACTGTTAATGACTACGGGGAGTTTTGAGGGGGTAAGGGTTGTGGCTTAAAAATTGATGTTTCAGTATCGAGTCGGTGAGGGGTGGACTTGTGACAGTTAATTTCAGCTGCGAACTTGAAAGAATTTAGAACCACCATGGAAACAAACCTCCAGGTTGTTTGTGAGAGGTTTTCTAGAATAGGTTAACTGAGGCAGGAAGACCCACCTATAAGTGTGGGTGACACTATTTTATGCAGTGGCGTCCCAGACTAATTAGAAAGGACAAACTTGGCAAAATGTCAGCATTCATCACTCTGCTTCCTGACTACAAACATAATGCGATCAGCTGCTTTATGTTCCTGTTACCATACCTCCCCACCATGATAGACCGTAACCTTCAAAACTGTGAACCAAAACAAGCCCTTCTTTCCTTAAGAAGCTTTTGCCAGGTATTTTTGTTCATTTGTTTGTTTGTTTTCCAAGGTAGGGTCTCACTCCAACTCAGGCTGACCTGAAACTCACTATGTAGTGTCAGGGTGTCCTCAAACTCATGGCAATCCTCCTACCTCTGCCTCCCATGTGCTGGGATTAAAGGTGTGCACCCCCATGCCGAGCTATGCCAGGTATTTTGTATCAGCATTGAAAAATATAACTAATACACATTATATGATGCTATCAGCCAAATAAGAATGACCCCTATTCAAATTTCACCAAGTTTGCCAATGCTGCTTTTGCTATTCCAGAAGCTTATGCAGAATCCTACCACACAACTGTTACCTTTCAGTTCCCATAACTTTAAGAGTTTGTCATATTTTCCTTGTAGTTTGTGATCTTGACACATCTGGAGAGTAGTGGTTAGCTACTTTACAGAATGATGTGCATTTAGACTTATCTGATATCTCACTATTCATTATTTGTCTCATTATTCAAATTAAGACAAATCAGGAAGAACAACACCCACCCTCTCAGGAATGTGGCTGGGGATAAAGCATTGTTAGAAAATATTTCCTGACTCTTTCCTTCCTGACCTCTGGTGCCACTCAACACCTCCAATTACCCATGACTATCTCAAACTGTAAGCCAAAAATAAAACCTCTCCTTTAAATTGATTCTTGTCAAAACTAAGACAAAACACTGATCATGAGAAGGTAGAGTCACTGCTGTGACAAACACGACCATGGAGATAAGCCTGCCATAGCATCTGGCTTGTGCTATTGTCAAAGTTTGGACCTGTGGGCTAGAGAAGCCCAAGAGTACTTACTGTAAGTGAAACTAAAGAGTGATTTTGGTGAAAGTTTTCAAGATAGAAATTCACACAGTAAAGACTGTGCTAATGAGGTTTTAGAGGGAAACATGAACACCCGCGGGAACTGGGCTTGAGACCATTACTATTACATTCTAGGGAAGAAGTGGGCTACACTCTGCCTATGCTCTGAAAATTGGAGTGAGGCTATATTCAAAAGTAATGAACTAATTTGTTTGGTGGAAAAAAATGTCAAGACAGTACAGTATTCAGTATTGCTCACTTCTGAGAGAGACAAGAAAGTAGAAGAGAAAGATGTGAAAATTATGCAGGAATATGAGTGGGGTTAAAGTTACAGACAGCTTGTTTTTGTTTGTTTGGTTTTTGGCTTTTCACTCTAGCCCAGGCTGACCTGGAATTCACTATGTAGTCTCAAAGTAGCCTCAAACTCACAGCAATCCTCCTACTTCTACCTCCCAAGTGCTGGGAATAAAGGTGTGCAACACTATGTCCAGCCAGCTCATGTTTGAACAAAGTATCTGCAATTGTTTTAACAATTAGTTAGTGCAACTAAGGAGAAACAAGAAACATTTGCACTGGGAAAAGAAGAAAAGTGACGTTAGGGCAAGAACTTATTCACTGAAGGCTTCTTCTTGAAAAACAGAAAGTAATTTGAAAGAGTGACTGAAAATAGAGTGCCTGACAAGATACAACCTCCTGGGTGTTACACCCCAGCAGGACCTCCAAAGGAAATGTTTTCCTCTGGTTCATACAGGCAGGTGCTCCAGAGGTCACTGAAACTAAGTTCCACACAGGCCAGGCTACAACTCAAGCTGGCAGTGGGCATCATCCTCATAGTGCTGGCTTTCCAGGCATGTATAATGCAAGAGTTAAAGTGTTGGAGGCTTGCACCAAGGTTCTGGAAAACTACTAAGGAAAGGGAGGCGATGCCTGGTAGGACAGGCAGACATCAGAATACCAGCAAATAAATGTTTTATTTAGAGAGGAAGTATTTGAATAAGCAAAAGCATAGAGTGCCTGAGCAGTGCCACAGATGACTTTGCCAGAGATGGTAGTTAAGACAGTGATGGTGATGGGGAGGGGGTGAGAAGCTCCACCTTTTGTGGTAACTATGTATCAAGTTATATTGCCATGGTTTGGAAGCATGCATGTTATTGACTTGAAGCTGTGGGACATGTGCAGTTGGGGATAATCTCATACCTGTCATTTGTGGGATGTTTTAAAGAACTCCAGGGGTTTTGTAGGTGGCAATGATTTTGAAGATCCAAGAGAGAACATTCCAGAAGGGTAAAATATTGCTTGCTTCATTTATTTTTTTATGTAGGACCTCAATCTAGCCCAGGCTGACCTGGAACTCACTCTGTAGTTCCAGGCTGGTCTTGAACTCACAGTGATATTCCACCTCTGTCTTCTGAGGACTGAAATTAAAGATGTGCACCACCACACCCAGTGAATATTACTTTCTTTTATAAAAAAACCTATTATTGACAGCTTCCATATAGACCATTTAACTATAATTCCCACATCCATTCTCCCCTCTCAAATCCATTGGGTCCCTTCTTCTTTCTATTTAGTCTCTCTTCTATTTTGCTGTTATCACTTTTCCTCCAATTATGAAGGTCTTGTGTAGGTAGTGTCAGGCACTGTGAGGTCATGAATATGAAGGTCATTTTGTGTCTGGAATATAGCACTGTCAGCAGTCCTATCCTTCCTTTGGTTCTCACATTCTATCTGTCACCTCTTTGCAATGGACCCTGAGCCTTGGAGATTGTAATAGAGACGTCTCAGGGCCAATCACTCCCCTGTCATTTCTCAGCACTATGGTGATTTTTGACCAATAGTCACTGCCATCTGAAAAGAGAAGCTTCTCTAACCAAAAGTGAGAGTAACATTAATGTATGGGCATAAACATAAACCAGTGGTTAGAGGGCAGTTTGGTGGGCATGATATATGCATTTAATGAGACAATAATAATCATTGACTACCCTAGGGCTGATGCCTTCCCTCACCATAGGCTTTTGACTAGGTTTTCATAACCAGGCAGGAATTCCTTCCCATGGGACAGCATGCCAGTCCAATTAGTAGAGCAGTTGGTTTCCCCCCTAACAGACATGCCACTCACTATTGCACCAATTGGCACATTTGGCCTGGTTGGCCAGCCTTAAGGCTTGTAGGGTCGACTGCTGTTAATGCCATTGATGACTTCTGTCCCCAAAGGCTGCATGCAGCACAGCTATTTCCAGGCAACAAACTAAGGATCCTGCCTTTTAATCCAGTCTGCAAGCCTGTGTCTTTGGTCGGGGCACTGAGGCCATTGATATAAAGAGTTATTATCGAAAGGTGTGTATTGATTCTTGTCATTACTCTTGATTTTGTAGTGTATACTATTTTTAAAATGTTTTTTTAAAATTATTTTATTTATTTTTGGAGAGAGGCACAGAGACAGACAGACAGAGAGGGAGAAAGATAGAGATGGGCGAGCCAGCAGTCTCTCAGCTGCTGTGAACGAAATCCATATGAGTGCACCCCCTTGTGGTCAAGTGCAGCATTGCGCCCTTGCGTCACTTTGCCCCTGGCTAAACGTGGGACCTGGAGATTGGAACCGGGTTCTTAGGCTTAGCAGGCAGGCGCCTTAACCGCTAAGCCATCTCTCCAGCCCTCAGTGTTTACTATTTTTTTTTTTGTTTAGTTTTTTCAAGGTAGGGTCTTGCTCTAGCCCAGGCTGATCTGAATTCACTATGTAGTCTCAGGGTGGCCTTGAACTCATGGCAATCCTCCTACCTTTTCCTCATGAGTGCTGGGATTAAAGGCATGCACCACCACTCCTGGAATTGCTTGCTGTTTTTGTTACTCAATTGCATTACCTATTATTTGAACGTAGAATTTTTGTTTGTTTGTTTTCTCATGTATGTGCTTTTCTTTCTCTTAAGTTCAAAGGATCCTTTCAACCATCTTCTGTAGAGCTGGCATAGTGGTCATATATTCCTTTAGCTTGTTTTAATTATGAATAGCTCCTGTTTCTTCAATTATGACAGATAGCTTTGTTGGATATAATAATCCTTGTATTATAATGTAGAGATTTTTGCATCTTGAGTTACTTCAGTGCTTGGGTTTTCTATTTATCTGCTGTATTCTTATCAGCCGATGTCTTTCAGAACTTGGACTACATCATTCAAGCCCTTCTGGCTTTTAAAATTTGTTGACTAATCTGCTGTTACCCTGATGGGCTTCCTTTATAGGTGACTAGGTGCTTCTCTCTTACTGATTTTAATATATTTTCTTTGGGCTGTGTGTTTAGTAGTTTAAATTATAATATGGTGAGGTGAGGATTTTTTCTGGTCTTGTCTATTTGGTGTTCTAAACACCTCCTGTGTTTGTACTGGCATCTCTTTCCCTATTTGGAGAAAATTTTCTTTTATGATTTTGGTGAAAATACTTACTCTGCCTTTAGAGTGCAATTCTTTTTCTATATTCTGAATTATTTTTTTTAAAAATTATTTATTTGAGAGAGAGAGAAAGAGGCAGAGAGAATGGGCATGCCAAAGCCTCCAGCCACTGCAAACAAATTGCAGACACATGTGACCACTTGTGCATCTGGCTTACATGGGTCCTTGGGAATCAAACTGGGGTCCTTAGGCTTCACAGGCAAATGCCTTAATCACTAAGCCATTTCCGCAGCCCTATACCCTGAATTCTTAAGTTTGATCTCTTCAGTGTCCCAAAATGTTTTGAAATTCCCACTCATACCTTTCTATTCATCTTTCTTTCTTTGAATGTTGTTGATATGCCTTCTTGTCTTCTAGCTCAGATACTCTGTCCTATCCTTGATTCATTCTTTGGATGAGATTTTTCTAGAATTTTATTTGACTTACTGTGTTTTTCATTTCTAGCATTTCTTATTAGCATTTCTTCAGTATTTATATTTCCTTACTCATATCTTGTATCAGCCTTCTTATTTCATTAAGTTAGTTGCCTGTGTTCTCCTTCAGCAGTTTGTTTTCTTCTTTGATTTCTTTGAACATACTTACAGTGATTCTTTTGAATTCCCTGTTTGGCATTTCATCTACATAACTCTCACTGGAGGTCATTTCTGTTGAATTTATAATTTTTGCAATAATTATACTGTCTTAATATTTTGTGTTTATGGTATTATAATGAAGAGATTTTTGCATCTTGAGTTACTTCAATGCTCGGGCTTTCTAGTTATATGCTATATTCTTAGACATGTAAATCAGAGGTTATATCTTCAGGGTAGGAGTTCAGGGTGCCAGATGTGTTTCCTATATTATCCCCAGAGTAACATTAGTAAGTGACCCAAGATGTTGGATATGTCTGCTATACAGATATACTAGTATCAAATTAACACTATTGATTCTGATGTCAATAATTGCTAGTGGGTAAAAGATCAAGGCTGATAGAAATGCCCTAGGGTTTTGTTTACTTAGAAGTGGGAACAATGTAAGAAGAATTAGTGTGGGGCCTTAGTATTAACTTTGAAAAAAGATGGAGGTGGCTTAGCTATCTGGAAGAGGGAAGTTGGATACTGTTAGTTTCCACAGAAGGTTGTAGCTATACAGAATAAGCAGGGGAAAAGGAGAGGGTGTGGAAAGTGGATTAGAAAGAGAAAAAGTAAGCAAGCTGTGGAATGGGAAAAATAGAAAGATTCCAATGTAGGCTGGGTGGGGAAAATACAGAATTCTAAAATCCAACTGAGCAATATATACACACACACAAACAGCATAGAATATATATATATACAAGTGGAGTTTAAAACAGACAGGCAAACTAACAAAGCCAAATGCCCTAAACTGGCTGGGTGTGTTGGGTCACACCCTTAATCCTGTCAACTGGGAGGCTGAAATGCTTGGGTTGCCATGAGTTCCAGGCCAGCCTGGGCCAGAGTGAGACCCTACCCCCAAGAAAGACAGAAGGAAAAAAACAAAAGGCACTATAAATTAAGATATATCATAAGAGATAAACGTCAACCCCAAAACACAAATTGTTTAAGAATGGGAATACAGACTAAAAGAACACCAATCAAATCTAACATATAAGTACTTATGTCTTATTGGGTTAGGTTTTGAATTCTTCCCAGCCCCCAAGGATTATTATTTAGCAACATGCCATGTTATGGAAGGTGCAATTAGCACTTCCAGTGCAGGCCTGTATACCTGGCAGATAAAAACAGCTGCTACCTTTTGGGGTTGGCTCCCCACCTCAGCTATGCTGAGTGCACGGCCAGTTCCCTCCGTTGCACAATGCTGAGTGCACTGCCGGTTCCTTCTTTTGGGGTTGGCTTCCCTGCTCAGCTATACTGAGTGCACTGCCAGTTCCCTCTTTTGGGGTTGGCTTCCAGTCTCAGTTATGCTGACCACACAGCAGGTTCCCTCTGTTGCACAATGTACTTGGCTCACTTGGTTAGCTATTTTATTTAATCTTCTGAGACAGTCTCTGTAGCCCAAGCTGGTCTGGAACTCACTACGCTCAGTCTGTATAGTCCAAGCTGGCCAAATATTGCTTTTTATTTATTTGAAAGAGGAGAGAGAGAATGGGTGCATCAGCAGCCTCTCAGTCACTGTGAATGAACTCCAGACATATGCACCCCCTTTGGGCAGGTGTGACATTGCACTGTTGCATCACTTTTTTTTTGAAATTTAACCCTTTTAAATTTTTTTTTAATTTTATTTATTTTTGGAGAGAGACACAGAGACAGACAGACAGACAGGGAGAGGGAGGCAGATAGAGATGGGCACACCAGCAGTCTCTCAGCTGCTGTGAACAAAACCCAGATGTGTGCACCCCCTTGTGGTCAAGTGCGGCATTGCGCCCTTGCATCACTTTGCATTTGCCTAAATGTGGGACCTGAAGATTGGAACCGGGTTTTTAGGGTTAGGAGGCAGGCGCCTTAACCCCTAAGCCATCTCTCCAGCCCTGCATCACTTTTTACATCTGGCTAAACGTGGAACCTGAAGAATCAAACAGGCATTCCTAGGCTTCTCAGGTGGGTGTCTTAACTGCTAAACCATCTCTCCAGCCCAAATACTGCTTTCTTAATTGGACAATAGGGACAGATGGTTTGCCTCGTTGTGGGTAACATAAGAAAAGTGTAATGAATGTATTGGCCATTGCCCTGCCCAGCAACCCTTTCTCAGTGATTACAGACAGGGCTTACATAACTAGTATGACTGCTGAAACAGCCTTGCCGAGCTGGAATAAAAACTGCTTAGATATGGTGTATAATTTTTGTCTTACATTGTTCAGTTTGCTAATATTGTCTCAAGGAATATATGCATCCATATTGATGAGAAAAATTGGGCAAAGGTAATATACTTACCTAGTTTCTGTGTTGTGTGGCAATAGAAATCAAATTCAGCTCCTTACACATGCCAGTCAGGCACTCTATAGTTGGGCTATACCACAGCCCAACAATTTTGATATTAGGGTAATGTTGGCTTCACAGAATGAGCTAGAAAGAATTTCCTCTGTTGTATTTCCTGCAATACATTGTACAAAATTGGCATCATCTATTCCTTGAATGCTTGGCAGAATTTACTAATAAAACTATCTGGGATCAATGCTTGGTTTTGGAAGCTCATTAATTATTTGATGCACCTACTTTTTAAATTTTTATTTTTAGTGAGAGGGAGAGAAAGTCAGAGAGAGAGAGAGAGAGAGAGAGAGAGAGAGAATTGGCATGCCAGGGCCTCAGCCACTGAAATCAAACTCCAGACACTTGTGCTACCTAGTGGGCATGTGCAACTTTGCGCCTGCCTCATCTTTGTGCATCTGGCTTAGGTGGGATCTGGAGAGTTGAACATGGATCCTTAGGCTTTGCAGGCAAGTGCCTTAACCACTAAGCCATCTCTCCAGCCATGATGCACCTACTTTTATAAAGGGTTGTATAGTACTCCAGAGTAGTTACAGCTCCTTCCTGTGTGAGTTCTGGTAGATTATCTTTCACAAAATTGGTTAACTTCATCTAAATCATCAATAGGCTAGGCATAGCACTGCACTTATACAGTGCATGAACCCAACAGAGATGGCCTTCCATTCCTACAATTTTTCATCTTCTTTTCACCCTTTGGTTAGTATGGCAAGAGGTTGGTTAAATGTTTTTTGTTTTTTTAAAGTTTATTTTATTTTATTTATTTTAAAAACATTTATTTTTATTTATTTATTTATTAGAGACAGAGAGAGGGAGAAAGAGAGACAGAGAGTGAAAATGGGCACACCAGGACCTCTTGCCACTGCAAATGAACTCCAGACACATGTGCCACCATAAGCATCTGGATTATGTGGGACCTGAAGAATCGAACCTGGGTCCTTAGGCTTCGCAGGCATGTGCCTTAACTGCAAAGCCATCTCTCCAGCCCAAATGTTTTTATTCAATTTCATTTTGGTAACATTAAATTGCCCTACTGTTTACCTGCCTTCAGTTTCAATGATTTCAGATTATTTCCTTTCTTCTGATTTCTATGAAATTGCTCTTCTTTTTCTAACTTCCTGAGGCAGGTGCTTATGTGTTTTAGATCCCTTGTACTTGAATATGTTTTCTATTTCCTTCTATACATTGCATTTGCTGCATCTCAATAATCTGATAACTTTTTTTGTTCATTTTAATTCAAAATTTACTTCCTCCTTGACCTTTCTGAACAATGTGTGATTTAATCTTGTAAGTATTGAAAAAAAATGGTATGTGCATTTTTGACTTTTGGTTTAATTTCACTGTAGATTGAGATGTGTTTACATTTAAAACTTTGCTAGGAGTGGTGGCACACATCTTTAATCCAGGCACTCAGGAGGCAGAGGATCACCATGAGTTCGAAGCCTGAGAATATATAGTGAATTCTAGGTCAGCCAGGGCTAGAGTGAGACCCTACCTTGAAAAAAACAACAAAAAAATTTTTAGTGACATTTTGACAAATATGCAATGATCCCTTGTTATCTTGGACCATTCTCCTTGAAGCTGGTTTTGTATTAAATTAAAATAGCTACTCTGGCTTAAAAAAATATTCTAATTGGCATGTTCTCATCTGACTTGGACACCATAGCAAAATACCATATACAGGGTGGTACAAAGAGATTTATTTTCTCAAATTTCTAAAGGCTGAAATATTAAGATGAGGATATTGATCAGTATAATCAGTTTCTGACAAGAGCTCTCTTCCTAAACTACAGAACTTCATTTTCTTGCTGTGTATTCAACAGGCAAATTTGAGGGGAACAAAAATATCTAGTCCACAAAATGTTGACTTCATTCCTATACTTTGATGGTGTCTTTACGTGGTAGTTTGAATATATGGCCCACAATATATTCAGTGTTTTATTAGCTTGTAGTTTGGATTTGCAGACACCTGGCTGGGGGCAGTGTCACTGGGTAGATCATAGGGTCCAGCCCTAAGGTATGGTGGTGGGTTTGAGATTCCAATCTAAAGGTATGCAAAGTGTGCCTAGCTGGAGTTCCTGAGGAGTGCTGTGCTGTGTGGCTTTTGGCTTGTAGCTTCTCTCTGTGCATTTGGTCCTGTGAAAGCAGGGCCAGCTTCTTCTGCCATTATGGAACTTCCCCTGGATCTGTAAGCTTCAATAAGTATCCCCTCCTCACACCTGGCTGCCAGTGCTGCTTGCTGTTCACTGCTTGCTGCTTTCCAGTGTGGACTGAAGACCAGCATGGACTGAAGAGCAACGTCTCTCCAGGACACCTCCAGGCCTTCAGTGCCTGATTGGGACTGCTGAGGCATCCAGCCTCGTGGATTGAGCAGCTACCAGGTTCATTGATTCTCAGGCCTGCAACCTGCTATTGTAAGATAATCCAATAAATTCTCTTTAAATACAATTCATTCTATTGGTTCTGTTCCTCTAGACTAATACAGAAGTTGGTACCAGAATGTGGGGTGAGATGCACCTGACCATGTGGATTTTGGTCTTTTGGAACCTTTGTTTTGGAGGAACGGGCATGGACTTGGTGCTTGCAATTGAAGACGCATTCTGGAGTGGTAAGCCAAGTATTATGGACTATTCTGATGAAAGTTTGAGACAGTATTGAACTTTGAGGCTTGACTTATGAGCTTTCTAAAGGGAAGAAAAGACTGCAGAGGATTTTGTTGGAACTGGGCTACTGGCATAAGGGATGGCTGTGTCCTGCTGCCCAATCCCAGAGAGTTTGATAAAGGTTAAATTTGTAATGGACTGATGTTCTTGGCTAAAGATATTAGACTGAAAGATTTAAGATTTTAAGTTGGAAAACCTCAAGCAAGTTAAAATTAGAGGCACTGAGACTGGTTTTAGGATACTGAAGCTGCTACTGTCAACACCTTAGCAATTGTGGTAGTTTGAATATATGTCCCCCAATATATTCAGTGTTTTATTAGTTATAGTTTGCATCTGCAATCACCTTTCTAGAGGCAATGTCACTGGGGGCCGGTCTTAAGATGTTAATGGTGGGTTTGAGATTCCATTGTAAAGATATGCAAATGTGCCTAGCAGGAGTTCCTGAAGTGTGCTGTGTGACCTTTTGGCTGTAGTTTTTGCTCTGTGTGCTGTGGTGGCTGGTTGGTTTCTCTCTCTCTGCTTGGCCCTGTGGAGAGCAGGCCACTTCTCTTGCCATTATGGAACTTCCCCTGGATCTGTAAGCTTCAATAAATAATATCCCTTCCTCTATAACTGTGCCTGGTCTGGAAGTTCATCTCAGCGAACCCGAAGCTGTCTGCTACAGCAATCTTAAGGAAGTCGGCCCAATTGCTTTACATTAAAACAATGGAGAAGATGCCCAAGGAAAGACTGTTAGAAATGCAAACTCTTTTGAAAAGAGTTCACTGGAGAAGGAACCTGTTTTTCAAGGTTAAGATTTATTTTGTCCCTGAATTTAAAATATGGCTGTGTCCTGCACACCTGGTATTAGTTTTGGAAGCATGAAAAATGCATGAAGTGGGTCAAGAATTGCACATGGTTCCAGGAGCCTCTGCTGAGATACAGCATGAGGCAGGGCACAGTGCCCTGATAGGCTGAGAGCCTTTGGAAGATGGACCATGGTTTGAGTGGAGACCTGAAGATGTTTTGGATATACCAGAACTGTGCAAGGGCTACCATGAAGCGCACTGTTGGCCTGGGATGGAAGTGTTCCCTGGCTACTCTGCCCAGCTGGAGGAGTGGAATTGGAAAACCTGGAGACTGTCAGTCTCTGGTTATATTGAACTTGAACTGCAGAAATTTGATGATTGCTTGATAGTGGTTGAGTTTGGATTATTCTAGTCTCTCCTTGCTATGCCTTATACCAGTTGAAAATGTTTACTCTGTGCTTTGATATGTTGAAAGTATTTAACTTGTTTTACAGGACTATCTTAATTTGGTCAAGACTGTGGGGACCTTTGAAACTGGACTGAATACAATTCACATTGTGTGATGGTTTTAAATCTATTGGGGGCCAGGGGCAGAATCTGGTGGTTTGAATATATGGCCCCCAATATATTCAGTGTTTTATTAGCTTGCAGTTTGGATCTGCAGACACTTGACTGGAGGCAGTGTCACTGGGTGGATCTTAGAGTCCAGCCCTAAGGTGTAGTGGGTTTGAGATTCCAATCTAAAGATATGCAAAGTGTGCCTAGCTGGAGTTCCTGAGGTGTGCTGTGCTGTGTGGCTTTTGGCTTGTGGCTTCTCTCTCTGTGTGAAAGCAGAGCCATCTTCTTCTGCTATTATGGATCTGTAAGCTTCAATAAATAATATCCCTTCCTCCATAACTGTGTCTGGACTGGAAGTTCATCTCAGCGAACCTAAAGCTGTCTGCTACACTTCAGGTTTAAAGTGGTTTATTTATTTTTTTAAAAAAAGTAAGTCAGACATTTAAAACATTTTCTGAGTCTATTTAGGTCACCCACATTTAAAGTGCTTGTTGTATCTACAATATATGTTTTCAATTCACTGCCTTGCTACTTTCCCTCTCTCCCTCCCTGCCAATCTCTTCATCTTCCTTTCTTGTCTCTGATTAGTTTGTGTTCAACTTTTTCTGCTATTCTAGTTCTAATAAAGCATGTTATATGATTACATTTTTCCCTCCTCTTACACCAAGAGTGAACAGATAAATAATGAACCAAATGAAAACAGGTTCTTTAATAATTTTAAAACAGACTCATTAAGATGGATGTTAGAACATTCTGGGCACAAACAGAAGATAGAACCAAATAATAATCATGCAACATAAAAAAAAAAGCATGTTCCTGGAGTGGTGGTGTACACCTTTAATCCTAGTACTCATGATTCAAGGCCACCGAGACTACAAAGTGACTACATAGGTCAGCCTAGGCTAGAGTGAGAACCTACCTTGAAAACCCAAAAATAAGAATAATAACAATAGCATGTGTTAAACAAGGAGGGGACATACAAACAAAATGTAATAAAAGGAAACTTTAGTTTAATAGATAAATCTATGTTTATTTTATGCATTACTGAAAATTAGTTTAAAATTTAAAGTATCTATAAAGAGATTTAACCAAAACATGGGTCAAGACAATAAAACTAGGGAAAATATTCAAAATGTTAAATAAGCTGATAAACTAACTTTTTACTTTAATAACTCATGTTTCTCAATCAGAATGTAACAAAAAACAGAAGTTAAGTATTTTGTATGCTACCTTTGGCAACTAATACATTAACAAAATTGTATAAGTTTTTAGCAAAAATAATGTGCATACATACAAACATTATAATCGTATGTATTCCATATCCTTAGACTGGTGGTGGGTAGAAGGCTCAGCAGTTACAGCATGTGTATGACATACTTGAGAATTTATGTCTAAACCATAACATTCCCCCAAAAGAAAAATAAAGAACTACACATCTTTCATATTTTCATTACAAACCCCAAAATATCTTTTCATTTATCACTCCTTCTAACTTAGTTATTAATAATTTACTAATAGTTATCCAAAAAATAAGTTCAGATAAGATGCTGCATATTGAAAAATACAATGGTTCGGTAAAATCAACAAAGAAATAAACTAAAAGCAAACTAAATAAAATGTCATGGAGTGCTATGTAAATATGTTCCCTAAAGATACATTAAGTTGAAGGCTTGGGTCCCAAGGATGAGTGTTCAGGAATGGGGCTTTAGAAAAGTAACCAGATCAAAATGGCTCGGACCTCATTAAAGCATTAATACACTGATGCATTTATAGTTCATTCAAAATGGAAGGTCTCATCTCAGACTCAGCAATGAGATGAGAACACATGGACTGAAATCTCTAAGACCTTGAGCTAATATCTTTCTTCCTTTAAGTTGCTTTCTGAGGTATTTTGCCACAGTCAATAATATCTAAGGAAAAAGGGAAACCAAGTACAATAATACAGTTAAAAATGCCAATGAAGAAGTGAACCAAATAAATGCAACAGCACTCTGTACTGTTCTGTTTCATGAGATTGAACTTCCAACTGAACTGGATTCAATTTGTCTCATATTTATCTGTCCATACACACATATTAACCAATAACAGACATTTTAAAGAGCTGGATGTGGTGGCACACACCTTTAATCCCAGCACTCAGGAGGCAGAGGTAGGAGAATCACCATGAGGCAACCCTGAGACTACATAGTGAACTTCAGGTCAGCCTGGGCTAGTGTGAAACCCTACCTTGAAAAACAAAATAAAACAAAACAAAAAAGATATTTTAAAGATGTTCAAAGATATGTTAAAGATAGTTTACGGCACACAAAAATAAATTTTTGTTTTTAAATTATACTGCCATCACCATTTGAAATAGGAAAGCTAGAATGTGTTATACCTTTCAGACATTTTACATTATAGGCTTAATACCCCTAATCAGAAAACCCAAAAACTTAGGGTTGGAGAGATGGCTTAGCGGTAAAGGCACTTGCCTGCAAAGCCGAAGGACAAGTTTGATTCCCCAGGACCCACATGAGCCAGTTGCACAAGGTGGCACATGTGTTTGGGGTTTGTTTGTAGCAGCTGGAAGCCCTGTTAATGCCCATTCTCTTCCTCTCTCAAATAAAAAAAGAAAAAGTCAAAAATTTAAATGCTTCCTGGAACATGTCTGACTGTAGATTCACTATGTCCAACTAGTTTAGTCTATGTAAATACTCCAAAATAAAAAATACTCCAAACTTTCAATCCCTAACACTATGAAAAACTATAAAAAAACTACAAAATCTGAAATACATCTGGTCCCAACATTTCAAATACAAGATACTCAGCAGCATTATATTTCAGCCAGTAAAATAACAATTTCTAAATCTTAACAGATTTCAGTGAATTTCTGAGATCACGGAGAGTAAACAGACAAACAGGTTCTCAGCATATAAAACATTTCCTACAGGACACATAAAAGCACAGAATGCTAAGCCAGTCATAGAGGCTCCTATTTTTAATCCCAAGTAGGAAAATGAGGTAGGTGGATCATGCTGAGTTCAGGGCTAGCCTGTGCTATAGAATGACTTCAAGGTCAGCCTGGGTGAGAACAAGACCTCACCTTGTAACAAAAGAAAACACTCAAACAAAAAGCAAAAACAAAAAGTAGCAGTTAGCTTCTAGATGCTAGGACAAAATACCCAAGCAGAAGCAGATCATGGGAGGAAAATGTTTATTTTGGGTTATAGTTTTAAGGGGAAGCTTCGTCAAAGAGGGACAAGCATGGCAGAGCAAGGACATCTTTAGGAATCAAAATCAGGGAGGGAGTCACCAGAGTGAACCAGCTCTGAATACCCAGTGAGCTGAAAATAAATGTCAAGGTGTACCCCCAGTGATGCATGTTCTCTGGCAAGGCTCCATCTACCAAAGACTCCATTAACTGGGGTCTGAGTAGGAAGTTTAATCCCAAACACTTGAGGCTATGCAAGACATTTTATATTCAAACCACCACATTCTGACCTTGGCTTTCATAGACTCATGGCCATCTCATGAAGCAAAATGTATTTAGTCTAACTTTTTTTTTTCTTTTCTTTTCTTTTTTCTTTTCTTTTCTTTTCTTTGCTCTTTTCTTTTCTTTTCTTTTCTTTTTCAAGGTAAGGTCTCACTCCAGCCCAGGCTGACCTGGAATTCACAATGTAGTCTCAGGGTGGCCTTGAACTCACGGTGATCCTCATACCTCTGCCTCCCAAGTGCTGGGATTAAAGGCATGTGCCATCATGCCTGGCTATTTAGTCTAACTTTTAAAGTCCCCAGCATTCATTGCCAGTCCCATCACGGTTCAAAAGTCCAAAATCCATAGTCTTACTTGAGTCTCAAGACAGTATCTTTAAGTATGAGTCTTGGAAAATCAAAACATAAATAAGTTGGTCATGGTGGTGAACCCCTTTAATCCCAGCACTTGGGAGGCAGAGGTAGGAGGATCGCCATGAGTTTGAGGCCACCCTGAGACTACATCGTGAATTCCAGGTCAGCTTGGCCTAGTCTGAGACTCTAGCTTGGAAAAAAAAAAAAAGTCAATGTATTTCAAACACATAATAGCATACAATAAACATTCCCATTGCAAAAAGAAGTCATAACAAGGAGAGACTTAATCAACACAAGAGAAAAAATAAGAACAAAGGCCAAATACTTCAACTCCATGTCCAGCATCTAGGACATGAAATCTGGGCTCCAAAAGGCTTAGGCAACTTTCCATATCTCCACCTGTGCTACTTGTATTCCAGGCAAAAGCTACCAGAACCAAACCCTTCCTTGGAAGCCTTCCCATAGTCTTGACATCACCAAAATCATGAGTGTTCACTACAACCCATGGTTCACCTTCACAGCTCCATGAAATGGCATCACAGTACATCCAGGCAAGAACTATCACATTGCTTTCAGACTGTCTTGGTGGCCCCTGAAGCCGCAGTTGTATTCACTGACCCTGTTTCCTGCATTTGTCATGCTTGTAAAACTAGTAACAGGTAAGCATCTCCAAATTTGTTAACCCAGGTGAGATGAAGCTTGACTCTGAGGAGTAGGAAATTTCTTCAGCATTCTTTCTTCCTTTCAAAAGAATGTACATTCTTAATAGCTTGAGTCTTCAATGGGTTAGGATTCCCCTTCAGGACACCTTTCTAATTGTCCCAATTCAAAACACCTGGCCCCTTCTCAATAAAGGTAATCTCTACTAATTGCAGCTTCAGTGAGCTGAAAACAGTCTCAGTGCTTGGAATTTTAAACTTACTTAAATTTCTTTCCATGTCAAACTTCTTTATATTTTACATATCCTTCTGCTATATATTTTCCTCTACAAAACACAACAGTCAACAACTTGTAAATTCAACTATGCTCAAGTTCTCAGGAAACTCCAGAACACAAGCGACCTCATCTCCAGTAGTCCAAATTTGGCATAGTCCTTCCTTTCCCCTCTCAAGCCTCGTAAGCCAAGACTTCACAGTACAAACTTCTCTCTGCATTTAAGTGTTTCAAACTCTCATCAAAAAGGCCCATCAGTTTCTGTTTACAGCACTGCCAACCATCTTCAATCCATAATTCAAAGTTCTTCCATATTTCTTCCACAAACAAGTTCCAAAAGACCAAAACCACATGTTCAGATCCATCACAGCAACAACCCTACTCCTGGTACCAATTTTCTGTAGCAGTTAACTTCTTATTGCTGGGACACAATACCCAACCAAAAGCAGAGCTTATGGAAGGAAGGGGTTTATCTTTGCTTGCAATTTGAAGGGAAGCTTCATCATGAAGGGAAAGGCATGGCACAGCAGATAGTTGGCTCACATCTTCACCTAGCAGCAGCAGTTAGGGAGTCCTCTGAGTAAGAGAGGTCTACGCATTCAGTGGGCTAGATGAATAAACCTCAAGGTCCATCCCCAATACCACACCTTCTCTAGCATGCAAAGGTTCCATTAGCTGGGGAATAAGTAGGAAGCTCAATCATAAATACTTGAGGCTATGAGGGACATTTTATATTCAAGACACTACACAAGCATACAAAAAGAACAAAAAACTGAAGCACAAAATGCTAAAAAGGCTGTAAGATTACATGAATTGTGGATTAAGACTAGTTTGAGTATACTTTCATTTTGGTTTTTCAAGGTAGGGTCTTGTTCTAGCGCAGGCTGAACTAGGGTGAACCAGGGTGGTCTTGAACTCACTGCATTCCTCCCACTTTGCCTCCCGAGTGCTGGGATTAATGGTGTGCACCACCACACCCAGCATATACTTTCTTAATTTACCTACACGTGAAAACCCTTATGCACTTATGAAATGATACCACAGCACTGACAGGTAGATTTACAAAATTTTATTTACAAACTATTCACAAAACTTTATTGGTAATAATTTGAATCAAGGGTAGATTAAAATATGTCATAGCACATGAAACTCATTACAATATCGTTTGTGATTGCTTTAAACATTAGCTTTTCATATTCCAGTTTTTCAATTTTACATTTTAAGTATTTTTAATATTTATTTATGCGTGTGTGTATGGGTGTGCCAGTGTCTCTTGCCGCTGCAAATGAACACCAGATGCTTGGGCCACTTTTTGCATATGGCTCTAGAAGAGTACTGGGGAATTTAGCCTGGACCATAAGGCTTTGCAAGTAATAGCCTTTAACCATTGAATCATCTCCTCAGCCCCCAATTTTTAAATGTTTTAATTTTTTTATTCGTTTATTTGCTTATGTGTATGTGTGTGCATATGTTTGCATATGCACATGCCAGGACCTCTTGCTACTGTAAACAAATACCAGACACTATGCCACTGCTTGCTCCATGTTTTGTATCTGGCTTACATGAGTGGCCTGAGAATCAAACCCAGGCCAGCAAGCTTTGCAAGCAAGCACATTTAAGCACTGAGTCAACTTCCTAACCTTTTGTATTCTAATTTTTTTTAACAAACATAAAATTAAGAAAATACATATTGATCAGATTTACTAAATATTTTAAAATTATACAATTTTCTACAGTATATATTACTTAAATTTTAAACATATCCCATGACTGAATTACATAATTCAGTGGTAGAGTGCTTACCTTACATGCATAAGGCTTTCATCAGTTCAATCCCAAGCACAAGAAAAAAAACCTCTCCAAATTAAATGTACTTTCCATTATAAACTCTAATTATAAAGATATTAAACATCAAATAAAACTCAAAAGTATTAAAGATAGTAGAAGCTTAAAACCAAAATCAGCAATATCAATGCACAAAGAATTTTCCAAGGAATACTGAATGAGGTAAGAAAAATATTTTGTCTAGAATATTTTTATTTGCATTCATATCCAGTTTAAAACACCAAAGCACTGAGTTAACAAGAAAGGTCCATTTTAAACACGAATAGTTGGCAGTATGTGTTAAAGAATAAAAAAGATGGACAGCAAGCACAGCCCCACAGTTCTGTAAGCCCAGTACTCCAGAGAGAAGGAAAATGAGGAGTTTGATGCCAGTCTGGAGTACATGAGAATCTATCTCAAAACAAAAACAAACAAGGTGTGATGGCGCACGCCTTTGATCCCAGCACTTGGGAGGCAGAGGTAAGAGGCCAGCCTGAGACTACATAGTGAATTCCAGGTCATCCTGGGCTACCGTGAGACCCTACCTCAAGACAAAAAAAAAATCAAACAAACAAAAAAAGGAACATGGACTATGGCTTGGTCTTAAAAAAAAATACTCTTTATCAAGTAGTCATGTGTTTCATCCTTGAATGTAAAGATTCCCTACAGGGTGACAAGAGACCATCATTTTACTGATGGAAGGCTTCTAATCTTATTTGGGTTGGATCTTCTGGATGTCGCAAAGCAATTCCATTACGTAGAAGCAGCTCAATGTATGGTGGCCAAAAGGAATCATTAATTTTGACATATGGATCGTGTGGAACGTCAAACATTCTATTTATGAGAATCTACAAGAAATATCATTCAAAATGTAGGTTACTTGTAAAAAGTCTACATAGCTATCATAAAACAGTAAAATTTCCTTCCAAAATGTTTGACCTCTTCTCTCATACCATGACTTTAGTGTATTACCTTAAATAATGATCTGATTTTTAGAAAGTCTAAGGTGGATAGAAAAAGATTTTAAGTAAATTCCTGTACTTTAAAATGGAAAAAAAAAAAAAAATTTTTATAACCTAGCTAGAAAACATGTATAATTCTCCCACTTCTCTTAGGATAAACAATTTTTAATGGTAAAGAATCATAAAGATTAAATCTACAGTTCAGTATCAGAGCCCTTTGATAGCATACATAAACCCTAGGCTTCATCCTCAGCACTGGGGGTGGGGATTAAAATTCAACACAATACACACAAAGTTCAGAAAAAAGTTAACAAGAACCTCAATAGTTTGGAAAAATAATTCACCAATCCTATACTTCTGGTAACTCTTCAAAGTAGTCAGTTTTACCATCAATCATTATTTCTTTTAATTTTATCCAGAATATCTGTATTTTTGAAATAATTTATTTATTTTCAAGCAGAGAGAGAGAGAGAACTGGTGCACCAGGGCTTCTAGCTGCTGTTAATGAACTCCAGAAACATGTACCACATTGTGCATCTAGCTGTATATGAGCACTGGGGAATTGAACCTGGGTTGTCAGGCTTTGTAGGTAAGTACCCTAAACTACTAAGCCATCTCCCCAGAGCTGCAGAATATCTTCAATTAGTTCATCAAGACAGTTATAGGCTTACAGCCAAAACTGAGAAATTTGGGTGTTTGATTTAATTACACAGGGTCGCATTTCCCAAACAATATTCCACATGGGTGTGGTCTCTTGTCATTGGGCTCTAAGGTACTAAAGAATGGGGGTTTTCAGCTTTCAGGAACATCGAGGTGAACTGATAAAGAAAATGTTGTCATAGACAATAGAATTTTATTCAACTGTAAAGAATTAAATTATGTCATTTATAGGGGAATGGACAAAACTAGAGATTATCATGTTAAGCAACTTAAGGCCGACATAGACCAACAACTCATGTTGATTCTCATGTGAGGTGTCAAGGTTGAAATATGAATATGCATCTCTAACTCTATAGATGACATGTATAGCATAGTTATGAAGGTAGAAAAAGGTATGAAGGGTGGGGACGGGGACAAAAAAGAGAAAGTCATGGAAAAAGAAAAAATGAGGAAGACTATTTGACAGGAAGAAGAAGAGGATGGGGGGGACAGGGATGGAAAAGGGGGTTGGGTTGGGTAAATAAGAGCAATATAAAAAGATATCTATGAAAATGTCACAATGAAATTCCCTATTTTCTTTGCTAAAACAATTACTTAAAAAAGTGCTGTTACCATAAGAAAGCTCACAGAAGGTTACTAGTGAGATCTGATAACACGTACCTTTCCCAAGTCCACTGACATTTAGAAAGGTTTGCTCAAGAAATAAATACATAAAACTCTTTGAATACCGATATTTTATTAAATGCAGCAAAAATGCTGTGTTTATTACTATTTGCTTCTTCACCTACTTCCCAGTTCCTTCATAAATTATGAAACTAGAAATCAGAGTGATTAAGGGACTCCTCATCAGGGGCACATACTAGGGGTAGAAGACGAACTGGCCGGCCAGGGTTTAAATGACAGATGTTATTATTCTACGGAACATGGAAAGAAAACACCTAATTTATATAACTATAAAGTGATACAAAAGTGAATAAAATTAATCTGCCAAGCCCGAATTTCAATCATGCTTCATACTATTATCTCAATTTGTGAAATAAACATGTCAACTATTAAGAATATTCCAATTTCAAACCTCTCATCCTGCAGCAGGGAAAAGTTGGGTCTCAATTTTAGTATGATGTTAAAGAATTAAATATATTTCTGCCTGGCGTGGTGGTGCACGCCTTTAATCCCAGCACTCAGGAGGCAGCAGTAGGAGGATTGGTGTGAGTTTGAGGCCACCCTGAGAATACATAGTGAATTCCAGGTCAGCCTGGGCTAGAGTGAAACCCTACCTTGAAAAACAAACAAACAAAAAAAGAATTAAGTCTACTTCTATTTTAGAGTACTTGCTATTTTAATATAATTTTAAACTTTCTGAGTCAGGGATATAAGTATAGTACAGAAGAAGCCCTAGGTTTCCTAGGATTTTTTCATTTCTAATTGTAATTAATTAAAATTCTAGCAACACTAGAAATAGCTAAATGATGTATTATGTATTAACTTTTTAATAAATTGCAGTTTAAGCACTAGTTACCTTTATCATCAATAACATGAACTTCAGAAACATTTAATTTTCTATGTTTTAGATTGTCTTCCATAGCATACCATTAAAAAATTATACTCATGTGTTTCAGTTAACACTTTTTAATATTTTCCACATAAAGTGACTTTTTTTATTTAAAAAAAAAACAGCTAGGTGTGGTGGCCCACACCTTTAATTGCAATCTTACTCGGGATGCAGAGGCAGGAGGATCCCTCTGAGTTTGAGGCCAGACTAGGAGTACAGAGTTCCAGGTGAGCCTGGGCTAGATTGAGACACTACCTTCAAAAATGAAGAATCAACGAATTTTAATAGTATTTTGAAGTCTGAGGATAACTGTTCACCAGTGACTTATAAATGGCTAGCTCCAAGCCAAAAGAAATACACAACAAACTCTCCTTACCTCTAATATTTCATTCAGTGTTATCAGCTGTGCTGTTGATGATTCTTGAATGTTTCTCTTTGAAAGAAATGTAAATAACAATTACCATAGGAATAGTATTGAGCTATATTATAAGATATTTAAAATAATGTCTTAGTTGCAATGTTATATGGTAACTAAAGTCAAAGTCATAATTAGGTGACTTAAGAATTCTGAAAGTAACAACCCTATTGTACGTAATTCAGATTCATAAATATGCAATGGAAACATCTACAATAGTGTTAACTTTGGTTTTATAAAATACAACTCAAGGGCTAGAGAGATGGCTTGGTGGTTAAGGCACTTGCTTGTGAGGCCCAAGGACCCAGGATCAATTCCCCAGGACCCACATAAGCCAGATGCACAAGGTGGCACATGTGTCTAGAGTTTGCTTGCAGTGGTTAGAAACCCTGGTGTGCCCATTTTCTAACTGCTCCTCTCTCTCTCTCTCCCCCAAATAAATGAATAAATAAATAAATAAATAAATAAATAATAAATAAATGTAACTCAAACTATCCAAAAATGTAAAATAACCTATAATAAACATATAATAAATTCTATGCTTCTTTCCTAAATAGTTTCCCTTTAGTGCTATAATAATGAAATCCTACAGTATAACCAATAACTTACACGTGAAACAAAAGTGAATCTTGTAAAATAGGCATACTCTTGTATTTAAAGATTTATATACTTTTATAACATGAAGGCTTTTTTAAGTTGAGTGTATCTATTTCTACATGAAAAATGAAACTCATGCTTATTTGTTACATTTGGTCTTTGCTAACTAAAACTAAGATATAGCATTCTGGAAATTTTCTTATGTCTGCAGTATTGCTTGCTAGTTTTTAAATAAAATCATGATTAGTGTGAAAAAATAGATGTAGTTCCCAAGTAAAGACAGTTGAGTCAAGTTGGATCACAGTCTCTTTTGCTAATAAGCATGACTATGAGTTGAGAAAGCACAATTATAAAGCTAACAAGCAAAGCACAGACTAAATGTAAAGGTTTGAAAGAAAATAATTAAGAAAAATAAAGCAATTAATGAAATAACTATTTTAACAAAATGGCAAACAATAGACATAATTTTAAAACTTCATAAAATACACATTAAATCTCTCCAGAGAAAGAACATATCATCTCTAAAACACAACTAGTATTAAATGTAACACTGTGACAATGTATTTCTTTTAAAATATTTCATTTATTTATTTATTATTTATTTATTTGAGAGAGGGAGACAGGTAGAGAGGGAGAGAGAGAATGAGAATTCACACCAGGGCCCTTAGCCCCCTTCAAACAAACTCCAGACACATGCGCCACCTTGTGCATTTGGCTTATGTGGATTGTGGGGAACTGAATATGGGTCCTTTGGCTTTGCCGGCAAGCACCTTAATTGCTAGGCCATCTCTCCAGGCTGACAATGTATTTTTATAGTAATTCAAGTACAAAAAACTTTGCAGCTCTGTAATCAGAAGAGCAAATTCTGACTGGTTATTCTCTGAATTTTGCATAGTATGTTCCATATTAGAAGATATGGGTAATGCCTAATCTAGAATTTTTAAAAAAGTTCTTAAGATATTTTGTAACTATATAAGCATAAAAAATATTTTTTTTAATTCATAAACAGTTGGCTGGGCATGGAATAGTACATGCTTGTTACCAAGCACATAGGAGGTTGAGGCCAGAGGATTGAGAGTTCAAAGTTACCCTGTGCTACATGGCCAGACCCTGTCTTAGAAACAAAATGAACAGACTAAAAATCAAAATAGGCCAGGTGAAGCTGGGCGTGGTGGCGCACGCCTTTAATCCCAGCACTCAGGAGGCAGAAGTAGGAGGATCGCCGAGAGTTCGAGGCCACCCTGAGACTACATAGTTAATTCCAGGTCAGCCTGGACCAGAGTGAGACCCTACCTCGCAAAACTAAAAAAAAAAAAAAAAATTGGCCAGGTGTGGTCCCAGCACTTGGGAGGCAGAAGTAGGAGGATCACTGTGAGTTCGAGGCCAGCTTGAGACTACATAGTGGATTCCCGGTCAACCTGGGCTAGAGCAAGACCCTACCTCAAAAAAAAAAAAAAAAAAAAATCAAAATAGGTTATGTTTCAGAAATTCTTCTTAAACAAATTATTTGGTTAAAAAGAAAATCAAGGTCTGGGGAGATGGCTCAGCAGCTAAAAGCATTTGCTTGCAAAGCCTCCTGGCTTGGGGTTCAATTCCCTAACATCCACATCAACCTGGACACAAAAAGTGGTGCACACACCCGACATTCATTTGCAGAATCACAAGACACTGGCACATGCGTATATAACAGAGACACACATCGCAAATCAACAAACGAAGTAAAGGCTTAAATTTAAGAAGAGAAACAAGTCACAGATAAACAACCGGAAGAGGGCTGGACAGAAAGATCGGTCTATGAGCACTTGCTGTGCAAACAGGTGGATCCCCAAGCACCCAAGTGATACACTAGGTGTGGTAGCACACGCCTGTAATCCCAGCACTGGGAGAGCAGAGACAGAGGATTCCTGCAGCTTACTGATTAGCTAGTCTAGCCATATCCATGAGCTTGAAGTTCAGTGAGACCCTGTCTCCAAAATAAAGTAGACAGCAACTGAGGAAGGCATCTGGTTTTGATCTGTCCCTCACATGCACACATGCCAAAAAAAAAAGTGTTAAATCCAATATACAATGAAAGTTAAATATATATAAAAATAAATGATAGGTTCTGAATACAGTATGAATACTTAGTATTAGTCCACCCATGTAAAAACACCACAAAATTGAAATGAGGTAAAGGAAGAACGTTAAATTTCTTCTTTTCCACACCAATTAATTAATGCTACTTAAAATTGGGAGATGAAGGGAAACAAACTTGGTATTTCATATTTAATAATTTGTTTTCTTTGTACTAGAAGGATATCCGTAGAACTCAAATCATCTGAAGCAAACAAATACTTGAGTTCAATTTCACTCATTTTTCTTGTATTAAATTTAAGTAAAAATAAATTTAGTAATCATTTTATACCATAAAGTATAAAATCTCACCAATTCATGTTGCTGTATGTATTTGTATATAGGAAGATATCTCAAATAATATTTACCTAATGTAAATGTCATCTATTTCTCAATGTCTTTATTTAATGTCAATGATATGGAGTGATTTTGGCCTTTTAGTTTTCTTCTTCGGAGTCATCTTTAAATTGTAAAGTCTACTGTTGTGTATTAAATATTTTAAAAAGTTATATGCTGAAGCTATGACTATATTTGGAAATAGGGCCTTAGTTAGGTAATCAAGTGTCAAATGAGGTCATAAGGGTAGAGGCCCACCCAATATAACACCTTTTTATGTGGAAAAACTTGAAAACTTGAGAACATAATGAGGTGTATTCTACAGGTCAGAAGTTCTTACCAGGAAACAGTAGGAAAAAAAAACAAAACCCAATGACGACAAAAACTCTCCCTAAAAGACATAAGTACTATTGCAGCTTCTTTATGGTACAGATTATGTTGAGTTTGGTCATCTGTGTTTTAAATATTAGGCAATATGTTATGAGCACTTTAATTTTTTTTTGGTAGTTTTCAATACACTAAACTATTTTTCACAACTATTTTTACCATCATATGGATACAATATAAAAATACATTAAGGCCGGGCGTGGTGGCGTATGCCTTTAATCCCAGCACTCGGGAGGCAGAGATAGGAGGATCACCGTGAGTTCGAGGCCACCCTGAGAATACCGAGTGAATTCCAGGTCAGCCTGGGCTAGAATGAGACCCTACCTTGAAAAACCAAAACAAAAAAAAACATTAAACCAATCCCATTTTATTGAAGGATTTGGCAGCTTCTAATTTTTTAGTAAATACAAAGTGATGAAGGTGTATTTGTGCATATGTACCCTTGTGTATGTCTTTAAGATATGTTATACAATTCGTTTTGTATTTACCTAAAACAATTTTTCAAATATAATAATCTACATGAATGTCTTCTCTAAAACTTACCCGTTTCTTTTTCATATTTCCATCTGGCAGAGGAAAATGGTCTTCTAGAAACTCACCCAAGGTAATCAAGATTTTTTCCTTGAATTTTTTAATTCTAATTATTTTAGTTTTCAGCTCATTAAATATTCTAATAAAAAAGAGAATTAAGAGAAATATTTAATTAATAATATACAAGGCCACATGTACCTGGTTATTCATAAACTTGATCAGAAACTATTGAAACTTCATTCGATTCAACCAAATAACTTGCTTTATGAAAATAGTTTTTTTGTTTGTTTGTTTTTGGGTTTTTAAGGTAGGGTCTCACTCTAGCCCAGGCTGACCTGGAATTCATTATGTAGTCTCAGGGTGGCCTCCAAGTTGGTGATCCCTCCTATCTCTGCCCCCTGAGAGCTAGTATTAAAGGCATGTACCACCATACCTGGTGAAAATAGTATTTTATATAACATGCAGAGAAACTAACAGTACAAGTTAAGCCATTCATAAAAGATTACATAAACTAGAGCTGGGGAACTGCATTAACAGGTAAAGTACTTGTTTGCAAAGCCTGCTGGACAAGGTTCAGTTCTCTACGACACACATAAAACCAGCAGCACAAAGTGGTATGTGCATCTGGAGTACAGTATAGTGGCAAGATGCCCTGACATAACCATATACTCTCTCTTCCTTTCACCCTCCTCACAAATAAATAAATAAATACATAATTTTAAAGTTTATACAAACTAAAAGCTGGCAAAGCTCATGATTTCTGATATGATCTGCCTTTTTATCTATATTTCATCTAAAATTTACTTTCTCAAAAAATGTTTCTATTTTAAAGCCAGGCTTGGTGGTGCACGCCTTTAATCCCAACACTCGGGAGGCAGAGGTAGGAGGATGACTGTCAGTTCGAGGCCACCCTGAGACTACATAGTGAATTCCAGGCCAGTCTGGACCAGAGTGAGACCCTACCTCAAAAAAACAAAAAAAAAAAAAAAAAAGTTTCTATTTTAAAAATTGAGATCACAGAATTAGTTACCTTGATTCAGAACATGTCCCAACCTGATTTTTCAATTCACCATGTAATAAATTAAGAGAGTCCATTATTTGTTCTTGTTCATTCAACCACTGTTGCTCCCTTTAGAAAAGAAAAAGGAAACATGCCAAGTAAAACTTTAAATGCCAACTCTACATTTATCACTAAGGAATGGAATTATAATGTAAATATACCTTTCTAAGTCTTCCTTTAGCTTTTCATTCTTTGATTGAAGAGTAGATAGTACCATTTCAAGATCTTGTCTCAATTTTTGGAACTAAAACAAAAGAATTCAAATTAATTGCTTAGTCTTTAATCTTATAAATGTTTTTTCGAAATAGTAGTTCAATTTTTTTGGGGGGGGGCGATTCAAGGTAGGATCTCACTCTAGCTCAGGCTGACCTGGAATTCACTATGTAGTCTCAGGGTGGCCTAGAACTCATGGCAATCCTCCTACCTCTACCTCCCAAGGGCTGGGATTAAAGGCGTGTGCCCCCACGCCTGGCGGTAGTTCAGTTTGTACACTGGTGTAAGATACTGTAATTCAGAACCAAAATAGTAAACATGGCTACCAGGAAGACTTTCAAAACAGGGAGGTGCAAAGTATTTGGTGGTATTCCAGTCTTAAGAGGTAAATATGAGATGTTTGAGACACATATTTTAATTTCAAGCTGAAGTTACATTAACAGTGTTTTCAGTAATCTGGTAAATTAGGTCCCTTTTCTAATGGCAACATACAAACATGAAACAGACAAATGGATATCACTCATTCATTATTTATTCAACCCATTCTTTTGACCAGCAAGCCTAGTTAAATGAGACAGGGATACAAAGGTAAAGAAAACAAAACAGAGATCCAGAAAAACCAGCAAAATTGTAACTACAGCCAGTGGCATGTGCCATGTACCATTAAAAAAATAATAAATCAAAATAACAGTAAAGTCACAAGGAGCAAGGATTCTTTAGGAATTGAGATATAAAAAGAACTCTTTCATTAGGTAACAGCTGAATAGCAGAAAAGATAAAGGACTGGAGACGGTTCACTGGGTAAGGGCAGTTGCTGCACAAGCATAAAAGCCTGACATGGATCCCAACATTCACAAAAAGCCGAGGATGCCACACATGAATATAACCCAGCGCTGAGGGCGAAGAGGCAAGAGGACCACTGGGCTCACTGCTCAGCCAGTGTAGCTGAGAAAAGCAGGAACTCCAGGTTCTGCGAGGGACTCAGTGTCAGGGAAATAACACAAAAGACTAGTATTCTCCCTTGGCCTACACACACACACAGAGAGAGAGAGAGAGAAAGAGAGAGAGTGGGAGAAAAAAAATTGCAAAAAAGATAGAAGATAAGTGAAATTACTACCTAGTGACTATCCCAGGCAGTGGGAAAAATAAATACAAAGGCCCCAAAGTGTGTTATATCTGACAAGAAAGACTATGTGATTATACTGAGTTGCAATAACCTCTGGACTTTATCAACTATCCTTTTCTTTATAGAATATATGTATATGGTCATTTAGCTACATTTGCCTATTTGTCATTATGAAGAGACTTTAAAACTCAAAACTAGATCCAGGATTCAATTTTAACCACGAACCACTAATACTAGAATAGTTCAAATCTTTAAAAATATTCAGTTTAACAAAAAGTGAAAATGAAAATTTTAATATGGCTTTATAGAAGATCTTATTTCTTTGTCATAAACTAATATAAAACAGTTCTAGTTATAAATTATTTGAGATTACTACAAATTAATAAATGACTTACCTCTTCTTTTCCTAATGTTACCAGAACATCCTCTGTCAGGGGTGTTACTACAAAAAAGAAAAATTATATATATAGTTAGGTAAGTCTCAGCCTGTATAGATGACTTAGTGGTTAAGGTGCTAGTCTGAGAAGCCTAAGGACCCACGTTCGACTCCCTAGAACCCATATGAGCCAGATGCACGTGGTGGCATATGCATCTGGAGCTTTTTTGTACTGGCTAGAGGCCCTGGCATGCTCATTCTCTCTCTCTCTCTCTTAAAAATAAATAAATAAATAAATAAATAAATAAATAAATAAATAAATAAAATATTTATTTTAAAAAGTAACTTTAAAAAATTTAGAACTTTAGAGACTTGTGTAACTGTAATAAAAACCTGAAGGCTTGTGTTACTGGAATTTCAGTAAAGGAGAAAAGGGATGGGAAGAAATTTAAATATGTACAGGGCTGGAAAATGGCTTAGCAGTTAAGGCATTTGCCTGCGAAGCCAAAGGATCCCGGTTCGATTCTCCAGGACCCACGTAAGCCAGATGCACGAGGGGCACATGCATCTGGAGTTCGTTTGCAGTGGCTGGAGGCCCTGGCATGCCCATTCTCTCTCTGTCTGCCTCTCTTCTATCTCTCTCTCTCTGCTTGCAAATAAATAAATTAAAAATAAAAATAAAAATATGTACAGACTGAAAGTTTCTCAAATTTTGCAAAAGACATTAACCTATATATTTAAGAATATGAGTGAACATCAGAGAGGGTAACCGCAAAGAAATCCATCTCAAGATATACTGTAATTCATCTTCTGAAAAATAGACAAAGAAAAGTCTTCACAACAGCATACTCCCTCCAAAAAAAAAAAAATCCTATGAGAGAGAAACTATAAACAACAACTTTCCTATTAGGAACTAGGGAAACATAACATATTTTTCAGGTGTCAAAGAGTTAACGCTGAATTGCCTTTTCAGTGAAAATAGTTTGTGTACGAGGAAGAAATAAAGCCACTCTTAGACAAAACTTAACAGTCACTAACATATCAGTTCTTTGAAGTTCTTGAGGAGAAACAATAAGAGGGAGTTTCAGAATGTTAGAAAGGAAGAAAAAATATGGAATGAAGTTCCATGAATCTTATTATTGCAAGAAATAAATTCTGCCAACAACTTGAGAAAAGCTCTGACTGAAGTAGATGCAGCTCCTTAGTAATGGAACCAAGAAGAATCCATCATTGTAATCTTAAGGGGACAGAGCTAAGCTCTGTACAGATTCCTGACCCACAGAATCGTTAAGTTTAATGTGCAGATTCCTAACCTTCAGAAACTGTGAGATAATAAACATGTTTTCTTTTATGCCACTTTGTTGTGTGCATTATGTTCCTAACTCTAAAATTCATACGTTGAAATCTAACACTACTACTTCAGAATGTGACTGTATTTGGAACTGGGTTATTTAAAGAGGCAATTAACATGAGGTCATTAGGGTGAGCACCAATGCAATGAGATTAAGAGACAGAAGGAAGACCACATGCAGACAAAAGAAAAAGATGGTTTCTAAAGTTTGGTTAAGTATTCTCAAAAGGCCCCAAGACTGGCTTACTGGAAGGTGCCATGGACCTTTTTTTGGAGACAAGGTCTTATGAAAGGTCATTAGCATGCTTTTGAAGGGGATTGTGGGACCTTGGTCTCTTCTACTGTGACACTAATGATTTGAACACTCTGTTCTGCCACATGTACCCACCACTGTCATCCAGCACCCCTACCACAAATGAAAATAGATGCACCCAACCATGGACTGGAACTTCTAGTACCTTTTAGTCTGAAGTTACTTATTGCAGGTATTTTCTTAGTAAAGAAAACCTAACAAAATAATGTTCATCTAAAGGTAAGGAGAATCCCCAAAGAAACCAACCTTACTAATGACTTGAATTTAGAATACTAGCATTCAGAAATATGAGAAAATAAACTTCCATTGTTTAAGCCACAAGTCCATAGTATTTTGTAAGACCCTTGGTTACAAATTAATACAAAAGTCATGATTCCATATATGACCCATAATCAGGAACATATATAATCACGAGCTGAACATATAATCCTGGCATAATATACATGATAAGAAGGAAATAAAGCTGAGCACAGGCCAGGCAAGGTGACACACACTTATAATCCTAGCACTTGGAGACAGGAGATAAGACAATTACAAATTCGAAGACAGTCTAAACTATAAAGTGAGACAATGCCTCAAAGAGTAAAATCAGAATAAAAGATAGTAAAGCCATTTGAGACCACTAACATTCTAACAGCTGACTGAGAGCAGCCTTGGAACTCTCAGGCGTACTTCTGTGATGGCAACAGGATATATAATCTAAAGCAAATTTAAAAACCACAACTGTAAACCATTACATGCCTACCTGAAGTACTCAAATTAAAGGCTCTGAGGTAGTATTGAAGATGTGGAACAAATGAGGAATTTGCATGAAAAAAGTAATTAAAACAAGAATGTGGACAAAACTACCTAGGAAGAGAATAATTAGACAGCCTAGAACTACTGCTTGGGGAAATCATCAAAACTGGCGTAGAGAATAAGCTGAGGAAGAGGAGTAAGAGTGGAAGTTGAGGAAGCCAAAGGAAGAAGAAAAAGAAGAAAGGTGTACTGTGAGAAAAAAAAGTGTACACTCCAAATAGACATATATGGTCCAAATATGCTTAGCCTCTCAATTAAAAAAAAAATCTACTAATTAGGTATTACAACTAGAAAAATTTAAAACATCTTCAGATAAAGGCAAAAAAATATATATTTGGCTCCAGTTGGAAAAGTCAAGAGATAATGCAAAAACCATACAACCTGTATGTAAATAAGTACATTAAGTTTCATTCATTATTAATTTATGGGAATTCTACTGAATACAAGACAGTGTCTCTGAGGGTAAGATAATGAATATTGTAGTTTTTATAGTCTAGGTTACAATATAATCTAAGACTGATATATTATCTAGAATAAAATTTAAAAAATGTAAAACACAGAAAAGTGGTGCAGTTTCCTAGTATGAATAGAACTTGGACAATTTTGAGGACAAATGGATCTTGTAATTATTCTTGCAGTTATTAATTTAATTTGCCATTAAGTTGTCTACAAAAATACAAACCCCCAAATAATCTTACTTTCAAGAGTTTTTTTGTGCCATTGACCAAGTTCAGCAGTCAAACATTTCACTTGCATAATTAGTAATGAGAGCTATAAAAGAGTAAGAGACAAAGTTATTTCTTATGGAATACTGGCAACTATTCATAGATGTAAATGATAACATACTTTAATACGAGTTCTAACGTAAGTAGGTAACAAAATAGCACCAGTAAATCATTAAATATCATTATGAACACAATAAATTACCTATTACACCAATGATAAAGTTTTCTATTAAAAAATAATGAATTCTGGACTGGAGAGATGGCTTAGCAGTAAGGCGCCTGCCTCCTAAGCCTAAGAACGCTGGTTCCAATCTCCAGCGGTTCCAATCTCCAGGTCGCACGTTTAGCCAGATGCAGTGATGCAAGGGTGCAATGCCGCACTTGACCACAAGGGGGCGCACTCATCTGGATTTCGTTCACAGCAGCTAAGAGACTGCTGGCGCGCCCATCTCTATCTGTCTTCCTCTCCCTTTGTCTCTCTCGAAAAAAAAATAATAATAATGAATTCTGAGCTAGAAAGATAGTTTAGTGAGTAAAGCACTTGCTGCACAAGCATGAGAATTTCAGTTTATAACCCCAATACCCCTATAAAATGCCAGGCATGATGATGCATGCCAGTAATCCCAGTGCTGGGGAGACAGAGGTGGGAATCCCTTGGGCTTACAGGTTAGCTCATGTGGCCAAAGCAGTGAGCTTTGGGTTCAGTGAGAGACCCTGCCTCAAAGAATAAGATGGAAAGCAACTGAGGAAGCCACCTACATTGACCTTTGGAGCCACTCACACACATACAAATATATATATCCAGGGGCTGGAGAGACAGCTTAGCCGTTAATCCACTTGCCTGAGAAGCCTAAGGACTCATGTTCAGCTCTCCAGATCCCATGTAA
Source organism: Orientallactaga sibirica (assembly GCA_036365145.1). NCBI lineage: Eukaryota > Metazoa > Chordata > Mammalia > Rodentia > Dipodidae > Orientallactaga > Orientallactaga sibirica. Next base: position 15,678,510 of record JAEOAD010000054.1, read on the forward strand.
GCTAAGCCAAACACACAAAATGTGAAGCAAGCACAACGTCGCACATGCCCACTAGGTGGTGCAAGCATCTGAAGTTCGATTTCAGTGGCTGAGGCCCTGGCATACCAATTCTCTTTCTCTCTGTCTCACTCTCTCTAAAAATAAAAAGAAACACATATCCACATGCACACCACACATGTATAGATGCAAAAAAACCCCACAAGAATTCTGCCTTACCACTAAAACTAAAATAACCTAAGAACATTAAGTTTACTTCCTAAATATGCTTACCTTAAACTAAAAAATAAGATGGAAATATAACAAGACCTTGTCTAAAAATATAAAATAATAGAGCCAGGCGTGGTGGCACACACCTTTAATCCCAGCATTAGGGAAGCAGAGGTAAGAGGATCGCTGTGAGTTCGAGGCCACCCTGAGGTCACATAGTGAATTCCAGGTCAATTTGGACTAGATTGAGACCCTGCCTCGAAAAAGAAACAAACAACAACAACAACAAAAAATAGCATGCTATGTCTTGCCAGGAATTTTAGTCAAATTTAGCTTAAATGTGTTCTTTTACTCTCTATGGCCTTTCAAAAATTTGTAATTGCTTTTAGTTATGCTCTAAAAACAAACTTAAACATATATATGGAGATAATTATGAAGCTGGTTCCACAAGCCACATACATATAAAAACCAATTTTTCTACATATATGTAATTTGCAATTGTATATCCCTTAGCCAGATAAATTATGTAAGTATTTTTGCTTTTTAAATTACAAACCAATGTGAAAATCTGTTGACTGTGACTATAAGATTAGATTCTATGTTTGTTTAAAGTTAAATTTCCTTTGTATCACAAAATTGCTTGTTGAAATAGATCAGAAAAAAAAAAAAAAAAAAACCACGAAGCCAGGTGTGGTGGGACACACCCTTAATCCCAGCACTCGGGAGGCAGAGGTAGGAGGATTGCCTAGAGTTCGAGGCCACCCTGAGACTACACAGTGAATTCCAGGTCAGCCTGGGCTACAGTGAGACCCTACCTTGAAAAATTAAATAAAATTAACAAAATGAAAGCATGAATAAAAATTCATTTGCATACATTTGAAATCATTAGCAAAAGAAAGCTTAATGTATGACAAAAGGTTTTAGGAACTATAAAGTGATTTTAAAACGTGTTTGCTAGGGGCAGGAGAGATGGCTTAGTGGTAAGGCGCCTGCCTGTGAAGCCTAAGAACACCTGTTCAAATCTCCAGGTCCCAGGTTTAGCCAGACGCAAAAGTGACACAAGGGTGTAATGCCACCCTTGCCCACAAGGGGGCGCACATGTCTGGAGTTCATTGGCAGCACTGAGAGGCTCTGTCTCTGTCTCTCTCTCTGTTTCCCTCAAATTAAAAAAAATGTTATTGCTAGGAAGAAATAACTTTAAAAAAAAATAATAAACCAGGTAAAACTGTGAGAAAGCCATATCACTTCTGTTTAAACATATGAAACTACCAATATTCCTTTCTTTTGAGCATGTGTGAGTGATATGCATGTGGGCACATATGTGTGTATATGCATGTGGAGGACAGATGTTGGCATCATGTATCTTCCTCAATTATCCTCCACATTATTTTTTGAGACAGGTTGGCTCATTGACCCCAAAGATCATTGACTCATCTAGACTAGCTAGCCAGCAAACTTATATGGCCCCCTCCGCAGCACTGGGATTGTAGGCACATACCACCACACCTAGCTTTGATATGGGTTCTGGAAATCTGAACTCAGAGATCCTTTGGTTTTGCAGGGAAACGCCTTAACTGCCAAGCCATCTCTCCAGCCCAATTTTTACTTCTTTAACTACATTACTATATTACTACATTACAGGCCTTAGCTTGTCAAAGACCAGTAGGACTTTATATCTGATCCTGCTTTAAAATTAAACAACACATTATAAAACATAAAAATAATAGCAGTATTTCTAAAGTAATTAAGCACAAAAGATTGAGAAATTCTATCATTTCTCAGTTAAAACTGTCTGTTTTTGAAAACAGACTGAAGCCAGGCATAGTGGTATATATTTGTAATTTCAGCACTCAGGACGTAGAGGCAGGAGGATTAGCAGTACAAAGCCAGCCTCAGTTACATATCAAGTTCAAGGTCAGCATGGGCTTACATCACATACTGTCTCAAAAACACAAAAACCAGAAAATGGATCGAGATGAAATGTGCTAACAAAGAAAGGCCTGAAACTGCTATTTTTGGAAAATGTCTGCTTATCCTGGCCTTTGAGTCAAATTTGTGAATGTAGTTATTTCAAGATGGTTCCTGTGATGGTTAAGTTCTGTTGTCAACTTGATCTATTTAGTAATCCACAGATATTCCATTTGTTTGGGCCTCTGAGGTTGCTTCCAAGAAGGATTAACTGAAGGAGGAAGTCCTTTCCCCAGAGGGAACCCTTCCCCCAGACTGAGTGGCCCTCAGGGAGGGGGGCTTTATGTATGGAAGCTCTGGAAGAAAAGAGCCCCTTCCTCCCACCTGGCTGCCTGTGCTGCTTGCTGGTGGGTGCTTCATTGGCACTTGCATCTATCCTGTCCAGCTACCCTTCACTGGCTTTGGAACCAAGTTTCCTCAGCCTTCCAAAGTGGACTAAAGACCAGCAGCTCTCCAGGAAGCCTTCAGGCCTGCAGCACTGGACTGGGAGTGCTGAGGCCTCCAGCCACATGGACTGACTGAGCAGCTACTGGGCTCCTTAATGCTCAAGCCTTCAGACTGTTATTGTTGGATTGCCATAAGCAAAACCAATAAACTCCCTTTTTGACACAATTCATTCTATTGGCCCTGCTCCTCTAGAGAACCCTGATTAATACAGTCCCCAACAACCAAACTATAAACTATTTGTGCAAAGAATATAGTTTTGCTGAATGCCTGCTTACCATTTGGTATCTTTAGATTGTTTCCATTATTTTATTTAGAATATTTCTCCTAACTCTTAGAGCAAGGAGTTTTCCAATGTTTAAGAATACAGATATTGGGCTTGGGAGATGACTTAATAGTTAAAGTGCTTGTTTAAAAAGCCTGCTGACCCAGGTTCGATTCGCCAGTGCCCACATAAAGACAGATGCACAAAATGGCGCATGCACCTGGAGTTTGTGTGCAGTGGAAAGAAGCTGTGGCGTGCCCATATTCCCTCTCTCTCCCTCTCCCCGCTTTCCCCTCCTCACAAATAAATAAAAATATTTTAAGAAAAAAAGAATACAGGTATTAACAAAGCTGCTATATTTGTGATGAATATAAACAGATATATTTTTCCAAAAATAATGAATTCTCCTTAGCTATTGTTCAGGGAGAAAGATAAATACATACCTGAGCATTTGAATTAGTGAGTGTCTCAGTTCCAAAAAGCGATAATTTATTCTGATACTTCATTCAAAAAGCAAAGAAAAACAAGTCATGTAATAATCCATAGACAATTCTCCTCTCCTCTTCAATACAATGATCATTTTAAAACAACATACAAATTATTCTAAGAGTCTAATTAAATTTCTCACTTTTCAAGCAAGATAATCACAAAGGCAGTCAAACAGTTTCCAAAGTGAATATAACAAAAGGAAAAGGAAAGGCTGGATATGTAGCTAAGTGGTTCCATCTCTTGTCCCGGGGGAAGTGGCAGGAGTGAATACTAGAATGAAAGGGAAAAAAGAAAAATAGAACCTAACAGCTAGTATGGAGTAGAAGCTACATAATGGGAACAAAACAGGAGATAAGAGAATAAGAGGTAAAGTACTACAAAAAAATAAAATAAGGCCAGGTGTGGTGGCGCACGCCTTTAATTCCAGCTCTCGGGAGGCAGAGGTAGGAAGATCACAGTGAGTTCGAGGCCACTCTGAGACTACATAGTGAATTCCAAGTCAGCCTGAGCTAGAGTGAGACCCTACCTTGAAAACCAACCCCCCCCAAAAAAATTAAAAAAGAAAAAGAAAATAAACCAAAAATTTAGTTAAGATCATGAGAAAATCAACTCTTCAAGAGACATTGTATTAGTGGCCTACACAAAATCCAACTCTTGGGCTGGAGGGATGGCTTAGTGGTTAAGGCATTTGCCTGCAAAGCCAAAGGACATCAGTTCAATTCCCCAAGACCCACATTAGCCAGATGCACAAGGAGGCACATACATCTGGAGTTCGTTTGCAGTGGCTAAAGGCCCTGGAGCACCCATTCTCTCTTTCTCTCTTTCTCTGTCAAATAAATAAATAAGTAAAACTAAAAAAAAATCCAACTCTTAATAATGATATATCTGAGGTAAAAATCTGAATAGTTTAATTACTATTTATTCTTATTTCTAATTTGAGTACTTTTCTATAAAATGTTTGAAGTTGTTTTTATACTGAAATAATACAAAAAAGATTATGTAAGTTACCTAGTAGAGACATTAATGATATAATGTACCAAAGAATTTATATTTAAAATGATTTTTTACAAAAAGCCTCCTTTAAAAAAAAAAAGTTCCAGGCTGGAGAGATGGCTTAGCGGTTAAGGTGCCTGCCTGCCTGCTAAGCCTAAGAATGCTGGTTGGATTCTCCAGGTCCCACATTTAGCCAGATGTAACGTGGCACAAAGGCACAATGGTATACTTGTCCACGAGGGTGCATGCACATCTGGAATTCATTCACAGGGGCTGAGAGGCCGCTGGCATGCCCATTCTCTATCTGTCTGTCTGTATCTCTCCAAAAAAAAAAAAAAAAAAAAAAGAGTTCCTTTAATCTGCCCTTCAGAAACACTTTACAGAAAGAACAGGATGTTACATGTTTCTGACACACTATAGTATGTTAAACACAACAAATTTTGCCAATAATGAGGTTCTATCTCACAAAAACAAAAAGTATATAATTTCTAGCTCACCATTTGCTATATTAATTCATGTTTTCACTCAATTATTTGTTCTCCAAACTTTTTTTGTTTGTTTGTTTTTGTTTTTCAAGGTAGGGTCTCACTAGCCCAGGCTGACCTGGAATTCACTATGTAGTTTCAGGGTGGCCTCAAACTCACAGCACTCCTACATCTCTGCTTCCTGAGTGCTGGGATTAAAGGCATGTGCCACCATGATCAGCCAAACTTCTAAATTTCTATTTTGGGTAATCCAACCAACCAGCTACGGGCCTAGACCATGTACCTGAAACAATCCATGGCAGTTCTATCTAATTCATTCACTTTTGGGTCCTTTTGTGCCCTCCTCTGTAATGTCTCTTGATTCCATCCTTCTTGCAATGATAGGATTTAGGCCTCCCCATTACTTAACAGGATGCTTCAGACTCGGTTAAACATTCCTCTGAAGTGCAGTTTTTGCACTTTTACCTTAATATTGCAAATATCACATTACATACAATATAATATATAGTTATTGCCTCCATAAGATAATCTCCTTGAGAGCAGGAAGTGTTACATTTTGTTTTCTATAACTTATCTAGAATAAAATTTCTTTTCTTTTTTTTTTTTTTTTTTTTTTTTTTTTTGCTTTTTCAAGGTAGGGTTTCACTCTGGCCCAGGCTGACCTGGAATTAACTATGTAGTCTCAGGGTGGCCTCGAACTCATGGCGATCCTCCTACCTCTGCCTCCCAAGTGCTGGGATTAAAGGCGTGTGCCACCACGCCCGGCTAGAATAAAATTTCTTAAATGAGTTCCTATAAGTCTAAGAGCTATCTAAATGATTATCATATATAAAAATAGCTTTGGGAACTAGTATTCTTTCCTGTCTATTCTAGGAATTGATTTAAGTCTCATGTAGATTTATCACTTTTATCTCTTGACACTTACTTTCTCCATGTCTTCCCACATTTCTTCACATTCTTTCATAAGTTCTTCTTCAGTGTCTATAGTAACTTCCACATCTGTAGTACTATCTGGATCAAGATCTTGCTGAGTCACTGACGTGTCCATTATGATTTTCTTTGCCTTACTAGAAACAGTAAAAGTAAAAAGTATTAAACAAGAACCTGCAGATACTCGTCTAGATGCTCAAAATATAGCAGTGAGCACAATGGACAAAAATCCTTGATAATGACAGGAAAACACTAAGGCACAGTATGGTAGGGATATGTGAGTATAGTCATTATTTAAATAGTATAGACATAACTGAAAAAGAAAATTAAAAACAGAATTGTTATCTGGACCAGAAATTCCACTACTGGGTATATATTCAAAGGAAAGGAAGACAATATGTTGAAGAAATTATCTACATTCTTACATTAATCACAGTCCTGTTTCACAATAGCATGTGGTTGAGCTTGGCAAGCCTTATATTATATATCAAAAAAAAAAAAAAAAAAAAAGCAACACATCTTTTCACATACATGTGGAAACTAAAGAAGTTGATATCATAGAAGTAGAGAGCAGAATAGTGGCTACCAGGAGCTGAGAAGGATAGAAACAGAATGGAAAAAAGATGCTTAATGGGCATAGGAAATGTCTTCTAATATTCTATAGTATAGTATAGGACAACAGTGGTTGACAACAATCAATTATATATTCCCAAATAGCTAGTAGGGGGCTGGAGAGATGGCTTAGCAGTTAAGGCGACTGCCTGCGAAGCCTAAGAACCCAGGTTTCATTCCCCAGTACCCACATAAGCCAGATGCACATGGTGGCCCAGGTATCTGGAGTTCATTTACAGTGGCTAGAGGCCCTGGCACACACATTCTCTCTCCCTCTCTACCTCCCTCCATCCATCTAATAAATAAGTAAAAAGAAGAGAACAATAGCTAGTAGAGAGGGCTTCCAGTGTTTCAAACACAAAGAATGATAAATGTTTGAGGAATGATATGTCAATTATTCTGATCTGATACACTTGAGTTGAAATACCACATTATACTTCACAAATATGTACAATTATCACATGTCAATTAAAAATTTTAAGAAGAAATGTCACTATGTAAATTGGTGGGATAAAGCTATTATGAGTTTTAAAAAAGTCTTTCTTGCATGGAGCTTATTCTAGCTAAGGAAAACAGACCTGAAATGAAAAATCCATATACTATAGTATATCAAATGCATAAATGCCATGGAAGAGCATGAGGCAGACAAGAAACAGGCAGTGCTAAAAAGGGAGAAGTCGGCTGTAAGATAAATATACACACAAAAAAATTAAACAAATTAAAAATTCTTCAAATAATGAGAAGTTTTAAACTGTTTAAACCTGTTTCCAAGGAGTAATAGATGGTAATAAAGTGTGGTGTCACTGAGATTTAAAGTTGGGTTATTTAAAGGAGGAAGGCCAGGCATGGTGGCACACGCCTTTCATTCCAGTACTTGGAAGGCAGACACAGGAGGATTGTTGTGAGTTCAAGGCCAGCTTGTGACTACAGAGAGAGTTCCAGGACAGCATGGGCTACAGTGCGACCCTACCTTGAACAAAAATAAATCAATAGATAAAATAAAGGAGGTAGGTGGAGGAATAATAAACAATCAGGAAGTCTATCTTTTAACATCAAATGCAAATCAGAATAAATACCATCCCAAAGTATTTATTCATATGGAATTTTAAAATTGTATAACCAATAACTTATCAAGAAAAGTCCTAAAACGGACCTAAATAAGGTAGAACATATCATATTCACAAATAGGAAGACACAATACTGTAAAAATGTTAATTCTTGGGCTGGAGAGATGGCTTAGTGGTTAAACACTTGCCTGTGAAGCCTAAGGACCCCCATTCGAGGCTTGATTCTCCAGGTCCCACGTAAGCCAGATGCACAAGGATACACACGCATCTGGAGTTTGTTTGCAGTAGCTGGAGGCCATTCTCTCTCTCTCTTTCTCTCTCTCTCTCTCTCTTTCCGTGCCTATTTCTGTGTCTTTCTCACTCTCTCTCAGATAAATAAATAAAATTAAAAAAAAAATTTAAATGTTAAATCTCCCCAAATTGACATACTGAATCAAATAAAATCCTAAATAGCTGTTTTGGGGACTCCTGACAAGCAAATCCTAAAAGTTGTATGGAAAAGAAAGAGATCCAAAATCAGCAGTCATTAAAAATAAGAAAGGAAGCCTGGAAAAATGGCTAAATGGTTAAGGTACTTGACTACAAAGCCTAATGACCCGGGTTTGATTCCCCAGTACCCACATGAAGCCAGATGCAGAAAGTGACACACATGTTTGGAGTTCATCTGCAGCCACTAGAGGCCCTGGCAATGATATTCTCTCCTTCCCTCTCTCCTTGCAAATAAATTACAAAAAAAGAAAAGAAAGTTGCTGAGTGTGGTTGTGCATTCTTTTAATCCCAGCATTTGGGAGGCCAAGGCAGGAGGATTGCTGTGAGTTCAAGGCCACCCTAAGACTACATAGCCTGGGTTAGCTACATAGCTGCCTCAAAAAAATTATGGCTCACATATAACTGTATTGTTAAGTATGGAACTGGCACATGAATAGGTAACATGAAACATAATACAAACCCTTTCTTAATGTTTCAGACACACATGTATATAGATCTTAGACATATGTCAAAGAGACAATTTAAGGAAAACTAACCCAGATATAGGTACACATTTTATACAATATTTAAATATAAATATATAAATATAAAATAGTATTTTTGAGGATATCAAAGTTCATTTTTTCAATATAGTATCTTAATATTAATTTCAACTGGTCAAAATCTACCTCATTCTTTTAAACAAAATGCAGTATTCAGGGGGTAAAATAAGCCTAAATTCCTATCAATGTTTACAACCCTCTTTTCCCCTCAAAACTCCAAAATCGAGATCTTCTTTTTTTTTTAATCTTAGAAAATAAGGAAGGTCTTGCTAAGCACACACACACAAATCTTTAGTCAAAGTTCTTTTAATTTCTGCATGGACAAAGGTCTCATCAACAGTTAAAATTTAAGCCGGGCGTGGTGGCGCACGTCTTTAATCCCAGCACTCAGGAGGCAGAGGTAGGAGGATCGTTGTGAGTTCGAGGCCACCCTGAAGCTTCATAGTGAATTCCAGGTCAGCCTGGACTACAGTGAAATCCTACCTCAAAACAACAATAACAACAATAACAACAAAAAAAAAGTTAAAATTTAAAACCCATACTTTTTATTTATTTATTTATTTATTTATTTATTTTATTATTATTATTATTTTGGTTTTTTAAGGTAGGGTCTCGCTCTGGCCCAGGCCAACCTGAATTCACTATGTAGTCTCAGGCTGGCCTAGAACTCACAGTGATCCTCCTACCTCTGCCTCCTGAGTGCTGGGATTAAAGGCATGCGCCACCACGCCTGGCTAAAACCCATACTCTTAAAAAAGAACCTTTATTCATCAAGCCAAGACCCAATTTCCTTAATGTATAATATGTGCCTATAACTTAATAAAAATACCTAAACACAAAAACAAGGATGGGGACATGGCTATTGGTGAAGTGTTTGCTATACAACCATGAGTTTGGGTCTCATTGCCAGGCACGCCTATGACCCCAGTGCCAAGGAGGTGGCTACAAGGAATCCCCAAACTGGTGACCTGAAAATTCAGCAAGACATGTCTTAAAGAATAAGGTGAAGAGCAACTGAGGAGAACATCTGACATTGACCACTGGCCTCCACACACATATAAACATGCACACACAAACACACACACATCAAACACATAGACGTGCAAAATACAAACAACAACAACAAAAAAACCCAGAACCTGGGCTGGAAAAATGGCTTCATGGTTAAGGCGCTTGCCTGCAAAGCTTAATGGCCCTGGTTCGATTTCCCAGGATCAGTGTAAGCCAGATGCACATATGTCTGAAGTTCATTTGCAGCTGCTAGAGACCCTGATGCGCCCATTTTCTCTCTCTCTCTCTGTAAAAAATAATAAAATATTTTTAAAGCCGGGCGTGGAGGCGCACGCCTTTAATCCCAGCACTCGGGAGGCAGAGGTAGGGCATCACTGTGAGTTCAAGGCCGTCCTGAGTGAGACTACATGGTGAATTCCAGGTCAGCCTAGGCTAGAGTGAGACCCTACCTCAAAAAAAAAAAAATTTTTTTAAATAGCGCTAGAGAGATGGCTTAATGGTTAAGGCATTTACTTGTGAAGCCTAAGAACCCAAGTTCAATTCTCCAAGACCGTCTAAGCATATGGTGTGCACAGGGTGGCACACACTTCTGGAGTTCCTTCCTTTGCAGTGCTAGAGGCCCTGACACGCCCATCCTCCCTCCCCCGCCTCTTTCTCCCTCTCTCTAATAGACAAATAAAATATTTTTAAAAATATTTTTTGAAAAAATGCAAAACCTAGTGCAGTGCTTCTCAAACTAGGAAAAAAAAAAAACTCCAGCAGCCATGGGGAACTGGGTGTTACCTGTAATCCCGGTGCAGAGGAGGGGATGATAGGAGGACCACGCGAGGTCATTAAAACACTTTATCAACATGCAAAATTAATGCAAACAAAAAACAGGCTGACAGAATGACATGTTGAAGCCCATAACACGGTTAAGGAGACGACAGCCAAGATCAGGGTGACCAGGCTTTTGCGGAAACCCTGCCCGGCCCCGCGCTCTCCCGCCCGGCCGCCGCTCACCGTCCGCCACGCGCAGCTCCCACCCACCTCGCCTTCACCAACGTCCTCTGGCCTTCCGCGCTCCCTAGCCCCGGGCCGGGGTCTGTGCGCGCGCTGCTCGATGATTGGCTCTGCTCCTACACGCTGCAGCCAATCGGGACTCGGCTCGGGCGCAGCCACGGTGGAATTCGTCGCGCCTTCTCTGACGTGTACGACAACATGGCGGCCGAGAGCGGCAGCGACTCGCAGGTGAGGAGAAGACGGCGGCGCGATACGGAGGAGGCCGAGGAAGCCGAGAGGGCGGAACTCAGAGAGAGAGAGCGAGCAGCGGCCTTGGCGGCGGCCCCGGAAAGCGAGGCGGACGAGGATGAAGAGCGCTGGGTTGGGCCTTTACCCGTGGAGGCGACGCTGGCTAAGAAGAGGCGAGGTGGGTGGCCCGGGCGGACGCGAGCGCCGCTAGGCCGCCCTGCCGGCCGGCGTTCGTCCCCGCGGGCCGCGGCCCTCCCCGAGACGCGCTGCGGACGACGGATCACGCAGCCGTCGGGTCGATCTCGTAGATGCTAACTAGCTGCGTGCCTGTGTTTCTTTGGGGTTTGCTGCTCTCAGACCTGACAGCGGCCAGTGAAGAAGGAATTTCTGATTCTGAATTTAGTTATTTAGTTTAGCAAGTGTGGAAAAGACTATTGGTTCTCTTTGGTTCCCCGGAAATAAGTTTTGAACATTGCATGTGGACACCTTTATAGTGCATGATCTTTTTACAGTAACCTTTGCCTTCATATCACTTGCTATTGTTTGCATATTTATTCTTGTGACTTTCTGACTAATGGTTCTTTTTCATGGCATAGCCTGTTAACAATCTTAAAGGCTGGGCTGAAGAAATGGTTCAGCGGTTAAGGCAGTTGCCTGCATAGCCTAACGACCCTGGTTCGATTTCCCAGTGCCCACGTAAAGCCATGTGCATAGTGGTGCATGCATCTGGAGTTTGTTTGCAGTACCTGCAGGCCCTGGCACACCTATTCTCTCTCCCTGTCTCTTTTCTCTGCTTGCAAATAAATAAAGAAAAATATTAAAAACAAGCCCTTAAAAGACTAAGGAAGGAGATTCCATTCTTTTTCCTGTACTAATAAATTTTCATGTCCACAGAAAAATCCTGGGTCACAGTTTTTTTTTGTTGGTTTGTTTGTTTGTTTGTTTGTTTACCAAACAAAAGTCTGGTTTTCAAGTCATACTCTGGAGAAAACGTGAAGCATTTTCAACTCTAAAGTGGAATAGTAACAGATTTTTTTTTAATCAAAAAATTTTAAAGTGGGGAAGGGAATGCTTTGTTTTTTAAAGTAGGAAATGTTTTCCTTAAACGTTTAAGACAAAAATGTGGTATTTCTAAGATCAAACTGACTTGAAAACTACTACTAAAAACTGTAATTACTCGGGCTGGAGAGATGGCTTAGTGGTTAAGCGCTTGCCTTATGAAGCCTAAGGACCCCCTCTTGAGGTTCCATTCCCAATACTCACATAAGCCAGATGCAGTGGCTAGAGGTCCTGACATGCCCATTCTCACTCCTTCCCCCCTTCTCTCCCCCTTTCCCTCTCTCTGTCTCTAATAAACATAATTGAAAGCTGAATATGCTGGCTCATAACTATAATCCTAGCACTTCGAAGGCTGAAGTAGGAGAATTGATGTTAGTTTGAGGCTAGCCTGAGCTACAAAGTGAGTTTCAGGTCAGGCAGAGACTGAGAGACCCTGCTTCAAAAAATAAATCAAAAGTTGGGCGTGGTGGTGCATGCCTTTAATCCCAGCACTCGGGAGGCAGAGGTAGGAGGATCACCATGAGTTTGAGGCCATCCTGAGACTACATAGCTAATTCCAGGTCAGCCTGGACCAGAGTGAGACCCTACCTTGAAAAACCAAACCAAAAAAAAAAAAAAAAAAAAAAAAAAAAAACTAGCTGCTTAATAATTATAAATTTCTAAAAATGGAAACAACCCCTTTAACATGGTCTCTGAATATTGGGCTTCTGTGTATATATTTTCACAATGACATAACATGATTATATGTTACTACCTTTAATTAAACTGTCTTAAAAATATTTATTTGCAAGGAGAGAGAGAGAGAGAGAATGGGTGCACCAGAATTCCAGATGCATGCACTACTTTGTGCATTCGGCTTTACATGGGTGCTGGGGAATGGAACCCAGGTTGTTAAACTTTGCAGGCAAGCACCTTAACCACCGAGCCATTTCTCCAGACCCTAAGCTGTTTTTTTAAGGAGAAGAACTATGTCTTCTTTATGCTAACCATGTGCTCTTGACTTTGTAAAATTGATAATGGCTCATAGTCAAATCAAGATTTCCTTGTGTTCCCTAGCTTATTATTTTTACAGCTGTTTTGCTCCTAGAAAAAAAAATTAAAATACTCTAGAATTTTCTCAGCTCTATTGAGCATTTTATTGTGTTTACATGTTTCAAGCTCAGTATCAGTGACTTAAAAACTATCATTTAAAGTTGCGCTAATTGAGCCGGGCATGGTGGCGCACGCCTTTAATCCCAGCACTCGGGAGGCAGAGGTAGGAGGATCGCCGAGAGTTCGAGGCCACCCTGAGACTACATAGTGAATTCCAGGTCAGCTTGGGCTAGAGCAAGACCCTACCTCGAAAAACCAAAAAAAAAAAAAGATAAAGTTGCACTAATAACTGGGATCTATATAATAGGAAGATAGTTGTGAATTTTCATGAAAATTTTTAAGTAATTTTTTTAATGGCAACTTCATATTAAGCCAGGGCCACTCAACTAATAAGTCTTTGAAATAGCATTGATTTAATACCTGGAATATCTATAGGTACTTCTGAAATAATAAAAGTTACAACTGATATTAACAGACACTGGATTCTTTTTTATTCTTATATGTGAATTGATGGAAATTGAAATTTAGAAGAAAATGCAAAATAGAATTTAGAAAATCCTAAGTAGTGAAAAATATAACATTAAAAGTTCATTTGCTAAAATTAATTTTTACATTTCTTTGGCAGTTCTAGAATTTGAAAGAGTCTACCTTGATAATCTCCCCAGTGCATCCATGTATGAGCGCAGTTACATGCATCGAGATGTGATTACTCATGTGGTATGCACCAAGTAAGTATATCTATTGCACATTATTTTCTTCTCATAAGAAAATTCTAAAAGCTTCATTTATGACCGGAATTACAGAATTTTAGGATTTTATATTCTTGTATTTAATTTTCTAAGTTTTATGTAGTTTAAATTAAATACAGTTCTATGTGCTCTTTCTTATATAAGGACTACATTCTCTAAGACAAACTGTATGTCTCTGTTTATTATTATTTGTGAACTATTTATTTATTTATTTGAGAGAGAAAGAGGCAGATACAGAGAGAGAGAATGGGTATGTCAAGACCTGTAGACATTGCAAATGAATTCCAGGTGCATGTGGCTTTATGTGGGTACTGGGGTACCCAGGTCCTTAGGCTTTGCAGGCAATCACCTTATCCACTGAGGAATCTTTCCAACCCCCTGTGTATGTACTTTTGGAGAGAAAGACCAAGTAGGGGGTGAACCAGGTAATAGAAGACATACTAAGATAGGAATAATTGGAAGTTGGCCTTTTTGGCAGTAAAAAAAAAAATGATGCTAACTAAGACATCCTGGAATTATCATAGGACCTTCAAAATCAATTAATGGAAGGATTAGAAAAAAAATAATGGCAGTAATGTTCTGTTTTTGAACTCATGTCCAGATACTATGCTGAGATTTTTTTTCACAAGTATCTCATTTTATCTAAGAGGCATAAAATTTTTATTTTAAAGATGAGAAAACTAGGGTATAGAAAGAGTAAATGGCTGAAGAAGCTAAAAAAAACTAAAATTCTTGACAGTTTTTATTCCTTCTATAGATTTTTTTTTCAAGGTATGGTCTCACTCTGTAATTCCAGACTGGCCTTGAACTCACCATGATTCTCCTACCTCTGCCTCCCAAGTGCTAGGATTAAAGGTGTGTGCCACCACAGCTGGCCCTTATACAGATTTCTGAACCTGTGAGCTAGAGTAATAGGAGATTTCTTTTTTCCAGTGGGTACCTTAGCTGTGCTGGAATGGAGTCAAATAGGACAAAAGTAGATGGAGAAAAGGAAGCAGATATAGAAATTTGGGTGGTATTGGCAATGAGCATTGAAAGTAGATGAATACTTTGTTCAAATCAATATGTTCTTAATCTCTTAAAGATAATTTCTTCATATTTCATGGATTGGATAATTCTAACAAAATATGGTCCAAATGTGTCAGTTTATAAAACAGCCTTTAGATATTGATAATATTCACACATGTTTGATGATATGTGTGTGTATTTATACATGTATATATACATACATGTATTTATACATGCATACATACATTATATATACATTTTATATATACATACATTTTATATATATATATATATTGTATGTGTATCTCCAAAATCTGTAGAGCTTAACAGAAAGGTTACAGGTTTTGTGGTCAGGCAGATCTAAAAGCCACTCACTCACTGAATCTGGGGCAAGTAAATTTAACATTTTAAAACTATTTCCTGATGTGTAAAATAATGATAAAAATAACCATCTCATAGAGTTGTCAGGATTAAGGTAGTGTGTATAAATTACTTGACAGATACTGGGCTTCAGTAAGTGGTTTCTATTTTTATGTAGCTAATAGGGGAAACTTTTATTTAAAATCATTTTGATTCTTAACCAAAATATTTTTAAAATATGAAACAATTTTATGCTGGATTTTTGTATATGTGAAAGGTATATGTAAACTTCTGAAAAATAATACATTTTCTATTTAAAATAACTGCCTATATGATAAGAAATCCTAAATAAGAAATCCTAAAGTATATTAATTCCTAAAGAAATGTTTTTGTTTGATCTTTTTTTTTTTTTTTTGCTTTGAGACAGGGCTTCACTTACAAAATTGTCCATGTTGGCCTTGAACTTGCAAATTAAAATTAGTTGTTATTACCTATAGTATAGTCTGCATAAAAGACAAACTTAAAAAACAAAACAAAACCTAAGCTCTCTGTGTCTCTCTGTCTTTCGCTCTCAAATAAACAAAAATAAAATAAGAAAATAATAATAAAATAAGAAAAATAAAATAAGAAAATAATAAACTTCTAAAATTTTATATGTGCAGGACAGATTTTATTATTACTGCCAGTCATGATGGACATGTGAAGTTTTGGAAAAAAATAGAAGAGGGAATTGAATTTGTTAAACATTTTCGTAGTCACTTGGGTAAGAATGTCTTTTTTTCTCTTTTGTGTTTTTTTTTAAGCTATTGTAATTAAAGTTTCCTTTAAAAATTTATTTTTCTTTGAATCATGCACAATGTGTTTTGTTGGTATTTACTAGAACGTTTTAATTTGATTTATGTAAACAGGAATTATTGAGAGTATTGCAGTTAGCTCTGAGGGAGCCTTGTTCTGTTCTGTGGGTGATGATAAAGCAATGAAGGTGTTTGATGTAGTGAACTTTGACATGATCAACATGCTGAAACTTGGGTGAGTCTTATTTAACTCAATAAAATAATTTTTAAACCAAGCTTTACCATGTCATAGGTCATTTATAAACAAAATATATTGCCATGCCATCTTAGTTTTTGCTTGGAATAATTGGGATAATTTCTTGCATTGTTGTTTGGAAATTTCTGCTCTGGCAATTTCCACACAGTATCACAACAAACATTCTTTGCTATACTGTACTTACTTTGATAATAGAAAAATTTGTTCCTGTAAAGTTTGTGCATACTTTTGGAATTTGCTAGTGATTTCCAACTTTGGAGTATATTAATACTCAAACTATGTGGATGGTTAATACAGTAAAAGACTGTACTTTGTTTGAAGCACATCTTTTTAAAAGTTAACATGCTAAAAGAGAGATGGATGGTGTGTGTGTGTGTGTGTGTGTGTGTGTGTGTGTGTCTGAAATTTTTGGGACTTGCTTTAGTCTGCCTGAGTAGCATAACCAAACACTTAAACTAACTAGGTGACTTTAAGCAACAGTACTTTCCTAATTTTGAGCAGTCATGTATTAATTATTATAAATCAGGAAAGTATTTATAAAGTGTACTATTATGTGCTATTCTATTTCAAAGTAAGTTATACATATACATAGACTGTTTAATAGACATCAAATGCCTCAGAATATCTTAAGAACCAAGTCTGATTGGGGTTCTTTATCTACCCAGTAGAAATAAATGGGCTGCTATATTCATCTCCTCTTGTGGTTTGGTAGAGCCTCATAAGTTGTCATCATTACATTGATGAGATCAGAAAGAAATATCTAAGTGTTGAGCCTAAATTGCCCAGGATGTTTGTTTTGTTGTTAGGATGTGGAGGAGTTCTTGTACTGACCTTTCTTTTTCAATTCTTCACTGCTTTAGCTATTTTCCTGGACAGTGTGAGTGGATCTATTGCCCGGGTGATGCCATTTCTTCAGTTGCTGCTTCTGAGAAGAGTACAGGAAAGATTTTCATTTACGATGGTCGAGGAGATAACCAACCACTGCATATTTTTGACAAACTCCATGTATCACCTCTCACTCAAATACGACTAAACCCAGTTTACAAGGCAGTGGTGTCTTCAGACAAATCTGGAATGATTGAGTATTGGACTGGGCCACCTCATGAATATAAATTCCCCAAAAATGTGAACTGGGAGTATAAAACTGACACAGACTTATATGAATTTGCCAAATGTAAGGCTTATCCAACTAGCATATGCTTTTCACCTGATGGGAAGAAAATAGCTACAATTGGATCTGATAGAAAAGTTAGAATTTTCAGGTTTTTAACTGGAAAACTAATGAGAGTCTTTGATGAATCATTAAGTGTAAGTGCAATTAAATCAGATTTTACTTCGCTAAAATTGTCTTTATATTTCACTATTTCCTGAAAGGTAATTTTTCTACATAAACATTTAGGTTGATGGTTATTTTCTTTAAGAACATTAAAGGTATTAGCCGGGCATGGTGGTGCACGCCTTTAATCCCAGCACTTGGGAGGCAGAGGTAGGAGGCTCACTGTGAGTTCAAGGCCACCCTGAAAATATAGAGTGAATTCCAGGTCATCCTGAGCTAGAGTGAGACCCTACCTCAACCCCCCCCCTAAAAAAAAAAAAAAAAAACTAAGAACATAAAAGGTACTATTCAGGGCTAGGCATGGTGGCTCATACCTTTAATCACAGCACTTGGGAGGCTGAGGTAGGAGAATGGCTAGATTATACTAAACACACAAATAAACAATATAATTGAATGTGTATCAGGCTCTCTTTTTTTGAGTCTAGAGACAAAACTGTTCTGTAAGATCTTATATTCAAGCCTTGAACCTAGTACAACTTTAGAATTTTGGAGTTGTGTATATTGTACCTTCCCTTATCTAGAAAACTGGAGAAGACTTGAAGTTAACATAAGCATAAAGCAATGATAGAAGTAATGGAATATAGGTGGCTTGTTGTCTACAATGAAGAGTTGGATTTTATTTATACTGTCTGATGTTCTACAAAATGTAAAGATCCTTATGTCTTTTGAAGGCTACAATTGAGTACTCACACAGTAATTATGATGTGACCCACATCTTACATATGAAAAATAAAGCAAATTTCCAGGTTATAAAGAGCATTCATAAATACCTGTTTTTTTATCGGTCATACCACCCATGTCAAAATAACTTTAGTTACTAAAATATGGATTTGTTGTAGTGAGATAGTAAGAGTACATTCAACAACAACAAAAATAACAGTATTTGCTGTATTGCAGATTCATGATCCTTGCACACAGATCTCATAGGCTGTAACTATATCGTTCAACATAAATAGATACTACCATGTGACTCTCCCTTTCTCCCACCCATCCTTCCTTGAGACAGGGCTTCACTCTGCAATTCAGGCTGACCTGGAACTCACTGTGTAGCCTGGGCAGTTCTGCTTTCAGTCTTTCAAGTGCCAAGGTTGTAGGCATCAACTGCCATGTGCAGGTGCCATGATTGGTAAGCCTTTGGTGTGTTTACACCAAATAGAGATACGCTAAACATATAGTACATGTAAGATTTCAAGGAAATAGAATACCTTCTCAATTTTCAAAATTGTTATAGAAATAATATTTTGGAAATATAAGGTTGAATAAGACTTGAAAACAAATTCCACTTGTTTCGACTTTGTATAATATAGCTACTATAAAACTTAAATTATGTGGCTTGCATTACATTTCTTTGGGAAGTGCTTCCCTGGGGTTTTTTAAAAAAACATTTTATTTATTTATTTGGAAGAGAGAGAGAATGGGCATGCCAGGGCTTCAGGCCACTGCAAACGAACTCCATATGCATGCACCCCCTTGTGCATCTCTCTGGCTTACATGGGTCCTGGAGAGTCAAACCAGGATCCTTTGGCTTTGCAGCCAAACACCTTAACCTCTAAGCCATCTCTCCAGCCCTTCTCTGAGGCTTTTAAAAGGTGATACATTGTTTTTATAAAGCAAATACTAGTTATGTAAGCCAACTGTTTTTGTTTTTAATTAAAAAAAATTAGTTTCCATCAGTATAAACTATTATTGTTGTGGTGGTAGTGGGAATCAAACCCAGGAAATTAAGCACTTACTCTACTCCCACTGAGTGAGAGTCTTTTGTTCTTTGGTTTTTTTGTTGTTGTTTGTTTTTTTTTTTGTTTTTGGAATAGGGTCTCACTGTAGCTCAGGCTGACCTGGAATTCACTATGTAGTCTCAGGGCAGCGTTGAATTCTCGTTGATCCTCTTACCTTGCCTCCGGATTTCTGGGAGTGACGTGTGCACCACCACACCCTGCTGGGTGTTTTTTTTCCCTGTTGAGACAAAATATAATTTGAGACCTAAGCCTAAGCTTGTCTCAAATGCACAGCCTGTTGCCCAGGCTGACCTGGAGATCACAGTCCTCCTGCCTTGGCCTTCTGAGTGCTGCAGTTTTTGCCGTGATTATTATATCTGGCTTTGAAATACTGTTGTTGTTGTTTTTTTTTAATTAAATTTGCCATTTTCTTGACACTTTCTGCTTAAGGGTTTAGAATGCTTCTTAAAATATATGAATATCTAAACTCTTACCTGTTAATAATATGTTCTGTTTCTATTCAGTTCCATGGCCTTTATTGATTTATTTGTATGTGTATGTAATGTTTTTGTTAATGCACAGTTTATCTCCTAGATGTTTACTGAGCTGCAGCAGATGAGGCAGCAGCTACCAGACATGGAATTTGGCCGACGAATGGCTGTAGAACGTGAATTGGAGAAGGTGGATGCTGTAAGATTAATTAATATAGTTTTTGATGAAACTGGACACTTTGTGCTATATGGAACAATGCTGGGCATTAAAGTTATAAATGTAGAAACAAACCGGTAAGCTTTAATATGATTTATATATTTTTTAAAAGGCATTTATGGGGGACCATTTCCTCCACCAGGGAAACAATGAGAGTTTTGTTTGTTCCAAGAAAAGTGAGTGGAATGGTACCAAATGTCTAAACTTAACCAAATGTTTTGACTGGATTTTTCTGTGGTCTTTCAGTTGTTTATAATGTTATGTAAAAAGTTTCCACTTGTATTTGTAAAAGAAATGGAAAGAAGATATGCATAGTTTCAAATTTTTTTTAACAAGTTTCAGTCTGTGTTTTGCTTATTGATTTAAATTAGCTTCTTTCATGTTAAATGCTGCCAAATATTTTAACCACAGAATCCAGCATTACATCCTGCTAGACATAAAAGCAGAAGCTAAAATGCATGAAACCACAATAAGCCTTTTGTACAAATAGTCCATTTGGTATTAGCACAAAATATCTACATTTAGATAGTATCACTGTATGTAAATGAAAAGAACTTAATATTTTAAGAAAAAAACATTTGGCCTAGTGTGCAAATTCCTTTATTCCCAGCACTCAGGAGGCTGAGGTAGGACAATCATTGTGAGTTCAAGGCCAGACTAGAGATGCAGATCGAGTTCCAGGTCAGACTGGGCTCTAGAGTGAGACACTGCCTTGAAAAAAAGGAAGAAATGAAAATTTTATGCTGTACATTCCCACATATAAGCATACTTGTAGTTCTTGACCATATAAAAAAATGTTTGAAGGCTTGTAAAAAACTAACTAAATAGGGATAGGTTAAAAATTGTACACTTCACCCCATAGTATCTATCTGTAAAGGACATTCTAGGACACCTCATAGATTTTACATTATAAGGATGCTCAAGTCCCTCATATGTTATAATACTTATATGTAAATTATGTATATGCTCCCATATTTTTAAATCACTTGTAGATTATTCATAATTCTTAATATAATTGAATATTATGAAAATATTTGCTATTACTGCATTTAGTAAATAATGACAAGGAAAAGTGTACATGTTCAGTGCAGATGATTTTTTAAAATTAATTAATTTGTGTGTATATGTATGTGAGTATGGGATGCACCAGGGCCTCTTGCTATTACACATGAGCACCAGACACTTGTGCCATGTTTTGGATCCCATTTATGTGAATAGCTTGGGAATTGAACCCAAACCATTAGCCAGACCTTTAGCCATTGAGCCATCTTCCCAGCCCAGATAATTTTAATATATGTATATATGGTAGTCTGAGGCTGGGGAATGCTTGTGATTAAGGTCTGTTTCGTTCGTAATAGATTTTCTAGAACAGTTTTAGGTTTACAGCTAAACTAAATGGAAGGTTCAGAGTTTTTTCATATTCTCTGTTTCCTTATACATCTCGTTAATGTGTTACATTTGTTACAAGTGATAAGCCTTCAATGGCACATCATTATCACCAGCCTTGCATAGCTTACATCAGGATTCATTCAATACATTGCATAGGTTTGGGCATATGTATAATAATATGTATCCACCATTATACCAATCAGAATGGCTCCACTACCCTAAAAGTCATCTACTGGAACTGTCTGTCCCTTTATCAACGACTGCCAGCCATTACAGTTTTGTCCTTTTCTTTTCACACTGTATATCAGGATGGCCTAAAATTCACTGTGTAGCCCAGGCTAACTTTGAAGTTGAGAATCCTCCTATCTCAGCTTCCTGAACGATGGAATTACAAGCCTGAGCCACCATGCCTAGCTTACTACTATTCTTTTGATTGTTGGCATAGTTTTGCTTTTTCTCCAAGTATCATAAAATGTAGTCATTGAGTATCGTACACCTTTTATATTGACTTTTTTTTTTTTTTTTTTTTTTTTTTTTTTTGAGGTAGGGTCTCACTCTGGCCCAGGCTGACCTGGAATTCACTATGTAGTCTCAGGGTGGCCTTGAACTCACGGCAATCCTCCTACCTCTGCCTCCCGAGTGCTGGGATTAAAGGCATGTGCCACCACGCCCGGCTATATTGACTTTTTTATCTCTCTTAAAAAATTATGTATTTATTTGTACATGTATGTGTGTTAGTGGGGTGGGGGATGCAGTTCAGGAGTCTCTTGTTGCTGCAAACAAATGCCAGGCACTTGCACTATGTTTTGGGTCTGGCTTTACAGGGGTAGCTGGGGAATTGAAACCAGGCCAGGAGGCCTTACAAGCAAGAGCCTTTAACTACTGAGCCCACTTCCCCACCCCTAGATTGACTTCTTGAGGTTAGTAATATTCACTAAGCATATCTTTCTATACCTTGATGGCTCTTTTTTTTCTTTTTTCTTTTGTTTTGTAGTTGTTTTTTTAATTATATTTTTATTTATTTATTAGAGACAGAGAGAGGGAGAGAGAGAAAGTGAGTGAGAGAGAGAGAGAGAGAATGGGCATGCCAGGGCCACTAGCCCCTGCAAACAAACTCTACATGCATGCTCCACCTTGTGCATCTGGCTTACATGGGACCTAGGGAATCGAACCGGGGTCCTTTGGCTTTGCAGGCAAGCGCCTTAACCACTAAGCCATTTCTCCAGCCCCCTTTTTTTTTCTTAAAGCAGTGATTCCTTTCTCTGAACGCACAATTTATTAGTTCATATATTTACTAAAGGACATTTTGGTTGCTGCTAAGTTTTGGAATGTATAAATGTAACTGCTATAAACATTTTTATAGTTGTTTTTTTTTTAAGTTTTCCTTTGGATAAATACCAAGGAGCTCAATTGCTGGACAATGTGGTAACAGTATATTTTTATAAGAAACCACCAGACTATCTTCCAAAGTGGCTGCACCCTCTGCATTTATACCAGCAATGAATGAAGTTTTTGGTGTTCTGTTGTGTTGTAGTTTTCCTTTCCCTGGTGATATATGATGCAGAGCATCTTTGCACATGCTCATTTGCTCTCCATATGACTTCTTTCATTGGCTGTTTGCTAGTCGTTTGACTGTTTTTTTAATTTTTCTTATTGGTCAGTTTTAAGGGTTCTTGCTATGTTACATACACATGTCTATTAGATATCCTTGGCAATTATTTTCTTGCTCCCTGTAGCTTTTCGTTGTCTTAATGAGTGAAGTTTTTTAAACCTGAAAATATAGTTGCCTACCAATTTTAAGTTTTCATGGTTAGAATTAATTCTGGTAATTTTATTGTATTAAACATGGTTATATTTTCCAGGTGTGTGCGAATCTTAGGCAAACAAGAAAATATTAGAGTGATGCAACTGGCTTTGTTTCAGGGAATAGCCAAAAAGCATCGTGCTGCAACTACTATAGAAATGAAAGCTTCTGAAAACCCTGTTCTTCAGAATATTCAAGCTGATCCAACAATAATCTGTACATCTTTCAAAAAGAATAGATTTTACATGGTATGTACATGTGCTGGGAGACAGACCTTATTTTTTACAACAAATAGATTTTACATGGCATGTGCATTTGCTAGGAGAGACTCAAGTGTTACTTCCATCTTGATTGGTAGTTTCATTTTCTTGGAAGAGAATTCTGGCAATGATAGTAAACTTTCTCAATAACTGTAATAACCATCTTACAACATTAATATTGTAGAATTTTAAACTGGGCATTAATTTTAAGTATTTCTGCACTGTTTTTCTTTATCATGTTTTGAAACTACAACTGGTTTTCTTTTTAAAAAAATATTTATTTGCAAGTAGAGTGACAGAATGGGTGTGCCAGGGCCTCTTGCTGCTGCAAAAAACTCAGGATGCATGTGCCAGTTTGTGTAACTGGCTTTATGCTGGGTAGTTAAGAATTGAACCTGGGCCATCGGGCTTTGCAAGCAAGCACTTTAACCACTGAGCCATCTCTCCAGCCCCTAAACTTTGATTTTGTTTTTGGAGGTTCTGTGGCCTGAACTCAGGTCCTTATGGATGCTAAGCAAGTGCTGTGCCACCAAGCTACTGGCCCCAGCCCCAAACTGGTTTCTACAACTATTTGTGCTAAGATAGTAAGGTGCTAGTGGTTATTTGTATCCAAAGCAGTTTTTACTATGGGGTTTTAAAATTTGTTTCATATAATTGATATCCCTTGAACTTACACACTTTCCCTGTTTAAATGCCATTGCCTTAGTTTTTGGCTTCATTGTCATGGATCTACCTTGGAAGTAATCAGCCAATGTTGGGGTTGTTGCTCAGTGGTAGAAGAATTACCTACCATGCATGAGGTCCTGAGTTCAGTCCCCAGCACTGGAGATATGAGGAGTTCTAAGACTGAGTGCAAAATCAAACTTGGGCTAGAGAGATGGCTTAGCGGTTAAAGCGCTTGCCTGTGAAGACTAAGGACCCCGGTTTGACTCTCCAGTTCCCATGTAAGCCAGATGCACAAGGGGATGCACGCATCTGGAGTTCGTTTGCAGTGTCTAGAGGCCCTGGGGCGCCCATTCTCACTCTCCCTCTCTCTTTTTCCCTCTGTCTCTAATAAATAAATAAAAATAAATAAAGTTATTTTTTAAAAAAATCAGACTATTAAGCTACCTGTGAATAGCGATGTACTAATTGTTCATCCAGGCAGAAAATGGTGTAGGGACCTCTACTCCAGCACTCTGTCCTTCATCCTACAATCAGAGAACTGACCGTTACGGACTCCCCAGCTATGTATAACTGGCTCTCCTCACTTTTGCAGCTTTCTCTTGTTTCACTTTTAATTCACTACACTAACCAGATCAAACGTAATTCAGTTGCAATAATGGAGCATTCTTTTTTCACTCTGCACTTTTGCATGAGCTGTTCGTTCTTCTAGTCATACAGTGCTCAACTCCTGCCACTTTAGGTCTCAGTTTACAATCTTGTGCTATGGACTCTTGACTTGTGTGTGGCTGATTGTAATCTTCCTATCCTTCCCTAACACATTATTTGTCACTCTTTCTGGGTAGAAATCAATACTTTGTTAATTTTTTGTGGTCATATCTCTGACACGATCTTTTCTAGAAGATAATTTAAAAATCGATAAATATAAGTTGCCGTGTCTTCACTATTAAATCTACAAAAATAAAGCTAATGATCTACTCATTCATCTGATGAGTATACGAAGTATAAGCAGTGTTAATGCCTTTAGGGTAACCTGTTAGTAAATGTATGGAAAAGCACTTTCCTTACCACAACCAAGCTTCAACATAAAATGGGTATTTTTTTTTTTTTTTTTGAGAAAGAAACAGAGTGAGAGAGAAAAAGAGAAGCAATGGGCACACCAGGACCTCCACCCACTGCAAACGAACTTCAGATGCATGTTGCCACCATGTGACTCTGGCTTATGTGGATACTGGGGAATGGAATCTGGGTCCTTAGGTTTCACAGGCAATTGCCTTAACCTTTAAGCCATCTCTCCAGCCCTAAAATGGGTCATTTTTTTGAAAATGGAAATTTCGCTTTTAATTTTCAAAGTTATTGCTAAAATTTATTAATATATGCTAAGTGAAATTTTTTAAATTTTTTTTTTAAATTTTATTCATTTGAGACAGGCATAAAGAGAGGGAGTGAGAAAGAATGGGTGCACCAGAGCCTCTAAGCACTGCAAACAAACTCCAGACGCATGTGCTACCTAGTGCATCTGGCTTACATGGGTACTGGGGATCAAACCTGGGTCCTCTGGCTTTACAGGCAAGCACCTTAACTGCTAATCCATTTCTCCAGCCTCTTTTATTAATTTTTTAAAATTTTTATTTATTTGTTTGTTTGTTTGTTTGTTTGTTATTTGAGAGTGAGAAAGAGAGAAAATAGGCAAGTTTATCTTAATTTTAAATTTCCACCCACTTAATTTAAAAAAATTTAGGAACTAGCTGGATGTGGTAGCACATGCCTTTAATTCCAGCACTCAGGAGGCAGTGCTAAGAGGATCACTGTGAGTTTGAGGCCACTCTCAGACTATATAGTTAATTCCAGTTTCGCCTGGGCCAGAGTAAGCCCCTACCTTGAAAAAGCAAAAAAAAAAAATAAATAAATTTAGGAAATAAATTAAATTTTTTTCTTCCACCACCCTTTTGTATTAAAATATGTATATTAATAATTTTTTTAAGAGAGAGAGAGGATGAGTGCACCAGGGCCTTTATTCACTGCATTTAAAATCCAGACTCATGCACTACTTTGTGCATCTGGCATTACTTGGTTAACTGAACCAGGCCAGCAGACTTTTAAGCAAGCATCTTTAACTGCTAAGCCATTTCCCCAGCCCCATGTGTATTTTTAAGGTTTGAGAAAATAGAGAAATAAAAATTAAAAAGCACTGCTTTCTTATCTAGACATTGTTATTAGGAATTTTCTCTCAATCTTATTAGATGTAAATAAAACTAAGATATCATATGTGTGTGTGTGTGTATGAATTCTGTAGCTCGTTTTAAATCCAACATCATGAAATAAAAATGCAATAAAAGCAATTTATAAATGTATATATGAGCCAACTCACCATCAAAACAGTTTTTTAAAAGATTTTATTTTTATTTATTTATTAGAGACAGAGAGAGGGAAAGAGAAAGAGGCAGAGTAAGAATGGGCATGCCAGGGCCTCTAGCCACTGCAAACAAACTCCATACACTTGTGCCCCCTTGTGCATATGGCTTACATGGGACATGGAGAGTTGAACTAGGTAGGGTCCTTAGGCTTCACAGGCATGTGCCTTAACCACTAAGCCATCTCTCCAGCCCTAAAACAAATTTTTTTAAATAAATTCACTGGGCTGGAGAGATGGCCTAGCAGTGCTTGCCTGCAGAGCCTAAGGACCCAGGTTTAATTCCCCAGTACCCACATAAGCCAGATGCACTAGGGGGCACATGCATCTGGAGGTCTTTTGCAGTGGCTGGAGGCCCTGGTATGCCGATTCCCTCTTTATCACTCTCTTAAATAAATGAATAAAATATTTTAAAAATAAAATAAATTCACTGCACACCTTTCTCACTTTGGAAACTGAAGAATAAGATGTTAAGGTGAAAACACTTTAGCTGGGTTATTTGGAATCTAAGCAGTTCAAAGTGACATTAAGAAAGACAAGAAGTGTGGCTGGAGAGATGGCTTGGCAGTTAAGGTGCCTGCCTGCCAAGCCTAAGAATGCTGTTTCCAATCTCCAGGTCCCACGTTTAGCCGGATGCAAAAAGTGATGCAAGAGTGCAATGCTGCACTTACCCGCAAGGGGGACCACATGTCTGGAGTTTGTTCACAGCTGCTGAGAAGCTGCTTGCGTGCCCATTCTTTATCTCTCTCAAATAAAAATAAATAGAAAGAAAGAAAGAGGAAAGAAGGAAGAAAGGAAGGGAGGAAGGAAGGAAGGAAGGAAGGAAGGAAGGAAGGAAGGAAGGAAGGAAGGAAGGAAGGAAGGAAGGAAGGAAGGAAGGAAGGAAAAAGAAAGACAAAAAGTGTTATACAGGCTTTACCTTCCTAGAACCCAGTTGACATGAGGTAGAACTGGCCTGGGATAGAGGGTTTCTACTTACTGAAAACCAAGTAAAAGAAGTCTTAAGAAGTGCAGTTTTCCCAATGAAAGACTTTTCTCAGTTGTTTTTGTACCCTGAGACTCCTGAGACTTGTATAATGACTCAAAATTTGTTTTCTCCTGAGTTCCAGAATGTAGATAGATATGGTGGGGGTTGGGGGGCTGTGGAGAGTCAAGATAGATCCATTACTAATCCATCTTTGAGTTTTCATCATAGTTATCACTGGGTTCTGTGCAAAGTAGTATTAAAAATGTTATTGTGGAAAAAAAAAATGTTATTGTGGGGCTGGAGAGATGGCTCAGCAGTTAAGGGCACTTGCCCGTAAAGTGTAACCACTAGAGTTCTAATTTCCCAGTACCCACATAAAGCCAGATGCACAAAGTGGTGTATGCTTCTGGAGTTTGTTTGCAATGGCTGGAGGCCCTGGTGCCCACGTTCTCTCCTTGTCTCTGCTAAGTGTGGTGGCCCACACCTTTAATCCCAGCACATGGTAGGCTGAGGTAGGAGGATTGCTATTGAGTTCAAGGCCAGCCTGAAACTACATGGCAAGACCCTACCTTGAAAAAAAAATTTGTTGTATACATAGTACCTTTAAGAGTCTTGAGTGTTGGACAATTTTCTCTAAGGACTTTATTTACATCCATATATTTAGTCCTTACAACTACCTTTATTGGGCAATAGGTACTGCATAAGGAAACAGAAAATATTAACTCACTTCCCCAAAGTCACATAATTAGTAAGAGGTAGAAATGGACTTCAGACGCAAGGGCTCTAATAGTGAAAAGTGAGTGGCAGGCCAGGACGACACATGCAGGAGAACTACCACATGTAAAAATTAGCTTGTTAAATGCTAAACCAAGAAAAATTCACCCCCAGGGACAGCAAATCCTACTTGGACTCATACATGTTCATTATATTACTTCAAATGTTTATATATTAGAAAAATATAAAAATAATTAAGCCAGGTGGCACACGTCTTTAATCCCAGCACTCGGGAGGTAGGAGGATTGCCATTAGTTCAAGGCCACCCTGAGACTACATAGTGAATTCCAGGTCAGCCTGAGCTAGAGTGAGACCCTACCTCGAAAAACCAAGTATTTATTCTGATGTGAAGTTATACTTTCCTTAAATACTCTATTAGTAATGAAATTTAGTCATAAATTTTACCAGATAAAAGTTTCAGGGCTGAGCGTGGTGGTGCACGCCTTTAATCCCAGCACTCGGGAAGCAGAGGTAGGAGGATCACCATGCGTTCAAGGCCACCCTGAGACTACATAGTGAATTCCAAGTCAGCCTGAGCTAGAGTGACACCCTACCTCCAAAAACAAACAAAAAAATGTTTTAGTTAATTCATTCACATTTTCTTTCCTTCTTGAGTTTACTAAACGAGAACCAGAAGATACAAAGAGTGCAGATTCTGACCGAGATGTTTTCAATGAGAAACCTTCTAAAGAAGAAGTCATGGCCGCTACCCAAGCGGAAGGACCTAAACGTGTTTCAGATAGTGCTGTTATTCACACAAGCATGGGAGACATTCACATCAAACTCTTTCCTGTTGAGTATGTATATTGTTTTGTTGTTTTCCCTAAACACCCATGTAAATGGGAATGTGCATATTTGAAACTCCAACTTGTAGTTATTACCCGAACAGTTTAAATGTTTAGATAGTTTCTTGATAAATATGTTGTGTTAGACAGTGGGATGAATTTTATGCATACACCTACAGGTTTATCATGAGCACAAAATAGAGTAGCTGTGAAAGTGTTGAATATGGGGTTAAGGAGGTAGCTCAGTGATAAAGAACTTTCCTAGCATACCCAAGGTCGTAGGTGTGACCTCCAACATCAAACACAGAAGAGAAAATCTTGACTATAAACTCTAAAGGGATACAGAAGCTTATCATTATTTACAAACTCTAGATTTTTTTTTTTTAAATACATACAGTTTTCTTTTGGTTTTTTAAGATGGGGGTCTCGCTCTAGCCCAGGCTGACCTGAAATTTCTCAGGGTGACCTCAAACTCATGGTGATCCTCCTACCTCTGCCTAGTGCTAGGATTAAAGGTATGTGCCACCACTCCTAGCTTATATATATATTTTATTTGCAAGCAGAGAGAGAAAATGGGTATGTCAGGGTCTCTAGCCACTGCAAATAAACTGTAGATGCATGCCTCACTTTGCATCTGGCTTTACATGGGTACTGGGGAACCAATCCCAGGTCATCAGGCTTTGTAGGCAGGTGCCTCAACTGCTGAATCATCTCTTCAGCCCCTAGTTTTTTTTTTTTTTAAAGCAGAGTCTCATTCTAGCTCAGGCTGACCTGGAATTCACATTGTAGCACACTGTAAGACTGATCTTAAGAGCTTGTTTGGAGGTTCTAGCAGGAGAGCACAGCTATTCATTCATATGCCCCTGACCGGAAACCGGTTCTTCTCTATTTAGGGAAAGTCATCCTCTTCCACCAAGAGCACAGCTTCAGGAAGGACACACCTGGAGCAGTGAGGGAGGACAGGGACACTCGCATAGTCAGCCAGATCAGCTGAATCAACCCTGGCGATCAATGGGGTGACAGATTTTGCAGCCAGATCACCCTCACATCCCAGACTGGTTTTGAACTCATGGCATTCCTCCTACCTCAGTCAACTAGGTGCTGGGCTTAAAGGCATGTGCCACCATGCCTGTCCAAACTAGATTTTGTGTCTCTAGTCAGCCTTGGTCTAGAAAGGTGATTGTACTTTATAACACCTTAACTCAAAAATATTTGAGGTGGGTGTCGTGGCGCACGCCTTTAATCCCAGCACTTGGGAGGCAGAGGTAGGAGGATCACCATGAGTTCGAGGCTACCCTGTGACTACATAGTTAGTTCCAGGTCAGCCTGGACTAGAATGAAACCCTACCTTGAAAAACCAAGAAAAATAATTATTTTGGATATGATAACTTGCTATTAAAGGACTAGGAGTTCTAGATTCCTGGACAGATTTTGTATATATATAGGGGCAGGGTCTCATATAGCCCAAGCTGGCCATTAACTCACTATGTAACCTGAGACCTTGAACTTTTTGGTCCTCTTACCTCCACCTCCCAAGGGCTGGGATTCCTATCATGTACCATTCTCAGATTACAAAGTACTGAGGATCAAATCCAGGCCTGCAAAGTGAGTGCTCTACTGACTGAGCTATATCACCAGTTGCTGGGGACTGAACCCAGCCAGGGTTTTGTACATGCTAGGCAAGCACTCTGCCAACTGAGCCGTGTCAGCAACCCCAGAATATACCCTTTCTATGAATAAGTCCAAAATGAAGCACTGAACCATAACATTGTTTCCTCTTTTTTTTCCCCCTTTGGCATGTGTACGTGTGTGGGGCATTTGCAGGGGCATGTGTATGTGTGTGTACTCCACAGACATGTGAGTAAAAGCCAGAGGACATCAGATGTCTTACTTGATTGCCTTACTTGATTGTGGAAGACTTACTCTTTGAGATAGTCTGTCTTCCTGAACCCAACACTTACCAGCTTAGCTAGGGTAGCTATCTAGTGAGCCCCAGGGATTGCCTGACTCTGCCTTTTCAGTTCTGGGATGATAGGTATGCACCACTATGCCCAGTATTTTTACATGAGTACTGGGGATCTGAATTCAGGCTCTTATTCTTGTGCAGAAAACACTTTTCCACTGAGCCATCTTCCCAGCCCCATTAGCATTGTTTATGTAAGAAAATGACTTTTCCCAAAAACAGCCTTTCGCATTGACATGACTTCAATTCTGTGGTTGTTTTTCAACTGCTAAATGACCTTGAAATACAAATATTATGCAAGTCAAATATTATTAAATAGTCACATAAAGACACGAAAAAATTCTACTACTAACTTGCTATTTGAGCTCTCAGTTGTCTTGATAATAGAGGAGGTTATGCAAAATGGCTGTTCCTTTTGAAACATTCAACATAAGGAAGTAGAATTGCAAAGAAAATTATCTTAAGATACTGTTTTAGATTTCACATTTTTTAATATATGCCTTACCAGATGCCCAAAGACGGTGGAAAACTTCTGTGTTCACAGCAGAAATGGTTATTATAATGGGCATACATTTCACCGTATAATTAAGGTAAGTTATACAAATGTCATGTGATTTAAGATGTTATTGTATAATAGGAGTTTTAAGCCTAATATCCTTCTTTCACACATTAAGCTTTATTAGAAGAGAAAACAGAAATGAACTATGGGATAGTAATGAATATCTAAAATAAAGGACAGCAAGATTGGCATGTGTACCCTTCAGAAAAAATTCACCAATGTTTTATTAGCTAAGGAAAGGTTAAGATAATGAGCCAAGGGTCATATGGGGCAAAAAACTTCCAGTAACCAAAGTGACCTAGACAGTCTAGATCTGAAGGATAATATTTGAAATGACAGAAGAGCCACATTGTCATGTAACCTATGAGAACCACTATTACTCCTGAGGGATACTGAGCTTGGTCTCAGAATCTTATGTGGCATTCCATAGACTTGATGAGATAGCAATTGGTTACTGGCAGGTCAGAAATAGCAGGAGGAATAATCAGATGATAGAATTCTGAAGAAATTAGAGCAATGGCTCCAGGAAATCCAGAGTATTTGAGGAAAGGGAGGAAGATAAGATAAAGGCAGACATGAATCATGATACTATACAGATCCTAAAGACAGTGGTATTACTTGGTTTCTGTAAATTATTAGAAAAGACAGTGCATGCCTGTAAATGAGAAGACCTTTGCAGTTTTTTTTTTTTTTTGTTGGTTTTTTTTTGTATTTATTTGAGAGAGCGAGACAGAGAATGGGTACACCCAGGGCCTCTGGCCACTGCAAATGAACTCCAGACACATGCACCACCTTGTGCATCTGGCTTATGTGGGGTTCTGGGAATCAAACCTGGGTCCTTCAGCTTTGCAGGCAAATGCCTTAGCCACTAAGCCATCTCTCCAGCCCCACCTTTGCAGTTTTGTTTTAACCATTGAATATAGGATGAAATTCCATGATGGAAAATACATATGATCTGAATTAAGTATAATTTAATAATTAAGTTGGAAGATTTCACTGACTATGAAGCACTTTTGGCAGAGAAATGAGTGTAAATCATAAATATATTATATAAAAACGGACAGTGTATTACAGTTTGTTAATTCTTTCTATTAAGGGCTTCATGATTCAGACAGGCGATCCAACAGGTACTGGTATGGGAGGAGAAAGCATTTGGGGAGGAGAATTTGAAGATGAATTTCATTCAACATTACGACATGACAGACCATACACACTCAGCATGGCCAATGCTGGATCAAATACTAATGGATCTCAGTTTTTCATAACAGTAGTACCGACGGTGAGTACAGTTTCATACTATAAAACAGAGTAACAAGTAATGGTCTAAAAGCAATGAATTCAGTACAAGAAAGAGGTACATTATTCTCTCTTCTTCTATATTATATCTACCAAGATACAAAAGAAGAAAATTCAGAGATGAAAATTTAAACTATATAACTAATTTTAGACTTCATTGAGCAGTATTTTCATCTAGTAGAAAATAATGCTGACTGTTCAGGATAGTTGAGTTTCAAGTCTCAGCTCTGCTGCTAGTAATAATGCAACTAAAACAAATTCAGTTCTTTAAAAAAAA
The DNA here is from genome assembly GCA_036365145.1 of Orientallactaga sibirica. Classification (NCBI taxonomy): domain Eukaryota; kingdom Metazoa; phylum Chordata; class Mammalia; order Rodentia; family Dipodidae; genus Orientallactaga; species Orientallactaga sibirica. The sequence goes on from JAEOAD010000054.1 coordinate 15,711,469, forward strand.
AAACAAAACAAAAAAAAACTCTTACTATGTATCCAAGACTGGCCTTGAACTTGTCAATTCTCTTGCCTCACAGCCTCCAAAGTGGTGAGATTATGAGAACATGGCTCCACACCCAGCTTCACTCTTTAAAAAACGGAATTAAGAGTTATAAATTCCAGCAGTCAGGCGTGGTGGTACACGCCTTTAATCCCAGCACTCCGGAGGCAGAGGTAGGAGAACTGCCTTGAGTTGAAGCCACCCTGAGACAATATAGTGAGTTCCAGGTCAGCCTGTGCTAGAGTGAAACCCTACCTCAAAAAAACCAAAAAAAGAAAAAAAAAGTTATGAATTCCCACTTTTAAGACAAATTTTTAAAAATGTTTTATTTATTTTGGGGAATGAGTAAGTGCCCCAGGGCCTGCAGCTGCTACAAATGAACTCCAGATGCATGTGCCCCCTTGTGCATCTGGTTTATATGTAGGTCCTGGGAAATCAAACCTGGGTCCTTTGGCTTTGCAGGCAAGTGCCTTAACCATTAAGCCATCTCTCCAGCCAAAGACAAAATTTTCATAATTTTATATATCTTATATCAGAATATAAATTGTAATTGATGGCATTTTACATAAGTGCTGTACCACTGTGCTATATCCTGAGCCCATCAATGGCTTTTTATATTTGATAAAATATAATATAAGGTCATCTAACTATATTTCTATACAGTTCCACAAAATTATTTAAAAAAAAACATACACTTTTTAAACAAAATTAAAAGGCTCACAATCCCCTGTAATGTTGACAACACTTTGAGTGTGACTACTCCCAGCTTTCAGTAATAGACGAGGAAACCTGGTGGGATCAATCAAGTCAGTATCACAGCCACCACCTGACTACCATCTGGTACCAAAGTAAATGCTTAGATTATCCTGAAGTATCTGTTAATTGTTCATTAAGAGTCTTACCAAGCACTTCTAGAGACTTGTTTTAAATCCGTGCAAAGTAATTTACCTTATATTAGCAAGTATCTTCTAACTCACATGATATAAACTTTTAAGAGTTTGTATCATTTCCTCATCTAGTGATTTGACCAACAACAGACTGAAAATATTGAAGATGCATCTATTTTTGCCATAGTTCCTAAACAATATAGTTTAATAACTACATAGTATTTACATTTTACTTATTATTATAAGTAACTGAGGGATTTAAAGTACACAGGAATATAACATACTATAAATACAGGGGATTTCAGCACCTGGAGATTTGGTATGGTGGGGAACTAATCCCCAGTGGATACTAAGAAACAATGCTCTTATTTTTCTTATAAACTGGGAATAACTTTTTAAAGCTAAGTACTGCTTAAGTATTGCGTGTTTGGAGGGGAATTTTTTGTTGTTGTTGTTTGTTTGTTTGAGGCAGAGTCTCTTTCTAGGTCAGGCTGACCTGGAGCTCACTGTAGCCCCAGGCTGGCTCTGAATTCCTGTTGATCCTCCTACCTCAGCCTCCCAAGTGCTGGGATTAAAGGTGTCTAAATACTATATTTCATTTTAAGCATGTAAAATGAAGTATAATTTAAAAATTAAATTTGCTTACCCAGAGGGTATAATTTAATAAATTGGGGTTTACCATGATTTTTTATTTGCATTCCAATGCAGCCTTGGCTTGATAATAAGCACACTGTGTTTGGACGAGTGACTAAAGGAATGGAGGTAGTACAGAGGATCTCCAACGTTAAAGTCAATCCCAAAACAGACAAGCCTTATGAGGATGTCAGCATCATAAATATCACCGTCAAGTAAAGGGTGTTTTCCATTGCATTCACAGTAAAGTACACTCATGTTAAATATAGACTGTATTATATTCAGAAGCTCAAGACTTCCTGAACATAAAATCATGTTTTAAAAGATATAAAACTGTATTTTTATATTTCTAATTAAAGGTCATCTTTTTAAACTCCCTTTGATTTTTCTTGGAATATTTTTAATCCTAAAACGTGATAAATTGAAATGCATTCAGCTCAGGCAAAATATATTCCTTCGGGCTGAAGGGATGGCTTAGCGGTTAAGGCGTTTGCCTGCAAAGCCAAAGGACCCAGGTTCAGTTCCCCAGAACCCACTTTAGACAGATGCACAAGGGCATGCACACGTCTAGAGTTCATTTGCAGTGGCTAGAGGCCCTGGTGTGCCCATTCTCTCTCTCTCCCTCTTTCTCTGTCAAATAAATACATGAATAAAAATAAAAAATTTAAATAAATATATATATATATATATTCCTTAAAGGTAAGTACTTCTGTGACTCAAATTCAGTATTACTTTTTTGTTGTTGTTTTATTTTTTAAAAAATGTTTTATTTATTCATTTATTTGAGAGAGGACAAGAGAGAGGAAGAGGCACATAGAGAGGGAGCGAGAGAAAGAATGGACACACCAGGGCATCCAGCCAACTGCAAACCAACTCCAGATGCGTATGCCACTTTGTGCATATGGCTTACATGGGAACTGAGAAATCGAACCTGGGTTCTTAGGCTTTGCACGCACATGCCTTAACAACTAAGCCATCTCTCTGTCCCGAATTCTTGGTTTTTTTTTTTTTTTTTTTTAATGTAGGTTCACTTGTTTTTATGTGCTTTTTTTTTCCTAATGTAACTGAGTAAGTTTTTATCATCAAGTTTTGTCTTACTTCAATAAACATAGCATTAAGTACACAAAGTAAAAATTTACTATTCAACAACTGAAATTAGTAGAAATTGGAGCAGTATGCTGGGCTTACTGGTACATACCTATACTCCTAGTACTTCAATTCAGGAGTTCAAGGCCAACCTCAGACTGCAGTGAGGTTCAAGGCCAGCCTGACTACCTAAGACTCTGAGCAAAACAAAACCAAAAAAAAAAAAAAAATGAAGAGTGAAAACAGTAGTTCAGTTTTTCTTGACATCATTCTTCACTTTCTTATAGCTCACTAATAACTTGCTTCTAGACATGTTCAGAGCTTACAGGAAGCACATGCTCAACAGAGGTATTTGAGAAATTCCTATCTTGTGCATCAGTAGTATTTTTGTTATATTCAGTTTGTACAATGTCCTACACTATGAAAAAAAAAAAAGCTAAACTGTGCTTTAAAAAGGAGTTTGTGGGTTGGAGAAGTGGCTCAACAGTTAAAGGCACTTGCAAAGCCTGATGGCTCAGGGTTTGATTTGCTAGTAACCATGTAAATCCAGATGCCCAAAGTGGCACATATCTGGAGTTCGTTTGCAGTGGCAGGAGGCCCTGGCATGCCTATACTCTTTATCTCAATTTAATACTTTTTTAAAGGGTATTTGTGCCCTCCTTAAAAAAAAAAAAAAAAAAAAAAAAAAAAGCTTAAATTTGATCCTTTATTGAGCTTTAACTGGCATTTACCTTTCTTTTCTAATTTTAGGCATTAGACTTATCTAACCTAGCTTGATTCATTCTTAAAGCCTTAGTGTAAATTTTTGGACATACTGCCATCAAGTGGTAATGGTGACTTACTCTTCATAGATTTCATGCCGAAAATTGTATTTGTTTGTAAACTTAAAACTTAAAAACATACTGCTGTTTTTCTTGAAGGATGTTGAATTTTTATTAAGATATAATCTTTTTTTCTGGTATTTCTTCATGGAAACGTACAGCATTATTTCCTCTTACCAGTTTGTAAGCTGAGAACACTCACAGTGTTACACAATTAGCAATATTATTCAGAGGCATGGCCAAATTTTTCAAGTTTCCTTTTCTTTCATTATCTTTTCCTGGTAATGGGGGAATTAAACCACAGGCCTTGCTAAGCATGTCCTCTAGCACTGAGCTATATACAATACATCCACCCCATCAAATCATTTTTCAGAATAGTCCATAAAATGCTTTGTTGTCACGTGAAACAAGGTAAAAATAATTTTAAAAGCAATAAAAACCAAAGTCTCACATTGTTCCTTACAAAATGTAGTCCTTCCTTCAGAACATTTTATTTGTTTAAATGTGACTTATAGTGCAAGTACAGAATAGGGAGGTTATGTCTGAGTCTGTTATCAAATACAGTACATCTCTAACTCTATAGACAAGTCAGTCCCATAGTGGTTTTTGTTTGTTTTATTTTGTTTTGTTTTCAGTGCTGATTATCAAACCCATGACTTCACGCATACTAGGCAAGCATTTCTAGTCCTGAAATGACTTATGTTGATCATTACTAATGATGCTCAATGTACGGTGAAAGTAACAGGTTTTCTAGAATAACGAATAGGACTTGTTTGTAAATTTTTAAATTTTATTGCTTTTTATATTGATCATATATGTAAGTGCAAATCATGGCTTCTGGTAGTTCTAAAGCATTCCTGAATTATAGACCAGGGCTACACATGTGACAAACCTGCTTTCCACAATCCATACAGTAATATCTAGACATATTACAGAAATTCAGAGCAAAAGGGTAAATCCTAATATACTATATACTGTACATAAAACTTTTTTTTTTTTAGTTTCTCAAGATAGGGTTTCACTCTAGTCTAGGCTGACCTGGAATTCACTATACAGTCTCAGGGTGGCCTTCAACTCATGGTGATCCTCCTACCTCTGCCTCCCTAGTGCTGGGATTAAAGGCATGTGCCACCACGCCCGGCTTATGTTTTTCATTCTTAAATTTGACATTTCCCAGAAGAAGCTAGCATACTCCTAGTAAATATTAGTCAAAAGATTAAAACTATGAACAGGAATAGAAGCCTAAGGAAAAACATTTCTTTAAGAAAAAGTACACACAAACACTAGTGTATGCACATGGTCTGGCCCAAGCACAATTTTAAAATTACGTTTGGTTATATGCTAAGAATATGAACTACAAAGTGTTGCAGTTAGTGAAATGATAAAGTTAATAGTTTACAATGAAAGCAAGTTCATGTGTTAGTGTTAAACCTTTTATCTTTTCTCAATTACTAGTCAAGAAAATAGTTAAAGGACTCACAAGCAAATGCAATACCTTTATTTTTCACAGTTACTGAAATCAGTCAAATATTAAATAATTTAATTCCAAAGTATTACTTAAGCACTCAAACTACTTGTAATAGCATGACCTTCAACTTGAAAATAAAGATGAAGTATTTTTTTATTTATTTACATACTGCCCATTACACAGATGGGACTTTCTAAAAGTTTTGTTATTTAAAAAACAAGAGGACATTTGAAAAGCTTGAACCAGACAGTGCCTCTTACAAATCAATCACATCTTGTCATCAGACATCATTGTCTGCGTAACAATAGAACTAGCAAGATTTAAGTCTCAGCTTCATTCTAAAGTAGAGCATTAAAAGCAAACAGAAAACCTAGCTAGTTAAATATAATGGTGCTTCCACAGTAAGAGTATCCTTTATAAACAAGAAACAGTAAAGAAATTTTATAACCTTTACTCATAATACTGCACAATACATGTAAACTTTTTGAATATTTCTTTTCCATTAGATATATTCTTCCTCTTAACCCAAGACTTGCCTTAAAGAATCTTGATCGTCATGGTTTATGTTCAAGCACTTATCTTGGGAAATGTTTTTAAGTAATAAACTGGCATTCCCCATTGTTTGAGTAATTTTTCCTAAAGTAAAGGTATTTTCTATTCAGGTCTCTTTAGTGTTTATGAAAAACTGACCTCATTCTTCACGTGACTGTACATTTCACCAACAGTCTTCTCCGCAAAAGATCTATTATTATTAGAAAGAAATGTAAGTGTGTTGAAAAACTTAGGGCTCTGACCAAGGAAATGAACCTTGGTTCAGTCCTATGGTTCTTTCATAAGTAAAGCTCAAATAGCTTTCACAGCTTTATTCTTCAGTTTAACATTAATAGGATGATCGGGCTTAGTTAATATTTCATTCTCCATGTGTTTTATGGAAAATGTTTGAGAAAATTTTAATAAAATCATAAAATATTTTCTCTAGTATATAGTTCTCAGCACTAAAAGTATTGTTACACAGAGCATGAAAGTAAAATAACCCTAGTACCCCAATGTATCTTAGATTCTATTCCACTAGTGCCATGTCGACTGCTTAGCACTGCCAAAAAATTCAGTGAGAAGGCAGGTAAAATAAACTGTACTTCTCTCCTTTCACAAAGGTTCCATTAGGCACTCCACTAGCTATTTTTCCAGTGGAAGAAGTGACCTGCACGTATACTTTTCCTCTGTGATGATGTCTTCCTAGTATATGGGTCACATGTGATCTGAAAACCTTTAATACCTAATGTATTTTTAAAGAAAATTCATATCAAAGACATCTCTATTTAAACCAACCTAATTTGCTCATTAAATCTGACCAGGAAATACTTTTTTTGTTGTTTTTTTGTTTTTCGAGGTAGGGTCTCGCTCTAGCTGAGGCTGACCTGGAATTCACTATGTAGTCACAGGATGGCCTCAAACTCACAGTGATCCTCCTACCTCTGCCTCCCGAGTGCTGGGATTAAAGGCGTGCGCCACCACGCCCAGCTCAGGGAATAATAATATTTAAAAGCAATGACATACCAGGATTCTTATATATACATCCTAAATTAACTATCATATTTGATGTAGAATTTCTTAAAATGTATTATGTGCAAAGTGACTTTTAACTACAAGGTTGACACAAATGCTGCATTAAAGTTAAGCAACGTCCAATACTCCAGCAGCCACAAGTTGCCGGGAGAGCCAGTCTAATCCTTCATAGAGCCCCATACCACTTCGGGCATCACAGCCCTGAATATACCAACTTCGGCCACAGCAGAGTTTATGGAGACTGAGAAGTTCTGTGATTTCTTCTACTGACAGTGCTCCAGCAACATCCTGAAGGATATACATATGACAATGTTAACCCTCCAAGGCATCATTTTTCATATTTACATATGCTGATAATATTGTAACCAAAGCCTAAATGTTATAATGTTATCCTGGGATTAAAATAAAAAAATTTAACGTTTTGGTTAGTATGATTGTCGGTGTGAGTGTGTGTGTGTGTGTGTGTTTTCGTAAGGGTAACCTTACGACGAAATCATTGACTGCAACCTAATTGAAAAATACTGCTTACGTCATTACAAGGCATCAGCTTCTCCTTCCTCCAATAAATATATACAATAAAAGCGGTTTATCATTCTCAATACCCTTTGCTCCTACTTCTCCAGACTAACAACCAGTAATAGTTTCTTACATAGTTTGGCAGGAAATTTCCATGTACAAATCAAATCACAAAAAAGAAATTAACTTAAATTTTATGCCTTACAGGTTTTTTCCCAGCCAGGACAGGCAAATTTCCTGAATTGTGAAAATCAATACCACATTCCATTGTTTATTTAAGCAGCCCAATACTGATTCCTTATGGAAGTCATGTGCTTATGAGTTATTACAAAGCCTCTATGTATGGCTGGCCCTCTATATCCACAGTTTCTGAATCCAGGGAATCAACTAATAGTGGATTAAAATTTTCAGATTTTATTGCATTCCCACTCTGAACACTCTTTGCTCCCACTTCCCAGGAGCAACAACCAGTAGTAACTTCTCATTGAACATGTGCAGACTTTTTACTAGTCATCATTCTCTAAGTCTGAAGGTTGAATTAGTATCTACTAGCAAAGCATCTATGTTGCATTAGATGTTATAAATAATCTACAGATGATTTCAAGTATATAGGAAGATGTGTCTAAGTTATATACAAACACTAGATTTTACTGAAAGAACTTAAGCATCCAAAGACTCTTATATCTGAAAGGGGTCCTGGAACCAGTAGGCCTTGGATATAAGGAACAACTACATACTCATACATATTCAAGCTTATATACTTTACATTATCATCTGTAGGATAACAGGATACATTAGTGTAGAACTTCAATGTAAAAGTGTATATGCAATGTAAAATCTTGACACATTACCAAATTGTCCTGTAAAATAAAACCATAAGTATATATAATAACATTAACAGGGTATGAATCTCCGAGGATCTGTGTGTGTGTGTGTGTGTGTGTGTGTGTGTGTGTGTGTGTGTGTGTGTGTGTAAACCAAAAGACAATCTCAGATGCTGTTCCACATGGAACTCCTGAGATAGGTTACACTGGCTGAACAATGAGCACCAGCAATTAGCCTGTTTCCATCTCCCTAGCACTGGCATTAGCAGCCTGCACCACCACTCTTGGATTGTTGATTTTAACATGGGAATGGAAGGATAGAACTCAAGTTCTCATGCTTCTAAAGCAAGCATTTTGACAACTAAGCTATCTCCCCAGCCTTGAAGAATTTTCATCTTTAAATCTCTGATAGGTTTCTTCTTTGCACATCTTGTATTGCAAGTAAGGGTAAACAGGCAAGTTCTTGAGTGTTGTTTTTCCTTTTCTTTTGGTAAGGGGGATTTTCTTTACTTCTCATCAAATTCTCCTATGACATCTATTTAACTTCTACTTGTGAAAAATGCTGTCATCCTAGAAGCTTAGGCTCAAGATCTAGGAATGAGGCCCCTCCTACCAATCCTACAGCCTCTCCATTCTATCACTAAATTCTAATTGAACCTTTACAAAATTCTTTTATCTCCTTCTAACTCAGTCTTCACTCTCATTTGAATTGTCTCACCAGTGTATTACATCTCTCTCTGTCCTTACTTCCTGGTTGTAATTCATTCTACATTCTTCTCATAGAATTAATCTTAAAACACGGGTATGACCTACTACTTTACTTTTGAAGATTTTTCTCTGGCTCACAGAATAAAACCCAACTATCTCAATCTAGCCCTGTCAGACCTTCACAACTTCACTTGGGCTGATCTATTGATATACATTTTTTTTCATCCTCTACCTATACCTCACATGCCAGTTTGTTTGATGTTTCCTAAAATCACTCATGCTATTTTTTTCTGCCTGTTAATATTACTTACTTCAAATACAGACTCAAAATTATCCATATTTTCAACTCAAATCTTACTCCAGTCTCATTTTAGAGATTAAACACAAGGTCTGTGTGTACTGAGCAGGTGTCTACCACCTAAATGCATCCCCAGCCCTTTTTTTTTTTTTTTTTTTTTTTTTGAAACAAGGCCTTCACTCTGGTTTTGAACTTGCTGTGTAACCCAGTCTGACCTCAATTCTTGATCATCCAGATATCACCTAATTTAGAACTGTTCTCTTATTAACACTTTGTTAGCATTATTGGAGTTTCCTGTACTAAAATCTAATGTGTTCATATTCATACATCATAAAAAGTATGTTGTGAGCATCAGTTACTTTCTTTTTTGTATACCAAAACTTTCCATGTAAATTTTGCTCAAAAAACTGCAAAATTTATTATATTTACTAAATTGATTCTCATTAAATATTTCCAGCTGACTTATGATAGGAAATATACAAAGCTTCTCAAGTAAATATGCTGATAGGAAAGTATATTACCTGTTTATTAGCAAAAATCAGGAGCAAAGCATCTCGGAGTTCCTTTTCCGTTAACAACTTTGCAAGTTCACTGTGTGCTTCACTAATTCTGTCTCTATGACTGCTATCAACAACAAACACAACAGCTATCAAAAAAAAAGTTACTCGTTAGATTTTAGTAAACAAAACAAATACTGTTCTCATAATAATAGTGCGAGATTTTACCAACTCTTTTCATTTACAGGCTGCTTATTTAGGGGTAAAGGGATCAATAATTAATGGCATGATCTTGAGTAGTTAATGTAACGTCAGCTTCCCCATCTCTGGGTTTACAATTCTAGCTCTGGTATCGAGCATAGACTGCTCTATATACCAAAAAAACTTCTTTACAAAAACATAGTTTTATAAGAGCAAGAGACAACTGTGGGAAAGAAGGTGACCAGCTTATCTAAAAAATAAAACACAAGCAGAAGTGCACCAGAATAGGAAATAATCTTTTAAAATCACATCGCCATCTTTATTGTTCCAACCTACACTTTCAACCTTTCATGTTAAAATTCTATTTTTTCTATAAATTATTGCTCATCATACTAGGCATAATATCAGAATTTCCTGTGTAAAAATAATTATCCAGGTGGAAGGATGACATACAGAACTGGTATATAAACATGTGCTTCATGCCGGGGTGTAAGAGGGTAAAGTGTAGAATGGGGCCAAATGTGAATAAAAGTATAGTGTTTTGATAATATACAACTTGGTCAAGAGCAAGTCACTTTAGGTTCCTCTGAAACAATTGTGAGGGAGTAGTGCTACTGAGCAATAACAATGAGCTAAACGTGAGCAGACACTACACAAATTTAACTGTTAACACACTATCAATGTTCACAACTTTAGCTTGGGCTGGAGAGATGGCTTAGTGGTTAAGGCGCTTGCCTGCAAAGCCAAAGGACCTCGGTTTGATTCCCCAGGACCCACATAAGCCAGATGCACAAGGTGGTGCATGTGTCTGAAGTTCCTTTGCAGTGGCTGTAGACCCCGACGTGCCCATTCTCCCCCCCCAAATAAAAAAAAATAATTTAAAAAAATTACTTCAGCTTAAAAAAACTACTTGTGTGTGTGTGCACAATTGTATGGATCCATGTTTCTGTGAATGTGACGTGGGTATGTGCCTACCTTGCCTCGTGTGTGAAGGTCAGAGGACATTTACTAAGTCTTCTGACTTTCTACTTCATCTGGTAGGGTATCTCACTCTGGACTCTTGATCTGCTGTTTTCTTTGCTGTGCTTGCCAGCAGTCAGCAGTCAGAGACTACAGAAACCTGCCATGGCTTTCAGCTGTTTTCATAGAGTTTGGGGGCGGGGGTGGAACTCAGGTACTCAAGCTTAGACAGTGTTTAGCAACTTGCCACCTCCTCAGCCCCTACTTCAACTTTTTAAAAAACTTTCTTCTAAATATTTTATTTATTTGAGAGAAAGAGAGTGAGAAAGAGAGAGAAAGAAAGAAGAAAATACAGAGAAAGAGAGAATGAGCACACCAGGGCCTCTAGCCAGTGCAAACCAACTCCAGATGTGCCCCTTGTGCATCTGGCTTACGTGGATCTTGGGGAATTGAACCGGGGTCCTTAGGCTTCATAGGTAAACACCTTAACCGCTAAGCCATTTCCCCAGACCCCTACTTCAACTTTTTTTTTTTTTGGTTTTGCGAGGTAGGGTCTCACTCTGGTCCAGGCTGACCTGGAATTAACTATGTAGTCTCAGGGTAGCCTCGAACTCTCGGCGATCCTCCTACCTCTGCCTCCCGAGTGCTGGGATTAAAGGTGTGCGCCACCACACCCGGCCCCCTACTTCAACTTTTAACAGCAGTCAAGAGGTATGCTCTTAAGTGTCTATACATCTAAGCTAAGTATGGTTTTCATTTCATTTTACTTTATTAAAGATTTTATTTTTATTTATTTATTAGAGGCAGAGAGAGAAAGAAAGAGAGAGAATGGGCACACAAAGGCCTGCAGCCGCTGCAAATGAACTCCAGATGCACTTGGCACTGTAATAATGGCCTGTCACAAATTAAGAAAGATTACATATCCTAATCTTATCATTTTTAAAACATAAGTAGCTAACAGCTGATGTATTAATGTGTAAAGATCAGTTTTGCTAGTAAAATTAGTATACTGAAAACTCCAAGATTTTAAAAATAAAAATGTCATTTCTTGACTTACCTTGTGTATTGAGGTAATAATGTTTCCATAATGGTCTTAATTTATGCTTTCCACCTACATCCCAAATAGTGAATTTTAGATTTTTATATTCTACGGTCTCCACATTAAAACCTGTTGTTTTTTAAAAATAAAAATAAAGTACTTTTATAATGTATTTATATTTACAATGAATGACACATTAAACACAGGCAAAACCAGTTTAGTAATTCTGACATGGTTTAATAATTCTGGTATCTACTGAAGCCTAAGCACAATTCCATTCCTCATCCTATATGGAAACGGTACACCTTTAACCACTGCTAGCCCTCTGCAGCTCTAACAGGGTCCTCAGAACCTTAGCTTCCGTGCAGCTGCAGACTATTAGCACTTCAATCACCTTATCTCTAACTCTCAGGGTCAGATTCACCCTCTCTCAATTCCTTCTTACAGTCCCACCATCTACATTTCAATTTAACAACCAATTCATCTTTAAGTTTTTCCCTCTGAACCAATAGTATCTTAGAGCCCCCAAAGAGCTACCTGCATATATCAAATAAGTCCCAGAGAACTCAAACTCAAGCTGTCAATAAAATGACTATTAATTTTTTTAAAGTTCATATACTTACCAATTGTCGGAATAGGCTGCATGAACTCATCTTGTTTTAACTTAAACAAAATAGTAGTTTTTCCAGCACCATCTAACCCTAATGTAACAACTCGGATTTCCATTTTGGGTCCAATGTGAACTCTATTGTCCTACAATTGAAAAAACAAAGATACAGAGTTAGACTATACCTACACTTAAACTTTTTTAATTTTTATTTTTAATTAATTTATTTGACAGAGAAAAAGGGGAGAGAGAGAGACACACAGAGAGAATGGGCATACCAGGGCCTCCAGCCACTGCAAACAAACTCCAGACGCATGCGCCCCCTTGTGCATCTGGCTAACGTGGGTCCTGGGGAATCGAACCTGGGTCCTTTGGCTTTACAGGCAAATGCCTTAACTGCTAAACCATCTCTCCAGCCCAACACACATACTTTTTAAATGCCTGAACAAACATTTATTAAATTGAGTGGTTAGATTTTGCACTTTGGAGCCTTTTGTTTTGTGCCTTTATTTATTTTTATTTTTATTTTTATTACTTTTTTTTTTCCTTGACATATGGTCTTCCTGTAGCCCAGGCTGACCTGGAATTCACTATGTAATTTCAGGGTAACCTCAAACTCAAGGCGATCCTCCTACTTCAGCCTCCTGAGTGCTGGGATTAAAGGTGTGCGCCACCATGCCTGGCTGTTTTGTGCTTTTTAAGACAGGGACTCATTATGTAACCCAGACTGGCCTTGAACTCGCTACGCAGCCCAGTCAGACCTCAGACTTGTGATCCTTCTGCCTCGGTCTCCTGAGAAGTAGGATTATAGGTATGGCTTCCTGTGGTAGCTAGAATGTATAGCTCAAAGACTCAGGTGTTTTATTAAACCTGAGTTTGTAGCTCCAGCCCCTAGTAGGCAGAATCCTGCTACAGGAGGGGTGTATCACTGGGGTGGACCTGGGTTCCAGTCCAAAGGTGGGGAGCAGCACAGGCGTGTATTCTGTCAGATCTGTGCTATCCGCTTGCTGCAGTTTTTTTTTCTCTCTGCTTGTTTGTATGGAAACCAGCACCCACTTAGCCACTGGTGAAACTTCCCCTAGAATTATAGGCCTGAAATAAACCCATTCTTCTCCTGAAATTTGTCTGTTTGGAAGTTCGTCCAAATAATGTGGAGCTGACTGAAACACTACCACACTAGGATTTACTTGTATTTTTAAGTCATCTGTATTAATTAGATAGATGAAGAGTATACATGAATGAATAGTATACAACAATTTTTAAACTTTGGGGCATAATAGGATTCAATGAAAAAGAATTCTACCAAATGGAAAAAAATCTGAAAATCAAAATACTGGCAGGGGTCAATATCTAAAATATATAAAGAATGCTTACAGTTAACAGAACTCAAGGGCTAGAGAGATGGCTAAGCAGTTAAGGTGCTTACCTGCAAAGCCAAAGGACCTCAGTTTGATTCCCCAGGACCCACGTAAGCCAGATGCACAACAGGGCACATGCATCTGGAGTTCATTTTCAATGGCTGGAAGCCTAGGCGTGACCATTCTCAATCTCTTTCTCTCTCCCCCCCCCACCCTCTCTCTTTCTCTGCCTCTTTCCCTCTCTCAAATAAATAAAAATAAAAATATATCTAAAAAAACAGAACTCAATGCATTCAAAAAGGTAACAGATCTGAATAAAAATACTCATGACAATATACAAATGACCAAAAAGCATGTGAAAAGAAGCACAACATCTCTCATTATCAAAGTAAGGTGAGTCAAAACCAAAATAAAAGCCGGGCAAGGTGGTGGTGCACGCTTTTAATCCTAGCATTCGGGAGGTAGAGGTAGGAGGATCACTGTGAGTCTGAGGCCACCCTAAGACTACAGAGTAAATTCCGGGTCAGCATGATCTAGAGTGAGACCCTACCTCAAAAAACCAAAATAAGACAAAATCTTGCACCAATGACGATGGACACTATCTAAAAACAATAGAGAAGCCAGGCATGGTGGCGCACGTCTTTTATCCCACCACTCAGGAGGCAGAGGTGGGAGGATTGCTGTGAGTTCAAGGCCACCCTGAAACTACACAGTGAATTCCAGGTCAGCCTGAGCTAGGTCAAGACCCTACCTCAGGAAAAAAAAAAGTAGAGAAACTGAAACCTCTGTGCACCAAAGGTATAATAATGATATGAACATTATGGAAAACAGCATGATTATTCCTTTAAAAAACAAAAATAAACCCATTATATGATCCATAATTTCACTTTTGCATATTCATATCAGAATTAAAAGCAAAGTCTTGAAGAGATATGTGTGCACCCAATGTACTTAATAACAGGCAGGTAGAAGCAACACATGCCCACTGACACACAGAAACAAAATGTGGAATATAACTCAGCCTTTGTAAGGAATGAAACCCTTTTAGATGCTACAACATGAACTTCAAGGACGTTTTCTAAGTGAAGAAAGCCTGCCACAAAGACACAGTACTAGTGTTCCACTTATATGAGGAATCTAAACTGATCAAATTCACAGCACAGAAGGGAAAATGGTAGTGACCAAGGCCAGAAGAGGGATGATGAAGGGAAGTTACTGTTTACAGCATGCAGAGTTTCAAGTTGACATGATGAAAAAGACCTGGAGATCTGTTCAAACTGTGAATAAACTGAAAAACACTGAAGTATGCTCTTAAAAATGGGTAAACTGGGGCTGGAGAGATGGCTCAGTGGTTAAGGTGCTTGCTTGCAAAGCCTAATGCCTGTGTTTCATTCCATAGTACCCATATAAACCCAGATGAACAAAGTGGCACATGAGTTTGGAGTTCATTTGCAGTGGCAGGAGGCCTTGGTGTGCACCCATCCATCATCCATCCTCCCTCCTTCCCTCTTTCTCTCTCCCTTTCTCCAAATAAATAAAAATATATTTTAAAAAATGGTAAGTCAGGGCTGGAGAAATGGCTTAGCAGTTAAAGCACTTGCCTGAGAAGCCTAAGGTACCAGATTCGATTCCCCAGTACCTGCGTAAGCGAGCGATACACAAAGTAGTGCATGCATCTGCAGTTTGTATGCAGTAGCTAGAGGACCTAGAGTGCCCATTCTCTCTCTCAAATTAAAAAATCTTTAAAAAATGGATAAGCTGGAAAGTTTTATATTACATGTTTTGTATATTATAAAATTATGGTGTATCTTTTTTTAAAAAAAATACCTAGCTGCTGTAACTATCCCCCCCCCAAAAAAAGCAACTGTAAGCTGTTATAAAATGATTCTTAGGATATATAGTTAAGTGAAAAAGCAAAGTATTCCATCTAATGATGGAAAGGGTACAAAAATATATAAACTTTTTTCTCTAGCACTTATTTATTTACATTTGAGGTAGACCTGGAACTTACCCTGGAGCTCCAGGCTGGCCTTGAACTCACAGTGATCCTCCTACCTTTGCCTCCTGGGTGCTGGGATGCTGGGATTAAAGGCGTGCACCACCATGCCTGGTTTTCTCTAGTTTTTCAATGATGAATATAACTAAGAAAACTCCTAAGTGGCTTTCTGTAGTGAATGGACTAAAGGGACATGGACATAAGACTTATCTGAATGAACCCTACTTTGCAAATTTGACTCAAAACTATGTCAATGTGTCACATAACTATGCAACAAAATTAATTTTTTTAAAAACTGCCACAAAAAATAGAAAACAAAATTCATAAACCTTTTTAAGTTCAAACGAATCCTCACAAAGAGACTCTTAACTATTTCATCCAAGTATGGGTCTTGTTGGGATTCTTTATCTTTCAAACAGAAGAAAAAAAAACTAAAAAATTTGTTTGGAAGCCAAGCCTAGTGGTGTAAGCCCAGCACCTGGGAGCTAGAGGCAGAATGATCAGAGGATCAAGAACAATCCTGGCACATAGAGAATTCAAAGTCAAGTTAGGTACATGAGACAATGCCTTTTATTTGGAAAGAATCTCGGAAATTTTAATATTAACTAAATAGTTAAGAATATTAATGAAAGTATTAGATATTTATTACTAAACATTTTGGGGTATGATACTGGTTAATTTTTTTTTTAAAGAGTCCTAGTTTTGAGCTGGAGTGATGGCTTAGCAGTTAAGGCATTTGCCTGCAAAGCCAAAGGATCCCGGTTCGATTCTCCAGGACCCACGTAAGCCAGATCCACAAGGGGGCGCATGCATCTGGAGTTCATTTACAGTGGCTGGAAGCCCTGGTGTACCCATTCTCTCTCTCTCTCTGTCTCTTTCTCTCTCTCAAATAAATAAATAAATAAAATATATTAATAAAAAATAGTCCTAGTTTTTCGAAACACAAAACATTTCAAATATAACATGATGATGGGATTTACTTTAGAATATTCAGGACAGGGGCTTTACCCAGTCCCATCTTCTATATGGCAGGAGCTCACTGTTCTTCCTTGTTTGTCTTAACCAAGTAAATTCTCTTTAAAGTCTTAAAAAAAAATAAAGGAAAAAAGATAGTCGGGGTGGCAGATTGAAGAAACAGTAGGAGAAAAAGATACACGAAACAAGTTCATACTTGTTAAGTGGGTGACAGGAACAGGGAGATTTATTATATCATTTTTTATTTTACACTGGTAAAAGATTTCTTAGAATTCTTTAATTCAAGAATTTCTGAGTGGTCTCTTCACACTGATTTACACTCCATGATAATCATTAAGGTTTGCCAGAAAACACGCCTAAAAACAAAGTCCAGCACATTACCTTTGTAAAAGTGACAGGAATGCTGGCATCCAATTGAATATGATCCGCAACCTCTGTAAATTGCTGCTGCTGCTTCTGCAAGGTTTCTAATAACCTTGTGATTTCCTGTTTTGCCAAGACTACTCTGCAATCATCCTAGAAAAGAAAAGAGTATTTCTCAAAACACTTTTACTCATAGAAACAGAGACAGGAGCTGGGGCAATGGCTCAGTAGTTAAGAGTCCTTGCTGTGCAAACATGAGGACCACAGCTTGATCCCTAGCACTCACCTAAAAAACTGTGGGGTTCTGCATGCCTAGAACCCCAGGTCTGGTGGGTGTGGGGCAGAAACAAGAGCACCACTGGGGCTCAGTGGTCAGCCAGTCTGGCTGAAAACCATGGAGCTTCAGGCTTCAGGGTTAGTAAAGAGATTCTGTCTCAAGGAAACAAAGCAGAAAAGCAATGGAGGAGGACACCTAATGTTCTCAAGCCTTCACCCGTGTGAGCATGGCACATGCAATTCTGTACACACACAAGCATATGATATACATATACATACTACACCATACATACTACCTACCTACACACACACACACACACACACACACACACACACACACACATACCAAAATTTAAAAAAATAATACGGCCGGGTGTGATGGTGCACACCTTTAATCCCAGCACTTGGGAGACAGAGGTAGGAGGATTGCTGTCAGTTCAAGGCCACTCTGAGACTACATGGTGAATTCCAGTTCAGCCTGGGCTACAGTGAGACCCTATCTCGAAATACAATAATAATAATAATAATAGAGACCATCATCAACTTGCAATAAAAACCATTTACGGGCCAGAGAGATGGTTCAGCAGTTAAAAGTCCTTGTTTGCAAAGCCTGATGGCCCAGGTCCAAATGCCCAGTATGCACATAAAGTCAAATGCACAAAGTGGTTATACATTATCTGGAATACATTAGCTATGGCAAGATGCTCTGGTGCACCTATACCTCCTCCCTCTCTTTTCCTCTCTCTCTGCTTGCAAATAAATATATATATTTAAAAAGCCATTTAATATTACAGTATTAAAAGAGAATTTAAGGCTAAATTTGAGTAAGATTAGTTATAACTGAGCATCTTTAAAAACTTTAGGCTCTTGCCAGGCATGGTGACACACGCCTTTAATCCCAGCACTCGTGAGGCAAAGGTAGGAGGATCGCTGAGAGTTCGAGGCCACCCTGAGACTACATAGTTAATTCCAGGTCAGCCTGGACCAGAGTGAGACCCTACCTTGCAAAACCAAAAGAATAACTTAAATGAAACAAACAATGGATAAAAACATAACTAACTACATGTGATAATTTGAATTCTATAAAGGTAATATAGATTATAAGAAGACACTGCAGACAGATTTCATATAGTATATTTCTATTAACTACCAAAACAAGCAAAAATAATATGTGTATTACAAGTCAGGAAAATAGTTTACCCCTGTGCGAGAAGGAAAAAAGGGGGATACAGGAATTTTGGAGGTACTAACACTGTTCTGTTATTTGATCTTGAACTCAGTGATCATTCTACTTTTGCCTCCTGAATGCTGGGATTAAAGGCATGTGCCACCATGACCAGCTTGCTTTTTGTTTTCATGAGGTAGGGTTTTGTTCTAGCCCAGGTTAACCTGGAATTCTCTATGTAGTCTCAGGCTGGCCTTGAACTCACAACAATCCTCCTACTTCAGCCCTGGAGTCACCTATCTTGATCTCCTGAGTACTGGGACTCAAGGCATACAATATCACACCCAGCAGAGAGTGAGAATGGACATACCAGGGCTACGTAGATCACCCATCCCAAGTTAAACTTTTACTAAGCCCTGTGTAGCTATATACAAAGATTTAGAGACACAAACACAAGATACCCTCAGAAAGCATCTGGAATATATATTCATACACCACCATTCAAGGTCAAATAAGAAGACACCAATCACCCAGCTATCTGAACAGAAGTAATATAAAGAACTGTTAACTAGGTGTGGTTATTAATGAGATGATTGGAATGAGAAGTATCTTAGAAGTAAGAAACAGCTACCACCTATAGGAGTAGGGTAGAAATTAGACTTTGCTAGCTCTTAAGAAGTCTTTAAGATGGACCCCATGGAGCTGAAACTCACACTGGTCTCCTCATATAACACTACCATTCACAGTAATCCCAGAAGAGTAACCCATAGGAAGTTCTTTTTTGCCTTCCAGTTCTTATAGCGTCCTACTGACAACAGGAAGCTAGCTGGCAAGACAAGTAGATACAGTTGTAGCCTCAACGTTACACAGCAGATGACAGAAAAGAAGGACTAGAGTTGAAACACACCTTAATAAATGGCATGCACACTGATTTTACAACACAGACTGATATGCTAAAGAATAATCAAGACTAATGAGGTTGTAGGCAGTCACATTCAAGAAAGTATAATGTTTAAGAGCAAAAGTTCAACACTTGTAAGTTTTAGTTTCTCATAATCTGAAATGAATGCCATTATTAGCAGTGCCTCAGTGAAGAAAAGAAAGACCACAGCTTTTCAAGAATTCTTGGGATAAACCAGGCGTGGTGGCACACCTTTAATCCCAGCACTCGGGAGGCAGAGGTAGGAGGATCGCTGTGAGTTCGAGGCCACCCTTAGACTACAGAGTGAATTCCAGGTCAGCCTGGGCTAGAATGAAACCCTACCTCAAAAAAAAAAAAAAAAAAAAAAAAAAAAAAAGAATTCCTAGGATAATAATGATCCTTGCATGTCAAACTTCTGAAAATGGATCCAAAACACAAACATGTAAAACTGACATTTTTGTCAGAAGAACCCTGACTCTCATTTATTTAAAAAAAGAATCATTCGCAAACTGAGTAACAAATGAAAACCATCAAAGGAGAGCAACCACTTGAGCTGGACCTTGAAAAAGGAAGATTTCCCCTGGCAGAAAAGGGCTCTCCAAACAGAAAGAATGGTAAACATTTGGGGAAAAAGAGCAAATTGGCTTGGCATGATTGAAGAATGATAAGAAAAGTTAGGACATAGATATGGTTGGTGAGTAACTCGAAGTTGAGAGACCATGTCAGAACTGCAGTGTGAATACATGCAACCCAACCCAAAATAGTCACCAAGTCCACAAGACAGAAAAGGGTTATCTTTGCTAATGACCTACTTCACACTACACACACGGCCCTAACCACATTTAGGCTACGCACTTGCTGCAAAGTCTTTTCACAGTGCAGACAGGCTGTTGAAACCTGCGACAACAGAATAGTCATGTCTTCTTGCTGCTGCTTGAGCCAAATCAGCTTCTCACGGACATGAGCATCAACAACACTGAGAGCCATTTCTTCTTGACGACAAAGAGTTTCATGTAGATCAGAAAAATAAGCTCGCACACAGGATCGAGCATTTTCCGCAGTACCTGGTACCTAAGATTTTAAAAGTTTTAAACAATTACAACCTTAACAAATACTCTTATGTAAAATAGCAAAAGTTTAAATATCATCAACACCCTTACAAGTTCCAAAATTTTAATCTCCTCATTATCTCTTTCTTTTCAACTACAACCTTTTGAGTCCAACTATTTATTAATGATATTTCAAGAAACATGGAATAATCTCCTGTTTCCTCCGCCTCCAAACCTAGTTACCTCCATCTCAGTAAATGGTAATTCCATCCAGGTTATTGAAGCCAAAAATAAATAAACAAACAAATAAGAAGGAAAGAAAGGAAAAATAGGAGTCATCTTTAATATCTCTTATATTCTATAACTAGTCCCTCAGCAAATTCTCCTGACTTCAAAGTATAACCAGAATCTGGATGTGCCTTACCACCTCCACTTCCAACATACTGATTCAAGCATTATAACCTCTCACCTGATTAGACTAGTCTTCTAACTGGTCCAATTGCCTGATCATTCAAGTTACCTATCTAATAAATATTGACAATTCCTTGAAAATCTCAAATCCATCTTTTTTTTTCCATTCTTACTACTCTAGTACTATAAGACATAAACACCTGTAAACTAGATAATTTAATAGTATCCTAATAAGTCTTCTTGCTGCCAATGCTACTGCTTCTCCACTTAATTTTCTATACTTTACAGCAAGATTTCCTAAGGCAAACCTGACTATGTTATTCCTATGTCAGGTTTTCAGTGGTTCACCACTGCTCATAAGCAAAGTTCCAAACTCTTAAACTCCTGACTTGGCCTAAATTTAACTCTGCAACCTTCCTGCCAGGGTCAACTCAAAACTCCAAACTTTTAAAAGATTCTGTAATACGTCTAATCTTCATTTCCATGCATTTAAGTGTACTCTTCTCTTTCTTTATTTTTTATTTTAGAGAGAGAGGCAGACAGAGAGAGAATTGGCACACCAGATGCTTGCGCATGTGTGACCTTGTGCTTGCCTCACCTTTGTGCACCTGGCTTACATGGGATCTGGATAGTCGAACATGGGTCCTTAGGCTTCGCAGGCAAGCACCTTAACTACTAAGCCATCTCTCCAGCCCTACTCTTCTCTTTCTGAGACAAGTCCCTCCCTACAAGCCACTCTTTTCTCTGAGTGAATTCCTTCATATCTCAATCTAAACATCATTTCTAGGAAGCCACCCCTGAAGTACATGTAGTGTTATACCACTTATATACTGCCAAGTATACTGTATTTCCCTACCAACCACACAAAATAATCACCACATTAAAATTCTCTCTCTTAGCCGGGCGTGGTGGCGTGCATCTTTAATCCCAGCACTCTGCAAGCAGAGGTTGGAGGATCGCCATGAGTTTGAGGCCACCATGAGAATTAAAGCCTGGACTAGAGTGAGACCCTACCTCAAAAAAAAAAAAAAATTCTCTCTCTTACATGGCAGATTACAAGTCCCATGGAGACAAAAAGTTTTTTAAAAATCTTATTTGCAGTGACTAGTATAATTCTAGTACATTATATATGCAATACTTACTAGAGGGTGAAAAGATGAGAATGGAAAAGGTTAAGAAGATAAAGAGGGAAGAAAAAAATCCATACATGTTCTGTGTGAGCCATTCCAAGTCCATCTTCCACTATTTGTTCTCCTCCTTCTATATGCTGCACAATTCCAATTAGTTTTCTGGAGTAATCTGAGATTTCCTCAGTGAACGTCCGTATACAATGAGCCATATCTAAAATTGATGCTCGGATCTGGTTAGCTTCTGGTTCCAGTACCGAATGCTACAATGCAACATAATTACAGACAAGAATTCATAGTACTGATGAATGATAAAAACATCCTACTGAAATCCTTTTTAATGCAAATGAGTATGAGTCACATGTGGCTTTTACAACACATTTCAGGCAAGTGCCTTTAGCCAATGAGCCATTTCTCCAGCCCCTACAACACATTTCAAACAGATACAACATAAGGTAAAAATACTGTCACTCCTTTATGAGAGAGAAAAAATTAGATTTTGGAAGTCTATTTATTGTTAGACAAGAAGTCAAATTTTGTCCAAAATTATAAGTAACAGTTCATCAGCATATATAAACTTCCTCAAAACAATTCATCACATTTTGAAACGCACACAAAGAAGAGAGTTTTTGTTTGCTGCTGAAAATAATCATGAGGCCTCTCTGACAGGTTTATGACATTCAGAAACAAAAATTCTCAATTCTTTCCATGCTATGCTACTAAGACCAACTCATCAATCACTTAATTCTTCAGTCTCTCTTCTTAGCATAAACAAACAGGCCAATGATCAATGAGTGGTAGGCTGGTGTAATGGCTAGCCATCCAATGTAACGAAATCCATACCTTGTGACCTTGGTGTTTTCCATATTCTTTGCAGACACAGCACATGAGTGGGCTAGTTTGACAACCTTCTTCCAAGCACACAAACTCAATAGCATGTACCTGGTGCTGAGAACACATGGTTTTCTCATGAGGTTTATCAGCTAAAGGCACTCGCCTGTGCTTTGCTAATGTCTTTGTAGAGTGAGTAACTTGCGAGCACTCTGAGCACAAGTGAGTTGCACACACAGTGCAATATACAGATGCAACATGAGCTTCATCTTCATCACAACGAATGATGCTCTGAAAAACAAAAAGCAACATCTTAAAACAGAACTCACTCTCAGGGCAAGTTTTGAAATACAAAACACAGTGTTTTCTCCTTAAGTTACCAGGCTTCATACATAGTATTAAAAGGGTAATTCCTTAAGTCTATTTAGTCAAAAATACACAATACTGAGTGAAGAAAAGCAAAACAAAAATGATTCTCAAACTAGACTGTACTCAGAATGAGAAAAGGCTCACTAGAGCAAGACCCTATCTTGAAAAACCAAAAAAAGTACACCAATGGGGCCATTTATTGTCATATTAAGTAAAAAAAACTTCAAATCTGAACCTAAAGAATAAAACAGCTTTGTTTTGCAATATGAGTAATGTTTACAGATACTATAAAACAGATCTTATTTGTTAGATTGAAAAAAGATTTACAAAGTCAACATCACATAATTTTTTTTTAAATATAAAAGATACAAATGATGACAGGACTGCAAAAGTTTTAGAAGACAGAATGCTTCTGTTTAAAATTAATTTCGCTGGGACACATCACTATAGATATAACCAAACACCATAAAAGGGAAACATTCTGTTGGGTTTTTCCTTGATACAAAATATGTGGTTTTTAAAGTTCATTACCCAAATCATTAATAGTTATTTACTGCAAATATCTAGAAGCTTTTGAAAGACATTTTATATAAAATAAACTATGCAGGGAAGTCTTGAAGTCCTAAAAATCCCTGCAGTGTCAGTGGATTTTTTGCCCATAGTTACTCGCCACCTGCACGTCAAGGTACAGTACACTGAGCACATAACAACCTTTTTTATTTGGAAGATATTTAATAGCAGCAATGAGGTAATATCGTACAAATCATGACAAGTATTTTAGAATAAAGGAAAATTCATCTTCTAATGAATATTTCCCCAAGTCCAGTGCATACCTCTCCAGATGTCCCAGAGGCTTCCTCTGCAGTTCCATACTGACCAATGTGTCCATTTTGCAATCGCTCCAAAAGTTCCAGCAAAGCAAAATTTTTTTTCAATCCCCAGACGCCAGAATCTCCTACAGTAAATATAAACATAAAACTTAAATGCTATCTCAGGGGGAAAAAAACGAAGAAAGGAAGGAAAGGAGGGAGGGAGGAAGGGAGGGAGGGAAAGGAAAGGAAAAGAAAAGCCAGGTATGGTGGTACACATCTTGCATCACAGCACCCAGAAGGCAGAGGTAGGAGGATCGCTGTGAGTTCAAGGCCAACTTGAGACCACATAGTGAATTTTAGGTCAGCCTGGACTACAGCAAGACTCTATCTCAAAGAAAAAAAAAATTAGGGCTGGAGAGATGGCTTAGCGGTTAAGGCACCTGCCTCCTAAGCCTAAGAACGCTGGTTCCAATCTCCAGGTCCCACGTTTAGCCAGATGCAAAGGGGTGCAATGCCGCAATTGACCACAAGGGGACAAATGCATCTGGATTTCATTCGCAGCAGCTGAGAGGCTGCTCGTGCATCCATCTCTATCTGTCTTCCTCTCCCTCTCTCTCTCTGTCTTTCTCACCCCACCAAAAAAAAAAAAAAAACAGGGCTGGAGAAATGGCTTAGGGGTTAAGGCGCCTGCCTCCTAAGCCTAAGAACACTGGTTCCAATCTCCAGGTCCCATGTTTAGCCAGATGCAAAGTGACGCAAGGGCACAATGCTGCACTTGACCACAAGGGGGCGCACGCATCTGGATTTTGTTCGCAGCAGCTGAGACACTGCTGGCGCGCCCATCTCTGTCTTCCTCTTCCTCTCTCTCTGTGTCTCTCTCCAAAAAAATAATAAAAAATAAAAAGTTAAAAAAAAAAACAACTAAATGTACTACTAGTCAATTTATCTCATACCTTGAGAGGGATTTCTAAGGCACACAGTTTAGTTAGTAATTGCTAAAAATTTTAAATCTTATTTTTATGACAAAGCAATGGCTTATTAGTGTTATCTTCAGAAAACAGGAGAATCCTTCAGCATTCCAAGTAGAAACATTTTAAAATTCTATTTTCTACCATTTAACTTTACAAATCCCATTTAAACATTGACTTTTACAATGTATACTAAAACAAGTATTTCAACCTTTCAAAAATATTTTTATAGCTAGCTACAATAAGAAATACATCTTATATACTAATCCAGGATAACACACATACTTGTACACACATACTTGTGCACATAAACACAACTGAAAGTTCTACAAACTATCATTTACCCATTGATCGTTTCAGCAGTGTATAACATACTGTCCTGTTTAGATAAAACTTGCTACAGGAACTAGGAATACAGCTCAATGGCAGACTGTAAATTTAGCCTGTGCAAGGCCTAAGGTTCAGTCCACAACATGCATGTGCACATACATGGACACACACATAAAAAGAAAAATGCTATGTACAATAAAGTAATTTAGTTAATAAATGTATTTAGTGACCATAAATAAGCTTAAATTCATAGTTAATTCATACTAAATTCATATAAAATACACAATGGACCTACCTAAAAAATCCATCTCTATTAAACTGGAAGTAAAAGAGCCCACACAAGATTTCCCCTGTCCTTTCTCCACCCTGTGGCAGTCAATGACTTCATAAAAACCCTCACACAGAACCTCACACTAAAGTAAGACAATAAGCCTCTTTCAGTAAGACTTTAGAACTTTTGAATAAGGACTGAAGGTTCTTTCACCCAGTACTGAACACGTAAGTACAGATAAACACAAGCACACACGTGTTCACACACACCCAGATGAACAAAAACACGTGTTCACACACACCACTTCTCTTCTGAACCTATAATTAACAGCCAAGTCATGCAATAGTTAGGAGGGTTATCTAAATAAGCTTCTATCACAACAAGTACCATCTGACATGTCTGCCACCTAGTAAGTGTTTGTTTATGGAATAAACGTGGAAAAGGAAAATGTGGCCACTGCATACCAGCCTTCTCTCCCTTTTGTCTTATCTTTTCTTTAAAAACAAAAACCTAAACTAAATTTATTTATTTATTTTTGGGTTTTTGAGGTAGGGTCTCACTCTAGCTCAGGCTGACCTGGAATTCACTATGTAGTCTCAGGGTGGCCTCAAACTCATGGTAATCTTCCTACCTCTGCCTCCTGGGATTAAAGGCGTGCACTACCACGCCCAGCCTAAACTAAGTATTTTTATCTTCCTCTCTATCTTCTGTAATCTCCTTTATTAAGCACCATTAAAATCACACTCAAGGAGCTAGAGATGGCTCAGCAGTTTAAGGTGTTTGCTTGCAAAACCTGACAGCCTGGGTTCAATCCCTCACTTGCCATGCAAAGCCAGACACACACAGTAGCACATGTATCTGGAGTTCATTTGCAGCAGCAAGAGGCCCTGGCATGCCCTATACTCTAGCTCTAGTTGATTATATTCTTGTTCTTTCATTCTCTCTCCTGGCAAAGAAATAAATAGCAATATTAAAAAAAATACCTACTGAAGTATTTCTCCTGCAGCCTTGCTGCACAAGGCCTTTTCCTCACTTGTTTTAATGATTCCCATGCATTCTACAAGCTGAGTTCTACCTACTCCAATTATATTAAAAAGTTGTAAAGAATGCAAAACTCCCAAGTATAACTATGGTTGTGGCAATTTTCACAGTATCAGGCATTATACAAGGAATACAACAAACTCCTAATAAAACTACATAGTGTCTAATAAATCACTTAATAATTCTGTAACTGCCAAACCAATTTTACAATCTTGAAGGCTTAAAAAACAAAATTTTTGTTGTTGATGATGTAACATCTTAGACTTTGGGGGAAGTCAAGAAAGGCTCTATTTCAGCCTGACATGCTTTAATCCCAGCACTTAGGAGGCAGAGGTAGGAGGATCACTGTGAGTTCAAGGGCACTCTGGGACTACTGAGTGAATTCCAGGTCAGCCTAGGCTACAGTGAGATCCTACCTCAAAAAACAAAAAATCAAATTTAAAAAAAAAAAAAAAGGAAAGGCTCTATTTCCCACAGTCCATGTTGAGGGCCCCATGGACCAACTGACTGTAACAGGGAGGACATTTACCTCAAACCATCATAAACTCTTAAAAACTTCTACCTGGAAGTTAATACTTCACTTCTGTTCACACATGGTTAGCATAGCTATACCTAACTATAAAAGGGTAGGTCAGTAGACTTTACCATGCAGGCAGAAGAGGAGAATCAGAAATAGCACTGATCAGAAGTAAAAAGTAGTGATACTCTTCTTAGACAAGATTTCTGATTATGACCTTTAACATCAATGGTGCTTTTATTCTAGAAAAATGAATTACAAATGATCTTTTCTCTTCTAATTTCACATTTTTCAAGTCTTCTACAATGCATGTATATATTATTTCTATGATTAAAAAAAGGAATGGGGCTGGAGAGATGGCTTAGCGGCTAAGGCGCCTGCCTGCTAAGCCTAAGAATGCTGGTTCCAATGTCCAGCGGGTCCAATCCAGGTCCCACGTTTAGCCAGATGCAAAGTGAGACAAGGGGGCGCACACATCTGGATTTCGTTCACAGCAGCTGAGAGACTGCTGGCGCGCCCATTTCTGTCTCCCTCTCTGTCTGTCTCTCTCTGTCTGTCTCTCCAAAAATAAATAAAAAATAATTTTAAAAAATTAAAATAAAAAAAAAAAGGAATGGCAAGCTAGTATATCAAAGGTCACTAACGTACATTCCACAGACTGGCATCCCAGTAAAAACTAACCTATAACTTACAGTAATTACAATTTCCACCAAGGGCAGGATTGTTTTTTCTACTGTTGATATGGTAGCAGTCTTGTTTGATTTCAACTTAAGATGTGACTAACCACTCCCTACCATACACCTCCAGGCTTCAACACTGAAATTGTAACACTCCACACACTGTGAGTAGAGAAGGTACAGTATTCTTCAAAACAGTGGGCAAAGGATCTATCCTCCATTTCCAAGACATTACCATTTCTATAAGTTTAATTTTATATAAAGAAATGACTATATAACTTACACAATAAAAAGTGAAATAAATGAACCTCAAAACAGAGCCATTTCCACCTCTACCTATTTTATGGTTTATAGTAGATTATTACCTATAATACTAATTATCTAACAATACATAGTACTTACTTTCAACCCAAATTTTGTGTTATATTAACAATTTACTGGAATGGGAAGATGGATCAATGGTTAAAGAAACTGGCCAGAGTTCAATTCCACGGCACTTACATCAATCCAAATTTAAAGTGGAACTGGCATCTGTGGTGGCAACATGCCTACCTCAATGGAAGGTGGAGCCAGAACAACCTAGAAGTTCATGGGCCAGCTAGATTGGTGCATATGCGACAGCAAACCAAGAGGGGCCTTGTCTCAAAAAAAAAAAAAAAGTGGAAGGAAAAGACAAATATCTTGAGGTTGTCTTCTGACTTGACCAAGTACAATGTGGTAGATGCCCCCATGCACACACAAAAACTTAAATCAGAGGAAAGTCATTTGCAATCTTAAATCTACACAATCATTTTCTTACCTAGGTCTGTTACTTGTCGATCAAATGGGCAACGTATTGCTCTTCCGTGAAGAGGCAGGCGAGTGAGACAGTCATGACATACTGTGTGACCACAAAGAAGAAGACGGGGAACTTTGTCTCCTTGCAAAGAAAAGACATCTTCACAAACTCCACACTCAAGAACCTAATATTTCAAATAGAAACATATATACTATAAACAATTTTTAAAGCATACATATTTTTAGGTTTGAAAGAACCAATGTAGTACAGTGAATCAACCTTGTTACTTGTTCCTCCATGAAAAAAAAGAAAAAAACCTGCCAGGCTATAAACCTTTATGTTACATTTTAGTCATTTCTATCTGACAGACTTTGCCAAGATCATATAATAATGAAATATTGTTTTATAGACCAAGGTAAATATTATAAATTAGCATAATCTTATCTTCTGAAAACCAAATCTGTAATAATATATAATTCTACTGAAAGCCATTCTTCTTCAACTACCTCACCCCAGTAAATCATTTTGTTTTCATTTGGTGACAGGGTCTCACTATGAATCCTGGATGACCTGGAACTCACTCCATAGACCAATCTGGTCTCAACCATGCAGAGATCCTGCTGCCTATCTCTCAAGGGCTGAGATTACAGGCATGTATCTCCAAAGCCCTTCTAAGCCATCACTGATTTCAACAAAAAGTAATCTAAAATGTGTACTGAGAGAACAGTTTTCTAAATTATTTTTTAAAACTTGTAAGAAAGACAACAAATAATGTTGAACTGTCTTCTAGAATCCATTTAGCAAGTCAGGTATGGTGGCAAATGCCTTTAATCCCAGCCAGCACTCAGGAGGCAGAAGTAGATGGATGGCTGGAGTTTACATCTAACCCGGGACTACAGAGTGAGTTCCAGGGCAGCCTGAGCTAGAGTGAGATCCTACCTCAAAAACAACAACAGTAATGACAACAAAAGAAATGTAAAGAAAAAAGCAACTAGCTAAAGTTTAAATTATAATCTTGTTCTTAATAAGTCTAGTACTGAATTACAAAACATTTGTCTATCTAGTTCTAATTATAAGTACATGACCTGCCAAAATGCACAGAGTAAAAAAAGACTGTAACAATTAGCATTACTGATTCTCAGGTCTATGAGTTTACGTTTTACAGCCAGCAAACTGTAATTATAGCAGTATATCATTTTCAGCACTTTTAAATCTATGTCTCTATTGTTTCCTTTTTGGTTTTTAAGACAGGGTTTTGCTCTAGCTCAGGCTGACCTAGAATTCACAAACTCAGGGTAGCTTCGAACTCAAGGCGATCCTCCTACCTCTGCCTCCTGAGTGCTGGAATTAAAGGAGTGCACCACCATGCCCAGCTATTGTTTCCAATCTTAAGTA
This sequence comes from Orientallactaga sibirica, assembly GCA_036365145.1. Lineage (NCBI taxonomy): Eukaryota > Metazoa > Chordata > Mammalia > Rodentia > Dipodidae > Orientallactaga > Orientallactaga sibirica. The sequence continues at coordinate 15,741,247 of JAEOAD010000054.1, forward strand.
CTTTAAAAAAATTTTTTTAATTTCATTTATTTTTGGAGAGAGACAGAGAGAGAGGGAGACAGAGAATGGGAGCGCCAGCAGTCTCTCATCTGCTGTGAACGAAATCCAGATGTGTGTGCCCCTGTGGGCAAGTGCAACATTGTGTCCTTGTGTCACTTTGCATCTGGCTAAATGTGGGACCTGGAGATTGGAACCGGGTTCTTAGGCTTAGCAGGCAGGTGCCTTAACCGCTAAGCCATCTCTCCAGCCTTTAAGTACTTTTTTTATTTTATTTATTTTTTTTATTGACAACTTCTATACTTACAGACAATATACAATGATATTTCCCTCCCCTCCCCCCATTCCCCTTCAGAACTCCACTCTCCATCATATCCCCTCCCTCGCTCCATTTTTTTAACTACGACCACCAGGGCTGGAGAGATGCCTTAGTGGTTAAGTGTTTGCCTGTGAAGCTTAAGGACCCTGGTTCGAGGCTCGATTCCCCAGTACCCATGCAAGCCAGATGTACAAGGTGGTGCATGCATCTGGAGTTCGTTTGCAGTGGCTGGAGGCCCTGGTGTGCCCATTCTGTCTCTCTCTCTTTACCTCTTTCTATCTGTTGCTCTCAAATAAATAAAAACAAACAAAATTTTAAAAAATTAAAAAATTTTAAATAAATACTACCTACAATGAAAAATTGTATTGTATTCCCCTAACCTATCTGCCATTCAAGACCCACTAGACTCTGGTCCACATTCATGGCCTAGCCACCATACCCTTCAGACCCCTATGACTCAACTGTATCAAATACCTTTTAGAACATGACACTGTTTCTTTATCCCAGTGCTGAGGAAATGGCTAAACACACATTTACCCATTGGAATCTTCTTAATTTTTATTAACAAATTCCTAGGAAACATTTATCTCTTGTTCCTTAACTTCCAAATACTCTGAATGTGTGTCTGAATGAAGTGTCACCCAAATACTTCAATACTTTCATTGGCTAGCCTGTCTTTTCCTTGTTAAGCTAAGGGCTCAAAGTAGGGTGTTCCAAATACCAAGCATTTATGTGCTTATGTAAATAAAAGTCCAACAAAATATAAATTAAAAATAATTCAGTGTACAACTCTTTAAATATATGAAATACACTAACTCTTCAAAAACTGTAAAGTAAAATTACATCAATGTACTTTCCTCAAAAAAGTTGGTGATAGTTTGTATGAATAAAAGTGGAGGACAGCCAGGCTGAGAAGACAGCGCAGTAGATAAAGGCACTTGTTTGCAAAGCCTGAAACTCAGGTTCAATTCCCTAGTCCTCATGGAAAGCCAGACATACAACATGGTTTGTGCAGTGGCCAGAGGCCTAAATGTGTCCATTCATTCCCATTACTCTCTCTCTCTGTCTCTTTCTCTTTCTCTTTCTCTCTCTCTCTCTCGATAAAAACATGCTTTTAGAAAAGTGTAAGGAAGCAATTTCACTGATTGGTGTGAAGTGATAACAGAGTCTACAGAAGCAACCTGGCAGGCTGTACTTATCAAAAATTTAATTAACTCAGTCCAACTTCAGTTACAGGAAATTTATCCTACAGGTATATTATACACATGTGACAAGATAAAAATGTTCTTTTTTTCTCTTTTTTTGTTCATTTGTTTATTTTTAGCACTGCTCAAGGTCAACCACACTCCCTGATCTTGTTAGAAAAAGGCTCTACTGCCAGGCATGGTGGTGCACACCTTTACTCCCAGCACTCGGGAGGCAGAGGTAGGAGGATCACCATGAGTTCAAGGCCTCCCAGAGACTACATAGTGAATTCCAGGTCAGCCTGAGCTACAATGAGACACTACCTCGGAAAAAAAAAAAAAAAGGAAAAGGCTCTACCACTGAGTCTTATCACATATCAGATCATATCCATATCATACCAGATCATATGTGATAAGACCAATGTGCTATATGTTATTCTTTAAGGGGTCATTTAGATAAACAAAGTAAATATTTATCAATACCAAATTATAAAATAAATAGTAAATTCATATGCTATGAAACTACAGACGAGGGCTGGAAAAATGACTTAGTAGTTAAGGCACTTGCATGTGAAGCCTAATTTCCTAGTATCCACGTAAAGCCAGATGCACGAAGTGGCACATGTGTCCAGAGTCTGTCTGCAGTGACTACAGGCCCTAGTGCACAGGTTCTCTCTCTCTCTGTCTTTCTCTCTCTCAAATGAACAATAGACACAGTCTAGTAAGAACGACTTAGGAAGTTTTTATGTGTACATAGAGTATTTCATACGAATACAGTAAAGTGAAAAATGTTAAATGGAATATATTGAATTATGTATAAAGATGGGGGAGAAAACAAATAATCTTCTACTTGTTATATAACATCTTGTCTTCCTGGGAGGATTAGGAAACCAATTAACACTGGAACACTGGTTTCCTGTGAGAAAGAGCAACAGCTGGGGAAAAGCTACCCCCAAACTGTATTATCATATGCACACATTTCAACTTCACCTAGACGTTTTTGTTGTTGTTGTTGTTGTTTGTTTTTGTTTTTTTGAGGTAGAGTCTCACTCTAGCTCAGGCTGATCTGGAATTCACTATGTTGTCTCTGGGTGGCCTCCAACTCACAGTGATCCTCCTACCTCTGCCTCCCAAGTGCTGGGATTAAAGGCATGCGCCAGCACACCCGGTAAACCTAGATGTTTTTAAAAGAAAAAAAGTCTCACTTTACTCAACACAATACAAAAAAGATATTCAAAATGGAATCTCATTGCTGTGATTCTTTAACATATTACACTTTCTTATGAAAATAAACTAATGAAAAAAATCTTGCTTAGTTTATTCATCTTATGTTTTTGATTTGAGGTAACTTACTCATGTTGTCAGCAATATAAATTTTCAAAAAGTACTACCACAGTTCTATTGATCAATAAACCAAATTTGCATGCCAAAATAACACCAAGTACCACTTGATATTTAAAAGCAAGACTTTTTCCTGAAGTACCTATAACTGGGAATTGAAAATAAGAAAATTTTACAAATTAAGCCCACAATAGGAAAAAAACGCTTAACAGATATTCCAAAGAAAGCTTCAAGCTTATTATGTGTGAATAAAAATATTTTTGGTGGTTTTTTTTTCTTTTTTGAGGTAGGGTCTGGCTCTAGCCCAGGGTAACCTGGAACTGACTGTAGTCTCAGGCTTCCCTTAAACTCACAGCGGTCCACTTAACTCTGCCTCCCAAGTGCTGGGATCAAAGGCATGAGCCACCAAACCTGGCTATATGTAAACAGAATTTTAATAAACCATGCTGTACCTTAAAAGAACTAAGGTTCACAAAACAAAATAATAAACTGTGATTTATTTTTGTTTGCTTTGAAGCACGGTCTCATTCATTCTGCACTCTGTAGCCCTGGTAGCCTCAAACTCATGGTGATCCTACTACTGCAGTGCACCCCCCTCCTGCTGGGATTAAAGGCATGCACCACCACGCCCCAAGGCTGAGTGTCATTTCTAACTGTTATTTTATACACATCAGCTTTTTAAAATTTTTATTTTTATTTATTAGAGAGAGAGGCAGGTAGAGAGCGACTGGGTGTGCCAGGACTTCTAGCGCTGCAAATGAACTCCAGATGCATGCACCACCTTGTGCATCTGGCTTACTTAGGTACTGGGGAATCGAATCTGGGTCCTTGGGTTTCTCAGGCATGTGCCTTAACTGCTAAACCATCTCTCCAGCCCCCATATCAGCTTTTTGTCTTTGTTTTCCCTGATGATAAAAGGCCTGTCATTATCAACATGTTCATTTAAAAAGAACTCATTAGCACAGCATTAGCATTCTAACTTCAATTTAACATTCCAGCTAAAGAGCAACACTTTTACATGGTGAGATGAAAATGAATAAAGTGCACTCCAAATATCAAATTCTGTATCATAGCAAATTGATTTACGTAGGCTTTAGTACATCTTTAAAACTGTAAGACAAACAGGGTAGTGGAAATAGAACCTACTGAAATTATAGAATAAAACAAGTTCACAAAATATTGTGAAAAAGCACAATTCAAAATACAAATTTTCAGCCATAAAATATACTGGATACCTGAAAAATAATTTCAGTAACATACAAGGTTAAGTAAATCAACAACTGATACAAACTGTACACATAAACTCTTCAAAAATGCAGGTTCATTAAAAAATTATAGATGCCTATCATTCAACATGTTATATGAGAACTTCACACACTATCTGCCTGAGTGGTTCTCAATCCTAGTGCCTATTAAAATTACTTGTAGAAATAAAATTAAATTTAAAAATGCTAAAGTCAACATACTGAGAATTAGAGGAGTGCATCTTCTGTTTTCCTAACATCTATCCAGGAATGAGAATGACCCATGTGAAGATTACTCCATGAACCAGAGATCAGTGGTTCCTTCCTGATCTTTTTCTATATTGTAATGAAAGGGGGAAAAATAAGCTTCTCATATTTCGACTTGTCTTTGTAAATGCATTTTGAAGCGTATATCCAATAGTAGTACAATCTCAAACTTTAAGGGCAGGGTCATTCGGGTCATTCATACACCCTAGTCTATACACCCAGTTCTGCTCCAGTTGGGAGATTTCTCACAACTCTGAGTGCACTATTAAAAGGAGAGGGGCAGTTCAACAAGTAATGGATGTTTGATTAGAGAAGTGCAGTGCAATAGTGAAAAGCACACACAGGCTCTGTAACCACATTAAACTAAACTGGATTCCTTGCATGTAAAAAAAGAGAGAGAGGGAGAGAATTAGAATCTACCTTTATAAGTAGATGTGGACGAGCTTAAACACCTAACACATTACATGGCATTGCAATAGCTCAGTATAATAAAAATACATATAAATCAGCTAATTGATGCCTATTGAGCTAAACTCAAAACTGAGGACCTGGGGAAAGGACCTGTCCAGGTCACTCCCACAAGCCCACGCGGTCTTGACCACAACCGCCCGGGTGGACGATGCTGACACCAGGAGCGAGCAGCCTGCAGGGTTAAGGGGCCCCGCAGGGGAAGGCACGACTTGGGGTGCAGAGGTCACGACTGCCGCCCATCCGAGCTCGGTCCGCGCGGCTGTGCATCACGCTGTTGGGGGGCAGGGAGGAATGAACCGAAGGGGAGGCCGATGGTGGACAACGGAGCGCGCGCGGTCCCTCACCTTCACCACAGCCGTCGCCCGGCTGCCCGGCCGGCCACTGTCTGGCCCCGCTCCGGGCTTGTTTACAAGTACGGCAGCCATCCTGGAAGGCGCGGCGCCACCGACGCGGCCCGTCAGAGGCTGCACTGGAGAGCGGCGGCGGGAGGGGGCGGGGCTGCGCCTTACCCAGAAGCCTCCGCGCACGCCGCCGGCGCGCGTGCGCAGTGCACACCGGGCCGCCCATCCCCCGGCCCCTCCCTCTCCCTTCAGTCCTTGGCTGTTGGGCCGCACTGCGCATGAACACTTTATTATTATTATTTTATTATTAAGGACTATGAGAGACATGCGTAGGAGGAAAGAAAACCGAGCGTGAAAGGAAAAGACAGAACATTAAAAATTGACGGGGCGGGCTGGAGACATGGCTTAGCGGTTAAAGCACTTGCCTGCAAAGCCATAGGGCGGCGGTTCGATTCCCCAGGACCCACGTTAGCCAGCTGCACAAGGGGGCGCATGCATCTGGAGTTCGTTATCAGTGACTGGAGGCCCTGGTGCGCCAATTCTCTCTCGCTCTCTCGCTCTCTGTCAAATAAATAAATAAAAATATTTATTTTTTTAATTTATGGGGAAAAGTCTAATTTCTCCTCCTCAGCCGGGGACTACATTTCCCTGCGTGCAATGCGAGTGAGTCCCAGCATGCCATTCGGCTATTACCCACCCCTTTTTTTTTCCCTTCCTTCCCCTCTCCTCCGGTGTAAGCATTTTGGACGCCATGTATTGTTAGCTAGAAGGGATGTGTGGCTTTGAAATAGGCTATTTTATGGCTAGCTCTGTAAAAAGAAGTGGCTTTAGTGAAAAGAAGTCATTCGAAACCGTAAGGGACAAATATGATAAGACAATGTGAGGTGCTACCAGCCAAGACAAGAGTCGATACCGCGTTTGTCGCCGGGGTGTTTCGAGCTTTTACGGCGTCTTCCGGCGTGAGTGAGCCTCTTCAGCACCCGTAGGCCGTGGACCAGAACGTGCGGGGCGAAAATGGAAGTGAATCCCCCCAAGCAGGAGCACCTGCTGGCGCTGAAAGGTAAACTTTTTTTCTTTTCTCTCTTTCTTTTTCTTTCTTTCCCTCTCTTTCTCTATCTCGCTCTCTCTTTCTTCCTTTCTTTCCTTCTTTTTTACGAGCCAGGGTCTCCCTTGCTCTGTTTTCTTCCCTTCTCTAGTTTCTTTCTGGAAGCAGTCTGTCGGCTTTTGGAATGTAGGGCTTGTCCGTAGACTGTCAGGGCTCGTCCTGTGCTCTGCTTTTTGGAATTGAAAGCTGCCTGCTAGAATGAAGTGCAAAGCCCAGCAGTCTGTCTACGGCCTCTGCTGCAGTCACCACATCCCGTGTGCAGAAGCTGACGCCGCGACTCCACTGGCCAGACCCTTATAAATTAGAATAAATTTCAGTTGGCTTTGCCATCTCTGGTCTTGTTCATGTGATAGAGGTATCAGCTTTCATCTTCTGTACCCAGCGGTTTTGAGTGAGTTTTGATGATTTAATTAAATCAGGAAAAACTAGCATGCAGGGCTTTTTTTTTCCTTGAAATTTCCGTTGTTTTCTGAAAATTTTTTTCTTTTAAAGTGTTTTCAGATTTACTTCATATTTTCTACTACTAAAAATAATTTTTTTTTATGCCATGATGCGTGGTTAGCAATGCCTTCCTTCTTGGACTGATTTGGGGAAATGCTTGTTAGATTTTTCAATTGGGTTGAGTTACACACCTTCCTTAAGACATCCATTTTGATCTACTCCTTATCCCTCCCCCACCCATCTCCTTTGATCTTACATTTCAGAAACCTACCAGTTCATTTATAACACATACGACTGGGGTAGAACCAAGAACCTTTGTAATGCCTCAGCAAATGTTCCAGTCCAAAACAGATTGATTGTAGATAAAAAGAACATCTTAGTTGGGGGTGGTGGCCCGCGCCTTTCATTCCTGCACTGGGGAGGCAGAGGTAGGTGAGTTCAAGGCCACCCTGAGGCTACAGAGTGAATTCCAGGTCAGCCTGGGCTAGAATGAGACCCTACCTCGAAAACCAAAAACAAAAGAACATTGTATATCATTATTTCAAACTTCCATCAAATATGTACAATAGAAATTATTTGAAGGTTTAAACAACTTTTCCAACATCCCATAACAAGCAAGTGATTGAGGCATTATTTCAACACACCTGCCTCTACCTTTGTAACATGCTAAGTTGCCTCCTAATAGATGAAACTGTTTTCAGGGATCATTACTGATGGGAATTTGCAACAATTGATTATTAACCGTGATTTCATATACACTTGACACTATTAAACATGGAGTCCAACTGCCATTGGTTTTGTGTACTTTTTTTTATTTGTTGTTCTTTATTTTTGAAAACAGAAGATACCTAGGGAAGAATATTTAAGCAGACTGGTACTTTCTGTTTTTACCTCTTTGGTGCCATTTGTCTTGCTAATCAAGAATTTCACACACCTAGCTGGGCGTGGTTGTGCATGCCTTTAATCCCAGCACTTGGGAGGCAGAGGTAGGAGATCACCATGAGTTCAAGGCCACCCTGAGATTACATAGTGAATTCCAGGTCAGTCCAGGCTAGAGGGAAACCCTACCTCAGAAAAAAAAAAAAAAAAAGAAGAAGACGAATTTCATTCACCTTTAATCATAGCACTTGGGAGGCCACCTTGAAACTACTTAGTGAATTCTAGGTCAACCTGGCTAGAGAGAAAGACTCAAAAAAAAGAATTTCGCAAGTTTTACTTTTACTGATAGTGGATGTTCAAGAATGTCCGTTTAAATGGACATTTGGGTTTGCTTTCTTTACATATCAGTATGTAAAATGTTAAGTATCCTTTTTTTACTCTTGAAAAGACAAAATTTTACTTGAAGGAGCCCTAACAATTTTATTTCCCTTTGAGTACACTTCTGACTCAGTGTCTTACCTTACTATGTGAAGGTGTAAAAAAGAAGGGGAAGCCTCATGTGGTGGCCCATGGCTTTAGTCCCAGCACTCAGGAGGCAGAGGTAGGAGGATTGTCATAAATTCAAGGCCACCCTGAGTATACAGAGTGAATTCCAGGTCAGCCTGGGCTACAGTGAGACCCTACCTCGAAAAAAAAAAAAAAAAATCTGAGAGCTGCCTAGTCTGGACATGGACATTTAAAAAATATTATGTAATTTCTTTCTTTCTTTCTTTCTTTTTGGTTGTTGTTGTTTGAGGTAGGGTCTCACTCTAGCACAAGCTGACCTGGAATTCACTCTGTAGTCTCAGGATGGCCTTGAACTCATAGCTATCCTCCTCCTCCTCCTACCTCTGCCTCATGAATGCTGGGATTAAGGGCATGTGCCACCACACCTGACTAATTATTTACTCATTAACTCTCCAGAATCAGATGGTGATTCTCTTGTAACATCATAACAGTAGTCACCGTCATACTTATCCTGGCAATGTTTAAACCCTTATCAGTTAGTTCTCTAATGGTTTGGTGTGGGAGAGAGGGGGCACATTTTAGCCTCTTTTTTAAAAAGTATAAACTGATTGTCCCAAATAGCTAAAGAAATTACAATATTTTAGTTTTCCTTAGTTCATATTTCTGACATTTTTAAATATTACATCGTGTGATAAGAACCACTAGCTCTTTGCTTCTGCTGTAGTCCTAAGGGCTATGTATCTATTGAGTTAAACAACTCTTATCAGCTTTAAGCTGGATGTGATCTTGATTGAAGCCCAATTCAGATCCCTTTATTTTGTGAGAAATGATTTTCAAGTTTGTGGATTACACTCACACATACCAGTAGCACTCTCTTCAAATACCATAAGGGAACTGGCTTTTGGTTTCTCTTTCTCCCTACTTATTTGTATACAGGTTGTCCCTACCATATCTTATTGTTTGCAATACTTCCACTTTAGGTCCTGTGCCCTCTGATATGACAAGAGAGTCAGTCTTGTATTAATAAATTACATTCTAGCTCTGAAGAATTCAGCCAAGAGCTAATGGATTACTGCAGAATGACTACCGAAGTAATATTACATTATCGACCACATGAGAGTGATCCCAAACAACTGCTAAAAATTGCAGAAAAGGCAATTCAAGACTTCCCTACTCGTCCATTATCAAGATTCATTCCTTGGTTTCCACATGATGGGTCCAAACTTCCACTCAAACCTAAAGGATTACCACCGGTCATTTGTGGAGAGGCAGCTGAGAATGTCAAACACTGCTTAACTATTTCAGACCATAATATTAAATCAAAGAGTTATGATTGCACAGTAGATCTCTTGGAATTTCAACCCAATTTGAAAAAACAGTCCTTAATCCAGTCACAGACACTGAATGAACAGACTAATTCTGAAAATCTGGATAAAAATTCAGAAAAAGGAAAACAACACAAGAAGAGGTCTTGGAGTGTTTCACTTGTCAGAAAAAATTGTACGGAAAAGATTGTCCCTTTGTCTAAAAAATTACAGGACAGTTTACAGACACTAAATTTGCACTCACTTTATAGAGCAAGGTGGACGATAGAACACACTGTTTGCAACAACCAGACCCTGGAAGATATTTGGGCTAAACTCAATCGCATTATCAGGCATGGTGAACTTCCTTCTTGTAATGCTACAATTCAGAGATCTTTAGGCCAAATATGGGTGTTCTGTGATATTATGTACTGTGAATATGTGGGAAATCTTCTTAAAGAAAGATTAGCTCTGACTGGGAAAATTGATTTATTTGTGCATAAGTATGGTGTTATTTTTAGTATGTAATGAATACTACTGATTGTCAAAATTATTCTCAATGGACTGAGTTAGCACAATGAATAAATTTTAATGGTTATTAACACTATAAGTTTCAGATAATTCTCTGCTTGTCAGTTAAATCAGTTACATTCTAGATTCTACTTATTAGCATCAGTCTTTTAAATGAATTGTGATAAATTGTGCTGAAATTGAAAGTAAATTTCCTATCCTTTTGTTTCACTCTGAACTGGATATGGTTGTGTATTAAAATGAATACTTTTAATATTGATGAACTCCTAAAATCTAATTTTATTACATCTTTTTCTTTACTCGCCTAAGTGTAACTTAAAATAAAGAAATCTAAAAGTTCTGTTGGGAACTCTGATGACATGCATATAGTTCAAAATGAGAGACCAGCCCACCTTCTTAGTGATGTTTGTAGAGATATATAACAGATTGGCAGTTAGTGTGTTGTTTGAACCAAAAGGCAAGTATCTTCAATGCTATGCTATTACATAAAAATACCCAAAAACGGCCAGGTGTGGTGGCGCACACCTTTAATCCCAGCACTTTTGGGAGGCAGAGATAGGAGGATAGTTGTGAGTTTGAGGCCACCCTGAGACCCGTAGGCAATTCCAGGTCAGCCTGGACTAGAGTGAAACCCTACCTTGAAAAAAAAAATGAGCTGGACGTGGTGGCTAACGCCTTTAATCCCAGCATTCGGGAGGCAGAGGTAGGAAGATTGCCCTGAGTTCAAGGCCACCCTGAGAATAGTGAATTTCAGGTCGGCCTGGGCTAGAGTAAGACCCTGCCTCAAAAAAACAAAACAAACAAACAAACAAAAAAGATTAGTAGAGTAAGTTTTGATTAGTAGTACCCCAAAATGATTAGTAGAAAAAGATAACTACCTACTTTTTAAAAAATTATTTTTTAAGTATATTCATTTATTTGCAAGCAGAGCGAGAGAAAATGAGTCCACCAAGGCTTCTTGCCAGCGCAAACAAACTCCAGATTCTTGCACCACTTTGTGCATTTGGCTTTACGTGGGTACTGGGGGTTTGATCCCAGGCCATAAGCTTTGCAAGCAAGCTCCTTTAACTGCTGAGCAATCTCTCCAACCTATTTATTTGAGAGAGAAAGACATGGGCATAACCAGGGCCTCTAGCTATTGCAAATGAACTCCAGATACATGTGCCACCATATGCAGCTGGTTTACGTGGGTATTAGGGAATTGAACCTGGGTCCTTAGGCTTCACAGGCAAGCGCCTTAACCACTAAGCCATCTCTCCAGCCCCTACTTTACCACATTTAAATGTCTACCTTGGTTTAGGTGCTAGAATATAGTAGAGAAGAAAACTATGAAGCATCCCTCACAGCTTACATGAAGTCACTATTAAGCCAGCTCATTGAGAAAAGACAGTAAGACTGCTCACTAGAAATGGAGAAGTGTTTGTCTTACAGTACAGCAGGTGGTATAGAAGGAGCTCAGCAATATGTAGTAAATGCACCTTGTGAAGGAATATAGCCAGAGTTGGCTGATAATACTTAAAACAAGGATGCTGCTTTTCTCCCCACCCCCTCCAGAAAAGGTCTTGCTTTAACCCAGGCTGACCTGGAACTCACTATGTAGTCTCGGGCTGGCCTTGAACTCACAACAGTCCTCCTACCACTGTCTCCCAGAGTGCTAGGATTAAAGGCATGTGCCACCACACCTGGCAAATCTGCTAATTTTTTTTAAATATTTTATTTTATTTACTTGAGTGAGAGAGAAAGAAGTGAGAGAGAGAATGGGCACACCGGGACCTCTAGCCCTGCAAAAGAACTTCAGACGCATGCGCCACCTTGTACAACAGGCTTATGTGGGTCCTGGGAAATCACACCTGGGTCCTTTGACTTTGTAGGCAAGCGCCTTAACCACTAATTCTTAACATCCAATTCTGCTAATTTTTAGCAATGAGTTTGGGATAGCTTTGCTCTGCCCAAATACCTTTTTGATTTATTTACATTCATTTTTATTTTTTGCATGTATGTAGTAGTATACTGTGTGGTATATGCATGTGTGTGTGTTCAGGTGTGGCATCTGGAGACCAGAGAAGAATATCAGGTGTCCCCCTTCATCATTCTTTAGCCCACTTTCCCTTGAGATGGAATCTCTACTGACTGGAGCTTGCCATTTTTGGAGAGTCCCAGCTATGCTCCAATCTCTGCTCCCCATAAGACTGGGGTTACAGATGTGTGTAGCCATGCCCAACTATTTACGTGGGCTCTGAGCTATCAAACTCAGTGGGCTTCACTCCACTTAGGCTCTCCTGCTTGTGCAGGAAGTGCTCTTAACCACTGAGCAATCTCTCCAGCCTTTTTGTGATATATTTTAATTTTTTACTGCCTCACATGAGACTATCTTATCTAGAAAATTCTATGCATGAATGCTTCCAAAACTCATCAACTGAAGATGTGCACATGTACACAAAAATACACAAGAACCAGGGGCTCTCAAGGCAACATTTTTAGTAACTCCTTCCTCTTTCACTAATCTCTTCAATCATGATTACTAGAGAAACTTAAAGAAGTTACTCAGTATTGCCAACAAACTTGTACATAAACATCGGCTGAATGCAATCTTACACAGTACATCTAATTTATATTTTCTAGGACAAGTTGCTACTCAAGAGTAAAAAGTTAAGAAATCATAGCACTTTTTTAAAGTATTTATTTATTTGATGGAGGGGTGAAGAATGAGTGTGCCAGGGCCTCTAGCCACTGCAAGTGAACTTCAGATGCATGCACCACCATGTACATCTGGCTTACATGGGTACTGGAGAATTGAATGTGGGTCTTTTGGCTTCACAGGCAAGCACCTTAATGGCCAAGCTGTCTCTTTAGCTCTGTAGCACCTTTTATGATAGTTTATTTCAAAATGATTATAAACAGAGCTTAAAAATATATCATGACATTATTATGAGCAGAATAATACATTTAAATAATACATTTAAAAGAGCATGTTTGTGAAATTTAATTTTTCCTAATTTACCCCAGATGGATTACTTTGAGAAAACAGTGAAACTAAAAACAAGAGTTAAGCTTGGTGTGTTAGGGCACGCCTTTAATCCCAGCACTGGGGAGGCAGAGGTAGCATCTCTGTGAGTTCAAAGGACAACTTGAAACTACATAGTGAATTCTAGGTCATCCTGGCCTAGAGCGAGACCCTACCTCGAAAACAAACAAACAAACAAAAACAAAAAAAACCCAAGAGTTAAAAATTGTTACTTCAAATAGTTCAGTGATCTTAAAAGAACAGGAGGGCTGGAGAGATGACTTAGCAGTTAAGTCACTTGCTGCAAAGCCAAAGGACCCAAGTTCACTTCCCCAGGTCCCACGTGTGCCAGTTGTATGAGGTGACATGAATTGGGAGTCCCTTTGCAGCAGCTGAAGGCCCTAGTGTGCCCAGTCTCTCTCCCTTTCTATCTGCCTTTCTCTCTTTCTCAAATAAATAAATAGTTTTTAAAACATAAAAAAGAAGAGCAGGGGCTGGATTAAAGGCACTTCTTGTTTGCAAAGCCTGCCGACCCAGTTTGAGTTCCCCAGTATCCACATAAAGTGAGATACACCCAGTGGCACGTGTCTCTGAATTTTTTGAAGTGGCAAGAGACCTGGTGCAGCTATACTTTCTCACTCTCTCTTTCTCACACAAACACCCACAAATATAATAAAAAGTAATTTTTAAAATATTTTTTTAAAAAGAACAAAATCATTTCCCATTTACTTGGACAATACCTAAGAAGTTATCAAAGTTTTAGAACCCACCATTACTTCTCAGAAACCTTTTATAAGTATTTAAAACCTTGGAACTGATGATTCTAGCAAGCTGATAGTAGGGCCCGATGGTATTGCTGGATTCCATGGTTTAGTCATACCCATGGAAATACACTGGGAAAACCAAGATAAGTATAGGAAGGTAAATCAAGAGCATTTGGAAAAATACCATTCAGCATGTATTTTCTAGGAAAGTGGCAGCAGAACCATAATTTTACTTTTTCCTTTATAAACCTGTCTACCTTCACATTAATGTAGAAGCATCCAAGTTGCAAGATATATTTTTAAAATTTTTTCCTGATTCTAGATAAACCTAACATAAAGGGTTTTCTTTGTTAATTTCAGAGATGCGTTCCTGAGCAATGATTTATTTTAATTTATCTTAACAAAGTGCTAATAATAAATCAAGCATTCAGAGTTTGGAATGTGGACAAGGACTAAGCAAGTGACGCCTTAAAAAGAGTATGGTAAAGGCTTTGAACCTGAAAAGAGTCTACCTAATTTTTCAAGTCTGGCCAGCCATAATGTTCATGTGTATTGTACTTAGCCCAGTCCACAAGCTCTGGCTCATCTTAATTGACTTAAGATTTAATTAAGATTACTTAAGTGAACATGTATGTTTCATGATTCTCATTGATGGTGTCTCTTGGCCTGGTACTATCTGATTGTGCTGTGAATTTATTAAAATATATTTTATTTATTAATTTGAGAGAGAGAAACAGGCAGAGAGAGAGAATGGACATGCCAGGGCCTCTAGCCACTCCAAACAAACTCCAGATGCATGCGCCCCCTTGTGCATCTGGTTTACATGGGTCCTGGAGAGTTGAACTGGGATTCTTTGGCTTGGCAGGCAAACACCTTAACCACTAAGCCATCTCTCCAGCCCTGAATTCTGAACTCTCAACTAAAATATATATTCTTTTTAATTTAGGAGGACAGAATGATTTTTTTAAACTAATGACCTGATTTAACATTCAAGATTGAATTTTTTTAACTAATGACCTGATTTTTAACATTCAAGATTGGATACAAAATTACTATTTAATAGCTAGTGCTTTCTTTTAGTTTCTCCATCATAATTTTTTTTTTGTTGTTGTTGTTGTTTTGTTTTTCAAGGTAGGGTCTCCCTCTAGCCCAGGCTAACCTGGAATTCACTCTGTAGTCTCAGGGTGACCTCAAACTCACAACAATCCTCCTACCTCTACCTCCCAAGTGCTGGGATTAAAGGCATGCACCACCACACCTGGCTATCATTTCTTTTTTAAAAAATTATTTTTATTTATTCATTTGAGAGAGAGAAATAATGGGTGCTCCAGGGCCTCCAGCCACTGCAAACAAACTCCAGACACATGTGCAACCTTGTGCATCTGGCTTATGTGGGGGTCCTGGGGAATGGAACCTGGGTCCTATGGCTTTGTAGACACGCTCTCCAGCTCCCTCACTGTTTCTTAAACCTTGCTTTTATAGTTATACCATTTGTTCTTTTGCAACTAATAATTAATTTTTTACAAGTAAATTCTATTTCTTCGATGTAAAACAGAAATAGTTTACAACGTGTATTTAATACTGACATGTTTTGTCTTCTAGACAACTACAGTGAAACTAGTTTGCTTAAAAGATTAAGGAAAATGATGGCATCAACATAGAAGACACCCTAGTTAGAAGAAGGGATTCAATGGAGGGGAAAAGAGAGAGTTGTGGGAAGGAATTATAATCATGGCATATTGTCTATGTTTATGAAAGTTGCCAATAAAAAGCTTTTTCATAAAAAAAAGATTAAGGAGTAGGTTGGGTCAGTGGCTCACAGCTATAAATACTCAGCACTTGAAAAGCTGAAACAGGCCAATTCACAATGTAAGGCATTCCTAAGCTACATCACAAGTTCAAGGTCATCCTAGGCTACAGTGTGAAACCCTCTCAAAAAAAGATAAATAAAAGTAAGCAAGTAAAAGTTTAAGGGATGAGATTTGTTAACACTTCCTCCCAGTTTTTGTTTTAAAATTTTGCAATAAGGGCTGGAGAGATGGCTTAGCAGTTAAAGGGCTTGCCTGCAAAGCCAAATGGCCTAGATTCAATTCTCCAGGACCCACATAAGCCATGCACAAGGTGGCGCATGCATCTAGAGTTTGTTAGCAGTGGCTGAAGGATGTGGTGTGTCCATTCTCTCTCTCTCTCTCTGCCTCCCTCTATAATATAAATAAATTAAATAATTTTTTTTTAAAATATGCAATATGAGGGCTGGAGAGATGGCTTAGCGGTTAAGGCGTATGCCTATGAAGCCTAAGGACCCCGGTTCAGTTCTCCAGGTCTCACGTAAGCCATATACACATGGTGGCACATACATCTGGAGTTCATTTGCAGTGGCTAGAGGCCCTGGCGTGCCCACTCTCTGTCTCTCTCCCTCTCTCTGTCTCTAATAAATAAATAAATAAAAATAAAAAATAAAATCTTTTAAAAAAATCTGTAATATGAGTCAGGTGTGGTGGTGCACACCTATAATCCCAGCACTCAGAATGCTGAGGCAGAAGGATTGCCATGAGTTCAAAGCCAGCCTGTACTATGTAGACCCTGCCTCATAATAAAATGATCATAACATTAAAGTGTCTACAATATGTTGAGTTATTTGTACAGCAAGTTTATCAACTACTTTGTTGATTTTTTTAATCTGTGTTGAAAGTAAAGTATATTTTTAATAAAAATTTGAGGTCTTCCCATTTATACTGAGTATTATTCCTTACCTTCTCTCATCTCAAATCATAGGAAAAATCAGTAGGGAAGATATAGCAGCAGTTGGTGTTGAAAGTGAATTTAAAATGTCTGTAATCCAAACATTCAAGAGGTTAAGGTGTGTGGATCTCGAAATTGAGGGCAACCTAGACTACATAGTAAAATTTCATTGCTTTTGTGGTTTTAATTTCTTTTTATGTTTTTGTGGTGCTGGAGATCAAACTCACTGCCTTACACATACTAGACAAGTGTTCTACCCTTGAGCCACATACCCAGCTCATAAAACTCTGTCACTAACAATCACCGTCAAAAGTGGGGGATTTAGGGCTGGAGGAATGGCTTAGCGGTTGGGGCGTTTGCCTACAAAGCCAAAGGACCCAGGTTTGATTCCCCAGGACCCACATTAATAAATTTTTAAAAACTTAAAAAATGATGGATTTAAAATCTTAGTATTAAAATTAGGAGAAACTGTGCTGGAGAGATGGCTCAGCATGTAAGGCACCTGTCTGTGAACCCTAAAGACCCAGGTTCAATGCCCTAGTACCCATGTAAGCCAGATGCACAAGGTGGCACATGTGTCTGGAGTTTGTTTACAGTGGCTATAGAGGCCCTGTAGCACCCATTCATTCATTCATTCTCTCTCTCCCTCTTTATCTTTTTTAAATACATAAATAAAATATTTTAAAAAGGAGAAACTGCTTTCGGTATCTCTCAGGACATCTGTTTATCTTTGGATTATAATTAATAATTAATTGTTTTCCTACTTAAAAATAAGAGTGAAGACTGGGCACTTCAACCCTACATCTCTACCTGGTTAGTATTCAGTAGTAGAGTCATACTTTGAGTTCCATGGGATATATCTGATTTGGGTTCTCATTTAGGTTTTGTCATTTATATTCTATGTATATATGGTATATGTCATCCTTGATGTTCAAATTACTTTCACCAGGTATTGTCTACCTTGTCTGTATAATGGGACTAATAATACCAACCTTATAGAGTAAAATGAGAATTAAGTGTGTTAGTATACACTTATGAAGTGGTTAGCATGCTACCTGGCACAAGTTAATACTCAGTAAATACTGCCTATGCAAAATGACTTGAGGAATTTTGAGGTTAGATTATTTTAGACTATTTCAAAAGACAGCTATTTAATATTACAGGTTGTTTGATGGTCTGGGTTCATGGAACTTAGCATTTTCAAAATCCTGCAAATTTCTGGTGGACTTATATGAGTTGCTAATATTTTTCCATTCAGCTAAGAGCTGCTGAACATACTGTGTGTCAGAATTTAGGTCAAATACAGATGTCACAAAAGTGAGCAAAGGCCTCAGGGAGTTGGGAAAGAAATATAATGAGCAAGGTACTAACTATAAGAGACACAGGGAGACTTGTTATTTCTTTTCTGAAAAATATGACATTTAATCTGAGACCAGAATGAGATATGTGTAAAATTTGACATAAGTACATTAGTAATTACTAGCAAGGTGGTACATTTTTGCATATGCAAGTATCACATATTGTGAATTCACCATGTAGATGGTTTTTAAAGTTTAAAAAAGGAAATAATTTTTAGGAATAAAAAAGCTTATATTAGGAGTTAAATAAGTGCTCAGAATAAAATGTAAAGAAATAGTCTTTTGAGGGCCAGAGAGATGGCTTAGTGGTTAAGGCACTTGCCTCAAAGCTTAGCAACCTGGATTCAATTCCCCAGTACCCATGTAAAGCCAGTTGCACTAAGTGGTGTATAAACCTGGAGTCCATTTGCAGTGGCTGGAGGCCCTGAAGCACATGTTCTATCTATCTCTCTGTCTCTTTTTCTATTTCTCTCTGCTTGCAAATAAATAAATAAATTTATGAATAAGAAATAGCCTTTTCAGATTGTCTGAAAAATTTTGTATGGTTTATCTAGTTTGATTTAATCAAATGACAGTCTTTAGAAATAATTGAAAAGAAGCCAGGTGTGGTGGTACATGCCTTTAATCCCAGCACTCAGGAGGCAGAGGTAGGAGGATTGCTGTGAGTTCGAGGCCACCCTGAGAATGCATAGTTAATTCGAGGTCAGTTTGGACCAGAGTGAGACCCTACCTTGAAAAATAAAAAATAAATTTAAAAAAAGAAGAAGAAAAAGAAGCAGAAAGAAAGAACTGAAATAGATTTTTTTATACCTAGACTAAACTAATAATTTACTTTTATTTTTTTCTATGACATATTCTGCTGTGTAGGCACATGTAATTTATTTGGTATTTGAAATAAATTGGTAAATGTTTATTTCTTTCCAGATAAATTTCCTTAGTTTATTTTCCTTTATTTACTTTTTCCTGATAAATTTTATACACATTCTTTCATGTTCTAAAAAGACCTCAATTTTTGTTGTAACTATATAAGCCTATATGCTAAATGATAACTGTATAATTTCTATGCAGAATTAATAGTACTTAAAAGGATACTTACTGAGCATCCAGTGAATAGTGGTTATAACTCAAAAAGCTCACCAAGATTCTTTTAACAGGATTAGGGAGATAGTTCAGTGGATAAAGCACTTTTTCTATGTAAACGGGAGTGCCCAATTTCAGAATCCCAGCACCCACATAAAAATCAAGATGCTGTTGCAGGCATCTGTTATATCAGTCATGCCTACATGTGAGAAAGGAAGTGGAGACCAGGGGATCCACAGGAAAGTTGGGGTGGGAATGGGGAGAAGGCAGGCTGTCAAAAAAGCAGCAGTGAACCATGTGAGACCCAGCCTCAAAGTACAACCAACCCCCAAAAGTTGTCTTCTGACAACCTCCACGTGTGCACCGTGGAATGTTCACACCTGCATTCACATATCTGCATTCACACACACACACATACACAATACACACCCCGAAAGAATCCTTTAACATTAAATGTTATCTGGTTTCCTTACTTACATTAGTAAGAGCTTGGTTTGTTTTGTAATACACATTTTCCTAAAGTCTATGTTTCTAATGTACTTTAACCTTTGAAATTTGTTTTCAGTCTTTTCTAATGATATGTATTATAATTGCATTTAGTCTAGTAATCTACAAAATGTAAATGAGGGGGCTGGAGAAATGGCTTAGCGGTTAAGGCACTTACCTACGAAGCCAAAGGACCTAGGTTCAATTCCCCAGTACCCATGTAAGCCAGATGCACAAGTGGCTCACACATCTGGGAGTTTGCAGTGGCTAGAGGCCCTGGCATGCACATTCTGTCCCTCTATCTGCCTCTTTCACATTCTGTCTCTCAAATAAATATATAATTTAAAAAATGTAAGTGAATACAAAATTATTCTTTTATGATATATAATTTTTATGATATAATATAAAAATATTTATTTGAGAGAGAGAAAATGGGCATGCTAAGATGTGCCACTTCAAAGGAACTCCAGACACGTGCCACTTTTGTGCATCTGGTTTTATGTGGGTACTGAGTAATTGAACCTGGGCTATCAGGCTTTGCAAGCAAGTGCCTTTAACCACGGAGCCATCTTTCCAACCCTGATATACCATTTTAAATGACTATTGGTAGAGTTAATCTTAGGAAGTATTAATATTAATATTATACTTAGGTTACATCTTCTAGTATGTAATTGATGAATACTATACAGTTCACTTGAGAATATTAGTCCAAATAAATAATATTTTGTTTTCCTTTTCTAATTCATAGTGATGCGGCTGACTAAACCTACCTTATTCACCAATATTCCAGTCACATGTGAAGAGAAAGACTTACCTGGTATGTATTTGCACCTGAATAAAAGTTAAAACTTGAGCAGCCCATGTTATTCTGGAATAAGTTTAATCTTTACAATGTTAAGCTAACCCATTGCTGGATTCTTTGTTCTTTGTTTTAGTACCATGAGAATAGGGGTCATCCTTGATAAGCTTGTTTATAATCGATAGATGAAGATAATGCTGATATCCTTTCATAACAAGAGACTTGTTGGTTAAGATACATTCATATCTCTATCACTACTAAGATACTATCCATACCCTCAAATGGTCCTCTGGTGTATATATTGGCATTATTTTTACTTAGAATTCCCATTGTTGTTACAGTGTATTTTATGTCTTATAGCCTGCCTGTTCCTTTGTTTCTGAAGTATTCTCCGTGAGATCGAGAACAGGGTGTCACCACATAGTCCAGTCTTACTTGGACTGTCTGTCTCAGACTATAGACATGTGCCACCTCTTGGACAGAATTTTTTTGACATGGTTTTATCATAGTAAAGATTAGAAATGACATTATACATTGTATATATGTATTAAATCATAATACTATACTCCATAAATAAGGACAAATATTTTATGTCAGGTATTTTTTGTTTTGTTTTTATTTTATTTTTGAGACGGTCTCTATATAGCCCAGACTGGCCTAGAACTCACTACTTAGCTGAGACTTGTCTTGAATTCCTAATTGTCCTGCCTCCACCTGCCAAGTACTAGGACTTCAGGCTGTGCCACCACACCTGGCTCAGTTTTGCAAAGATTTTTTATTATATTTTAATATGATTTTTATAACATTTTTTAAATGAAAACCCTGTGATGTTAGAAATCCAATCCAGGGCTTCATGCTTGCTAGGGAAGTCCTCTACCACTAAGCTATACACTAACCCTTAACTATTTATGTAATTAAAACTTACTTAAACGTAGATGTTGGAATTTTTTAAATTATTTTATTTTATTTATTAATTTGCATGCAGGTAGAGAGATAGAAGAGAGACAGACAGAGAGAGAATGGGCACGCCAGGGCCTCCAGCCACTGCAAACGAACTCCAGATGCATGTGCTCCTTATGCATCTGGCTTATGTGGGTCCTGGGGAATTGAACCTGGGTCCTTTGTCTTCACAGGCAAATGCCTTAACCACTAAACCATTTCTCCAGCCCAGATGTTGGAATTTAATTTTTCTCTTGCTACAGGTGATCTCTTTAACCAGCTGATGAGAGATGACCCTTCAACTGTAAATGGTGCAGAAATTTTAATGCTGGGAGAAATGTTGACTTTACCTCAAAATTTCGGGTAAGGATGATATATTTGCATAAGACATACAGCCATACCTTAAAACCATTATGAATTGTGCTTTATTTGTTTATTTGTTTATTTTTTCTTTATTTTGGTTTTTCAAGGTAGGATCTCACTCTAGCCCAAGCTGACCTGCAATTCACTATATAGTCTGAGGCTGGCCTTGAGCTCACAGCAATCCTCCTACCTCAGTCTCCCACATACTGGGATTAAAGGTGTTTGCCACCATGCCCAGCTTTTGTTTATTTTAAAAACAGTATTTGCAAGTGGAGAGAAAATGAATGAGCATAGAGGGCCTCTTGCCTCTACAAACACTCAAGATTGCATGTGGCAATGACTTTACATGGGTACTGGAGACGCAAACCCTGCCCATCAGGCGTTGCAAGCAAGTGCCTGTAACCAGTCTGAGCCGTTGCTCCATCCACTTTCTTTCTTTTGTTTTTAAAGTTATTTATTTATTTACAATCAGAGAGAGAAATAGAAAAGAGATGTAAAGAGAGCATGGGCACATCAGGGCCTCCAGCCACTACGACCAAACTCCAGATACGTGCACCACTTTGTACATGTGGCTTTATGTGGGTACTGAGGAATAGAATCTGGGTCATTAGGCTTTGCAGGCAAGCACCATATCTGCTGAGCCTTCTCTCCAGCCCCCTTATTCTTTTGTTATTTGCGTGTGTGTATGCACATGTGTGCACAAGCACATGGAGTCTCTTGCTACTACAAACAAATGCGTAACCAGTTCTATGTGAGTGACTGGGGACTTGAACCCAGTCTGGCAGGCTTTGCAAGCACCTTTAATTGCTGAGCTAACTCCCCAGCTCTTTAAAAAATTTTTTTTTACTTATTTGATATATATATAGAGAGAGAGAGAGAGAGCATGCACACATGTGCGCCCAGACCTCTTACTACTGCATATCAGTTCCAGATCCATGCTTGTCTTTGTGCATTTGGCTTTATGTTGTTACTAGGAAATCGAACATGGACGAGCATGGCAGCTTTATAAGCACGTGCTTTTAACCACTGAGGCATACATCCAGGCCTTGTTTTTTTTTTCCTTGAAAATAAACCTGCAGAGTGGGAAAATGCAGTTGATGCATTAAGTCATTTTAAAAGTTGTGTTTTTTTAAGTTTACAGAGTGTGATCATAGACTAACTAGTATCTCAAAAATTTATTTGTGCAAAGACTATTAGAGTATATAAAGCCAGTGGTCATTTTATTAGAATAATGTATAAAAATAATAGTAAAAATACTCCAAGATAAATTCACTTTGATCTTGTAGATTTAGAGCATGTTATTTCAAAAGTGTAGGCTTGACATTTTCTAATTTTCTAGCCTCTTTAAATACAAGTCTCCAAAAAGCATAGCTCTAATTTCAGGGAGTCATTTCCACTAAGGCTAGAAAATGTTGTGGTAGGCGAAGCATGGTGGTGCACGCCTTTAATCCCAGAACATGGGAAGCTGAGGTAGGAGGATCACCATGAGTTCTAGGCCAGCCTGGAGCTACAGAGTTTCATGAGTTTCATGTCAAACTGAGCTTGAGTGAGACCCTGCCTCAAAAAAAGAAAAGGAAAGAAGAGAAAAGAAAAGAAGAAAATGGTGCAGCAGTAGACAGCTTGGTTATATCTGTTTAATTACTTTTTTTTTTTTTTTTTTTTTTTTTGGAGAGAGAGACAGAGGGAGAGGAAGACAGATAGAGATGGGCGCAGCAGTCTCTCAGCGGCTGCGAATAAAATCCAGATGCGTGCGCCCCCTTGTGGTCAACTGCGGCATTGTGCCCTTGCGTCACTTTGCATCTGGCTAAACTGGGACCTGGAGATTGGAACCGCCAGAGATTGGAACCAGCGTTCTTAGGACATCAATAAACTTCAGCTTCAATTTTATTATATTTCATAGGAATATATTTTTGGGAGAGACATTTTCCAGTTACATCAGTGTTCATAATGACAGCAATCAAGTTGTAAAAGATATATTGGTAAAAGTAAGTGACGTTCTTGTTGGGTGAGTAGTTTTTATTTCTATTATGCCTGGGAAACTTAAGATGCATGTTCAGTACTAGATTTTATTTTATTTGGTTTTGCTTTGTTGTTTTTGCATGAATGTACGTGGTATGCATGCACATGTATGCATGGTCATATGTTTGTGTCTGGAGGTCAGAGGTCAACATGGAGTGTCTTCGTAGTTACTCAGATGAGTTACCCCAGCTCTCTGAGTCGGCTAGCCTAGCTAGCCAGCGTGCCTAGAGATCCCCACTGCTACCGCTGCTGCCATTACACAGGTGCTGCAATCTGATTTGTGGCCCTCACACTTGCATAGCAAGCCCTTTGCTGACTGAGCCATTGCCCCAGCCTTGCAGTACTGGAATTTTTCATTGCAATTAGCAAACATGTTCTAAAGGTACAAAATAGGCAGAGAAACAGTGTTCCTAATACTCAAGATTTGTGATGAGAAAATGGCTGTTCAACTAAATGATAGGTTTAGAGTCAAAAGATTTAGGAGGCAAGATGACACGGGTCTACTCACTATTTGCAAGAAGGTATATTAGAAAAGAGGAAAGGCACGAAGTCTGGATAGAACAGTAGGAAACAAGGACAGAATAGGGAGACAGACATGCATGCTGTATTCTTGTAGTGGACAAAACTCACTTGATAAAAAAGTGATAGTGATGTTTAGGGACCATCTTGAAAGACTGCCTAAGATTTTAGCCTCAAAGAAAAAAAAGAAGAAGCCAGGCGTGGGCTGCATGCCTTTAATCCCAGCCCTTGGGAGGCAGAGGTAGGAGGATCACCATGAGTTCGAGGCCACCCTGAGAATACAGAGTGAATTCCAGGTCAACCTGGGCTAGAGAGTGAGACCCTACCTTGAAAAACCAAAAAATAAAATAAAATAAATAAAATAAAATAAAATAAAATAAAATAAAAAAAATAAAATAATAAATGAAATAAAATAAAAAATAAAATAAAATAATAAAATAAAATAATAAAATATAAAATAAAATAAATAAAAATAAAAAATTAAATAAATAAATAAAATAAAATATAAAATATAAAAAATAAAATAATAAAATTAATAAAATAAAATAAAATATAAAATAAAATATAAAATATAAAATAAAATAATAAAATAAAATAAATAAAAGTAAAAAATAAATAAAATAAAATATAAAATAAAAAATAAAATTAAAAAATGAAATGAAATGAAATGAAATGAAAGAAAGAAAGAAAGAAAGAAAGAAAGAAAGAAAGAAAGAACCATGTTTAAGTACTGGCACTCAGCTGGGCTTTTGAGTAAAATTTATACTTTGGGGGTGTTTTGTTTGTTTGTTTGTGTTTTTTGAGGTAGAGTCTCACTCTAGTCCAGGCTGGCCTGGAATTCATTTTATAGTCTCAGGCTGGCTTTGAACTCAGTGATCCTCCTACCTGGGTCTCTTGAGTGCTGGGATTAAATGCATGTGCCACCACACCTGGATTTTAAACTTATACTTTTAGCCAGGCATGGTGGTGCACGCCTTTAATTCCAGCCCTCAGGAGACAGAGGTAGGAGGATTGCCTTGAGTTAAAGGCCACCCTGAGACTACAGAGTGAATTCCAGGTCAGCCTGGGCTAGAGTGAGACCCTAAAGATTAGGAAGACACCTCTGAGCACTGTAGAGGGAATAGTTTGTGAGGAATGGACCAGTTAGGAGACTCTTGAAGTAGTTTAAAAATTAAAAGATAGAATATACTGTCTATACTATAATTTGAAATGTGTTCAAAAGAGAAAGAGCACAAAGGAAGTAAGGATTCACTATATGGATGAATAGGTAAAGAAAATGAGGTGTCAATAAACAATGAGTTCTATTCAGCCATAGAGAAACATGAAATCCTTTCATTCACAGTAAAGTAGATGGACTGGAAATCATCATGTTAAGCGAAACAAGCCAAACTCAGAAAGGCAAATACCTAATGTTTTCTCTTATATGAAGAATTTAGATGAGGGCTGGAAAGAGGGCTTACTGGTTAAGGCATCTGCCGGCAAAGCCAAAGGACCCAGGTTCGATTCCCAAGGACCCACGTAAGCCAGATACACAAGGTGGTGCATGTGTCTGGAGTTCATTTGCAGTGGCTGGAGGCCATGGTGTGCCCATTCTCTTTCTCTTTCTCTCTCTCTGCCTCTTTCTCTCTTAAATAATTTGATTTAATTTTTAAAAAATTTAGATGAAATATATGTATCATATGAAACTAGAAAGGGGATTCTGAGAGGAAGAAAGCAGGAAGAGGGATCAAGAGAGGATAATGAGAGGAAAGTTAAAAATTTAAGTATCATGTTATCTCTCATGTGGACCCTAGAATTAAAAATGTTTTAAAGTCTCTATATATGCATACATACACACACACATATGATGTGAAGACAGAAGGGGAGACTATTTGGGCAGAAGAAAGAGGGAGAAGGGAGCTTGATGGATTAGGTAAATATGAGGAGAGTTCAGCTAGTATGGAAGTGTCTTATACTCATCAGTTAGCATACTTCAATAATTTTAAACATTTACTGTATGAGGATAAGTTGAGATCATAGCTATCTGCCAGCAAGAAGTTAGGTTTTTAAAGCTTTGCTAAAGAAGAAGTCATAACTGAGGTGAACTTTAAGATGGTGCTTAAATTTTAAGACCTCTAAAATTTCATACTTCATGTCTCCTTGTCACCAGACTTCAGAAACCACATACAAACATATGTATGCCAGATACGGATGGAGTCCATAGCCTGTTTGTTAAGGATTTTAAACTAAAAATAGTTTTTCCCCTTCTCAAATACTTGAAAAAACAAACAGAATACTTCATGATATGAGGGAATTGCATGAATTTCAGACTTCAGAGTTTGCAAATAGAGTTTTCTTGACAGCCACACTCATTGGTTACTGTTTTGACTGTGACTGATTTCCAGCTACAGTGGCAAAGATAGATAGCTATAGCCTGAAAAATCTAAAATATTTGTCTATCACATGACCTGTTAAAGAAAAAGTTTGCCAGTCTTTTTTTCCCTTGGCATATGGTTGGTACGCAGTGAGTTTTGAGTTTATTTGTATGAAATAGGTTAATAAATCAGCAAGCATGTTCCTTAAGTTATTATTGTAAAGATCAGATAATTCAATAGCATACATGTTCTAGACCAGGCATTGTTTTGGTTGGCTTTATGAAGTAATTTCTGTAAAGGCAGTAGTAACTGGAATAATAACAACAGGACTCTCTCTTTCCTCCTCATTCTTTGGAACAGTGAAGAACACACTTAGAACATCTGCTCTGTAAAGGGCTTATGGAACCCCCTGCAAAAGCATGTATTTAGGCGTAGTTACACTACTTTCCTCTTTTCTTCCATCATATTTTTCACTTTTAAAATCTGCATCTTGATTGGATGAAGTAGACTTCTCAAATATACTGCTCGTAATGATTTGCAGCCTGAAGCCTACCTTACGTTATCCCAAGCTCTTTACAGCTTTTCCCACGAGACATTTACTAGGCTCTACTAGACTATAATAATGTCCTTATTTGTGTGTTGTTGTCTTCCTTACCTTCTCTCCAGAGAATGGAACTCCACAGGGGTAGGGATTTGGGTCTGTTTTGTTTTCTGATGTATCTCCAACTCTGAGAACAGTCTCTAGCATGTAATAGGTAATTAAGAAATACATGTTGAGGGCTGGAGAGATGGCTTAGCGGTTAAGGCGCCTGCCTGCTAAGCCTAAGAACGCTGGTTCCAATCTCCAGCAGTTCCAATCTCCAGGTCCCTCGTTTAGTCAGATGCAAAGTGATGCAAGGGCGCAATTCCGCACTTGACCACAAGGGGGCGCACACATCTGGATTTCATTCACAGCTTCTGAGAGACTGCTGGGCGCCCATCTGTCTCCCTCTCCCTCTCTGTCTGTCTCTCTCTGTGGCTCTCTCCAAAAATAAATAAAATAATAAAAAAATTAAAAAAAAAAAGAAATACATGTTGAATACAGCATTGTTTGTAAAAATCAATAAAGGAGAAAGACAGAAGTTTTCAGTTGAATATGTTATGATTACTGTTAACAAAAATAACAGAATTTACTGGGTGATCTCATAGAAGCAACACAGTAGAGAGAAAGCCAGTGGGTTTAGTTAATCCCCATCCCCACTATGAAAACTTGTAAGAGATTTTTTTGGGAGAGGAGTTGAGGTAGGGTCTCACTCTGGTCCAGGCTGACCTGGAATTAACTATGTAGTCTCAGGGTGGCCTTGAACTCTCAGCGATCCTCCTACCTCTGCCTACCAAGTGCTGGGATTAAAGGTGTGCATCACCACGCCCGGCTTGTAAGGGATTTTGAATCTCTATCTTATTGCTCATGAGTTGTACAAAACTTTGGGAAGCTGTTATTTTTCCATACCTCTTTCATCGAGATAGATGTACACTACTACCTACTTCAGGATAATGGGATTAAGTGAGTGATGTGCTTGCAACAGGGACTTGCATAGATTAAGTGCTTACTTAATAGATTAGGGCTTACTGTTATTGTGTAACTGAATGTAACAAAAGTGACAGTGTTAATAAATAGCTACTTCAAAATAACCAGCACTTAAAAAGTTAGGTTAGAATTAACTACAAAACATTAAAAAAAAAAAAAAAAAAAAAAACAGGATCTTTTCAGGCGCGATGACTCATACCTACAATCTCAGCACTCAAGAGGCTTGACGCAAAAGAATTCCTCTGAGTTCAAGGCCAATTTACTCTACATACTGAATGTGAGCCCTGCCTGGACTGCGAAATAAGACTTGTATCTCAAAAAAAATTTTTTTTAAATTCTTGGCGTTTATATATAAACCACTGCTAATCTCCATGACCTGAATGATCTTTGCTTTCTTCCAGCTGTCCTTGATAGTTGCCTGGAAGTTGTATCCTAACCTTGTGCATGTATTACACATTCTACAAATATTAGACAACATTTCCACTATTATTTCCAGACATTGTGTTGTAGCGGTGAGCAGGAAAAGCCACGAGATTGCTGCTTCAGTGGACATTTCTGCTTGAGGACACAGAAACTGAGTAACAAAATCATAAAAAAGGTTCCTTTATAACGTGAGGGATGTTACAGAGGAAGTGGAGTTTGATAGCCAGTAACTGACATAAAGGGAAGCTGCTGTCTAAGACAGTCAGAATGGTAAATGTTCAAAAGGCAGTACACAGGGAAGATAAGACAGAGCGGGGAAGAGCTATATGGTAGAAAGCATACTTTCTTTCTTGGTAGTTGGTGACGAGCTCTACATTTAAATTAGCCTTTGACATCTAATAATATTTTGGGATGACTATCTTTTAATATATGCATTCACACATATGTACACATCTATATTTATTTGTTTCTATAAAATCCAGATGTATGTTTAAAAACCATATGTTCAAGCTGAGCATGGTGGCTCATTCATGTAATCCCAGCACTTGGGAGATATAGACTGGAAGGTCAAGATTCAAGGTCATTCTTAATCATCCACAGATACATAGGAAGTTTAAGTCTAGTCTGTACTACATGAGACCATTTCAAAAAACAAAACTGTTCAGGCCCAACATAATGGCACATGCCTTTAATCCCAGCACTCAGGAGGCTGAGGTAGGTGCATCACTGTGAATTCAAGGCCAGCCTGGAACTACAGAGTGGTCAGCCTGGCCTATAGTGAGACCCTACCTTAAAAAAAAACAAAAAATTAAATAAAATGTTCATAGTGATGCTTCAAAATTCAGTCTAATGTGAAGAGAATTGCATTGTATCCTTCCGTATTTGATTATTTTTATGTTTTTCTTCAAAGATATAACCTATCTGTTGTTATTGATAATGTATATTTGTTGTTTAATCATAGTACAAGGGAGGTAGGGTCTCTCATTGTTCACCGCTCTGTTCATGAGCTTCAGGGAAGTTGTCCTGTCTCTCCCTCCCTTCTCACCATAAGTACACTGGGATTATACAAGCCCACTACAGCTTCCAGCTGTTAACATGGGGTCGGAGGATACGAACTCTGGTACTCAGGGTTCTTTTTAATCCTTTCTCTTCCTCCTACTGTTGGTAGTGTCCTGCATTTGTAATATAGTATGGTTCCTATGTTGCAATTTGTATTCACTTTGGATTCTCCCTACGTTCTGGTTGATTTTGATTACTTTTGCTATTACACTGTGTGTGTGTCATTGCCATGGTTCTGAGAGCTCTACAAAGGTTTATACAAAGAAATACTGCCTTCCTTCAGTCCTAGTTGTTTTCTCCCTCCCTTGTTCTTTATAAATTTATTAGCATACATTAATTGTAGAACAGAATGGGTATCATTATGATATTTTCATGCGTGAGTGTAAAAGACAATCTCCCATCCTTCTTGTCATCCTCTCCTCACTTCTCTCTTCTCTTCTCCTCTCCTCTCCTCTGTCTTCTCTCCCCCTGGTCATCTTCCTCTTCCCAAGTAGATAACCAATCTCTTTATCTCTTTCTTTCAAGGCTGATCTTCAGACAAGTTCGCAGCGTTTAAATCTTTCAGCCTCCAATGCTACTGTGGTTGAACTTAAACCTGACTGTTGTATTGATGATGTCATACACCATGAAGTGAAGGAAATTGGAACACACATGTAAGGATTAATTTTACTACTTCTCAGAGACTTTTACATGTGCATTGTTTGAGGTTTCCGCTTCCTACTCATCATTATACCCAAGTATCCACCTCAGAAGAAATCTTCCATTCCATGTCTGCATTGCTTAACCAGGAGAATGAAACAAACTTCAAACAAAATGTATTTCTTTTCTGTGTATGTAGGGTTTGTGTGCATGGTGTGTGCATGGGTATGTATAGAATCATGCCTTGTGTGTGTGCAGAAGCTGGAGGAGAGCTTTGGGCATTCTCTGTTGCATTCTCTGTTGCTTCCTTGAGACTGGGTCTTGCATGGAACCTGGCGCCGCCATTTGAAAAATGGTCAAATTAAGTGACCAACAAGCCCCAAGAACTGTTTCCAGCCCACCTCAAGACTAGTTACAGGCATTTATGACCACGACTGGCTTTTTTTTTTTTTTTTTTTTTTTTTGTGGGAGTAGGGGGTTTTGAGGTAGGGTTTCACTCTAGCCCAGGCTGACCTGGAATTCCCTATGTAGTCTCAGGGTGGTCTTAACCTCATGGTGATCCTCCTACCTCTGACTCCAGAGTGATGGGATTAAAACATGCACCACCACACCCAGTTTATGACTGGCTTTTTAACTGGGTGCTGGGGGACCGAACTCAGGTCTGTGTGCTTAGGTGCCAGGCTCTCTTACCTACTGAGCCATCTTCCCAAAATGTTGATTGTAGGGGGAAATTATCTCTGTTCATCTATAGCTCCTTTTGTATACTCCCAAACAATCGTACCTAAAAAAATGAAAAGATCCAGCCTTGGTGTTACAATATTGTAACCCCAACAACACTCAGTATGAGGGGGCAAAGTTCAAGGCTAGCCTCAGTTACATGGAGCCTATTAAAAAAAAGATTCAAAAATTTAAAAATAAATAAAACATGAAGTCATGCAGATGTTAAAACCCGTTTATCACCCTGTATAAAACAATGCATTTATTAGGACTAGGAGATGGCTTAGCAGGTCCAAGCACTTACTGCAAGCATGAGAGTACGAGTTCCAGTCTTCAGGACCCGCGTAAGTCATTGGGCACGGCTACACACGCTGTAATCCTGGTCCTGTGAGAAGTGAGACAAGAGAATCCCTGGGGCTCATGAGAAGCCATAGCTCTGCTTTCAGAGACTCCAGCTCAAGGAAATAGTGCAGATGAGCAATAGAGGGAAGGGCAGCCAATATTGTCCCCTGCACACATCTGTGTATACATGCATACACCACATGTATATATACACACGTGCACATGCCACATACAAAAAGACATTATTTGTTAATTGTTAACTAATGTTTGTAGCATTTTATTTTAAATTAACTTTTAAGTTCTATACTTACCAAAATATGTGTATTATATCCTGACACTCAGAAATATAGAACCAAAGAAAAAACTGTGGGGAAAAAAAAGCTCAGATTTTGCATTCCTGTCCTGTAAATGTATTTGAGTGTGAACATTCTATTTTTCTTTCAGTCTAAAAAGTCATGTGTTGTGGTGGCGCACGCCTTTAATCCCAGCACTCAGGAGGCAGAGGTAGGAGGAGCGCCGTGAGTTTGAGGCCACCCTGAGACTACATAGGTAATTCCAGGTCAGCCTGAGCCAGAGTGAAACCCTACCTCGAAAAAGAAAAAAAAAAAAAAAAAAAAAAAAAAAGTCATGTGTGACTATTTCAGCCATTAGGTTTACCAGTCTCCCTTCATTAGCCCCCCACAGCCTGTCAGTGCTCAGTTCTTCAGCATAGTTCTCTTTTGTTTTCCCCTCTGCTTTTATTTCCCTTTTATTTATTAACTTTTTTGTTGGAAGAGAGGGAAAAACAGATAGATGGGGGGAGAGAGAATGGGCACACCAGGGCCTCCAGCCACTGAAAATGAAGTGCAGACGCATGCACCACCTTTACATATGACTTTTGTAGGTCCTGGGGAATCGAACCTGGATCATTTAGCTTTGCAGGCAAGAGCCTTAACTGCTAAGCCATCACTCCAAGTCCATTTCCCTTTTATATCTTAACTTGTGCCTCTTTAAAAAAAAAAGATTGATTTATTTATTTGCAAGCAAGGAGAAAGAAAATTGACATACCACAGCCTTTTGCCATTGCATATGAACTCCAGGTGCATCCATCATTTTGTTCATCCAGGTCGTTAGGCTTTTCAGGCAAGCTCCACATAGTCCCCTTGTGCCTCTTAAAGCATATAATACAACTAATATATTAAGTATAAATTTGTAGATCACTATTTGATCAGATAATCAGGTTGAGTAGCTCTCTTAAAGATACTTTTTAATTATATATTCTGTGATTATTATAAGCTTTGGAGTTGAGTTTCTTAGAGCTCAAATGTATGAGCCATCATTTATTAATTGTGTGATCTCATGTAAGTCACCTACCCATTCATTGATCTCCCCTTGACTTTTGGAAATTCTGAGTTAGCATATATTTTTCAAAGCTGTCCACAACCTAATCTTCACTAGCCTTTGGTCATTTTTCCTTCCTTCTCTGTACTAATCATCTTGGACTTCTTTAAACCCCAAACTCATTCCACAGTTTGAAATATGTTCCCTTACAAAGACCCGCCTCTGGAATTTTGTCCGATTTTTACCTCTACCTTTTCTTCATATCTCAGAAATACAAATAAGCTCCAAGAGGCTTTCCTAACTTTTGTATATAGGACCCACAGGCCAGCACTTTTAAAATATATTTTATATTTTATTTATTATTAATTATTTAAAAGATTATATATAGAGAGAGGCTGATAGAATGAGCAAGTCAGGGCCTCTAGCCACTACAAACAAACTCCAGACACATGTGCCACCTTCTGCATCTGGCTTTACGTGGGTACTGGGGAATCAAACCTGGGTCCTTTGGCTTTGCAGGCGAATGCCTTAACTGCTAAGCCATCTCTGCAGCCCAGCCTAGCACTTTTTATAACTTTTGTGCTTGAAGTTACATACTGAATCTGCCTTCCCTGTGGTAGCAGACAGCTTCAGGTTCACTGAGATGAACTTCCAGACTAAGCACGGTTATAGAAGAAGTGATTTATTGAAGCTTACAGATCCAGTGGAAGTTCCATAAATGGCAGAAGAAACTGGCCCTGCTTTCACAGGTCCAAACAGAGAGAGAAAAGCCCCAAACCAAAAACCTCACAGCACACTTCAGGAGCTCCAGGTGGAAGTAAGCACTTGGCAAAATCTTAGCTTAGAATTTCAAACCCACCGCCACACCTTAGGGCTGGACCCTAAGATCTACCCAGTGACACTTCCTCCAGGCAGGAGGCTGCAGATGAAACTGCAAACTAATAAAACACTGAATATATGGGGAGGGGGGCATCTAATCAAACTACCACACCTGTTAACTCTATGAGTCCATGTAGTCTTATATGTAAGGTTTGGGAGTGACCAAGACCACACAAAGAACTCTGAGGCAAAGATGAAAGCTTTTATTCAGGAAAAGCACGAGCTGCCAGGACTGACTCTCAAGAGCGGAGCACAGCCAAGCTGAGTTTTCAGGTAGGGAGCTTTATAGGACTCTTTCAGGTGGGGAAAGGTGAGGAAGAAAAAGAACTCGTTTGTTAAGTTCAATAAAAAGTTCCTTTAGGGGCAATCATTACATTAACAATTTAAAATAGCTAGGGTGTGACACCAGAACAGTGACCATGTAACTTATGAGATAAGGGGGCAGGAAACCATGACCTGGGGCATTGTTAGGCAAGGAGGGTGTAATGACCAGGTGGTTTCTTGAAGAATGTGGACGGTCCACTTTCCTACGCCTGTCACCATTCTGCTGACCTTGGGGACTCCATCTTGGGAGCCTGTCCTGACCTAACATTGTATGTCTCTAGGATCTACCAGAGTATGTTGATACTGAACGTGTTGAAATGCAGTTGAAGTATAAAGTCTCCATTTGGTAGGAAATAAGATATAGAATTAAACATCTAATTTAGAAGACAACTGAATTCAAGTCTAGTTTCAAAAACCTGTGTTTCGGGGCAAGCATTGTGGGGACTTCTGTCTGCTTTTATTTTGTTTCTTTTTTTGTTTTGTCTTTGAGACAGGGTCTCACCATTTGGCCAAACTCATGATGTAAGCCAGACTGGCCTCCAATTTGCAATCCTCCTGCCTCATCTTCCCTAGTGCTAGGATTACAGTCATGTACCACCACTCCCAGCACTGATATTGTGTTTATATCAACTTGTTGCCTTCTCCTGTCTTCAGCACTTGGCACAAATACAGATGAGAAATTCAATTTACCTAATGTTACCACTTAGTGTAAAGAAATTAAGATATTAATTTACCTAATCATTTTATATGCACATATCTCACATATGTATATGAATACATTACTCATAGTTTTATCCTTTTCAAGTCATGGTGAATATGTTCCCACATCAGCAGGTATTCCTTGAAAACATTTGGATATTACCCTCATGTTGACTGCTTATATTTCTTTCACTATTATAACCAATGCATTAATGAATAGTTCAGCATTTCCTTAATGGTTATTTGAAATGAGTATTTTATGGGAATATATAAGCATTGTTAAGGATCTTTTCCAAAAGATTGATTTCTAAATTACTACCTCTTAACAATTAAGAGTCAGTTTCTCTAAATTCTCACCAATCCTGATATCACTTTATGCAGGACGCTTGCCAAATCTTTATAGATTGAAAAATGTTATCTCATTATTTTGTTTCTTTGGCTATTCATGAGGGTTTTTTTTTAATACAATTTTATTTATTTATTTATTTATTTATTTTGGAGAGAGGGAGAGAGAGAATGGGTGTGCCAGGGCCTCCAGACATTGCAAATGAACTCCAGACACATGCACCACCTTGTGCATCTGGCTTACGTGGGTCCTGGGGAATCGAACCTGGGTCCTTTGGCTTTGCAGGCAAGTGCCTTAACCACTAAACCATGTCTCCAGCCCCATTCTCACCATTTTATTAGCAATTGTGAGACTGTGATAAATCTGTACATTCCTTTCCTCATATTTTGAGTGATGTTTTGCTGATTAATGTAGATAAACTCTGTATATTAACATCTCATTTTGTTGAGTATTTTATCCCTGTTTGCTTTCTGCTTTTTCATTGTTTTTAATTAGAATGTTTGCATAATTTTCTATTGCATTTATGTTACAAAGTCTCTACTGGAATTTCATTAAAATACAGTCTTTTTTCTAGTGTAATACACTTACTTTTTTGTCCATAAAGTCCATATCTATTCTGGGATTTATTTTGAAACATATCCTTCCTTCCAAAGGAAGATTCTCTGAGTTCTCACTCCAGAAAACTAAGTCTCATTTTACTAATCAGTTTTCTTGCTCATGAGTTTATATCCATGTCTACTAGAACTTTTTTTCCTGCTCTTACCTTACTTGGCTATCATTTCACATTATTGATCTAATTTTTTGCATCTATAAGAAGGATTAAAGTATGTTAAATTTACTATTAAGAATTCAAATTAAAACTGATTCCAAATTATTAAGACATCTTTCTGTTTCAGTTTGGTCTGTGCTGTGAGTTATACAACTCAGGGTGGAGAAAAAATGTACTTTAGAAAATTCTTCAAATTTCAGGTAATGAATATGGCAATGATAAAATTATCTATAGATGTCTTTTCTTTTCCTGGAAGTATAATTATTCCTATTGATCAAATAGCTCACTACTTGGGTTATCATTTTACTGGGAAAAGTGAGACTAAGTGAAGTTCAAACAAAAATGTGATGGTTTTCTAATAAAATGAAAATTTTATTTAAAAATTATTTTTATGATTATACAAAACAGAAAGGTTATAAAAGGGCTAAAATGAGTGTAAAGCCCCAATAAGATGAGTGTCCATAGTATTAAATGTCTAAAGAATTAAGAACTATTTAAATGAAAGGTTATTGGTTTTTTTCACAAGAGTATTGTGTGTCCATTAGAAAGGCTTTAACAATTAAAATTAGAAGTTGGCTTTTACAAATTAAAGCCCTGTGGTTTAAAATAAGTAAACAGGGCTGGAGGGATGGCTTATCAGTTAAGGCATTTGCCTTCAAAGCCAAAGGACCCACATTAGCCAGATGCACAAGGGGGCACACACGTCTAGAGTTCGTTTGCAGTGGTTGGAGGCCCTGGCATGCCCATTCTCCCTCTCTCTCTCTCTTTCCCTCTTTCTCTGTCAAATAAATAAATAAATAAAAATAAGTAAACAAAAATAGTCAAATGGCAAGAATTTCCTGATTCATATTTTCTTTAACCAGGTTCTGAAACCATTGGATGTGAAAACCAAATTTTATAATGCAGAGGTAAGTGTTACATACCTAATAGGATTTCAGATTAAACAATTAAAATATTACTTGACTGAAAATCTAAGGGTATATTTATTTCCTGTCATACTGAAGTAAATTGCTGGTATGATTGAATTATTTGTGAAAATGAGCATAAATTACAATTAAAAGTGATTTCATTATAAGTCTCTTTTAATCTGCTGTATCCAACCTATAGATAATCAATATGTCTTGATTTGTATTCTCATTGTTAGTTTGAAAATCTTCATCACTTTCATTAAACGGCTCCCAAATAATCCCTTTTAATGGTATCATCATTGCTTAAAAACATTAGCCATTAGCCGGGCGTGGTGGTGCACGCCTTTAATCAGCACTCGAGAAGCAGAGGTAGGAGGATCACTGTGAATTTGAGGCCACCCTGAGACTACATAGTGAATTCCAGGTCAGCCTGGGCTAGAGTGAAATCCTACCTCAAAAACCAATAAAAAACAAACAACCAAAAAAACCAGTCATCTGTTGACTATTTACAGTGCAGTTCTTGATGTTACAAAATAGAAGTAATCAATGTAGATTTGCTATTGACATGAAAGAAGAGTGACACAGAGTCCCGCACATTAACCTGCTTCCTGCAGAGCTGGTGAGCCAGCCAGAGGTAGGCTACTAAGTAACTTGAAAAGCTCTTTGGGAGAAACAAGTTTGGTAAAAATATAGGGAAAAAATGACTTTCAGAATAGGAGGTAAACTGTCTAAGATAAACATTTACTTTGTGTTTTTCTCCAAATTCTATTTCATCTTAGCTTATAGAATTGTAAAAAAAATGAGATCTCAGCTAGGCCTGGTGGCACCCATCTGTAATTCTAGTACTTGGGCTACTAAGGCAAGAGAATTGTGAGTTTAAGGCCAATCTGCACTACAAAGTAAGTTTGAGGTCACCCTCAAACCTGGGCTACAAAATGAGACCTTGCCTTGAAGAAAACAGAGATCTTCAGTTCTTTTACCCCTCAAAATCATGTGTTTCATACAACCTCGATGAATTCAGAGATACTGAACAGGAGTATTCATTATGAAGATTATATCTCTGTTACTCTAAGACCAAATGATCAGAAAGAAATTGGCGGTTGTGTCATACTTCTTATATAATTTTTCCATTAACACCCTGGTTATTTATTATTATTATTATTATTTATTTGAAAGAGAGAGAGAGGAAGAGAGAGAGAGAATGAGTGCACTAGGGCCTCCTTGCCTCTGGAAAAAAAAAACTCCAAACGCATGAGCTACTTTATGCATCTGGCTTTATGTGGATACTGGGGAATCAAACCCAGATTATCAGGCTTTGCAAGCAAACACCTTTAACCACCAAGCCATCTCTCCAGCCCAACACTCTAGTTATATTCACTATAAAGTTTATATTACAAGCTGTGCATGGTAACGCATGCCTTTAATCCCAGCATTTGGGAGGCAGCGGTAGGAGGATGGCTGTGAGTTCGAGGCTACCCTGAGACTACATAGTGAATTCCAGGTCAGCGTGGGGCTAGAGTGAAACATTACTTCAAAAATAAAATAAAAAGCCAGGCGTGGTGGCGCACGCCTTTAATCCCAGCACTCGGGAGGCAGAGGTAGGAGGATCGCCGAGAGTTCGAGGCCACCCTGAAACTACATAGTGAATTCCAGGTCAGCCTGAGCCAGAGTGAGACCCTACCTCAAAAAACCAAAAAAAATAAAAATAAAATAAAATTAAAATAATTAAAAAATAAAAAAAATAGTTTACATTACAGTAGAATTACTTAGTTATCATAGTTAAAGAGAAGCTGAACCTGTAACATATACCTATTAGGAGAAAAAAAATTTTAATGCATATAATTACAAAACTGCTCAGAATAGTACCCAGTGAGTCTAAAAATTAAAAAATAATAAAAATAATAGGGTGGAGAGATAGCTCAGTTAAAGGCAGGACGCCCTGGCATGCATGAGCGCACACAATTACAAGTAAATAAATAACTTTTTTTTTTTTTTTTTTTTTTTTTTTGGTTTTTCGAGGTAGGGTCTCACTCTAGTTCAGGCTGACCTGGAGTTCACTCATTCTCAGGGTAGCCTCAAACTCATGGTGATCCTCCTGCCTCTGCCTCCCGAGTGCTGGGATTAAAGGTGTCTGCCACCACTCCCGATTTCAATAAATAACTTTTTTAAGATAGGAAAACATGTGCTACAACATTTTGAGATGAGAACTTATGACAGTTTAAAGAAACTTTAGGCCAGGTGTGCCTTTAATGCCCAGCACTTGGGAGGCAGAGGTAGGAGGATCACAGAGTTCAAGGACACCCTGAGAATACATAGTGAATTCCAGGTCAGCCTGAGCTAGAGCAAGACCCTACCTCAGAAAAACAAAAACAAACAAGAAAGACTTTAGAGAACAGAAGGATAACTGGAATTGAATCAGGAAGGAATGGATGTTGGAAACAGACAAGTGTCAGTGCAGTGAAAGCATTACAAGCAGAACTGTGCGTAGATGGAGTACTGAGTACATGGTGAAGAGTTCACACACTGTTCTTAATCTCGTGATAGTGTCTAGTCGTGAATAATAGGTGAATCACCTCACAGTAAACAGGTTCCATGCAAACAGGTCTTTTTGCTGCAGCGTCTAAAATAAGAAGTCCTCGTAAGAAGAGTGAAAAGATTAGTAGCTAGGATTCATATGTTCAGTCACCAGCTGGAGTGAAAGCCCCATGCCAGGGATGGAAGCATCAGAAACATAGACTGGCATCTCCCAATTCTCAGGAAACAGCTCAGCGGAGGAGATTGACATAGCAGAGCTACAATATAAGCACCCCCCACACCCCAAGCCATGAAGTGTGCTCATGCTTTGGGAAGATAGTAGTGAAAAATGATTTCCAAGTATAAATTTGATGAAGGTGACATTTGGCATTGGCCTTAATAAATAAATGTCTGTGTCTATGTGAGTGAATAAGAGACTATGAAATCCATATGAAACAACCTACCCCAGAATTTCCTGAAATGTAATGTGTGATCCATGGTTTTATCAGTTACTTTCTTGTTTATGGGACAAAATACCCAACCAGAAGCAGCTTAAGCAAGGAAGGGGCTTTATTTTTAGCTTACAGATTTGAGGAAAAGTCCACCTTAGAGAGGAAACATCACACATCATCATATCAGTGGGGAGGAAGCAGAATGGGTCAATGAATGCTGAATGCTCAGCCCCTCTCTCCTGTTTACACAGGCTGGGACCGCCAGCCCATGGAAAGGTGCAGCCCGCAGTTAGGGTGGGTCTTCCCCCTCAGTCAGGTCTTCAAGAAAAATCCTAACAAGACGTGCCAGGAGATTTGTTTGATGGTGATTGTAAATCCTGTTAGGTTGACAGCAGAGATTAACCACCACTGTTTAATTCCCAAGACAGACCACAAACAATAAAATGGAATAAAAATGATTCCAGCATTAGGCAAACTTGGGAGAAGCTGTACAATGTCTATCTCCTCTTTATGTGGGTCATAGTATATATCCATCCTAAAGTATGTATTAACAACAACAGGATAAAGAGTTGACAGATCGAGGAAATCATCAGACATACGTCTCTCTGCCCCACGTGTGCCATTAACTATCTGCTCCTGTTTAAGTATTCACTCATAATGCTCTTCTCTGTTCCATTGTCATTTAACCTTAGCAATTTCACCGTAGAAACATAGTTTGTCATATTTCTGTATGTTGCTTCCTGTTTACTTTTTTTTACTAATGCTGTCTTATGTAGTAAGTAAAAAAAAATGCAGAGATGCATTTTATTTTAAAATTAGTCTTTTTCTTTAACATTTAATTCTGATTTTTCTAATTTTTCTTTTTTCATTTTTCCATTAGAGTGACCTCAGTTCTGTGGTAATTTGATTTTTATTATAAATTTATTATATGCTTTTCATACTCACTACTTTTTGACTGCCTAATTAATCTCTCTATACAAAACATAGTGGAAAAACAGTTAGTTGTGAATACTATTTATGTGACTTCAGAAAGACATATAATTTGAATATACTTTTATATGTCTTATTCTATGGGAAGAGAATACTGTGGATTAAATTGTAACATTGAAACAGTTTTCATTTTGAGTTTCTCTGAGTGTTTTTTTAAAACCTCATTTGTTTTAACCTAGGGATTGCCAACATCTTGCAGTAAAATTCCCAGTTAGCCCTCATTCCTTGTTTAGCATCTGTAGTGAAATTCATTTTCAGATGCACAGTGGTTTTGGTTTGAAGCTTTGATCAAGTAAAGATGGCCTTTTGACAAGTTGACTGAATCACATTTTCAATTTCCTGCTTTATAGTAAGTAGCATTTGCTTAGATCACAGCACTCATAATAGCATGGCAGCCTTAGCGCTCAGTTCTGGTCCTCAGTTTTCAGATGTCAGATGACTCTGTACTGACTATTCAGACTAACTTGATTTTCCATTATGCTGCTTCCCTTTCACCTATCTAAGCTCTTTATGAATTCATGCAGAAAACTGACATGTGTAAATTGAAATGTGGGTCTGTGGCTATTTTTTAAGAGCAATGGATTTATGGGATATATTATTTCCTGTAAAAACTAATAGAATAATGCAATCAAATGGTACATTGTTTTGATAACATTGTATTTCTATTTTCATTTGAGTGCATGTCCCAAAGCCTAATGAGCATGTTTAGACACATGAAATTATAACTTTTCATGTTCCTGACTTCAGTGTTTAAAAAAGCTCATAATTCTCCAATTTCTTTATAGTCATGTTTTTGCTATGTTCCATAACTGAAATTTTTAAAAAAAAATAAGTTCTTGAATACCTTTGATATATTTTTATCCTTTCTGTAACAAATGAAATTAATTACCAAATGGTATAAAATTAAGAGTGTTTAGCATAAATAATCAGGGAACTACATTTTTATATAAAATTATTTAAATTACCCAGTGACTAAAATATTAATGAATGACATCAGTTTTGAACTCTGTCACAAACTGCTGTCTGATTTAAAAGCTCAGCTGGGTGTGCTGCCTCACACCTTTAATCCCAGAATTTGGGAGGCTGAGATACAAGGATGAGTGTGAGTATGAGTATGAGTTTGAGGCCAGCCAGGGCTAGAGTGATACATTGCCTCAAAAAAAAAAGCTCAAAGATTTTCAGGCATATTTCACAGATTATTTTTAGCTCTAAATATACATTTTAAATGAGCTAAGAAATAACTAATAAATTGCTTTAATTTAGAAAATTATATCCTATTAGGATATAAAATAGATTATTCATTGTACAGTGGTCACTATCTAAATTGAAGTCACACCATGACAACTGACATTATATTATTCTAGAATATTCTAATGGAAACCTGATGATCTCACTATAATGATGACAGTATAAATGTATAGGTATACTCATATTAAACTTCCTTTTAATATTTTAACAGGTTTAAAACTTCAGTTATTGAAATTTCAGTTAAATATTTGGGGATGTTATTACAAAGTAAACTTTGGTTATCCCACATCCATTGTTTGACCAGGTCTCCGTTAACTAACACCTCACTTTCCCTGTTAATTGTGTTAGGATGAAGATCTGTTTTTGCATTAATTATGATAACTTTGATTTGCAGGCATGAACTAATCACATTTGTGGTTACTGTTTTACTTCATATAAATAAGATATTTCTGTTGGGGTTAATATTTTAATAATATGACATTTTGTTCGATTTTTTTTAATTCTCAGACTGATGAAGTATTTCTCGAAGCCCAGATTCAAAATATTACAACTTCACCCATGTTCATGGAGAAAGTTTCATTGGAGCCATCTATAATGTACAATGTCACGGAATTAAATTCTGTCGTTGAAGGTGGAGAATGGTAAATATAAAATGTTGCCTTTTTCTGTTGCTCTAGCCCAGGCTGACCTGGGGTTCACTATGTAGTCTAGTCTCAAGCTGGCCTCAAACTCACAGCTAACCTCCTACCTCAGTAATGAAATTAAAGGTGTGTGCCACCACGCCCAGCATGTTACTGCTTAAATGATGCAGGCTTTTCTCACATCCATTACTCGTGTAGATTTTGTTTATATCTTTAAATAATTAATAGACCTTTTTAAGAGCAGTTTTAGACTTATAAAAAAAAGAAAGCAGAGGTCCTATAAACTCTCCCTGTCATTTTCTCCTGTTTCGTTTTGGCTTGTTTACTTTTTGTTCATTTGTTTGTCCATAGTGAGATAGGATCTCACTATGTTACCAGGCTGGGCATAACCGTTTTTGTTTGTTTTTGTTTGTTTGTTTGTTTGTTTGTTTTTTGTTTTTTGTTTTTTGTTTTGCGAGGTAGGGTCTCACTCTGGTCCAGGCTGACCTGGAATTAACTATGTAGTCTCAGGTTGGCCTTGAACTCTCAGCGATCCTCCTACCTCTGCCTCCCGAGTGCTGGGATTAAAGGCGTGCGCCACCACACCTGGCTCATAACCGTTTTTTTATCTCAGCTTCTCAAATAACCGCACCACTGCACCCAGCTCTCCTGTCGTGTATGAATGCTTTATGATTGGTGGGTCAATGTTGACACCTAGTTGAAACTATAGTTTACAGTTGATATTAGAGGCAACTGTCTGTGTTGTATATACTATAAAATCTAGCAAATACATAATAACAAACTTCTACCAATACCGTAGTATAGAACATGGTTTCACTTTTTTTAAATTTATATTATTCTGATTTTACATTCATAATATTGATTCCATTGTCCTCCTCCCTGTCCTCCCTCTTCCAAAGGGACCCTCATCAATGGGGGATGTGGGTCATGCATTGTGGGGGTAGTCAAGAGTTCTGGTGGGCAGGCCCCAGTCTCTGTGCATAATGCCCCAACTTGTGACTCTAACAATCTTTCCGCCCCCTCTTCCACGAATTTCCCTGAGCCACATTGGGGTCATTTTAGTTCTGCTTCAGTGATGAGGTTTTGGGAGCCTCTGTGTCACTGGATATCTGGCTTAGATGGAGTTGGATGTTCTCTGTGTTTATCTCCTTCAGCCTTTTTCTGGTGTCGTGATCGCCATGAACGCTGTATTCTTGCCCTTCCCCTGCATTGTTCTATGGTTTCAGCTGGGGCCCTGGTGAGGTGTGATTAGCTGATCCTCCCTTCAGGTTTCTTTTTTAAAAAATATTTATTTATTTATTTATTTATTTATTTATTTATTTATTTGCAAGCAGAGCGAAAGAGAGAGAAGAGAAACAGTCAGAGAGAATGGGCATGCCAGGGCCTTTAGCCATTGCAAACTCCAGAAGCATGTGCCACTTTGTGCATTCGGCTTACATGTGTGCTGGGGAATTGAACCTGAGTTCTTAGGCTTTACAGACAAATGCCTTAACTGCTAAGCAATCCCTCCAGCCATCATATATATATATATATGACTTTTTATATTTTTTAAAAAATTTATTTATTTATTTATTTATTTATTTATTTATTTATTTGCAAGCAGAGAAAGGGTTTCACTTTTCTAAAACTACCCTGTTCTACCCTTTTATACCTCCCTACACATGAAAAGAGTCTAGTCCTTTGTACTTTGTTTTACCACTTAACTCTTTCAATGTTCATAATTCAGCAGGTAAATTTGTACTACTATTACTCACCTCTCCTACTTTCCCTCCTCTCTCTCCTCTCCTCTCTTCTCCTATACTTCCTTCTCCTTTTCTACTTCCCCTCCCTCTCCTTCTCTTTTTTTATAGTACTGGTGACTAAAGCCAGGGTGTAATGCTTGAAAGGCAAATGTTCTACCACTAAGCTGTTGCCAGCCCTCATTTTGCT
The DNA here is from genome assembly GCA_036365145.1 of Orientallactaga sibirica. Lineage (NCBI taxonomy): Eukaryota > Metazoa > Chordata > Mammalia > Rodentia > Dipodidae > Orientallactaga > Orientallactaga sibirica. The sequence continues at coordinate 15,785,371 of JAEOAD010000054.1, forward strand.
TCTTATTTTGAGATACGGTCACATCAAGGTGCCAGAGCTGGCCTTGAACTCAGTCCCTAGTCTAGGCAAACTTTGATCTTGCAGTTCTCCTGCCGCGGCCTCCCTAGCAGCTGAGACTAGAAGCTTCCACCACCAGTGCCAGCCAAAGAAGGGTCTCTGGTAACTTTAGAGGAAAGTGACAAGCTATTAAAATTCTGATTTCTGGCCTGGCGTGGTGGCGCACGCCTTTAATGCCAGCACTCGGGAGGCAGAGTTAGGAGGATCACCATGAGTTCGAGGCCACCCTGAGACTACATAGTGAATTCCAGGTCAGCCCAGACTAGAGTGAGACAAAAAAAAAATCTGATTTCTGGAGCCAAGTATGGTGGCACATGCTTTTAATCTCAGCACTCAGGAGGCGGCAGAGGTAGGAGGATTGTGGTGAGTTCAAAGCCAGCCTGCAACTACAGAGTAAGTTCCAGGTCAGCCTGGGCTAGAGTGAGACCCTGCCTTGATAAAAACAAAAACAAAACAACCTTCTGATTGTCATTGCACTTTTCAGTTAGTTGATGACACATGTCCAGTAGTTTAGGCAGTATTACATTACAAAGAACCTCCAGATTTGCCTTGTTTGCCTGAAAAAAACTAACAGAAAATAAATGTTCTCAGAACTAGTCCTTTTCATTTGGATTGAAACCTCTGGCCTCTCCTACATATTTGGGCAGTAAACCGTCCAGTTCTTACCCAAAAGAGATAAACACAGCAATAGCTTTTCTTTTCACAGATGCTAAAGGATTTCCTCTCTTTTTGTCTACCCGTCAGTGTGTCTACATTTGGGCCAAGAGCATATTTGCAGCCGATGGATACGCGCCAGTACTTATACTGCCTAAAACCGAAGAAGGACTTTGCAGAAAAAGCGGGCATCATTAAGGGAGTGACAGTAATAGGAAAATTGGATATAGTATGGAAAACAAATCTAGGAGAAAGAGGAAGATTACAGACAAGCCAGCTTCAAAGAATGGTGAGTTTAGGAAAACAATTTCAGTAGAGGTTTTCGTGGGGGAGACAAGAAGGTGGTTAGTGGCTACAACTACAATTTTCCTAGCTCTTCCAATAAAAGACACTGATATTTTCTGCTCTTTAGACAGAAAACTTATGTTGGAATTAATGAAAAATGTTCAAGCATTAATTTTTTTTTTCAAGGTAGTGTCTCTAGCTCCTGCTGACCTGGAATTCACTGTGTCATCTCAGGCTGGCCTTGAACTCACAGCAGTCCTAACTCTGCCTCCCAAGTGCTGGGATTATTAAAGGCATGCACCACCATGCATAGCTTCAAATATGAATTTTATCCTTAGTACATTGTGTGTTTAAAGATATGGATGCTTCATGAATTTACATGTCTGTCAAGAGTTATGTATATGGAAAATACCGTATCTCTGGAATACAACCCTTTGAGATAAGATCCCCTGGGCCCTAACTCTACTAACCCAAAGGAAAGACTCAACTCTGCTGAACTTACAAGAACAGTCCAGCCTTTAAAGCTGTACCAGCAGAAGTGACAATAAGAATTAGAGTGAGGGGACAGTAGAATCTGCTGGAAACCCAGGATGTTAAGAAAATCTGCTGGTGTGGCACCTTCATTAAAATCAAGAGGTTTGGGCTGGAGAGATGGCTTAGCGGTTAAGGCGTCTGCCTGCTAAGCCTAAGAACCCGATTCCAATCTCCAGGTCCCACATTTAGCCAGATGCAAAGTTATGCAAGGGCGCAATGCTGCATTTGACCACAGCAGCTGAGAGACTGCTGGCGTGCCCATCTCTGTCTGTCTCCCTCTTCCTCTCTTTCTGTCTCTCTCCAAAAAAAGAAAGAAAGAAAGAAAAAAAAATCAAGAGGTTTTATGATACATCTATTTTAATTGTTTGCTTTTTCTCCTAGGCCCCAGGTTATGGAGATGTTAGGCTATCCCTAGAGGCAATTCCAGACACTGTCAACCTCGAAGAACCTTTTCATATTATCTGCAAAATAACGAACTGCAGGTAATGCAGGTGTTTCTGAATTGGTGTCCTTTCCTCTTCACCTACCTAAAAGAATTTATAAATCTTTTTAGTATCCTCTTTTTATTTATTTCTCCCGCATTCATTCATCATTCCCTGTGTGATGGTATTAATCATTCATATTCTGTGGAAGAGAAAGTGAGCTCAGAGAGGCTTAAAGTGACATTTCAAGCTCAGAGAGCTAGAAAAGATGGGTCAGAATTTGACACCAGCTATGTTTGATTTCAAAGGCCTTGTTCTTTTTATTGTTTATACTTCACACTAGGTGGAGCAAGCATCTGGAGTTCAAAGGCCATGTTCTTTTTATTGTTTATACTTCACACCAGGTGGAGCAAGCATCTGGAGTTCAAAGGCCATGTTCTTTTTATTGTTTATACTTCACACTAGGTGGAGCAAGCATCTGGAGTTCAAAGGCCCTGTTCTTTTTATTGTTTATACTTCACACTAGGTGGAGCAAGCATCTGGAGTTCAAAAGTAGGAGATGCATCTTTAGGAGGGAGATTTGTCTAAGGCCATTTAGGCTGATAAGAGATGCCGTATCTGTTCATTGTCCTTCTTTTTATCTTTATTTATATGAGAGAGAGAAGATGCGGCAGAGAGAATGGGGATGCCAGGGCTTCCAGCCACTGCAAATGAACTCCAGATGCATGTGTCCCCTTGTGCATCTGGCTTACATAGGTCCTGGGGAACTGAACCAGGGTACTTAAGCTTCACAGGCAAACGCCTTAACCGCTAAGCCATTTCCCCAGCCCTGAACTTTTGTCTGTTTTGTTTTTTTCAAGGTAGGGTCTTGCTGTAGCTCAGGCTGACCTGGAATTCACTATGTAGTCTCAGGATGGCCTCAAACTCACGGCAATCCTCTTACCTCTGCCTCCACGCCCGGCTTAGCCCTTAACTTTTGATACTTCTGTGTCTACCTCCCAATTACAGGCATGCATTACCATCCCTTGCTCTCCCACTCTACCTTACATAAAATTACAACATATTAGTCTTTTAGTTCTCTTTCTGGTTTTATTATCCTGAATATTCAGAAAACAATTTACTAACAGAAGTAGAACTATGACAGTATGTCCTTATGAAATGAACAAGGTTTGTTCCTCTTTTTCTGATTGTATTAACAGTGAAAGGACTATGGATCTGGTTTTGGAAATGTACAATACCAATTCCATCCACTGGTGTGGGATTTCAGGAAGACAGCTGGGAAAGCTGCATCCAAGTTCCTCCCTTTGCCTTGCCCTCACGCTTCTGTCTTCAGTGCAGGGACTGCAGGTATGTATTCTGTCCAGTAAGTTCAATTCTATGCGAACTAATGTATAGGTATTTATTATAGCCACAGTTTCTGTGATAAATATCAATGAATGAAATCTGAGGTCTTTATTTTTCTCTGTAGAGTGTCTCTGGCTTAAGACTAACCGACACGTTCTTAAAGAGGACATATGAATATGATGACATCGCACAAGTCTGTGTGGTATCTTCGGCCATTGAAGTGGAAGGCTAAAGAAAATTCCAATGTTACATTTCATAGAACTTCTTTATTTCTGTCACCTTTGTAAAATGAGTAGCAAAAATAATGTGTATTATTTAAATTTCTTTCCTATAAAAGTTAAAACATTAAATATGTTTTGAAAAGAACTGATTTTACCTTGTGAATTATACTCTTAAGTGAACATTTCTGTATTTTCTACATCTATTTCATATTCTTTTAGTAACTGTTTGATTTTGTTTTCTAAAAGATATGTATTTGAGGAACTTTGTACATAGCAAATACATGAAACAGCAGCCACCACACTTTTTGTGTAAAGGGCAACACATCAAGCACCTTGACTTCACAGACAGTCCAGAAGCCCCAGAAACAAGCAGCTGGGTGGATACAGCCTGTGGGTGATTCGTCTGCTGACCTCAGTCAGAAGATAAAGCTGTTTTTAGGACTTTAAAATTGTCATATTACTTTATTCAGAAATATTTAGTTAACCCCAGCATTTTCCCATAGATGCTAAAAAGTTTAAGACAGTTCAGGTCATCTTCCTGCAACATGATTATAGCCTTAACACAGAATGAACTTTTGTAGTTGTTTCAAAAATTATTTTTTGGGTCTGTTTGTGTGTATATACAAACACACACCTAAAAGATACTGAACAGATCAGAACTGGTTTTATTTCTTTAATTGTTTACTTTTTTAATTGTTTAAATTGTTTAATCTTCTCATTCTAACCTAAAACTCCTGGGGTTTTTCCCACTGAAAAATAAATCACTTATTTTCCTAATATATACTTAAAGGATTCCAAGCTTTATATTTGATTTTGACCCTTTAATCATGTATTATTATTATAAAACTTTCTGTCTTTCCACGTAATCATACATACTTGAACAAAACAGTGAGAAAGTTAAAGTTTTAAACAGTTTCGCACCTGGAATGTAACAAATGTTTCACTATTTATCAAGAAACTTTATGCAATTAAATAAAACTTATCCTATTTTGGCAGGCTGAAATTCCACAATATGTAATGTCTTCCTTTAAAGTGTATATTAAGTCATAAAAATTTGATTTTTCTTAAATGCATAATTATTTATTGCCATGACAAATTGGTCCAACATGAAAGGTAATATTCATAAGAGTTGCCCTCAAAATAGAATCAAAATTAATGGAATGTCTGTGCAAAACAAAGTGTAAAAGCTGAAGTCTGTCTTTTCAAATAATTAAAAGATTGAATGATGAAGTAAGACCAGAGCCACTGCATGGGGTACTTTGTTCTCCAAGCATTGTCTTATGATTGAACCCGTTTTACTTTCAAACTGTAAAACATAACTGTCACTTGTAATCCACTATATACTTTAATTACAAATTCTCTTCTGCTTATAAACAGTAGCATTGACATATATTGTTCATACTCTTAAATAAAAGTTAGATAATGCCATCTTATAAAGGATCTGTGTAAACTATATTATCAAAACTAGATTAACAATTTGGTACATTAAAAGAAAACATCATTTCCATAAAAAAGTCATGTTCAGTTTTGCATAGCACGGTAGCAACTTCAACTATTACAATGAAATGGGGTTAATGAAAATCAAGCATTCCTAGTTAGAATATATATAAATATTTAATACCTCCTTGTTTCTTTTTGATAACTATGTTTTCCCAATAAGGAAGAGAAATACAGGAAAATTCCTTAGGATTTTACAAATAGCTAACACAATCAAGCCACATAAACGTTTCTTGAAACTGCTTGCAATGTAATGATTCCATGTAATGATTCCAAAGAGATGAAGAGCAAAAGTGGCCTAATTATAGTGACCATGTAAGTGGACAGATATCACCTTAATCAATTGAGTTTGTTGCAGGTAGTGTATTCATTCCCAAAGAAACACACCATTTCATGTAGAAAAAATAAATGCACCAAAGACAACATTTTAAGTGTTTTTCTTATGACAGCCATCTGATTTTGTTATCAAGACACTACTGGCCAAATAAACATGTTGAGATTACGTAAGTGTGTTATGCCCAGTGTACGCAGAAGACCAGACCCTGGGTTCACTGCATGCTCTCTGTAGGCATGCACTCCACCAACTAAACTATAGCCCAGCCCCTCTAATTATCCTTAGAATGTGTACAAGATTTGTGGTGTATCTGCTTTGCTTTTGTTTGTTTTTCTTGCAATGCTGGGGATTAAACCCATGATCTCACATGCTAGGCAAGTGCTCTACCACCTTCATTTCTGATATTGTTAATTGGCATTTTCTGTTTTCCTAGTCTATCTAAAGATTTGTCAATTTATTAACTTGAAAGCATCTTTAATGCATTCAAAATAGTAATATTGCAAATACTAACTGTACTCAACACTAGATTAAAAATGACCAATTTGTACGTGATTAGTATTTCATTCTTTGTAACAAGAACAGTTGAGTGTCTTCCTGAAAGTTGAGATATTTGCATTAGATAGACTACAGATTTTAAATTTAGAGGTCCTCAGATATAAGTCCTGCTTTTCTTTAGCAAGAAACATGGGCTCATATGGGTCTCATCTGAGACCAAACACATGCTCAGGTATTTGTTGGCTATTGGGAGAAACCTCTAACCTGTGTTACTCTCAAGTTGAATCGTGGGCTGGAGTGATGGCTCACTGGTTGAAGGAGCTTGCTTGCAACTGCCGGGGTTAATATGCCCAGTTCCCACATAAAGCCAAAGTAGAGTGTGTGTCTGGAGTTTGTTTGTAGTTGTAGGAGGCTCTGGTGCATACATACACATACACAATCTTAAATAAATAAATATACATACACACTCACTATAATAAATAAGTATTTTAAAGTTGAGTACTAACTACGTAGTGTGCTATTTAAAATGGTGATTCCGGGGGCTTAATACATCACCTGTTAAAACAAAATTGAAGGTGTGACCCTGAATTTTCATTTTTGATGTTTTTTTTCCACTTGATGCTTACAGTAAAATTATAGAACCACTAGCTCGCAAAAGAAAAAAAAGAAAAGAAAAGCTTCAAGATGCTGGTCTTGTGAACAGTTATACTTAGGTCCTTATCACAGCATTAACTGTAAATTACTTTTCAATTTTCCCTCATGGCCCTTTTAAAATCATTAATGTTGGTCTCATGTAACCAACTTCATGATAAACAAACAAGAAATTCCAATTGAAATTTGAACTGTCTCATGTACCAGAGTCATGCCATTAGAATTTAATGTCATTTCTTTCTACTAACCATATGCATGTCTCATAATAAGATATTTTAAGTCTCCTGTTTATGTTTAAATTGCAGCAAATTAAAGTTATGCATAAGACTGGCATGCCAGGCCAAAATGAGAATATGAGCGAACAATATTAGTGAAAGATGCTTTTTGTTGTTTACCAAATAGTCTTAAGTTGTCTTTTTAAAAAAAATGTTAATGGGCACATAATTAAATTTCACTTAGAAAATCCTTAACTCAGAGTCACCACTGGATTATTTAAAAGTAAGTGTACTTGATAGTGTTCAAGAATAAGTTCACCACCAGGGAAATGGTGATAATTAAGTTGAGTAGTTATATCACTGACCTAAACAATACCATTAAGGATTTCTAAATGTATTTCATTATGTACTTAACTGGCCATGCTAATGTTATCAATACTAAACGCAGACAAGATTAGTTCTTACCTATCAGAAAACCTGAGCACGCTATCTTGACTTTCTGTACATTCACATTATCTGGTTTGTCTCTTTACAACATCCCTTCACTGCATGTTTCTTACTCCCAGCTCTTGAGATTCCCATCGTGTATCCAAACAAGCTGCCTTAAAGATAGTGCTGGCACCAGTGATGCATATTCGCTACTGATTCTAGCACTTAGCAAAGCCAGCTTTGTGCAAGTCTCTTCCCTCCACGTGCTGGTGAGGGAAATATAGTTCTTCCAAACTAGCATGTGAAGTCGTCCCTCCTCTCACAAAGCTTTTGCCTAAGGGAACCTATAGCTAAAGAACTGACCAATAAGTAGCCCTACTGTTCAATAAATGTACTCTGCTATTAAGTCTAATATACAAATACAGTGATAAAAGGTTTGAAAATGAATGATCCCTGTCCCAGTGCTATATTAGCACTTAACAAGGCTACTACTGATCTTTTGTTTCCAAAGGAGTTAGGGTTATGTTCAAGTCTGTGATAAGCTTATTGTCTAAACAGATGTATTCGTCCAGAACATATACAAGGCTTTCCTCCCTTCTTTTCAGACATTGGATATGGTATTTTGTTGTTGTTGCTGGCTACTATCTACAGTGGACACATCAGCGCTGTAAACCACATGAAACCATTTGCATTGTGGGCTGGGTACCCTGGTCCAGTCAGGAATGTTCCTCGGTGCTGCTGCTGAATGATCTGCTCCGGATGTGATTTCTCAGTTGCTCTATAAACTCAGGGTTCTGTTGCTGTATCTGCTGAGCAAACTGCTGACCCCTGCAGCAAAAAGGCAAGAGAATTAAGGGACTTCCAAATACAAAGTACTTACACAAAAAGAACCAACAAGAACTCTGTAGACAAACAAGTGTTAGAACCCTAACTATTTCCACACAGCATTATTACAAAATAATTCTTTAAGTTTTATTTATTTGAAAGAGCGAAGGAGAGAGAGAATGGGTGCACCGGGGCCTCCAGCCACTGCAAACAAACTCCAGACGCATGTGCCACCTTGTGCATCTGGCTTACGTGGGTCCTGGGGAATCAAACCGGGGTCCTTTTGCTTTGCAGGCAAACGCCTTAGCTGCTAAGCCATTCCTCCAGCCCCCAAGGTAATTCTTTATAAGAAGCAAACCATCCTGTGTTTTTCAGCCTTTTTCCCAAGATCAAGAGAAGAAACAAAACACCCAAGCTAAAAAAAAAAAAAAAAAAAAAAAGGGTCTGAATTGTATAGAATCTTAACTCCACTGTTTAATGACAAATACACCATGGGCTAGGAAGCCTACGCTTTTACTGTATGTGCTCAAAAAAATGCCCTTAGAGAAAAGTCTTCCTAGTTTCTCATGACAGGGTATAACTCCTAGTTTGGGATCCTTATAGAGGTCACTATACAGCTAATGTTGTTAAAGCCAAAGGCTTAAATAGGTCTGAGGATGTAGTTCAGGGGTAGAACACTCACTGAGCATAGCTGAGGTCCTAAGTTCAACTCCCACCACTACATTAAGAAAAAAAAATAGGGCTGAAGAGATGGCTTAGCGGTTAAGGTGCTTGCCTGTGAAGCCTAAGGACCCATGGTTTGACTCTCCAGGTCCCACATAAGCCAGACACACAAGATGACGCAAGTGCTCAAGGTCACACATGCATACAAGGTGGTACACATGTCTAGAGTTTGACTACAGTGGCTGGAGGCCCTGGCATGCCAATTCTCTCTCTTTCTCTTTCACTCTATCTTTCATTAAAAAAAAAAAAAAAGGCCAGTCTGTTAGGCTTACCTCAAAAAAATAAAATGAAAGAAAAAAAATTAAGTTGGTTATAGTGGTGGCATGTCTATAATCCTATGACTTGGGAGGCAAGAGAATTGGGAGTTCAAGACCAGCCTCCTGTACATAAGACCCTATCTCAAAAACAAAAACCCAGACAACAAAAAAATGCTGAAAACAAATTCAAGTTTATGCCCTTAAGTGCATATGTTAAGTAGTGTGATTATAAACAGCAAATGGTGCGGTGGCTCCCTAGTAACTGCCAGTGATGTCAACAGACTTCAGAAGGAATATCTAAAGCAAGTACCACAGAAGGTCATTTAATGTTAGCATGAGAAGATTCCTCAGAACCACTGAAAAAGTTCACTGGCCTAAGTGATCTAAACATTAACACATGGGGCATGATGTTTAAAATTAGTTACTTGTTTAGTTTTGTGGTGCTAGGACTTGAACCCATGGCTCAAGGATGTCAGTGCTCTGCCACTGAACTACTGGTAGCTTGAACCTGCGTGTGGTGGCTCGTGCCTATAATCCTAACTCTCAGAAGGTGGAAGCATGAGGATCACCATGAGTTGGGACACCAGCATGAGCTGTCAAGACCCTGTCTCAAAGGACAAAAAAAGTGACATTAAAATATATATTGTTTTTGTTTTTTAAGGCAGAGTTTTGTTCTAGCCCAGGCTGACCTGAAAATCACTATGTAGTCTCAGGGTGGCCTTGAATTTATGGTGATCCTCCTACCTCTGCCTCTCAAGTGCTGGGATTAAAGGTGTGTGCCACCACATCTAGCCAATACATATTTTTCAATAGATATACGATTTCTATTTACATCCCTAAGTAAATTCAAGTGGGGAAAAATGGTTTTCTGGGATCTTCACTACATTAGTGGAGAATTCAGAACTCACTGCTTTACATATGAGATCATAATACACATGCCTCAACAGTAGCCCCTCTGTAAATGAAGACAGTATTAATATCCCCATGTAAGAAACAGGACCCCAATTCCATACCAAAAACAAGTAACAAAAATTCAAACAAAAAAAAAAGCAACAAAAAAAAAAATCAAACAGGACCTGGAGAGATGGCTTAGCGGTTAAGCGATTACCTGTGAAGCCTATGGACCCCGGTTCAAGGCTCAATTCCCCAGGGCCCTGCGTGCCATTCTCTCTCCCTCCCTCCCTCTCTCTCTCTCTCTCTCTCTCTCTCTGTCGCTCTCAAATAAATAAATAATAATAAAAATTAAAAATTCAAACAAAAACAAGTAATAAAAATTCTGGACCCTTAGTAAGTTGCTAACTTGTTCCTCAGTTCCTCTAGGTATTGAATAGGGGTGCCGACTGCTTTTTTCCTCCTAAGGTCCGTCCTTCAAGATCTACTGGTACTTGAAGGTCCCTGGGAGAAAACCAAGTATGAACACACATGCTTGTTCTCAAGGCAGAGCTAGATCTCTATCCTGAAGGTTGAAATGTGATTCCTACCTAGGAACTTCTTTCAGACAGAGTTGTTTAACTAGGCTAGACCTATTCATTTAGGATAGACACTATAGAGATGACAGACCTGGCCCCTGAGAGATAAACTGTAAAAATAAGATACATTATCATTCCTAGTAAGCTCCACTTACGCTTGGATGAGGCTAGACAGGTCAGTGAGACCCCCAACTCCAGCAGCAGGTCCCCCAATGGCATTGGTCATCATTCCTGACATTCTAGGATATATTAAAAAAAATCACTGAAATGAACAGATATTCTACACAAATAAGATCACTGGCCCAGGAAAAGTGTTACATATAATAACCCCATTAGCTGGGCGTGGTGGCACATGCCTTTAATCCCAGCACTTGGAAGGCAGGAGGACCGCCATGAGTTTGAAGCCACCCTGAGACTACATACATAGTGAATTTCCAGATCATCGCAGGCTGGCTTGAGTAAGACCCTACCTTGAAAAAGAACCCCACTGGAGAAGATGCTGGATCAAATGTGCATGCCTTTAAGTTCTAAGTGAGTGATATTCAGTGCAATTTATCATGTTTGAGTTGATCAGCTCAAATTAAAAGCCTGGCAGTCAATGTGGGTGAGAACTGACTTCTGTGTGTCAAAGTTATAAAACTAAAAAAAAAAAAAAAGGTTTGGCAAGTAGAAAGGGAAAACTTAATAAACTCTTTCTGTATACTTACAATTGTTGAACTTGAGGGTTTTGCATTAAACTTGCTGCCTGTAATTGAAAAATAGATTGCCTGTTAAAAGTTAGACAGTATCCAGGTGTGGTGGCACACGCTTTTAATCTCAACACTTGGTAGAGGTAATAGGATTGCTATGAGTTCGACACCAGCCTGAGACTAGAGTGAGTTTCAGGTCAGCCTGGGCAAGAGACTCCCCTCAAACCAACAAATTAAATAAATAAAAGTTAGGGCTAGTTCCAATCTCCAGGTCCCAGTTTAGCCAGATGCAAAAAGTGACACAAGGGTGCAATGCTGCACTTGCCCACAAGGGGGCGCACATATCTAGAGTTACTTCACAGAGGCTGAGAGGCTGCTGGCGCGCCCATTCTCTCTCTCTCTCTCTCTCTCAAATAAAATAAAAAGGTCTAGGCCATACCACCTTGAACGCACCCAATCTCATCAAATAAAAAAAAAAAAGACAGTAATATTCAAAGATTTTAACAAAAATTTTGTAAAGGCAAAGATGAAAGCAAAATGATGTATGTCCTACCATTCTGTAGAGTTTTAGTGTGCTGCACAAAGTAAGGTTGGGGATAAAAAAAAGAGCAGGTGCTGGGAAAGTTGACATTAAAGACACCACAAGGGTAACGAGATGGCAGATGATAGTATAAACACAGCACTGTGAGCTGAGGACCTTCTACCACTGATCACACTAGTCAATTCAACTTTAAAAGTATCAAGAATCTCCTGCCCTTGAGAGGGACAATACCAAGAAAGATGGGACTTCAGTATAGGGGCCAGAAAAGTCTTCTCCATGGGTGTGGCGAGGTTACGTGTCCCTTCTTCCTTCACGTATTGATCAGCTCTGCAATTCCAGTACCTCTCTATAAAACTATGTATAATCGCTATTAACCTGATCCTTTTATTACTTATTTTACTTTTAGTTATTAGTTTATTTATTTTGGTAGTGTGGGGACTGAGTCCATGGTTTCATGCTCACTAGGTATATGCTCTATCATTGACCTACATTACCAGTCCTGACATCATCATCATATTATTATTGTTATTATTAGGTGGTTCTGCAGATTAACCCAGACCTTGAATGCTAGCTAAATGATTTACCATTGAGGTACACTAATGCTCTGTCTAGACCCATTTTAAGAGTTAAAAGACAGACTTTTAACCCTCATCTTTTGTGGTTCCTATGGTGTTACCCTTATTTTGATGTGCAGCAGCTTAAAGGCTAAATTAAATCTGAAATTGAATTCCATTTTCATATCCAATTACAACAGCATATCTTGAGTCCTGGAAATGGGCACACCAGGTTTGAGAACATTACAAGACTTTGAAATAGACAAGACTGGGATGTAGTTCAGTTACAAGAGTGCCTTAAAGCTAATTGAGGTCCTGGATTTGATTCCTGGCATGGCATAAGCCACGCATAACAGCATACACCTGTAACCCCTGCACTCAGAGGTCAGTTCAAGGTCACCTTCAGCTACATAGCAAGTTCAAACCTAGCCTGTAATACATGAGACTGTCTCAAAAATTAAAGATGGCTTAACGGTTAAGTCGTTTGCCTCCAAAGTCAAAGGATCCCAGTCTGATCTCCAGGACCCACGTCAGTCAGATGCACAAGGGGGCACAGGTATGAAGTTTGTTTGCAGTGGCTGGAGACCCTGGCGTGCCCAATTTCCCCCCACCCTGCCTCTTTCTCTCCCTCAAATAAATAAATAAAATATGTTTTTAAAAAATTAAAGAATGGAATGTGTGTATGTGTATTACATATGACTTACTTGAAGTTAAACTTTCTTTTTCATTTTGCCATGTAGAGAATCAAATCTTGTGCATACTAGCATCTGCCACTAAGCTACAATCTCCAATCCCAAGTGAACTCTTAGGACCATGCAGAGGGGCAAGTTCAGAGAACTGTTAAGACAGTCTTCAGAGTTCAATTGACAGGTATCTATCTTCTTAAACCAATTTCAAGTAAGATAGTTGTGCCAATCTGATGAAAATTAGGGTTTGGGGCCTAAAGAAGCACAAATCCACACATGCAGTGGTTCTTATATTCCATTTTAAAGGGCTTTCTGGCATCCATCCCTGGACTCCTTGAGAGAAAGGAGAACAGTGCAGGACCTCCGTCACAGCCCTCACCATCAGCACTTGACCACGACCACTAAGAAGCTCCTGAGCCTGTTTCCAGCTACTCTGTGAGTTAAGGCAGGAGAAACACTTGAGCCCAAAAGCTCTGAGTTAGCTAAGGTAACCACTGCAAGATCCCATCTCTTTTAAAAGTATGGAAAAGAATTCATGAGAAGGCCTGAGGAGATGACTCAGTGGTTAAAGGTATTTGCTTGCAAAGCCCGCTGGTTGGGTTTGATTCCCCAGCATCCACATAAAGCAGGATGCAGAGCAGTGCATATGTGTCTGGCATTCATTTGCAGTGGCAAAGAGACCCTGGCATGCCCATGCATAAGTATGTGTATACACACACACACACACACACACACACACACACACGCATGCACACGCACACACACACACAGTATGAACCAGTAGGTCAGAAAAAGAAATATACTCACCATACTAATGAAAGCTGGATTATTTATTAAGCTAGCCATGTCAAAGCTCAACCCAGTTCCTGTCTATAAAAGAAGAGATTTATCTGAGATTCATTCCAACCATTATAACTTAATGTCAACAAACTGTGAATGAGAGAACATATTCCACTCATTTCACATGACCAACTTACAGGGCTAGATACCTCTCTTAGCTTCTGTTCTGCTATTTTCAGATTTGACTTATAGGAATCATTCTCAGGGTCAAGATCTAAGGCCTTTTGATAACTTGTGACTGCTTCTTCAAATTTATTCATGGCAGTGAGGGCCAGCCTGAAGGAAACAGAGCGTGAGAGTTAGGCTGAAGACCATCGAGGTCACAATGTCAAACGTCTTAGTATTGCATTCAAACCCAGATTAAACTGAATTTGTTCACTACCTTATAGTTCACAGTAACTTCACTAAAATTTCTATACTTTGAAGATGCTGTAAGTCTGAATTCTCTCCTTTTTGCTTTCTTACAAACTTGGTTATCCCACACATATCATAAACTGAATCGTAAGAGATAAGCCATACTTACTCTTCTATTTTTGAGACAAACATCGGAAGTGGTTTGCTGTAGGAATCCCTAGAGTGAGCCCAACAAAGCTCTGTGCTAACAATCCTGTAACCATGTAAATCCATGCATGCTAATATAAGTTTTGAACACTGTAAACACTTTATTTGTGCCTTACACTTCTTACATTTTCTATTTTTACTAAGATAGACATTAAACAACAATATCAATTTCCCATCTTTTTTTTTCTTTCTTTCTTTCTTTTTTTTTTCTTTCTTTCTTTCTTTTTTTTTTTTTTTTTTTTTTTGGTTTTGCAAGGTAGGGTCTCACTGTGCTCCAAGCTGACCTGGAATTAACTATGTAGTCTCAGGGTGGTCTCGAACTCTCGGCAATCCTCCTACCTCTGCCTCCCAAGTGCTGGGATTAAAGGCGTGCGCCACCACGCCCGGCTCAATTTCCTATCTTTTAAGAAGTAGACTATAGGGTATCAGATGAGTAGTCCTAAACAAAATATTTGTTAGTTCAACAAAACAAAATGAACATGCTGTAAAATTCCAATAAAAAACTGCCACCCTAAGGACAAGTCTAAGTTTGTCAACACATTTTAATGTTTACCTCTATCCAGGTGAAATTTAGACAATACTGTTTATAGAGACATACTGTTGGCAGTTTATGTTGGTTCTCAGTTGTTGGTCTCTTTTTTGGCATGTGTATGTGAGTGTGGTGTGCATATCTGTACATGCATATCTGTACTGTGTATGTATGTGCAGAGAGCAACATCAGGTGTCTTCCTCAATCACTCTCTCTTTTTTTGAGGTAAGCCCAACAGACTGCCCCCTTTATTTTTATGAGGGAGTAAGAGCGAGAGTGTGCATGAGAGAGAGAGAGGAGGAGGAGGAGGGAGGGAGGGAACGAGGATGGAGGGAGGGAGAAAAGGAAAGGGGGGAGAGAGAATTGGCATGACAGGGGCCTCCAGCCACTTGAATCAAACTCCAGACGCATACATCACCTTGTACACATGTGCAACCTTGCGTGCTTGTATCACCTTGTGCATCTGGCTTACATGAGACCTGGAAAGTTGAACATGGGTCCTCAGGCTTCGCAGGCAAGTTCCTTGACCGCTAAGCCATCCCTCCAGCCCCTCCACCTCATTTTTTGACATATTCTCTCAATGAATCTGGAGCTCACCAATTCAGCCAGACTGGTATTCAACAAACCCCAGGAATCCTCCTGTCTCTGCTTCCACAGTGTTGGCGTTATAGGTGCACAATGCCCACCTCGCCTTTATGTGGGTGCTGGGAATCCAACTCAGGTCCTCATGCCTGAATTACAAGTACCTTACCAAATGAGCCATCTCACATGCCTTTAACCCTAGCACTCAGGATGCTGAGGTAGGAGGATCACTGTGAGTTCGAGGCCACCCTGAGACTACATAGTGAATTCCAGATCAGCCTGGGATAGAATGAGACCCTGCCTTGAAAAACAAAATAACAAACAAATGAGCCATCTCTCCACCCACCCGAGTTTTAACCAATTAATGCAAGCCTTTCTTTTCTGATCTACCTCAGACTCCTTATGCAGATAACACACAGATTGGTTTTCACAACGTACCTAGTCTCAATTAGTTGATTTTGGAAGACACCTTAACAGTGTTCCCAATTAATCAATAGATACTGAAGTCCTACTATGTACCAGGTACCATTTTAAATACTAAGAATTCCACAACGAAATAGCTCCTAATTTTAAGAAAATTCAATTCTAACCACGGAAGGACAGGCAATATTATCAGCTAGAGAGATTGGTGAGTGGTTAAAGCACTTGCCTGAAAAACCTAAGGACCCAGGTTCGATTCCCCAGTACCCACGTGGGCTACACGCATAAGGTGGCACATGTATCTGGAGTTCGTTTGCAATGGCTATAGATCCTAGCACACCTATTCTCCATCTGCCTCTCTTTCTCTCTCCCTCTCTTAAATAAATATTTTTTAAAGGGCAATGTTAGGGCTGGAGAGATGACTTAGCAAGGTGCTTGCCTGCAAAGCCTAAGGATACATGTTTGACTCTCCAGACCCACATTAGCCAGACACACAAAGGTGAGGCAAGCGCAAGGTTACATATGCCCACTAGGTGGTACAAGTGTCTGGAGTTTGACTGCAGTGGCTGAGGCCCTGGCACACTAATTCTCTCCCCGCCCCCTTCTCTCTCTAAAGTAAAAATAAAATATGTTTTAAAAGGGCAATATTAGAATGAATAGGAGAGCAGCTCAAGGGGCCACACCTAAACCACCTGAGTGATATAAAAAAAGAAAGCAGGGCTGGAGAGATGGCTTAGAGATTAAGGCACTTGCTGAGAAGCCTAAGGACTCATGTTCAACTCTCCAGGTCCCAAGTAAGCAAGATACACAGTGACGCAAGCACGCAAGGTCACACATGCGCACAAGGGAGTGCATGCATCTGGAGTTCTGTTGCAGTGACTGGAGGCCCTGGTGTGCCAATCTCTCTCTCTCTGTGTCGCATGCAAGGCCACACATGCACACAAGGGAGTGCGCACATCTGGAGTTCTGTTGCAGTGGCTGAGGCCCTGGCGCACCCATTCTCTCTCTCTCTGTGTCACTCTTGCATTAAAAAAAAAAAAAAAAAAAAAAAGGCTGGTCTGTTGGGCTTGCCTCAAAAAGAAATATGGGAAGATTGCTCCACACAGAAGCAGCAGTAAGCATAAAGGCCCTGAGAAAAACATGGCTTAAGATGCTTAAGATGTAGCACAAAAGATGAGAAGAGCTGGGCATGGTGGTGCACGCCTTTAATCCCAGCACTCAGGAGGCAGAGGTAGGAGGATCACCATGAGTTCGAGGCCAGCCTGGACTAGAGTGAGACCTACCTTAAAAAAAGAAAAAAAGGGGGCTGGAGAGATGGCTTAGCGGTTAAGGCGCCTGCCTGCTAAGCCTAAGAACGCTGGTCCCAATCTCCAGCGGTTCCAATCTCCAGGTCCCACGTTTAGCCAGATGCAAAGTGACGCAAGGGCGTAATGCCGCACTTGCCCACAAGGGGGCGCACTTGCCCACAAGGGGGTGCATGCATCTGGATTTCATTCACAGCAGTTGAGAGACTGCTGGCGTGCTCATTCTCTATCTGTTGCCCTCTCCCTCTCTCTCTCTCTGTCTCTCTCCAAAAATAAATAAAATTTAAAAATTTTAAAAAAAAAAAAAAAAAGAAAAAGAAAAAGAAAAAAGGAGGTCTTGGAAAGTCAGATCAAAGGTAAATCCATGTGCTTAAAACTAACTTCTCAGGGGCTGCTGGAGAGATGGCTTTGTGGTTAAGGCACATGCCTGCAAAGCCTAAGGACCCTTGGTTTGATTCTCCAGGTTCCATGTAAGCCAGATGCCCAAGGGGGTGCATGCATCTGGAATTCACTTGAAATGGCTAGAGACCCTGGTGCACCCATTCTCACTCTCCCTCTTTCTCTTTCCCTCTCTCTGTCTCTAATAAATAAATAAAGCCGGGCATGGTGGTGCACGCCTTTAATCCCAGCACTCCTGAGGCAGAAGTAGGAGGAGAATCTCTGTGAGTTCAAGGCCACCCTGAGACTACATGGTGAATTACAGGTCAGCCTGGGCTACAGTAACACCCTACCTTGAAAAAAAAAAAAAAAAAAAAAAAAAAAAAAAAAAAGGATGAGAAGAAACAACAGGAAACAAATCAGAAAGAAAGGCATGCAAGTATGGCTCAGTGGTTAAAGGCACTTGCTTACAAAGCCTGCCAGCCTGGGTCCCAGGTTCAAGTCACAAGCTAACCGTGTAAACTGGACGCACACAAAAAAGTGACGAAAGTGTCTGGTGTTCATTTGCAACAGTAAGTGGCCCTGGCCTAAACACACACACACACACACACACACAACTAAAATAACTGAAATAACCCTTTTTAAGTAGAAAGAGATATCAGAGGGCACCTGGCTATGCTGAATTTGTCTGTACTTAAAAATTTATGCTAACTGTGGTAGAATGACCTGATCTAAGTTATGCTTTTGTGCTTTGATTTTTGAGACTGTCTTATGTATCCCAGGCTGGCCTCAACTCTCTATGAATCCAATTTCTGATCCCCCTGACTCCAAATTGAGCACTGAAATTACAGGCATGCACTACAGGCTTGATTTATGTGGCCCTGGAAATCAAATCCCAGGTCTTCAAGCATGCTAGGCAAACACTCCGCCAGCTAAGCTACACCCCCAGCCTCTGAGTTACACTTTGAAGAGCTCACCTTGGCTTTTCTGAAAAGGATCAATATGGATGGAATGGAGGCCAGTCAGTAGATGACTTGTAGCAGCCTAGGTTAGAGACAGCAATCTAGACTAGGACACAAGCAAAAAGAGCTCAACACCTAGATGCAAGTTATCTAAGGAAACAAGAAGAGACAGCCTCACGGGAGAGGAGAAGGATGAAGGATGACCCCTTAGCTTTTGACCTGAGCACTGGGGACATTTTATGAGTTGGAAAAAGATTTAAGAGAGCAAGAGCTCTGTTTGAGGCACATGGAGTTCAAAAGCCGATTAAATATCCAAAACTCAGAGATTAAAAAAAGTAGCTGACTAGAAGAGTTTGATGTTCAAGAGATCCAGTGGCCTATACAGTCTATTCTTATTCACAAGTGTTACATTCAATCAGTTTCTAACACTACATTAGCAAATACTGATCAGTGGTTCATAAGGAAAATAAAAGGTTAGGTTCCTATGAACCTCTGATCATCAACTTACATAACCTTGTTTTATATGTGCTTTGTCTAAAGAAACCATACTTCATATATAGTATTGACTCATGAGCACTGAACTCATTGCCAATACCACTAACTCAGGTCAGAGTAAATTTGCCTCACGGGTCCATTTTGTCTGGAAGATACAGCCTCCTTGCACTTTTAACACCTTAGCCTGTACTTGAAGGCCACTGTAAAGAGCAAAGTCACACAAACAAAAAAAAAGTGTCACTTTACTCAGCCTCAAATAAGAAAGTGCACATCAGATGGATTTTTTTGCCATGGAAGACCACAGAAGGATCTTAGCTCAGGATTGAACTGGTTTAAAACTAAGTAGCAGGTAGACCAATTCATAAATGCAGAATCTGTAAACAGTAACAGCTACAGGTGGAACGTCAAAGCATGGGGCAGGATGAAATCAGGAGAGAACAAATGGGAGCAGCAAATGACAAAGATCCTCTGCAGAGGTGGTAGAGGAAGGACCACAAGGAGAGCTGGGAAAGGAAGGCGAGAAACAAAGCATGATGAATGTTAGAGGAGGAAGTCTTTCAGACAGAAGTTAACTATGCCAAATACTAAAAGATGTAGCACAGCAAGAATGCAGAATTTAACACTACTTAGCTTTGACAAAAATAATGTCTAAACTGATGACCTTAGATTACACTATCTCCATATGGTGAGTATATTAAGAGCTCTCCAAAGAAACAGAAGTGACAATATGGAGAGACAGACATAGACAGAGAGATTAGGAGATGTTGGCTCATCCAGTTATGGAAGCTAAGAAGTCCCACTATTGGCCATGTATATGCCAGATGCCCAGGAAAATCAGTGCTGTACTTCCAGTGCAAACATCAAGATGAGAGAACCAGGGAGCTGACAGCTCCTGTAATTCCATCTCAGCGTTCAAAGGCTTGAGGTCTTGGAATGACAAGGTAGGGGTAGAAGGTGGATGCCCCAGCTCTAGAAGAGTGAGTTCACCTTTCCTCTTGTTCCGTTTGGACTATCAACAGATGGCATGATAGATATCCACCTTCGGAAGGATGACCTTTACCCAAATCCACAGCTCCAAATGCTCATTCCTCCTACAAAGACCCTCACAAACATACCTAGAAATAATGCTCTATCTGCTATCTGAACATCATCTCTCAGCCCAGCCCAGCTGTCACAGGAAACAAACCATCACAGCCATACAGACAAAAGCCCTACTGGCATGAGCTGAAGAAAGAATGGGAGATAAAATGAAAGAAAGAGGGAGAGAGAGAGAGAAAGAGGGGAGAGGGGAAAGAATGAAAGAAAGAAAAGAGAGAGAGAGAGAGAAAGAAAGAAAGAAAGAAAGAAAGAAAGAAAGAAAGAAAGAAAGAAAGAAAGAAAGAGAGAGAAGACAAAGACAGATTTGTAGGAAAAAAAAAAAAAAAAGAGGAGCTGAGATATGAGGCCCTCGTGTTGTGCAGAGTAACGCTGGATAACAAGACCACCCCAGCAGTGGCAGCAGGCAGGCAGGCAGGCATCAGTATTAGAGAGGGCTGTGCAAGGCAAGGAGGACAGTAACAGCGTATGGTCACACACATAAAGGGGTGAGATCTTAAACCATGAATGGAGGTAATGGTCTAAAGTGAGAACTCACTTATTTTAACAGGGACACAAGACAACTTGTCTAGGTACAAATACAAGGAGATCAGTAGACTTAGAAGTAGGGAGACAAGTGTCTTTTCTTTAAACCGTGTCTATGTTCTCAAGTATAAACAATCTCATCAGCTGAGGGTCCCCACGAAGGCAGTAACAGAAATCTGAAGGGAGCCGGGCGTGGTGGCGCACGCCTTTAATCCCAGTACTCGGGAGGCAGAGGTAGGAGGATCACCGTAAATTCAAATGCCACCCTGAGAATACAGAGTGAATTCCAGGTCAGACTGAGCTAAAGTGAGACCCTACCTCAAAAAAACAAAACAAACAAACAACAACAACAACAAAAAGAAAGTGAAGGGGCCAGGCGTGGTGGTGCACGCCTTTAATCCCAGCACTTGGGAGGCAGAGGTAGGAGGATCGCCGAGAGTTCGAGGCCACCCTGAGACTACATGGTTAATTCCAGGTCAGCCTGGACCAGAGTGAAAACCTACCTTGCAAAACCAAAAAAAAAAAAAAAAAGATAGAAAGAAAGAAAGAAAATAACGCGAAGGGAGGAGAAGGTATGAAAATAGTCATACCAGAGAACAGAAAAGTGAACTCAGAAGGAAACAGTAGCATTGCCAGACAGCATTCAGGCCTCATATGACACTTGTGGCTATGAAATGAGTCTGCTTCTATGGTCACGTGATTTTTTTCCACAACCAGTCACGGAAAAAATAAATGCTGATCTAAATTCTGGTCAGAGAAATTATATTCATTTCCTCCCTTTTGTTATATTTATCTTCTTAGTAGTTCAAAGGGTACAAAACCAAGCAGAAATTCAAAATCAAGCCATTAAAACAGTTTATCTGGTGTTACTGTATAATACTGAACATTCCCCCAGAACTTACCCCATCCGCCCATAGGCCTTACTGTACTTTGAATCAATCGCTATGGCTTTTTCACAGTCCTTTATCGCATCTGTGTAGTGACTCAATTTACTTTGAGCAGCAGCCCTAAGAAAAAGAAATTTATTATAATTTTATTATAATTACTACATGGCACTAATCCAGATTTATCAGGTACTAATGAAACTACATGCTTCTTGTCTCAATTTTTAAATCACTCCTGATAAATTTCTTTTTTTTTAATTTTATTTAATTGCAAGCAGAGAAATACAGAGAAAAAGAGAGAAAGAGAGATAGAGAATGGGTGCGCCAGGACCTCTAGCCACTGCAAATGAACTCCAGACACATGTGCCACCTTGTGCTTCTGGCTTTATGTAGGAACTGGGGAATTAAACTGGGATCCTTAGGCTTTGGAGGCAAGTGCCTTAATCACTGAGAAATCTCTCCAGCCTAGGTTAAATTGCCAAAGACAATTACACAATGAAAAAATTTTAAATACTTCAAAATGTCAGAAAGAATATGTAATTTCGTTTCCACTCATATATATATATATATATATATATATATATATATACATATATATATATATGTATGTATTAAATTTTTTTGTTGTTTATTTATTTATTTCAGAGCAACAGAGAGAGAGAGAAAGAGGCAGATAGAGAGAGAATGGGCACACCAGGGCCTCCAGCCACTGCAAACGAACTCCAGATGCATGCGCCACCTTGTGTATCTGGCTTATGTGGGTCCTGGGGAATTGAGTCTTGAACTGGGGTCCTTAGGCTTCACAGGCAAGCACTTAACTGCTAAGCCATCTCTCCAGCCCCCTATATATTAATTCTTTTTTTTTTTTTTTTTTGGTTTATTCAAGATAGGGTCTCACTCTAGCTCAGGCTTACCTGGAATTCATTCTGTAGTCTCAGGGTGGCCTTCTTGAACTCACAGCAATCCTCCTAGCTCTGCCTCCCAAGTGCTAGGATTAAAGGTGTGCGCCACCACACCCAGCTCTCCACTCATATATATCTAATGCACGTCATACAAATTATCTACCTGTTCACTGCCATTCTAATCTGTCTAGAAAGAACCCTGAATGCATGAAGGAAGCCCACAGAGTAAACAGTCGCTATGAATTGGTTGCTTCAATAGTATAATAAAATATTACAACCAACCGACATGATTCACTTCTGATGCAGAAATATTTTATCTTTCAGTCTTGCAGAAGTTCTTATAACCAACTCAGCAAAAATTTGAAGAGGCAAACTCTGAAAACAATAGCATTTGCCTACATAAAAATCTTTGTGTAACCTCTCTTCCATAGAAGACATTCACTCCAAGGAGAAATGGAAGGGAATAATTGTATGGCACAATACAGGCCTGGTCCTAGCCAGACTACATGGCAGAAGAAACCAGGAAGTGGCTTCTGTGAACATGGCATTCTGCGCAGGCCTGGAGTGACAACAGCTATAGTCCCATGCTCGTGAGAAACCTGCTACGAGATGACCTGTCCAGAGACAGGCTGTCATTGGTCACAAAAAGGGGACCACCCATACAATGATTGGCCAGCCAAGCCCCTTAAAACCCCCTGTACTTCCTCAATAAGAGAGTTTTGCAGCAGCTCGCCCTCTGCTGCTTCCACCCAACTCCCGGAGTCTGTGTCGTCATTCTGCGCTGCTCACCCCCAACTCGGCAGAGACCCTGCCATCCCTCCTGGGCTGGCTTTAGGGGGGACCCCAACAAATAATAGATACTGTAAGATGCATACTCAAATGACTACTGTTGTCCGGCTAAATTCATATATTATACTCACAAAACTGCCTCTCTAAGCACTTATGTTTATGCCCATATATTAATGCTACTCTCAGTTTTAATTAGGGAAGCTTCTTTTTTCAGATGGTGGTGACCACTAGGGTGACTCAAAACTCACCACAGTGCTGAGAAGTGACAGTGGAGTGTTCAGCACTAAGTGAGACATCTCTATCACACCCATACCCTCCAAGGCACAGGGACCATTGTGGAAGAGTAAGTGGAAAGAATGTAAGCACCAAAAATAGGGAAAGACTGCTTACAAAGCAATCTTCCAGACACAAAGCCTACACAATATATTTTATCTATCTACCTATATCTATATATCTACGTGTGTGTGTGTGTGTGTGTGTGTGTGTGTGTGTGTATGACATCTGTATATTCACAAAAGAAAACGCTATATATGCATGCCCTCCTTTTACACTCATTCTCATTCTATGTATACACAGCATTATCCTATGTAAAGGATCTAGCCAAACTAAATAAAAAAGATTATCTAGCAAGTCTGAGATATATTTAAAAAAGACCAGCACATATGAGATAGAAAATAAAACTGAGCCGGGCGTGGTGGCACACACCTTTAATCCCAGCACTCAGGAGGCAGAGGTAGGAGGATCATCGTGAGTTCAAGGCCACCCTGAGACTACATAGTGAATTCCAGGTCAGCCTGAGCTAGGGTGAGACCCTACCTTGAAAAACCAAAACAAATTTATACACACACACACACACACACACACACACATATATATATATCCAAACAGTATGCCTGATCCTGGATGTATATAAAGAGAGGCACAGTATTCCATATACTTTGATGAGACCCTCAGAGCCATTAAGGACCATATATCTGACCTACTGCATCACCTCCTGCAGAAACCGCAGGAGTGACCAGGAACTGGAAACATAGCACAGCCACTTGCTATCTGTCCACACGGGTAGACAGTGTTACCTCCACCCCTAGGGATGTATTTACAAGTATAACCAATGTTCAACATGCTATTCCACCTGGTTTCCATATGCCTCTTGCTCTCCATGGAATTAACACTCACTATTCTTCTCCAGACAAAATAGTCTTATTTTATTCATCTACTGGGGACCTGCAAGTATACAGACACTTTTATAAAAGTGATGCATAGAGTAATAAGTAAAATAATAGTTCTCAATAGTGCTTATCGTCTGGAGGCAGGAAGAGGGAAGGATGGCAAGCTATAAAGAAAAGATTGGTCCAGATGTGTTGGCAGGATGATCAGGAGTTCGAGGCTACATAGTGAGTGTCAGATACACAAGCCTTTCTCAAAAGAAAAAAAAAAAAAAAGAAATTAAGAGTGAGAGAGAAAAGATGGGGGTGACCTCCTCCTCCTAATTCTTCTAATTGTATTTATTTATTTATTATTTCAGAGGGAGAGGGGGTGCAGGTAGAGAGAGAATGAGTACTCCAGGCCCCTGGCCACCTTGTGCATCTGGCTTTACATAGGTCCTGGGGAACTGAAGGCAAGTGCCGTAACCACTAAGCCACCTCTCCAGCCCTAATTATTTATAATTTTTTAAGATAAGGTCTTGGTTTTGTTATGTAATCACACTGGTCTTGAACTCCACTCCTGAGTACTGGGATTACAAATGTGTACTATCACACCTGGCACAAAAGATAGTTTTGATCACCTTCACTGTCAATCTTTCTTCACATAACTTTTAAGGTCTACAATTGTTTAACTAAGTTTAGTGTTTCATGTACAAGAGCACCAACACATACAATTGTACCCCCATACACACACACAAACACACACATGTTTTATAAATTTGGGGGGAGGGGGTTTTCAAGATAGGGTCTCACTCTAGCCCAGGCTGAATTGGAATTCACCATGTAGTCTCAGTGTGGCTTGAGCTCATGGCAATCCTCCTACCTCTGCCTCCTAAGTGCTGAGATTAAAGGCATGTGCCACCACGCCCAGCTAATGCTTATCTTAAAATCAATGCATAGCTGGAGAGATGGCTCAGTGGGTAAAGGTTCTTGTTTGCAAAGCCTGCTGCTCAGGTTGATTCCCCAGTAACCCATTAAGCCAGATGCTCAAAATGACACATGAATCTGGAGTTTGTGTGCACTGTACCCATTCTCTTTCTCTCTCTCTCTCTCTCTCTCCCTCCCTCCCTCCCTCCCTCCCTCCCTCATAAATAAATCAAAATATTTAAGAAAAAAGTAAAATTAAATTTGGGAAGCCAGGAAAAAGGCACTGAGACTCAAACCCAGGTCCTTGCACATGCTAGGCAAGCACTCTACCACTGAGCTACATGCCCAGCTCTGCAATGCAACTGGACTCTCCATATGTAAAAGAGAAGCATAAAGGATGATTCTCTGATCTCTGCCTTCACACTGACAATGAGACAAGGAGTAAAGGCAGGAGGATCCAACTCAGAAAGAGAGTGTGTGGAAGAAAAGAGGGTGACTGTGTTTCATCTTGACAGCTTTAGATCACAAATGGTAAGCTAGAGCAAACATGGATTTATGCAGCTGACAAAAGGAAGAACTGAAGCAATTGCTAGGCAATGGAGGAACAGGAAAAGAAAACAAAGCCAGGCTTCACCTGAATCTTCAAGCATGTCCCTGTCTGCACTGAGCAGTGATATATGTGTGCTCTGCCTCTGCTGCCTGGAGATCAGGGCCGAGCTAATGGAATTTCAGTGTAATACAGGCATACTCACCATGTCTGCAGACACCTTCACTTCCTTTACCTCATTAGAACAAAAGCATGAACATAATTTGTTATTTGTGTCCTGCCATATTAATAATAAAGCAAAGCCACAGCTACCTCAGATTTCCTGTAGCCTCCATAAGCAATTACAGCAAAAATTTATTCCTACAACTAAAACAAAAACTTGGAGTTTTTATTTTGTTCAGATTTTTGTTTCTTTTCTGGATTGTTTTGCTTTAAAAACAAAAACAAGGTATTACTATGTAGCGCAGGTTGGCCTCAAGTGAAGATCATCCTGCCAAGCTGGATCTCCACAGTGCTGGGATTCTAGATATGCACCACTTTTGCTACACTGTGTTTTGAACAAATAGTCTATGACTACCTAGGCTCTTTGTGCATATTACGACTTCTCACAACACCCTTTGAAGTGGTTAGCATTAGATTTACTTTATAAGTGAAGAAAATGACGTTTCAAAATTAAGTGACTGGGGCTGGAGAGATGGCTTAGCAGTTAAGCACTTGTTTACGAAGCCTAAAGACCCTGGTTCGATGCTCAATTCCCTAGTACCCAAGTAAGCCAGATGCACAAGATGGTGCATGCATCTGGAGTTCGTTTGCAGTGGCTGGAAGCCCTGGTACACCCATTCTCTCTCTCTCTCTCTCTCTCTCTCTCTCTCTCTCTCTCTCTCTCTCTGCCTCTTTCTCTGTCTGTCACTCTCAAATAAATAAATAAAAATAAACAAAAATTTTTAAAAAAATTAAGTGACTACCCAAGGCCCTGAGTTCAATTCCCAGAACTACAAAAACAAGAAAAGAGTTTGAGCTGGGCTTGGTGGCACACACCTTTAATCCCAGCACTTGGGAGGCAGAAGTAGGAGGGTCTCTGTGAGTTCAGTGCCAACCTGGGAGTACAGAGTGAGTTCCAGGTCAGCCTAGCCCAGAGTGAGACTCTACTTCATGAAAGGGGTGCTGGAGAGATGTCTCAGTGGTCAAGGCACTTGCCTGCAAAGCCTAATGACTGGAGTTTGATTCCCCAGTACCCATGTAAAGCAGGATGCACAAAGTGGCACTTTTTGTGCGCTTGCATCTGGAGTTTCTTTGCAGTGGCTAGAGGCCCTGGCATGCACATCCATATTCTCATTCTGTCTGTGTCTCTGTCTCTCTCTCCCTCTGTTTCCCCTTGCAAGTAAATATTTTTAAAGAGAGAAAACAAATGAAGAAGAAAAAAAATGAAAGAGACAAGTTTAGTAGCTCATACCTATAATCCCAATACACTTAGGAGACTGAGTTTAGAGGATCACTGTGAGTTCAAGGCCAGCCTGGGCTACAATGAGACATGCCCTCAAAAAACTCATGGTGTTCCCATTCCCATCTTCCTGAGAGCTAAGCCTATTACTAGCAATCTTTCTTTCAGTGGCCAATGCTTCTTGATTTTGCAGTGTAAACTATGTTCTTCTATTATCTTCTGCCTCCAAATACTTGCCCTAAGTCATTCAACTATCCATTCATCCACCCCAGAAGCAAGAGCCTACTAGAAGTAAAGTTACACACCCAGCATGAGGTTATACAAAGAAACAAGAACACCAAATCTGTGTAAGGACAAAAGACACAGGAAACAGCTCCTCATTTCATACTGTACTATAGAGTGCCTACAGCTGTTCCAGCCCCACACTCAATCGTTTGTTGTTCTAAGGATAGAAGTGTTAATGTGGATGTCTAGTTGCTTCCACATCACTGGGATTTCTTATATTTCTTTTATCATTCTCCATCCATTCAACACAATTCTCTAGACTACTGTGAGACACAGTGCTACCTGCTATAGGGGATACAAATAGATACCATCGCCAATCTATGCCATCCCCTACAGAATGACAGCAAATGTGCGTATAAGAAAAGGAAGGGCATATGCTAAACCTATAGAACTGTTAAAATTGTGGCAAGTGCTAGATGTTAAAAATGAAAGAAGCTTTAGGTTTTCAAGAAAGTACTCATCTTTCTTGTACCTAAAGTGAGCCCAGTAGGATCCTTAAGTGCAAAAATAACAGGTATAGGGGCTGGAGAGATGGCTTAGCAGTTAAGGCGTTTGCCTGCAAAGCTAAAGGATCCCAGTTTGACTCTCCAGAACCCACATAAGCCACATGCAGAAGGGGGCGCATGCATCTGGAGTTCATTTGCAGTGGCTGGAGGCTATGGTGTGCCCATTCTCTCTCTCTCTCTCTCTCTCTCTCTCTCTCTCTCTCTCTGCTTCTCTCTCTCTCTCTCAAATAATAAAAAATATTTTTTAAAAAAATGACAGGTATATACCAGAAAAGAAAGATTCATGCATTTTAGCTTCACCAAATCAATCCTTTCTAACAAACAAAAAGCACTTCTCACAAGAAGTAAACTGTGGTTCATCCTAGTGAGCTTAAAAAATGAAAGATATCTTGATTACTCTTAAATCACGGAAGGAAGTAGTAAGAGAATCTGTGATTCTAAGCTTCTAATTCTTAGCAGCCAGTTGGCTAAGAAAAATAACAAGGGTTAGTTGGGAAGGCTGTTGAAATACAGTGACAAGAGTCTGAAAACAAAAACCCCCAAATTATACTAGTTTTATTCAACATTTGTGTTAAGTATATGTAAACTACTCTAACTGTTTAATATTGGATAGCATGTCCCATTACTGAGCTCTTGGGGGAACAATATTTAAATGCAAAGGGAAGCATGACAATAATTAAAAGGCTCTTACCACAGTACAGTACAGTACAGATGAGATTAATGAATTCTAATTTCATGAAAAATGGCTCACATTTTCTACATAAGTAATATGAATATAGCATATTACACTCTGTAAATAAGCAATTTGTTACCTTTTTGGCATATGTGTGTAACACATGTAGTGCTATGTGATGTATGCACCTTGATGTGCAGATGCACATGCACACGTGTGGAGGTCCGAAGCGGATGCCGGGTGACCTCCTGTAGGGCTCTTCTGCTTTGTCTCCTTGAGCTCTCATTAAACATGGAGCTCACCAGTGGTCAATCAGACCTGGCTGACCAGTGAGCCTGAGAAACCTTCCCGTGTCTGCCCCTTTCAGCACTGGGGCTACAAGTATGCATGGTCACAGCCGGCTTTGGATGTGGGTTCTGAGGACAGAGCTCATCTTCATGCCACGTGCTCTTATCCACTGAGCAATCTTCCAAGCCCTAAGTGGGCAACTTTATGATAACATTTATATCTGGTCATAACAGCTCTTGATTCTCTGAAATGCATTTATCCTCAAGATCTTGTCTACCACATTAAAACATTATGTACTCTCACCTGGTTATAAAGAATGTAATTCAAATATTAAGCCACAGCTTGGGGAATTTCATTTCCCCTAACTTATTTTTGGATTTTCTGTTTTTATAGGCTAGACTGTTAGAACAGATTAGTAAAGAAATATTTTATGTGCATGCAAAGAAAGAAAGTGGAACATTCTGGTATGGCTTATGTAAATTCTTTATGGCTATAACTACCCCATAAATAATACATTAAAGTCAAAAGAAAAGGGCTAGACAGATTGCTCCGTGGTTAAAGGCACTTGCTTGAAAAGCCTGATATCCTGGGTTTAATTCCCCAGTACCCACATAAAGCCAGATACAAAAAGTGGCACACACATCTGGAATATGTTTGTAGAGGCAGGAGGCCCTGTTGTGCCTATTTCTCTCCCCGCCACTTTCTTGTTCTCTCAAATACATTTTAAAAAAGAGAAAGAAACAGAAAACCAGAAGCAGCAGTCCCAGTGACCATGAACAGAAAATGGCTATGCAAAGCCTGATACAATAGAACACTGCAGAATCTCGAAAGCATTACAGACAGAAATGAATGCCTTATGTAGAAAAGCATATATGATTTATTTCCCACACAATCTAGACAAGACAAATCTAATATTTTGTGGGAGAATAGCAGCAGCAAAAAAAAATCCAGTGCTTGTCTCTTTCAGCCTTGCAGACAGCTGACAGGGAAGGGCCACGAAGTACTTCTAGGACATCTGATAGTAATATTCAATATGTTGAGAGAGGTTTAAGCTGCACAGTTGTCAAATTCAAGAAAGTACATTAAAATTTGCACCTCTGGTTAGTGACACACACGTTTATTTAGGGCAAAAGGGCACTGACTGCTGCAGTTTTGTAAGATTCCTCAAAACTTAGATGAACTAATGAAATACAGGCACAAATACATTGACAGAGATATAATACAGTAAATATACTAAAATATTAATGACAAAAATAGGAATGTGATTATTCACTATTAAAGTTCTTTCAACTTTGAAACAGGTAGGGCACACCTGTAATCCCAGCACCTGTGAGCTGAGCTAGGAGATCTTGATTTTGAGGTCAATCTGGGCTACACAACTAGCTCCAGGTTAGCCTGAAATGCATAGCAAGACTCTATCTTTAAAAACTAAAAAGACAGGTCAGCCTGGACCAGAGTGAGACCCTACCTCGCAAAAAAAAAAAAAAAAAAAAAAAAAAAAAAACTAAAAAGAGAATAAAACACTTGATTTTAGAACTGGAGAGATGGCTTAACAGTTAAGAAGCTTGCCTATGAAGCCAAAAGACCCAGGTTCAATTCCCCAGGACCCAGGTAAAGCAGATGCACAAGGTGGTGCATGTGTCTGGAGTTCATTTGCAGTGGCCAGAGGTCCTGGCGTGCACATTCTCTCTTTCTCTGCCTCCCCCTTCAAATAAATATATAAAATATTTTTTAAAAAAAGAATACTTGACTTCAAATTAATTTTAATGTTAAAAAACTGGTTCCTCAATTGACGAGTCCCATTTCAAGTATTCACAATACTCACTAGAAGTTTCTGCATTAGACTACGCAGATATAGAGCATTTCAGCACTGTAGAAAGTTTGCATTAAACAGTTTCATGCAGGGGATTTATAAGGTGACAGACAAGCTGAGAGGCCAAAGGATATAGCAGCCCAGAGACTAACAGCAGCAGACAACAGCAGGAAGCACGACTATTCCTAAACTAGAAGGGCAGAGTACAGAGTTCAAAACTCACTCTGTTGGGCCCACAATAGGAGTCTTGTGTGAAAATGGAGACAAGAATGAGAAGCAGCCTTGGCTGAATACATACCATGACATAAAAACACCATCCTTTTACCTTCAGTCTCTGCCAGCATCTCATATGACTAAACCCAGACAAAAGCAAGGTTAAAAAAAAAAAAAAAAAAAAAAAAAAAAAGAACGCTCTTAAAATGAAGCCTACAGGGGTCAGATCCCAATCAAAAGAGGCAGAATCAGGGCTAGAGTAAATAGGTTCAGTGGGTAAAGGCACATGCATGCAAATCCTGTTGGCTAGAGTTCCATTCCCTAGTACACACATAAAGCTGAATGCAAAAGGTAGGCACAAGTGTCTGGTATTTATTTTCAACAGCAAGAAACCCTGCTGTGTCTGTACATACACAATTTTTTAAATGGGCAGAATCTAAAAAGAGAATAAAGGCTGAGGTTAAACAGGATAAGGCCTGAAATAGGTACTCTTGCTACTGTCCTCACAAGCCAGGAGGGACAGTCTCTTCTATAGAGAATTAGTCCCATTCCTCAATTCCAAATCCATAACACTGGAGTCTGGGTTTTAATATATGAGTTGGGAAAGACATATACATTCAGTTTATAAACAGCAAGAATAAAATTTTTAGAAGAAGCTGGGCATGGAGGCGCACGCCCTTGATAACAGCCCTTGGGAGGCTGAGATAAGAGGATCACTGTGAGTTTGAGGCCACCTTGAGACTAAAGAGTGCATTCCAGACACTACCTCAAAAATCAAACAACAACAACAAAAAAACCTTTTAGGAGAAACAAACTACATATAGCCAACATTTGAAACATACATGTCCAGCCTCAAGAATAATTAAATGTAAATTGGGTAACATGTGGAAAAAGACATTAAGACAATGATAATTAGGGTTGGAGAGATGGCTTAGTGGTGCGAAGCCTAAAACCACCTGTTCAAATCTCCAGGTCCCTCGTTTAAGCAGATGCAAAAGTGACACAAGCACACAACGTCGCACATGTACCACAAGGGGGCGCATGCCTCTGGAGTTCATTCACAGTTGCTGAGAAGCCCATTCTCTCTCTCTTAAAAAAAATGATAATTAATCATTTGTGTCACTAGTACTATAAAGAGTATGTTAAAAACAGATATATATTCCTAGAGGAGGTAATTACTTTTTAAAGAAGTTGGACCAATTTTGTATTAGCCTCAATTTTCAAAGTTTATAAACTGGTAAACCAACCAAGTACATTTCTAGGAATAAACCCAAAATCCAGGAAAAGACGTTAGAAATATGAATGTTCGGGCTGGAGAGATGGCTTAGCGGTTAAGGCATTTGCCTGCAAAGCCAAAGGATCCTGGTTTGATTCTCCAGGACCCATGTTAGCCAGATGCACAAGGAGGCACATGCATATGGAGTTTGTTTGCAGTGGCTGGAGGCCCTGGCACACCCATTCTCTCCCTCCCTCTCTGTCCTCTCTGCCTCTTTCTCTCTCTCAAATAAATAAATAAAATATATTTTTTAAAAATACAGATGTTCACAGCACCTTTATAATACTAAAAACAATACAAGCAACCTTTAATGTTCACAATAGGCCAGTAGTTAAATAAATCAAGGCATATCTAACCACTTACTCAAAAATAATACTGAATACTTGACTGCTAGACACAATGACAGGTGCCAGTTATACAAAAAAGGTAAAAGGAAGTAATAGACTTATTTATAACCATTTAAATAATGTTTATGAAGAATTTCAATAAATTAAGGTATTGCTCATGGCATGTTCAGTGATCAAAGTGAATCTAAAACAGAATGCACTTACATAAAACAAAAAATGCTACAAGGTTACTAAGATGGATGGCCTCTGGATGTTAAGTTTCTTTTTGCTCCTTTTTGACAGTTTTCCTTCAGAGCTATTAACACAAACAGCTAAAAATGAAAAACTGACATATAGTGATGCATTACCTGTTACAATAATAAACTGCGTTATTGGGATCCAATTCGATTGCCTGCGTGTAACACTCCACGGCTGCAGCATAATTTTCTTCTTTCATGTGGTTGTTACCTAAAGTCAAATAAGTGATATGGAAACAGTAAGCATAATGTGTGAAAACAGTACAAAGTATGCCCAATCCATTTTAACCATACGAACAACAGCAGCCTCTAGTTGGATGTGGTGTCTCACACCTATCATCCCAGCACTCGGGAGGCTTCAGAAAGAGGATGACCATGAGTTCAAGGCCACACTGGGCTTCAGACTGAATTCCATGTCTGCCTGGGTTACAGTGAAACCCTACTTCAAATAAATAAATAAATAAATAAATAAAATAAATAAATAAACTCTTAAGTGAAACAAAAAGAAAATCTTTTAGAATTGACAGTACTATAAAGGTCAGACAATATTTTTCAGTCAGACTGAAGGTCAATTTCACCTTGTACTATAGAGTTGATACTCCTTAGCATCAGGGTCATTTTAATAATGTGAAGTCTTAGAAATTAATGTTTGTTGGGCTGGAGATATGGCTTAGTCGACAAGGCATTTGCTGGCAAAACCAAAGGACCCAGGTTTGATTCCCCATTACCCATGTAAGCCAGATGCACAAGATGGCACATGCATCTGGAGTTTGTTTGCAATGACTAGAGGCCTTGGCATGCATATTCTCATGCTATTCTCTCTTTCTCCTTGCAAATACATAAATAAATATAAATAAAAAAGAAATTAAAGCCGGGTGTGGTGGCTAACGCCTTTAATCCCAGCACTCAGGAGGCAGAGGTAGGAGGATCGATGTGAGTTCAAGGCCAGCCTGAGACTATATAGTGTAGTCCAGGTCAGCCTGAGCTAGAGTGAGTCCCTACCTTGGAAAACCAAACCAAAAAAGAAAGAAAGAAAGAAAGAAAGAAAGAAAGAAGGGAGGGGAGGGAGGAGGGAGGGAGGAGGGAGGGAGGGGACCAAAGGGAGGAAAAAGAAAGAGAGGGAGAAAGAGAGGGAGAAAGAGAGGGAGAAAGAGAGGGAGAAAGAGAGAAAGAGAAAGAAAGGAAGGAAGGAAGGAAGGAAGGAAGGAAGGAAGGAAGGAAGGAAGGAAGGAAGGAAGGGTTTGTCAACCTTGTAAACTCCAGCCTTGTGTGAGGAAATGCAACCTGCATGACTATCTGTGGCAAACAGTCTCTTGTACCCTTCAACTCGCTCACTCTGGTCCCACCTAGAGCTGCCCTACTGACCCGTCCTCAGCTGCTTTCTCAAGCTGGGCCTGACCTTCCACTCCATCCACGAGGAAGGCTGCTATAAGCTGGTGAAACCAATCATGCTAATATGTTGTTGGCAGATAATATTTTTATGCACTATCCCTTTATAAAAGGGTAAATAATCTTTTTAAAGGGTATTTTAGGAGATTAGTTTCTAGAAAGAGGATTTCAGATGCCATGGCTAGCTTATAGAGAACTGATTTTCAGGAAGGGCATCTGCACATACATCTGGCAATAATTTAAGTAGGTTAATAACAGGTCAGCAAAATAAAGTATTCCCTGTGACTCTGTGACTATCTATCTTCCATTCCAGTAAATGAGGGAGTGTACCAGTGCCCAATGCACTAGTAAGAACCAAGCTTTAGAACTGAAAATTTTCAAGCAACTTATGTCTCAGAGCTTGTATGATTTCTCCTTGCTTTCTGTTTTTTTTTTTTTTTTCTTAATTCTTTTCAAGGCAGGGTCTCACTGTAGCCCAGGCTGACCTGGAACTCACTCCAAAGCCAGGCTGGCTTTGAACTCACAGTGATCCTCCTATCTCAGCCTCCAAAGTGCTGGGATTAAAGGCATGTAGCACAATGCCTGACTCCAGCTTTCTGTTCTTAATAGCTGCTTAATAAGAAAGTGGGGTGTAAACTCGCAGAAAACACAAACAGGAAGATTAAAGGAAAGGCAGGTATATAAAACTCCCCAAATCAAATAAAAGCTACTGTAAGTCAGGATTCAGAAGTGAATATAAAGAGTAATAGGTATATTTCTTATTCCTAATGCATATATTTCCTTTAAGAGTGACAAAGGTGTTTAATCATTGATTTGGTGATGGCTACTCATCTGTGAATGCTACAAACCAAGGCTTGCACACTTGTTCATTGTAAAGGAGCATTTTTGTATGTGTATATATGTGTGGTATGTGCACAGGTTTATATGTTTGCACGCATGTGGTGCATATGCGAGTTCTTCCTCAGTTGTTCTCCACCTCGCTCTTTTTAGACAAGGTCTCTTGTTGAACCAAGAGCTCATCAGTTCTGCTAGACTAGCTAGCCTGCTAGACTAGGACTCTGTGTCTGCCTCACCAGCTGTGCAACAACAGGCCTCTGCACCTGGAATGCATTCTGTCAATCCAAGCTCAGGTCCACATGCTTGTGCTGCAAATGCTTTACTCACAGAAGCATCTCCCTAGCCCAGGAGTAACTTTTATGGTATGTGGATTATATATCAAGAAATCTGGTTTTTCATTTAAAAAGTAAATTTACATTTGCTCCCCAAAACATATGAATATAAAACCTTTCTGTCATCATCATGTTTTAGTGTGTCTTTTCCTATAAACTACCTTAAATGTGTAGATATTATAAAATATACATAATATAAATATATACCTACTAAATGTAAGTTAATGACTAAAAAGCTTCAAGTTACAAAATAATCAATACACAAAAATTCACAGTATAAATTTGTGAAGGACAGTAATATAGCAATAAAGGCATTTGTATAGCACTGTATAGTTATGTGAGATATGCCCATGTTTTGTGACCTGTCAGAAAATGACAGCCAGGAACTGTTCCCATTTTCTTCTGATCTTAACACAGCTCTTCAGAAGCAACATACAAGAACCATCTGAAAGCAATGTTCCAGGAAGGTTCTAGCATAGTCAGTCTTAAAAAACCCTACGCCTGACCAAGATTCTAGCACAGTCAGCCTTGAATAAACGAATAACCCTATACCTAACAATCTACCAAGGCCACGTGTTCTCACACAAATAACAAAATCTAAATAAAATGCCAATCACTTTAACTTTAAGGTGTCTGACATATGGCATATCTTGGTGGAAATAACAAAATGCTTTTGGCTAAAGGTGAAAGCAGTAAATAATTCAGTTTGTCCATGCCCCCACATTAAATGAGTCTTACCCTCATTATGTCACAAACAAAACAAAAATTTTCACAGGGATCTGTCTCCCAAAGTTCTGCCACACACAGGGAGTAACATGAGGGACAAAAATAAATTACAATTTGCCATTTACAACACCTTACTATACCAAGTGAGCAGCTCAAGCAAACTGCCAGACAAGGCTATACATCACCAACGGTTCCATGCAGTACAAAAACCTGAGTGAGGGATGGAAATTTCAGAGGAAACTGCTCCAACTAGAAACCAATGCATGAAAAATACATTTGAGGGCTGGAGATATAGCTTAGTGGTTAAGCACTTGCCTGTGAAGCCTAAGGACCCTGGTTCGAGGCTCAATTCCCCAAGACCCACATAAGCCAGATGCACAAGGTGGCGCATGCATCTGGAGTTCGTTTGCAGTGGCTGGAAGCCCTGGTGCACCCATTCTCTCTCTCGCTCGCTTGCTCGCTCTCAAATAAGTAAATAAATAAAAATATAAAAAGTACATTTGTACCTAGCAGCTAATATCCAAACACTTTAGAGAATAATACTCAAGTGACAATGGGGATTTAGTGTTGCACTTATTATACGTGTAATTTATGAAATCATACTATTCTAATATTTTAAGGCACTATGGTTATGTCATTTTTTAAGAGCAAAAACAAAACTGAAAACAGAAACAAATCTGTTTGAAATACAGCAGTTTAGTGTAATCATAAGAAGATAATCACACCAGGCATGGTGGTACACACCTTTAATCCCAGGACTTGGGAGGCAGAGGTAGGAGGATTACCATGAGTTTGAGGCCACCCTGAGAATTCCAGGTCTAGCCTAAGCTAGAGTGAGGCCCTACCTCAAAAAACCAAGAGGAAAAAAAAAAAAATAAAGAAGAAGATAGTCACTATGTAATGGAAAGAAAATAAACACACTGAAGATGTTTTGTACTCAGCTATTAGAAAATTGTATGTGATAACCAAATGTATTAGCCAACAAGATGAATGGCATTTGCATGGCTTAATAAATTTCAAAGAACTAAGAAGCATCCTGGGTACATGAAAGTTAAAATAACACTTAAAATTAACTTTTTCTTTTTGATTAAGCATAAAGAATTTGGGTCAAATACTAACAAGTTATCAGTAAACAGTCTTATTGAATTTTAATTAATTAATTAGTCTGTGTATGTACATAGAGCCACTTGCCACTACAAATGAACTCCAGACAGATGCACCACTTTTTGCATCTGGTGTTATGTGGGGGCTGGGGATTTGAACCCAGGCTAGCAGGCTTTGCACACAATTGCCTATAATCACTGAGCCATCTTTCCACTTCATTAAGCATCCTTTAAGTTATTTGACAAGCAAGGCTTATAAAAGACTGACTAGCCAGGCCTCTTCTGCCCATAGATATGCTGTAACCCCAAGGATTCTTACCCCCCACATTTGCATCTGCTTCACAACTGCCCTATGGGTGTGTAACAATCCAGCCTTAGCAGCATAAACCAGGATCAAATCACATCCATTACTATCTCCAGAGTTTCAGCAAGTAATTTCTGTATGCAATATTTACCTTCATCTTTCAACTGATCGGCTTTCCCCACATCTTCAGACAAAGACTTTGAGAGGGGCGGGACGTCATTCTGAAATTGAATGAAAGTTAATGTGCTTCTATTTGCTTACACAGTCATCCCAGAACTAGTGATAATAATAAATTACCCACATGTCAGTAACTCATTGGTACCTGATCTCACTAAATGTAACACTTATATAAGTGTTAACAAGATATGGGAAACATCCTTGCACATATTTTTATTAGAAATATGAGCTGTTAAGCTTTTCTAGATAATACTGGGCAACTGAGAATTGATTTTTTTTCATGCTTGGGAATTGAATCTAGGGTTCCACAATGCTAAAGCAGGAGCTCTACCACTTACTTATACCCTCAGTTCTTTTTTTGTAACTATTTTGAGACAAGGTTTCTCCCACTTAGTTGCCCAGCCAGGTTTAGAAAACACTCTGTAGCCTGTGTAGGCCCTAAACTTGTGATTCTCCTGCCGTAACCTCCCAAGTAATTGAGCTTACAGACCTGCCATAGGACCCAGCTTCAACATTTTTGAAAAATATTTTCAATTTTCTCTTTCCATACTCAGCAATCTAACTTCATGAGCCAAAAGTAGAATGTGTATATATGAACAGAAATCTTCTGAGGGAAAATGTTTACTAGCTTATCTAAGACATATACTAAGTCAAAAATTATAGTATACCAATAAAAAGGCATTTATACTATGATCACTCAAGACATACATAAATGTGCATGCAAGTGTGCACACACACACACAGCTTTAAACCCAAAGACTGGAAAGGCATATATCAAAAAGTTAACAGTTAACAGTACTGATATCTGAAAGAAAAACTTTCAGTCTCTTCATTATAGTGTACAAATATCAAACATTGAGCACGTATTTACTTTATTAAAGAATGAAAACCAACATGTGGCAGACATTCTTTCTTCTTTCCCTACTTCCTTCCTTCTTTCCTTCCTTCCTTTCTTCCTTTTTCCTTTTCCTTCCTTCCTCCCCTACCCCTCCTCCCTCTCTTTTATTTTTTACAATGTTAGGGATCAGAATCAGGGCCCTGCATGGACAGTCTCATAATCTACATTATCTGAAAAGGGAAGAACCAGACACTAAATAAACAGTCCTGGGTAGCAGAGATCAATGAACTTGGGTCAAGTCCTACTACTTAAAATAAAAATAAAAATATTATTATTATTATTTATTTGTGGAAGGGAGAGAATAGATACACTAGGGCCTCCTACCACTGCAAAAAAACTCCAGACACATGCACCATTTTGTGTTTCTGGCTTTATGCAGGTACTGGGAAACCAAACCCAGGCCATCAGGATTTGCAAGGAAGCATCTTTAACCACTGGGCCATCTCTCCAGCCCCAAGTCGTAGTTTTTCACAATGAACCTAAACTTTCTTGTTAAGCAGAGTTTTAACTATAACCAAATTTAAAGAAATCTGCTTCTATTACTATTCAATCCCAGATGGATCTATTCCAATATGATTACCTTCTAGACATTAAATTTGTGTTTTTAATTTGTGATCCATGTTTGAAGGGAACATTAATTATATGTATGAAATCTAAAAATAAAATATAAAGGACTTCAAGTTGACAAAGATATATCATTAAATACTAAAGGTAAGGGGTAAGGCGGTGACTCATTTGGTAAGAATGTTTGTTATGTATTATGAGGACCTGAGTTCAAACCAAAGTCCCATGTAAAAGCAAGATGCTTGCCTGCAAAGCCTAAGGACCCAGATTCGATTCCCCAGGACCCACATAAGCCTGATGCAGAAGGTGGCACATGCGCCTGGAATTTGCAGTGGCTAGAGGCCTTGGTATGCCCATTCTCTCTTTCTCTCTCCATCTCTCTATCTATCTGCCTCTCTCTCTCTCTTTTTTTCAAATAAATAATAAATAAAATATTTTTAAAAAAGCTAGGAATGCATGCATGCCTGTAATCACACAGCTGGGAGGAGGGGAACAGAAACAGGATGGCTGCTGGGAAACCCTGTCAGCCAGTCTAAACTGAAAAACTGCAAATTCCAAGTTCAGTGAGAAACTCTGTCTCAAGGAAATAACATGGAAGAACAATAGAGGAGGATTCCTAATGTCCTCTTCTGGACTCAACATGTGTGCTCACGGGGCATGTTCTGCGAGTGCACATATGTGCACACACACACACGCACACACACTACATACTATACCCACAAAAATACAAAAAGTGAGAGGATGAGAACAGCTACTAATATGCAAACTAAAATATATTAAGGGACATTTTTAGATCCCCTAATTGTATCCACAAGATCCCTTTTACCCAGGAAGAAATTAATTACATGTATACTTATCTCCTCAACTATTAAGAATCCAAGAAAAATTATAGTCGTATCCGACACTAATAAGGAAACAGTGTCAACATACCTTACAGAAGGAATTTGTGAACATTTCTGTCAGAGGCTGTGAAACTGCTAGATGTGTATCTTCTGGGCTGATCTTAAAAACTGTCTCCAAGCACTGAATTGCAACTTGAAATAAATTTGATAGTTAAAAAAATTAGCAATATAAAAAGGAACTTTGTTTTTTTCCTGAGAGAAATGTAATCTGTGGTAAATCGGTATTGACAATCCAAGAGCATAAGGAAGGAAATCTCTTGGTTCGGCTGCCTAGAGATTTCTGTTTGTGGACCAGCTATGAAGACAGTGGTCACTTACTCCTCACTAAAAGAAAAGATAACACAGCTTTAAATAGACATGTTACATCATATTCTTATTGATGGCTACCAGAAAGAGGAGCATTAACAGCTTACTTCCCTGTACCAATTTCTAAGTAAGCAAACCAGTGTTCTAGTATAGTGTCCTGACAAGCTTATGATATTATATATCTTATAAATGTGACACATGGACTTTTCAATCTGATTTTAAAAAAACAGTAAGAAAAGCATAGTACTGAGCACAAAGGAAACACTAAATATGAATCTTAGGATACTTACATGAAAACAGGTCTGTTTTTAAATATTCATTCATACATACACACATATATATTTACTAAGTGTTGACTGTGTAACATGCTGATCTAGGCTGGTAAAGAAATAGCAATAAACCTAACAGAAAACAAATTGCTGTCCATATGATAAAGTTTGCATTTAATAGGAGGAAGATAATATGCCAAGTAAAATACATAGCATGCTACATGGGTGACATCTATTTTTGGTGTAGGACAAGATAACTGGAAGGGTACATAGATACAGACCGCATGAGACATGGTGAGAGATTATGTAAGAATTGAAGTCTGTCTGCATATTACAAGGCTACTTAAATGACATTTTCTTTTTAAGAGTTAGGCTTTGTGTAACTGGCAAATGGAGGGCCTGCAAAGATTTCATGATTGAGAAGAGCATAACTGTATTTTGTGTTTAGAACTAAAAGTCTGGTACCAGTGTTGAGAACAGGTTTAAGGGAAGCAGAAAGCCAGCTGGATTCCTAATCAGACAATCTAAAGTGAAGAGCCTACAGCAGAGCCATTTAGCACATACTTTATCCCTTTGAGGGAATGACCCTGGTTCCTAATCTGACAGTGTTCTGGGTTGAAGAGGAACTAAGCATGTACTCAAAATGCCCAGTGTCCTCCAAACAATGTAAAACAGAATCATGCACATGCTGTGGACTTGTAAAGGATACGTTATAAACTGGCATGGTGGTGCAAGCCTTTAATCGCAGCACTCGGGAGGCAGAGGTAGGAGGATTGCTATGAGTTTGAGAAACAGCCTGGGATGACAGAGCAAATGCCAGGTCAGCCTGTGCTGCAGTGAGACCCTACCTTAAAAAAAAAAGATATATTATATATTCATTGTAGTCTTGGCACAATTATTTCTCATAAGAGAAGTCCTCTTACATTCACCAGTCACAGAAAACTTCTTCTTAGAAAAGGGTCTGGAAAGTCCACTAAGTTCCCAGTGATTAAAAGTCAAAATATCTTTTAAGATATTGAAGTAAAATATCCACCTATACCTTCTATTTCTGTTTTTTCCTTTTATTTTTATTTTTATGGATGGATCTACTATGTGTTATGTTGCATAGGCTGGTCTAAAACTATGGGGCTCAAGTGACCCTCACCCTCTCAAGGGCCGAGACCACAGAATATGGCTTTTCTCTTTCTCCTTCTACCAATGGAGAGCTTGTACTTCAAATACTTGCTTTCTCTGCCATAATGGCAGTTGTTAATAAGAATAATAACAATAATAATAAAAGCATGTGTGTTTACTTATGCTTGGGTATCCTTCCTCCTGGATCAGATTGGTTACTTTCTTACTGTGGCATAGACTTTGTACATCTGTATTACTGTACTTAACACTCTATAATATATAGCTTTAAATATATGTCTCTTGTATTAGACTGTCTCCTTAAGGACAGGGACTATCATATTAATCTCCTTCAAACTGAACAGTCTGGCAAATAGCAGATGGTCAATAAACAAAATCTATTGTCTTCTTTGTTTATAGGTGAAGTTATATGTTAATTTCCAAGGAAATAAAAAACGACAATGGGGGAGAGTATTTTTCCTCCCTATCGCTATTCCCACCTCATCCCCAATCCAAGTATTAGTTCACAGGTTCCAAAAGATCAAGAGAACTAAAGCAAGGTGCTAACTGAAAATCAAAGTATAGAACCCAAGAGTTAAACAGAGACCCTGACTGTCCTAACAAATGAATTGGATGGGAAGAGTCTGATGCAAGTTGCCTAGCAGACTTAGAAACTAAAGTACAGACCAGCTATGTGACATGCCCAGGATGAAGTCACTTCACCAATTCAATAAGTATATATAAAGAACCTATCATATTTGCTATATATTTATGATGTGTCAGTGAATCAAACTGAAAAGAGCCTTTACCTCTTGAGCTTACGTTCTTAAACAGATGAACTACAGACCATAAAAAGGGTAAGGAGGATGTTGGGTAGATGGGCTGAGCAGGAATGTAGACTGTAGGTTTAACAGAGTTCATGGTAAGCCTCTTTGAGGAAAGTAAGTTAGCATAGAGGGTACACAAGTCACAGAGGCCCAAATCATACAGGCCCTCCATGCAAAGAATGACTAAGTAATATGAGGCATGTGGCAAGAGTGTGAGTAAAGAAAAATATCAGACAGGACATACTTAAAAGACTGGTGGTGGGTTTGTAAATTCCAAGGACCAAGAATACAAACAGCAGACCAGCTAGGAGCTGCCACAGTAAAAAAGCAAGAAACCCTTCGTTCTAATCAGAGATGGTACCAGTGGACGAGACATGGACTCCATGTATATTCTGTGGCTTTGTTTCTTTTTTGTGGTACTGGGGATTGAATCCAGGGCCTTGTGAATGCCAGGCAAGTGCTCTATACTGAGCCACATTTCCAGCCCCAGACTGAAGATCAATTTTGAAAATACAGATTTTTGAAGACACAGGCAACTGGATTTATCAAACAGGTACAGATTATGAGAAAAACAGGAATGCAGAACAACACCCTGGTTTTTGGCATAAGCAAAAGAAAAGCTAGAATTGCTATGCCTGAGATAGGGAAATTGTGGATAGAACAGATTTTAGGTGGGAGGATCAAGAGCTTAGTTTTGGCAATGTTAACTTTTGAAATGCCTACTAGACATGCAAGTGAAGAGATGTGGTAGGCAGCTGGATATGTAAGTTTGGCATTCAGAAGAACTGTACTGCGGGTACAAATTTGAGGACTGTCCACATATAAATTCAGAGTATTAGAGGCCAGTAAGCTAAGTACGTATCACTTAAAAAAATAAGTGTGAGCTGGGCATGGTGGCGCATGCCTTTAATCCCAGCACTTGGGAGGGAGGCAGAGGTAGGAGGATTGCCATGAGTTCGAGGCCAGCCTGAGACTACATAGTGAATTCCAGGTCAGCCTGGACTACAGTGAGAGTCTACCTCAAAAAAAAAAAAAAAGGTTATTAAAAAATAAATAAATAAGTGTGTGGGGTACTGGGAAAATGGCTCAGTGGTTAAAGGTGATTGCTTGCAAAGCCTACCAATCCTGGGACTACAAAGTGAGTTCTAGGTCAGCCTGGGCTAGAGTGGGACCCTACCTCAAAAAAAATCAAAAAAGCTGGGCGTCATGGC
Source organism: Orientallactaga sibirica (assembly GCA_036365145.1). NCBI lineage: Eukaryota > Metazoa > Chordata > Mammalia > Rodentia > Dipodidae > Orientallactaga > Orientallactaga sibirica. Next base: position 15,829,171 of record JAEOAD010000054.1, read on the forward strand.
ACACACCTTTAATCCCAACACTCAGGAGGCAGAGGTAGGAGGATCGTAGTGAGTTCAAGGCCACCCTGAGATTACATATTGAATTCCAGGTCAGCCTGGGCTAGAGACAAACCCTACCTCGAAAAAAACCAAAACAAAAATAAATAAATAAATAAATAACAGGAAGGAAGGAAGGAAGCCAGGAAGGAAGGAGGGAGGGAGGGAGGGAAGGAGGGAGGGAGGGAGGGAAGGAAGGAAAGGAAGGAAGGAAGGAAGGAAAGAAGGAAGGAAAGAAGGAAGAAAAAAGTAAGGAATCAACAGTTCAGATGTACAGATGGGTTCAGAGTATTGTTGGGGCAGGGACTCTAGAGAATGTGTACTAAAAAGTTGTTCAGTACTGTTCAGGAAGTAAAGTATTTAAGGTAAGAGATGGAAGGAGAAATGCAATTTTGGTAATGATAAGGTTTAGGTAAGGGTTTCTTAATCTTATCGTACTGACATTTTAGATCTGATAGCTAACCTTGTTGTCAAGGCCTATTCTGTATATAGCAGAATGTTTAGTGCCATCCTGGCCTCTACCCACAAGATGCCAATAATACCTGCCCCCAAGCTGTGGCAACCGAAAATGTCTCTCCAGACTTTGCAAAATCACCCTGAATTCATATTCACTCATAGGATATAATCAGGTGGTTGAGATCACTGGAGAAAAAAAACAAGGGGAAATAGAAGAACCACACAGAAGTCTACTAGCATGAAGAGCTAAGACAGAAGTAGTGCTTGCAGGAGTGACAGTGAAGAAAAACTACAACAGTCCAAAGCAGATGTCACAAACGACAACGATTAAGAGGAGTGGATGATGTAGCTGATAAGGAGATTCAGAGCTGATGATACACACCGCTTCACAGTAGTGGTAAATCTGGTGCTAGAACAGCGGAGCCTTTCTAAGTCTTTTTTAAATGCCTAGAATGTGGGCAGATGCCTCCACGTGATTCCACGCTCAATTAAATTAGACTCATGGAGTCAAAAAATAGGGGTCAGTCACAAACAATTGGCACCATTTCTGACTCCACATATAACAAACAGCTAACGGCACATATTTTTGGCTGAATACCATCCTAAAAATAGGACATAACATCTTGGTTTTTAAAATACTCTTGATTTTCTTTCTGGCTCATAAAAATATCATACTGCCTTTGATGAGAAAAATAAATCTCTATATTAAAAGAATGCAGTCTTATGTTCACTATAGAGCAATCATAACGAACGCTTTCCTTAGATAGCCAATCACCTTTATCGTCACACGGTGTGACCATCAAACAAAAAGACCTTTGCATTAAAGGAACGGATCTAGAATGTTCTCCATTGTGTGTCACCTGCTCCTTTCACTGCCTCCTGGAAAGGTATCATCACCTCACCAGACTGCAAGCAGTCTCCAAGCAAGTGTCCAATGTTTACCCCGACCTCTTTACAGCATATTTATTAGGAAAGTTCTTGAAATTAATTGATGTGTCTCCTCCACAGGAGAAGCTGTAAGATGGGGAAATTCCAACCATGCTGTCATTTATTATGTTCCCAAAATGTGCTCTCAGAGCAATAATTAAGTCTTTAGACCACAAATAAGCTAGGCTCACTGAAGTTGCAGATGCTCATCTGCAGAAATCTATCTTCTTATGGCTACACTGAATTGAAATTTCATAATGCATAAACATGAAGCACAAAGATGGAGTCGAGGAAGCACAGTATGCTTACCATTCAAGCCCTGCTCAGTTCTACATAAATTCAGTGATCCAAATTCAATATTTAAATGATGAAGTGCTCTCAGTTTAAGTTCCAATATAGCACTTGTCAGAGCCCACCAGTTGTACAATTATTTAGGTTTTTCACATAGTGATATTACAATGACTAAGGTACTTTCTTTACTATTAACAAAATCTTTAGAGCCAAGATTTAAATCTCAATTTTGTTCCATATTAACTGTTATGTTATTCAAAACAGTTGGTTTTATTTTTTTCATCTTTCAGTGGGAATAATAATACTAACTTAATTGTTGTGAAGGAAAATTCCCCTATAATATAAAATGATGATTATATAATACTCTGACAATAGGTTTTCAACAAATGAACAATAGCTCTCTTATTTTGTTGTCCATTAAGGCAAAACCAGCTTCAGGGACTAGAAAGAGTATCCAGGTAAATCTCAACAAAATGTTCTACTTTTGTTATAACATGTCATAAACTTGGGATTGTAGCTGTTCTGGTGTTTTCTTTATAACTGTATTGCAAATGAACATAAGGAACAGGTGCTTACCTTCCAAACTTTCTTGCTCATCTGAAGTATAAGCATCCATCTGACTTTGTTCCCGCAGGAAACGAATAACTGCATAAACCAGGCGTTTGACAGATGACATTTTAGAAGCTTAGCTCCTTGATAAGAAAAAGAAAACACTGAACTCAGTTAAAGAATCAGCCAGAGGTTGGAGCAATGGCTTAGCGGTTAAGGCATTTGCCTTCAAAGCCAAAGGATCCTGGGTCAGTTCTCCAGGACCCACATAAGCCAGTTGCACAAGGGGGCACATGCATCTGAAGTTTGCAGTGGCTGGAGGCCCTGGTGTGCCCATTCTCTCTTTTTTCTCTCTCTCCCCCTCTTTTTCTGTCTCAAATAAATAAATAAAATATATTTTTTAAACGAATCAGCCAGGAAAGTTATAAATTAAAAAGGTAATATCAGAAAAGAAAGGCAAAAATCTTGATCTCTTTTTAAAGACTCAGGAGACTAACCTAAGGTATTTTTAAGGTAATGTACTACAGGTAATATTAACCTATAAACCAGGTAATATTAATCTATACCAAATCTTGAATCAATAAAAATTTATTTTTTCAAAACATGTAAGCTTAGACTCTCACTGTATCTAAACAATATATATATTAGAGACAGAAAAGGATAGGCATAGAGAATATAGACAGAGAAATCCTCCAAAAGGCCTAAGTTGAAAGAGATTTCTTACTGCTGACTCAGGTGAGCCACCATGAGTATCCTTTGATTTCAATGGGTTAAAAAAAAAAAAAAAAAAACAGAATAATTTACACTCCACCTGCTTTTGTAAGGTTGAGTAATTTACTGAGGAAATGCACTCAAGGAAGGTTGTTCATTCCTTGAGCGTCACGGTTGACAAATGGCATTTCTAGTTAATCGACAGTTCAGAACATCATTGCTTAAACCGATGGATACAGCAGGCGGGAGTGGGGGGAGGACTTCGGCTCCTGCAGTAGCTGAGCTCGCGTGGCCGTGTCCATTCACATGGATACGATCGCATCCTAACAGTGGCACAGGGCCAGCCGGCATTAATGGCTTATGTCCACTAAATCCTACTGGACAATCTGCTCCCCAGATTCCCTAAAGCCAGGGTGTGGTACCCGCCGCCAGGGTGTTTATTAGTTATGCACTTCTTTTAAAGGTGAGCTTCTAGGCCAGGGAGGTTATTGCACAAACAGAATCAGGCCCCAGGAGGTAGAAGGTGAAAACGGACGGGGGAGGGGGAAGAGGGTGCAGAAAGAAGGAAAGGAGATGCCCAAGCCCAACCTCCTCCTACCTCTCCTCCCAGCACATCTGCATCCCACCCCAAGCCTCCTTCCTCCCTCTTCCACAGCGGCACCCGGCCGGTCTCAGCCCAGACGAGGTTTGCAGAGCAGGGCTTGCAGGCCTCGCTCCCGGGCCGCGGGAGAGACGCACCCTTCCCTGCCAGAAGCCCCTCACCTGACTGGCAGGGAGGATGCTGCGGGGCCTGGAGACGTCGCTAAGGCGCCGGGGTGGAGGGTCCGCCCGCCCCTTTGGTCCTCACGACCCGACAGCGGCCAGCGAGGGATCGCAGCACTGCCCAGGGTGGCCCAAACTTCGTCCCCCGGCTCCCATGCGCCCTCGCCACCGCCCCCTCGGCCCACCGAGCGGCGCTCTGGGAGGCTGGGTCTCGCTGGGCCCGCCCACCGCGGGGCGGAGCTAAACGAGGAGGCGAGGCGAGCGTGCTGCGGAGCAGGGCCGGAAGTGGGGCGGGGCTAAAGGCTGGACAGGGCGGGTGTGGAAGGCGGGGCTGAAGGCTGAGTGTGGGCGGAGCGGGGCTGGGAAGGGCGGGAACAGGGGTTGGCTAAGAGCTGTGGAGGCGGGGCTAACGACGGGATGAAGGCGGGGCTCAAGATTGGATGAGGGCGGGGCTCTGAAGGGCGGAGCATGGGGCGGGGTTAAGGGCTGGGCGGAGGCGGGAGCGGAGGGGGCGGAGCTAAGGGCTGGGCGGAGGCGGGAGCGGAGGGGGCGGAGCTAGGGGCTGGGCGGAGGCGGGAGCGGAGGGGGCGGAGCTAGGGGCTGGGCGGAGGCGGGAGCGGAGGGGGCGGAGCACGGGGTCCGGCCTGGTGGCCCGGCGTGGGGCTTCGGCACGTGGGAGGGCGCTGGCAGGACTGACAGCCGTTCGGTTGCGGGCGCCGACCGTCCTGGGCTAGGCCCACTCCCGGCTCCCCAGCACGCGGACTCCGCACCCCAACACCCGAGGAACCCCCGCCCCGCCGTCCTCGCGCGCTGCTGCGGGCCTCTCGGCGCGCCCATGATCGCCCAGTGCCTTTCGGCTGTGCGAGGCCTCCGCAGGTACGTGGGGTGTTCGACAGAGATAACCTTGACCGTGGGCAGGGCGGGGGTCTGTGGCGGGAGAGCATGCCTGAGGCCCCCGGTGCAGCCTTTCCAGCACCCCGGAGATCTGGCCCTTCCCGCCGCCTTGCTAGGTGGACCCATGAGGGAGGGACACCTGGAGCCACCTTTCCCTCCTGGCTTCCCTCGGGAGGCCATCCTGTCCCTTTGTTTGGGGATTGCCTCAGCCGCAGTCTGGGAGGCTGATCACCGACCCGACCCAAAATGAATGCAAAAAGGTGGACCAGAAAAAAAAAAAAAAAAAAAAAGCCTTTCATGTTTGTTCCCACCCGGAGCTACAGACTGCCCGCAGCCGTGGAGCCAGGAATAAAGTCTCCTTTGCCCCCCACCCCACCCCATGCACATCGTTAGCATTCCAGGCGTTTGATGTTCACCCATGCAACCTCTTTGGGTTTGCTACTTATTTTCATACCCTTGCTTTCTATCTAACTACTGTTTTTTTGTTTTTTTTTTTTTTTTAATTTCCTCCTTCCCTCACAAGCCCTCTTGCTGGGGCAAATTGACTGGGCACGGAATTAATTGCTCGGACACGGTTTGGGGCTGCGGTTCCAAATCCCGTTTTGTATTGCTTCCTGGCTATCTAACCACACCCCTCTGCGACCGACGGGTTAACAAGCTGGTGAGGGAATGAAATTCATTGCACCCGCACGCTGGATTTCAGAAACAATACGACCACCACCCCTATTGTCATATCTGCCCTAATTCCAAATGAACTTCAGCAGGAAATTAAAAAAAAAAAAAAAAAAAAAGGTTTTCTCCTAGATGTGCACAAAACTGTTTTGAAACACCAACATTTCCGCCTTTTTTTTTTTTTACGGGTTTTCTGTTATGCTTTGCTACTAGTCTTTGTGAATCTTTGTGTTCCATAGTCTTTGTATTGTTGTACAATAGTGAGTACAAGGAGTTCACGTGATTACTGTGACCATAATTTGGGCTGTCCTTTTGTGCTAGGCTCCTAGCTGTCAAAGGAAGCAATGACAACAAATGAAGGCCTTCATGTAATGAAGATGTGGGAAGACACAATACATTTCCGTGAAAGACAACCTAGCTGTTCTCAAACTTTTTTTGTCTCAGGACCCCTTTACCTCTCAAAAATTGCTGTGAACCGCCTATACTTAGCCATAGAGAAAATTTAAACTAGGACATTTTAAAAGGGTTGGTGTATTTATAAAACAGTAATAAGTGCATAATAAATGCAAAGTTTCATGCATAAATATCCATTTATCTGTCACTGGACACCTGTGTAGCTAATTCCTTTTTATATAATCTTGCTATGATTACTAGTGTGCAAATATCTGTTTAAGTTCTTTGGTCTGTATTCCTAGGAGTGCAAACTGCTGGTTTGTATGGTAATGCTATGTTTGATATTTTGAGGAGCCACCATGCAGTTTTTTTACAGTAACTGCCATTTTATTCATTTGCTGTGGCATGGTACATTCCCACCAGCAGTGCAAAGATTCCATTTTCCCCACATTTCCAACAACACTTCTTTCCTTCTTTTTAGCACTAGTCATTTTACAGTGTCATTATTTTGCCTTTTTACAAAACTAACATGTAATTTTAATACAAAATAAGATAGCTAGACTCTTAAATCTACCACTACATTCAGTATGTTTCACTATTCTGTTTTCATCTAAGAAGAAGGGAAATTACCTCACATTCATGTATTGTTGGAAAGAGGAGAATTTTTTAATAGTTTTTTAAGATAATCATGGACATTCTTTGATATCAAACTAAAGTTAGAAGATATTAATCCTATAAAATGAATTGCAAAGTGGAATCTGAGACTAAATCCCCATGCTTTTCCTACTTTGCTGTATTAAATCCATGGTGTATCTTACCTTTTCAATGGATCTTCTACTCATACCTGATTTTGTAGTATCGATCATTTGGAGATTTGTGGTTCACTGCGTTTGCTCTTCCTGATGTTGACATATTTCATCTTGCAATGTGAAATATCGCATCATTAGAAAAGTCTTCAAATGTTGGGAAGCTGCCAAAGTTACTGGAGCAGGTTGCATTTTCCAACTTTTTAGTTTTGAACTTTTTATTTTTTATTATTTTTTTGGAGAGAGACACAGAGAGAGACAGACAGAGAGAGAGAGAGACAGAGAGGGAGGGAGAGGAAGACAAACAGAGATGAGCGCGCCAGCAGTGTCTCAGCTGCTGCGAATGAAATCCAGATGTGTGCACCCCCTTGTGGTCAAGTGCGGCATTGCGCCCTTGCATCACTTTGCATCTGGCTAAACGTGGGACCTGGAGATTGAAACCGCTGGAGATTGGAACCAGTGATTTTAGGCTTAGGAGGCAGGCGCCTTAACCCATAAGCCATTTCTCCAGCCCCAACTTTTTAGTTTTGATTTAAAATCTTTCATTAAAAATTTGGAGCTGGAGAGATGGCTTAGCAGTTAAGGCACCTGCCTGCAAAGCCTAAGAATACCCATTCAAATCTCCAGGTCCCACGTATGGTCAGAGACAAAAGTGACACAAGTGCGCAATGTCGCACATGCACACAAGGGGCACACGCATCTGGAATTCGTTCACAGCAGCTGAAAGGCCCTGATGCACCCATTCTCTCTCTGCCTCTTCCTCTCTCCTACCTGCCTGAGTTTGAATGCTGGCTCTGCCACTGACTAGTACTGTGATCAAAGGTGAGATGCTCATCGGTGTCTGTCCCCTTATCAGTAAATTGACAGCTGATTGGCTGCTATTATGTCCTAAACAGAATTGTGTATCTGAGATACTGCAATGAGCATAGATAAAACTCTTGTGTTGGAAGAATTTACCGTATAGTGAGGAAGACAAGGAAGAAAGTATGTAGCATGTCAGATAAGCACATTTTGTTGTCATTGAAGCAGGGAAGTGGTATATTCCGAAGTTATGGGAATTAATTTATAGATAGTTAATAGGAAATGCTCAGTGTTACTTAATGATCCAAGAGGCTTGAGAGAGTGTGTCATGAAAATGCCTGAGAGCATTCTAGGCAGTAGAAGCAGTGAACATGAAGCAGCTGTGTGCCTGGTGTGCTTGAGAAAGCAAAGAGCACATTGTGATGAGCATGGAGTAAATGTCAGAGAAAAGACAGGAAAGGGCTCTTTATTTTTTAATCCGTGTGTGTGTGTGTGTGTGTGTGTGTGTGTGTGTGTGTGTTGGTATGGGCACTCACGTGTCATGGCATAAGACATGTGTGGGTCACATGTGCTCATCTCCCCCCCCCCGTTTGAGGCAGGGTCTCCTTGCTCGTGGCTGTGTATGTTGGACTAGCTGTACCACAAACTCCTGGGGAGTCTCCATCTCCACCTTGCATCTTGCCACAGGCATGCTGGGATTACATGATACCATGTCTGGCTGCAAGTGGGCTCTGGGGATCCAAACTGAGGCCCTTACACTTTCTTGGCAAATGCTTTATCTATTGAGCCATCCATCTCTTCCACCCACATTTCAGAGTTAGAGATGATAAACAGAAAAGGTGGTGGTGCTGGGTTTTTGTTTGTTTTTTTTGTTTGTTTGTTTTGTTTGTTTTTTTTTGAGGTAGGGTCTCACTCTGGCCCAGGCTGACCTGGAATTCACTATGTAGTCTCAGGGTGGCCTTGAACTCATGGCGATCCTTCTACCTCTGCCTCCCGAGTGCTGGGATTAAAGGCGTGCACCACCACGCCCGGCGGGTTTTTTTTAATTACCTGACTCTATCCATTCTTGTTGTGTTGTAATATACTAAATATCAGTGTAATGCAATGATACATGTTTATGTCTGTGTGCTGGCTGCACAGTTTTTCTGGTCTTCACTTTTTCACACACCTACAACCAGCCATGGGCTGTATGCAGCTGTGCTTTTTTCCTGCAGGCCCTGGGGGGTGGGGTGGAGCCAGGGCGCCACTGCTGTGACCATTTGGCTCTCATTCACTGATTTCCCAACCCCAGGAGCTCCTTCCAGGTTATTCTCAGGGAGGCGGCAGCTTCCCTGAGAGAGAGTAGAAGTATGGAAGGCTTCTAGAAGCCTAACTTGGAACAGGAGCAAATCCCAAGGTCAGCCCAGATTCAAGAAATGGAACAGACAGCAAACTCCAATATAAAAGACATAGATGCCTACGGGGCTGAAGAATTGAGGCCATTTTGGCAAACCACATTGTCACATAAAATTCTAATAATAAATATTAGCTATTTTTATATTTATGAACCATTTTATCTTAGAAGGTTTGAACTAGGATTGTTAAAAGTCCTAGTAGATATTGCAATATTTTTTATTTTGGGCTTTGAACTTTGAGATAAATTATTGTTTTTTTTTTTTTTTTTTTTTTTGCCCTACAAAAAATAGGAATAAGATGTGCTATCAATGGGCGGGAGAGATGGCAAATATTTTTTTGAAAAAGATGTACTAAAGCCGGGCATTTAATCCCAGCATTTGGGAGGCAGACGTAGGAGGATCCCAATGAGTTTGTGAGTTCATGGCCACCCTGAGACTACTAGAGCGAGACCCTACCTCAGGGGAAAAAAAAAAGATATACTATCAGTCTTTAAGTGTATAACAGATAGCTTTGATCCCATAACTAGAAATTCTTTCCCCACCCCAAGATTATGAATTGCTCAAATCATTTACAAATCATCCAGCCCTCTTTTAAATTTTTATAGGAATTCTTTGTAATGCCTTATGGTCTACTTTGTCAAGATACAAAATAGAGAAACAATATTTATAAAGAAATGGAGGGGTACTAGAGAATGGTTCAGCAGTTAAGGCTATTGCCTACAAAGCCTAGGGATCCAAGTTCGATTCCCCAGTACCCACGTAAGCTAGATGCACAAGGTGGCACATTCTTCTGGAGTTGGTTTGCATTGTCTAGAGGCCCTGGTGTGCCCATTCACTTCTCTCTCTCTCTGTATCTGCCTCTTTATCTCTCAAATAATAAATAAATAAATAAATAAATAAATAAATAAATAAATAAATAAATATTTTTAAAGAAAAGAAATAGATGAAAGATACTAGGTTGCAACAACTAGTTGAAGATCTCAGTCACTTTTTCACATTACAGGTGTTTATTAAACACCTGTTAGGCTGATTCACCTCAATATCACCTTGTCCAGAAACAAGTTTACAGCACTACCCTACAGCCGTGCTTTTTTCCCATTGTTCTTTGTCCCAGTGTCAGCCATCTACCCAGTGCAAAGTCTAGAAGGCATCTCTTGCTTTTTCCCCATCTCTTTACCCCTTCTCACCAACTCCTTAGTCCTAGTCTTTGCCTTCTCTTTTCTCTCCTCCTTGAACCACCATCATAAACCAAACCGAGTTCCAAAGTTCATGCATTTTCTCGTCCATGAAGCATCTAGATTGCTTACATCTTGTTAGTTACCAGCAACATTACTGTGCTTGTTCTTACTGTGTCTCTTGACATACATGCAGAGCTATGAGCATAAGAGAAGAACCACATGGTATAAGATATAGTCTCCATTTTACCAAGTAACTCCCAAGTCTTTTCTAAAGCAATGATACTAATTAATTCCTCTCCCTATTTAGTGTTCATGAGTAGCTGGTAACCTACCACCCTCAACAGCTCTTGGCATTGTCAGGTCCTGTTCCAACCCGGTTGGTTATCACTTGGTTTGGCACTGAAATGGATCAAACTTGGGTCATCAGGCTTGTAGACCTGTTCCTTTAACCACTGAGCCATTTTCCCCAACCCAAGGTTAGGTATCTTTATGGTGTTTTTCAAACATTATTTTGTTTCCCATTCCCTCTCTTTTCCCTCACCTCCATCTCCTATCCCTCACTTCTACTTTCATGTGTCAACAGTCCTTTTTCCTACCTCATATTCCTTCAGTACCTCTTATTCCCCTTTTGTGTTGTCTTATCTACTTTTATACCTATACCAGTCTCACATCCCTAATTACATTCACAGAAATATTAAAAGTCAAGATATGTGTAAGAGAGAATATGTAATTTATGTCTTTCTGGGCCTACATTACCATACTTAGGATAATCTTTTCCAGTTCCATATATTTTCCTGCAGAGTCATAATTTCATTTTCCTTTAGAGCTGAATAAAATTCTGTTGTACAAGGTTAGAGAGATGGCTTGGCAGTTAAGGCGTCTGCCTGCCAAGCCTAAGAACTCCGGTTCCAATCTCCAGGTCCCACGCTTAGCCAGACGCAAAAAGTGATGCAAGGGCACAGTGCAGCACTTGCCCACAGGGGGGCGCACATGTCTGGAGTTCATTCACAGCAGCTGAGAGGCCACTAGTGTGCCCATTCTCTCTCTATCTCTCTGTGTCTCTCTCTCAAAAAAAATTCCATTGTATATATGTAACACATGGACATCCAGATTGACTCCATTTCCGTGCTACTGTCTGTCACTTGTATTTTATGCCTGTTCTTATCTTTTACCCATTTACTTGTTGAGCCACTCTTTAGCTTGCTTGTCAGCTAGCTTCCTTCCCTCCCTTCTTTTTTTCTGACAAGGTCTCAATATTTATATTATAGGTATATGACATGATGCCCAACCTCAGGGCTACTATTTTCATATTGAATTAAAAACACTATTTTTATGCTTCTAGATACCACTCACTTGTTTTCCAATATTCAAAAAACTGTATTTCTAAAGCATTCAACCTGTAATGCCACTGAGCTAAACTCTGAGGAAACAGCTTAAAATGTAACAGAAACTATCCCTGCCTTCATGGGACTCACAGCAATCCTCCTACCTCAGCCTCCCAAGTACTGGGATGAAAAGCTTGTGCCACGATGCCTAGCTGTGAAAAACTTTCTTAGAGGCAAAAAGGACCCAGTGTTACTTGGTAAGATGTATGTAACTGATCATCAAAAATTATTTGGGGGGACTGGAGAGATGGCTTTTGGCCTGCAAAGCCAAAGGACCCAGGTTCAACTCCCCAGGACCCATGTAAGCCAGATGCACAAGAGATGCATGCATCTGGAGCTGGTTTGCAATGGCTGGAGGCCCTGACGTGCCCATTCTCTATCTGCCTCTTTCTCCTTCTCTGTCTCTCTCTCTCTCAAATAAATAAATGACAAAAATAAAAAAAAATTTAATTAGTTTTAGAAGCCAGAGGGGCATGGTGGTGCACATCTTTAATCCCAGCACTGGGGAGGCAGAGGTAGGAGGATCACTATGAGTTCAAGCCCCTGCCTCGAAAAACCAAAAAATATATATGGGGGGGGGTGGCACTGGAGAAATGGCTTAGCGATTAAGGCACTTGCCTATGAAGCCAAAGGATCCAGGTTCAGTTCCCCAGTACCCACCTAAAGCCAGATGCACGAGGTAGCACATGTGTGGAGTTCATTTGCTAGAGGCCTTGGCACGTCCATTCTTTCCATCTGCCCCCTCTCTCAAAAAAATGAAGAAAATTTTTTTTTTTTACTTTGAGAGAGAGAGAATGAGCACACCAGAGCCTTCAGCCACTGTGAACAAACACCAGCTGTATGCATCCCCCTTGTGTGCATGTGTGTCATTGTGCGCTTGCATCGCCGTGCATCCGGCTTCCATGGGACTTGGAGATTGAAACAGGAGTTATTAGGATTCACAGGTAGGCATCTTAACCGCTAAGCCATCTCTCCAGCCCTAAAACATTTTTAAGTGAATTTTACTGAAGTTGAAATGTTATAAAGTTTCATAAACAATGGATAGTAGAATATCACTGATTGAATCCTGGGTATAAACTCTAAAACTTCCTTCGGCCATAAGCATTAACTTAGTGCAGTTACTATGTGCAATGCCTCCAAGTATCTCAAGGACAGATGGTAATGAAAACAAGGCTTATTTGCAAGCCACTTAGATGGAATGATTTACTTATTGAAATTTAATCCCCCTTCTCAAGCATGTCAATGATCTCAAAATGTATTTTTGGTTGCTTACCTAAAAATACACACTAAGATTAATGAAATAATAGCTATGAGTGTTAGTGCACACCTGTAATCCCTGCACTCAGAAGGCTGAGATGAGAGAATTGCTACAAGTTTGAGGACAGTTTGGGGCTACATAGTATCAGACCAGTCAGGATTACATAGCAAGATCCTATCTTGAAAAAAAAGCACAGTTAATATAATGCAAAAGAAAAAAGTATTAAACAAAAAAAAATGGAAGAACATTAAAAGCAGCCTATTACTTTAGTTAGAAAATATGTTATTAAAAATAGTTGTAGAAAATAAATAAATAAAAATAAAAATAGTTGTGGAGGGCTAGAGAAATGGCTCAGTAGTGAAGGTGTTTGCCTGCAAAGCCTAACGACCCAGGTTCAATTCCCCAGTACCAATGTAAAGCCAGATCCATAAAGTGATGCATACATCTAGAGTTCTTTTGCAGCAGCTGGAGGCCCAGGTGTGCCTATTCTGTCTGTCTCTCTTCTCTCTATCTCTTTCTGCTTGCAAATAAATAAGTAAAAATATTTTTTAAAAATAGTTGTGGGACTGTCAAAGATCAAATCAATAAACACAATAAGTTGGGCATGGTGGTGAATGCCTTTTAAAAAAATAATTGTGGAAAGACCAAGCTTGGTGGCGCACACCTTTAATACCAATACTTGGGAAGCAGAGGTAGGAGGATCGCCGTGAGTTCAAGGCCACCCTGAGACTACAGAGTGAATTCCAGGTCAGCCTGGGCTAGAGTGAAACCCTATCTCGAAAAACCAAGATAATAATAATAATAATTGTGGAATTTAGCTGGTGCAAGCCTTTAATTCCAACACTGCAAAGGCAGATGAAGGAAAATTGTGAGTTTAAAGCCAGCCTGGGACGACAGAGTGAGTTGCAGGTCAGCGTGGGCTAGAGTGAGACCCTACCTCGGATAAACAAAACAAAACAAAAATAGTTGTGTAACATTTATGAGATGGAGCCTTGCTGGAGAAAGTAGACCTTGAGATTTTATAGCCTGGCTCCACTTCTTCCTGACTGTGGAGGCAATGTGACCAGCCACCTTCCTCCATTGCCACCATGCCTTCCTAACTCTAATGACCTTGAATTGTGAGCTAGAACAAACCCTCCCTCAAGTTGCTTCTTGTCAACACATATACATAAACTCCTTAGGTGATTCGGTCCTTTCTGAGAGGTTTACCTCTTCAGACGTCCTCATCTCTGTTCTGCACTTCAGCTTCATATCTCCAATTGACAAATCACCACACTTGTACATTCCAGCATATTTCATGGAGAACACTCACTAGTCATCACATCTGAAGCTTTCCCAGTACTAGCTCCCTAGACCTGATCACATGCGCTCCAGCATTATTGACATTTTTCTGTTCTCCAGTCGTGGACAGTAGAACCACCATTCACTTACTTAGCCAAACTAGAAATTATAGCATCCTGACTTTCACAAGGTCCTACCAGTTTTGCCTCTTAAATATTTTTTAAATCTATTCTTTTCTCTCCTATTGTCATTTTTAAATATTTTATTTTTATTTATTTATTTGAGAGAGAAAGAATGGGCACACCAGGGCCTCCAGCCACTGCAAATGAACTCCAGACACATGCTCCACCTTTTGCACCTGGCTTACGTGGGTTCTGAGGAATCAAACTGGAGTCCATTGTCTTTTGCAAGCAAATGCCTTAACCACTAAGCCGTCTCTCCAGCTCTCCTACTGTGATTTTTAATTCATTTTTTAAAAATATTTTTATTTTATTTATTTGACAGAGAGAGAGAAAGATATATATAAAGAGAATGGGCACACCAGGGCCTCTAGCCACGGCAGACGAACTCCAGACACTTGTGCTCCCTTGTGCATCTGGTTTACGTGGGTACCGTGGAATTAAACCTGGGTCCTTAGGCCTCACAGGCAAGCACGTCAACCACTAAGTCATCTCTCCAGGCCCATTTTCAATTCTTGTTATCTGGATTATGGTAATCTACTAGCTGGCCTCTTTTGCTCATCAAAATTAGCCTTTTACTCCACATTTCCTAGAGTGACTAGCTAAAATACAGTGTATAATTTCAGCCTCTCACCAAAGCATCTGTTGTGGCTATTTTGAGATAAGGTCTCACTCTGAAGCCCAGGTTAACGTGGATGTAGTTCAGGCTACCTCACATTCACAGTGATCCTTTTGTCTCAGCCTCACCAGTGCTGAGCCACCATACCCACCTTCACCAAAAGTTTTCTGTTGCCTGCAATATGAAATTTAAGATTTCTCATGTGGCATTAAAAGATTCCACAGATGGGCTGGAGAGATGGCTTAGCAGTTAAGGCGCTTGCCTGCAAAGCCTAGGGCCCCTGGTGCGATTCCCCAGTACCCATGCAAGCCAGATTCACAGGGTGGCACACACGTCTGGAGTTTGCAGTGGCTAGAGGCCCTCATGTGCCCATTCTCATTCTCCCTCTCAAATAAATAAAATATTTTTTAAAAATTTAAACCCCAAAGGATCTTTCCTGTCATCATCTGTAGCCTCATCTCTCCCCAATTCTTCTAAATTTCAAATTGGTTATCAGTCTTGGAGCATAATATGCCCATGACGGAAAACGGGTCTTTGCCAATTGTGATCCCATTTCCAAATTTGCTTTCCTACTTCTCCATTGCCCTCTCTTGGATACGTCCTACTGGTGTCCTCTGAGGAGTCTTGTGTTTTCCCCTGAGTTTTGTTCTCTGATCCAGCTATAACGTCTCGTCTGTCGTTCCATAACTGCATTTACGGCAGTGCATTGCCATCTGTGTGGCATGCATTAGTGATCCATCAGCCTCTTCTACATGAATTCCAGTGTGTTTCTCTACCATGGTAACAAGCAAGTTCCTTGAGACGTTAACCCCTTTCTATCTTTAGCAATCTGGTCTGTGCTCATTCCCCTCCCCTGAGCTCCAGATGACATCTTTGGCATCACAAGCTGAATACATCAAAAGTTAATGCACAGGCTGGAGGATGGCTTAGTGGTTAAGGTGCTTGCCTGCAAAGCCTAAGGACCCAGGTTCGATTCCCCAAGACCCACATAAGCCAGATGCACAAGGTGGAGCATGCACTTGGAGTTCATTTGCAGTGGCTAAAGTCCCCGGCATGCCTATTCTTTCTCTGTCTCTCGCTCTCTATCTCTCTCAAATAAATAAAATAAAATGCACATAAAGCTCCCCCACTAGATCCCGTGCCTTCACATACCACCCCCAGAAAAAAAAGGGAAAGAAGGAATCATTCTAACCTGTTTCTCCTGTATTCCAGTTTGTGGCTGGCAGTATCAGTCTCACAGCTTTGCAGAACAGAAACCTGGTCACCTCATTCTTTCTTCTTCCTTTCACCCACACTCCGCCTTGTCGTGCTGGGGTTGCTGTAGAACATAGATTCTAACTTGACACCCAAGGTCTACAATTCTCTTATCTTACTGGGAAAAAAAGGCTTGCTTTGCACAAGCTAACATGTCATTTTTAGGTTGAAAGAAGCAGCTTAGTCAGTGTTAAAATTTCAGGCTCTGGGATGAGATCTCCGTGCTCACAGCCCACATCTGCCTCTCACCTGGCATGTGACTTGGGGATGATCCATTTAGCCCCTTTCTACCTCAGCAAGCGGTAAAGAGATAATGAATGGAAAACAGCACAAAGCATGGCCATGATGAGCCTCTCATATGCAAGTAAATGGCTTTAAGCAGCTGCTGCCCTTTGGCCTCAGCACATCTTCCAGATCTACAAGAGCTAAATTGGGTAATTAGTCACCTTTCATCTTGGTTAGGAAGGCTTTTTAAAAGGCTACTTTTTGTCTTTTATGAGTGAACAAATTCTTTTCCCTGCTTTAAAGTGTTGGCTTTTGAAACACAGATTGTCAAAAATCTGACATTTTTATTATCTTGAGGTCAAATTTGTCAGGTGTCTACATGTACTGTAGAAATGAAAGCTGGCGTTGCTACTCTCATTTCTCACCATGACTGTTGATAGAATATTCACATAGGACACTTGATGGTGTCTCTGGGATTCACTGTGAGATCAACTGAACAGTCATGGGTCAAACCCAGTGCCACAAAGGCCAGACTCTTTGGTTAAGTCCCTGCCGCCTGTCAACCAGGACAAAAAAGAAGGAAAGGGGTGAGGGAGGGGAGGAGAGGGAAACTAATGATATATTAGTGATATATTAGGTTAATGATTGTGGCAACTTAAAAAGAATGGCAGAATTTCAAAAGTGGCAGTGTGATCAGCCAGACAGTATAGTTTGATAGCATTGAAGGGGCTGGAGAGATGGCTTAGTGGTTAAACGCTTGCCTGTGAAGCCGAAGGACCCTGGTTTGAGGCTCAATTCTCCAGGACCCATGTAAGCCAGATGCACAAGGGGGCACATGCATCTGGAGTTCATTTGCAGTGGCTGGAGGCCATGGCGCCCCCATCTCTCTCTCTCTGCCTGCCTATTTCTGTATCTCTCTCAAATAAATAAATAAATAAATAAATAAATAAATAAATAAATAAATAAATAAATTATAGCATGACTTGGGAGTAAGGCTGCCTGAGTTACTAGCCATGTCGAGCTTTGTGACCTTAAAGTATTTAACTTCTCTGTTCCTCAGTTTTATCATATCTGAAAATGGGGAAAATAAGGTTTCTGTCAGTGTTGTTGAATGCATTTGTCAGCATGAGTGTATTCATGTAGACACCATAGGTGTTACTGACCATGTGTCTAAATTTAGACTAGCAACTAGAGTTGAGAACAAGAAGGATTATTAAATCATTTGTTTTGAGGTAGGGTGTCTGTCACTCTAGCCCCGGCTGACCTGGAATTCACTATGCAGTCCAAAGTGACAATCCTCCTTCCTCTACCCCCCGAGTGCTGGGATTAAATATATTAAAACTTTTATTGTATAGATTTCTAATCATAAATTATATAATGAACTTCTCCATCATCATACTTCAAAATTGTCACTGCATTGGCTATCTGTTTTAATACTGCTTTCCCACCTGCAATGTTTTCTTAATTATTATTTTTTTATTGACACCTATACTTACATACAAAAAACACATGATATTTCCCTCCCCTCCCCCCATTCCACTTCATATCCCCTCCCTCTCTCCATTAGTCTTTCTTTTAATTTGATGTCATCATCTTTTTCTTCTATTTTGAGGGTCTTGGCGATGGTATTGCTAGGCACTGCAAGGTCATGGATATCGAGGCCAATTTCTGTCTGGGCAGTTGCATTTTAAGAAGCCACACCCTTCCTTTGGCTCTTCCATTCTATCTGCCCCCTCTTCCGCAATGGTCCCTGAGCCTTGGAGGGTGTGACAGAGGTGTTTCAGTGCTGGGCACTCCTCCATCCCTTCTTCTCAGCACTATGTTGCCTTTTGGGTCATCCCAGTGGTCATCGCCATCTGAAAAGAGAAGCTTCTCTAACTAGAAGTGAGAGTAGCGTTAATATGTGAACATGAACATTAAGTGTAGTGCCCCCAGGGCAGCTTGGTGGGAATGATATATACATTTAGTCAGACAAGAGCACCACCTGCAATGTTTTGAAACATATATCCTATCACTGTTATTTTCATCATACTTCAGTATATAGCTCCAAGGAAGGATTTTTCAAAACCATGTAAGCACACTGCCATTTGTAACTCAACATTAGCAATTGAACCAGTCTTAATTATCATTCATCCACCACATATCCATGCCTACGTGACAAATAAACAAGAGAAGCCAGAGTATGAAGTAATGTGCTGAAAGAGAAGAATCCAGTCTCCCGAGCATTTTACTAAGGATTTCAATTCTGAAAAGTGTGCTCTAAATACCAATTAAATGTTCCAGAAGCAATTCTTATTCATGCTTTTAGAGAATCGTAAAAGTAGATGTCTTTTCTGAGTTGTGGTTTTGCACGTACGCGGCCAGGCCCTTGACTAATGAATCACTAAAGATCTCCCATGTAAACCAGCACTTGGTTTGCCACATTTGGTAGTCTGACCTGACTTACATAGGCCATTTGCAGAAGTTAGCAAATCTTTTCATGTTCATTCATGACAAATACATGTAGATTATTGTGTGTCATACACAAGATGAAGAGACAATTAGGCTATTATCACCTGTTACTTATGTTTTAGGACCTGAATTTTTATAATTTTGTGATATGAACCTTTACTCCATGTTCTCCTTGTCAAATAACAATTATTTGTCATATAACTTCTCGTATCCCAAGTCTCTCATACAACCTTAAACATTTTCTGACATCTTTTTATTTCCATATTTTTTAAAAAAGATAATTTTAAAGAGTTCCTTTTCATTTGTTCACAACAAAGTTTGGAAACAAGAACTTTTCCATTATATTCAAAATCTAAAAGAGTGTCAACTATTTTTGAAAACAAAATCAACTCCTTTTTTGTTTCTTTGAAGTTATTGAAACTATCAGTAATTCCCAGGGGAGTATTTGTGCAGTGAATTCTTTGCTGAAAGAGAAAGTTGTGTCCACTGAGATCGTGTCTGGCGTTGTTTCTTCATGGTACTTTCACTACACGCCAAGAAAACTAAGTGCCGAAGATGTAGCCCATTGGCAAAGCTTGTCTAGCATGCATGAGCACTTCTACAAGGAGAAAGGAAACGGGAGAGAGGGAGGGAAAGAAAGTAAACTAAAAAAACACACAAACTGCACTGTGAAAGTTGCAATGGTCATTTTTAGTCAACAATTGTGATGCTGCTTTTAATACAACAAACAGACTGTGCAGTGGCAGAACATTGATCATGTGGACAGGTGTCATGGCACAGTCTTGTAATGCCAGCACTCCAGAGGCCAAAGCAGATGGCAACATAGCCAGGCTCCGTTTCAAATGAAACACACAATGTTTTTGGTTTTATCAGACACTAGAGGCTACTCCGAATAAATGCCAGAATGCCTCCATGTCTAAGATAATAATTGTGTATAACTAAAAAATACTCATAGCTAAATTCATGGTGTACTTATTTTGAGTGATGGCTTACAGAAAGTCCTCAACAAGACGACTTGGAAAGCACAGTGTTTTCGAATGCTGCCAGCAATTTATGTCCAGTTCTAAAAAAAAAATCCCTTCCTATGCCAGCAGGTGGAAGCAAGAGCAGGGAAATAAATGTACCTGGCTTGCCAGTCTTGGTTCTGTAGATGATTTAGCAGTAGCACTGAGTGTCCTGACCCTCTGCTCTCGCCTCATTCTCCAGCAGCTCCGATGCTTTAGCCCCACCTTTTCTCACTTTATTGCTTGCCTAACTTATTTGTTGCCTTGGACTGAACTTGGGAGTCATTTGAGGACAGAAAAATTTAGTTTTGTTTTGAATCTCTAGTATGCTCACTGATACAGTAATTACAACACATGTGGTGTGCTGAACAATTCCTTCTGCATTCACCAAGAATGCAAACATGGGGCTGGAGAGATGGCTTAACAATTAAGGCACTTGACTGCAAAGCCGAAGGACCCAGGTTTGATTCCCTAGTACCTATGTAAAGCCAGATGTGCAAAGTAGCACGTGCGTCTGGAGTTTGTTTGCAGCGGCTAAAGGCCCTGGCATGCCCATTCTCTCTGTCTGTCTTCTCTCTATCTCTCTCTGTTTTCAAATAAATAAATAAATAAATAAATAAATAAATAAATAAATAAATAAAACATTTAAAAATAAAATCAGCAATTAATTAAAAAAAAAAAAGAATGATGCCAGGCATGGTGGCACACACCTTTAATTCCCAGCACTCGGGAGGCAGAGGTAGGAGGATCGCTGTGAGTTCGAGGCCACACTGAGAGGATATAGGAAATTCCAGATCAGCCTGAGCTAGAGTGAGACCCTACCTCACAAAACCAAAAAAAAAAAAAAAAACAAAAAAAAACAAGAATGCAAACAAACGTTACTCAGATGTAGAACCAGACCCTGTCCCCAAGGAGCTTACATTATAATAGACTTGGAAATAAAACATGTTTCTCCGCTGACATGGGATTACAGATAGTCAGCTTTGCTGGGTATCTCCAGCTGAACAATGGGTGACGTGGGCAGTGATAATGCTCAGTATTCACACAGATTTTAATCTATTCAGCAAATCTTTGCTGAGTACTGAACACGAGATTGGGGCTTCATTTATAAAGTGAGTTGTGGTTTTTTTTCCTACATATTAACAAAAGGTGCCTGACATAGTGGCTCATGCCTTTAATCCCAGCACACAGGAGGCTGAAGTAGAAGGATCACAGTGAGGTCAAGGCCAGCCTGAGATTACATAGTGAATTCCAGGTCAGCATGGACTAGAAAAACCAGGATGGGGGGGAGAGTGGTTGAAATGATCTTAAGAAAAGGATCCTTTTTTTCTTTTTAATTTTTAGTAGATTATATAGAACAAGTAACCAACAAACAGATCCTAAAAACATGAATCTGAAGCGGTTTTCATTTAGAAGTAGCTAATGTAAATAATATTTCCTGAAATACACAAGTGCTGTTTGAGATAAAAGCGTGATGCTGTTGGGCTGGAGAGATGGCTTAGTGGTGAAGGCACTTGCCTGGAAAGCCAAAGGACCTGGTTTGATTTCCCAGGACCCACATAAGCCAGATGCACAAGGTGGCACATGCATCTGGAGTTCATTTGCAGTGTCTGGAGGCCCTGGCGTGCCTATTCTCTCTGTCTGTCTCCCTATGTGTCTCTGTCTCTTTTTTTAATAAATAAGAAATTAAAAATAATTTTAAAAACAATTCTGTTATACAAATGATATAAAAGAAAAGAGCCGAGTTCAAAGTTTCTGGGCATAGAGTGGGAGAAGAACCTCACAGCTATTGAAAACAAACTGCCTCAATTTTTAGCAAGATTTAGCAACCACCAAATTTTAGTTCTCTTAGAGGCCCAAGCTGTCCACAATCTTAATCCATTGGTATCAGAAATATTCAACCCAACGAAAAGATTTAGTTTCTGTCATCAGCTTCATTGTGAAAATCTTGAGAACTTGCACAGTCAAGGTCAAGGCCTACTTCCCATCCCTCGGCCTCCATTCAGCCCCTGTCCCTACCAAACCTACAGCCACCTGAAAGACTGACAGCCTCAGATTCCCCAAAGCAGTTTCCTGCTCTGTCCTCCGTATATTTCTATCATGCCATTGACAAAGAATTACTATCAAATATCTAATCTGTCTCCTTCTGTGTTTCTTTTTAAAAAGTCTAAGCTAATGGGCTGGAGGGAGGGCTTAGTGGTTAAGGCACTTGCCTGCAAAGGACCCAGGTTTGATTCCCCAGTGTACACGTAAGCCAGATGCACAAGGTGTTGCAAGTGTCTGGAGTTGGTTTGCATGGGCTAGAGGATCTGGAATGCCCATTCTCTCTCTCTCTCTCTCTCTCACACACACACACACACACACACACACACACGCTTGCTCTGTCTCTTTCTCACTATCATCTCTCAAAAAAATTAATAAAATATTTTTTAAACATCTAAACTCTTTTTCTTTCCTTTTTTTTTTTTTTTTTTTTAAATGCAAGAGAGTGGGAACAAGAGCAAGCAAGAGAGGGAATTGGCACACCAGGACCTCCAGCCATTGTATGCACCACCTTGTGCTCTTATATCACCTTGTGCATCTGGCCTACATGGGATCTTGAACAGTTGAACATGGGTCCTTAGGCTTCGCGGTCAAGCGCCTTAACCGCTAAGCCATCTCTCCAGCCCTATCTTTTTTTCATGTTTGTAACCTCAGTATATTTACTGAAAGAAAAATAGATTTCTAGTTTATTCCCTGGGAAATCCTCTTATTTAAATAAGCCTTTTAAAAACTTACTTTCTTTTTTAAAATTGATTGTGAGCTCTACTGTATGAATATACTGCATGTTGGTCATGTCCCTACTGGGCTATACTCTTATGCTCCCTCGCCCCCAACCCTGTTCCCCTGAGGGCCCTCCTTAATGGGGTTACCATGTTCACTGCGGGGTCATGGACGCACCAGTCAGTCTCTACAGGAGACAGTGCTTCAGGATACTCCTTCATATCCAGTGAGCCTTTGAAAAATAATATAATCTATTTGCATTGTAGGTATAATTTCAGGAGGAGTTATCAGTCTCAATATCTCCATCTCTCTTCATTTCCCTTTCCCTTCATGAATGTGTGTGTGTGTGTGTGTGTGTGTGTGTGTGTGTGTGTTGCTGGGAATTGAACCTAGGGTCTTGCACATGCTAGGCAAGTGTTTTACCACTGTGCTACATATCAGACCCCCAAATTAGCATCTGTTATGAGAGGAAACAAAAGAGAATAAAATCCCAGCATTTCCTGCACGGAAAGTTTTCTTAGAATGCCTCTGCTGAGTCCTTTCGATAAGGAACATAATTTGTGTGTTTGAGTACTTGAAGAAAGAATGTGTTACACCCTGGGTTATATTTTTTCAAATGGTTTATGGATTACCTAAGAACGCTGACTAAAGACTGGAAATGAATGAAAACTTGGTGCAAAGGGCAGCTGCCGCACGAGTCAGTCTGAGTTGTTTCATTCTTTGGCAGTGGATGACAAAAAGCTGCCCAGCCCGCACAGAGCTAAAGCAGGACACTGCTCTACAGCCCTTGCAACAGTGCCTCAGGCGCAGTGGAGATAGCACATCAGACAGGTGGTGTCAGCTCTCCACTTCCACTTAACCTTACTCTCACCCCACCTGAAACAGTGGAGAAGGAGACGGTGCGCTCGCTGGGAAATCTGATGTTTCCTTTCGTGGGATTCAGTTGCACCGTCAGTGGCGCGGAGTATAGCTCCATGTCTGCAGGGTGACCTTGAGCCACTTTACTCCTGTGTGCCCAGTAAAATCAGTGATACCTGTCTTTGACTTTGTTTGGTGGATGAAATAAGAAATTCATGTGAGGTCTTGGCATAGTGCTTGGCTCTTGAATAGCCTCGTAACAGATATAAAATAGATGATGCACCCCAGTCACCTGTGTGGTCAGTTCCTAAGCGAGGAGCCCAGGTGAAGAGTCAACATGAACGTTCTTAGAGTGAACTGGAGTGAAGGAAGCAGTGTGGCTCACCTACCTACCCCAAGAACCGCCCCAGCCCGATTGAGGAGTTTACAGTGCAGAAGGCTGTGTGGCCCAGCCTTTGATAAATGTGGGGAAGGGGCAGGTTGTCAGCTTATGACAGCGGCAGAGAGAGCTAGCGAGTGGCATGGCAGGAAGGCAGCAGCCTTTGGAGGATTAACTGAAGTACAGTAATGAAGTGGAAACCCCTCTAGGGCTCTAGGGACATGCTTACCTACATCAGGCCTGGTTGCATAAGAAGCTTGAGAGAGCGAGGGCTCTTCTCCAGTGGGCAGGGCAGTGCAGTCTTAGGAATCCTGCTGTAATAGTCAGCTGTCTGTCCCTGTGACTAGATACCTGAGATACACAGCCTCAGAGGAGGAAAGATTGACTTTGGCTTACGGTTTCACAGGTTACAGTCCATGGTTCCTCGATCCTGTGACTTTGGGCCTTTGGCAGCATGGGTCATCGTGGTGGGACTGTGTGGCAGAGGCAGCCTGTAACCTCATGTGAACCAGAAGGGGTCAGGATCCAGGTCTCTTCTCTCAGGACCCCCCCCCCCCCAGTGTTCTAACTTCTTTCTCTATGCCACACCTCCTGAAGGTTCTGCGACTTCCAGTCATGCTATGGACTAGAAATTAAGCCTTTAATTCATGGGCCTTTGGGAAATACTTAAGATCTAAAGTGTAGACAGACACATGTCTCTAATCCCAGCACTTGGGAGGCTGAAGCAGGAGGATCACTAATTCAATGCTAGCCCCAGGAGCATAGTAAGTTCTAGGCTAGCCTGGGCTACATGGGGAAACCCTATCTCAAAAACCAAACAACAGCAATAAATCCAAGCTGTAGCAGCAGGCTTCAGTAAAGACACAGTGGAAAATGCCATGCTGTGTGCAAGGGGATAAAGGGAAGTTTGATCAGAAAGAGACTGAAATTGTGGGAGAGGGGGTCACCATCTGGCAATGTTAAACATCTGGGACAGGGGCAAGTTGTGTGGTATGAAGAGCACTCAGGGCAGAGAAAGTAGTGAGTTTACATGTATTCTTTAGGCCAAAGTCCTGTAACAAAAACTTTTTGGTAAAATTTTCTAGCTTGATCTTCTGTCTTTGTAAGCACAGTTAATAAATAAGACTCTGGTTTCTTAAAATTAAGGAGTCTATAGCCATATCACCCTGAAATGCTCACAATCCCATCTGATCTCAGAAGCTAAGCAGGGTTGGGCCTGGTTAGTACTTGGATGGGAGACCTAAAATTAAAGGCAGGGGGTCTGAAGAAATGGCTCAGTGGTAAGACGCTTGCTGAGCAAGCATGCCATTCTGAGTTTGAATCTCCAGAACCCTCATAAGGCAGACACACACAGCAGCAGGAGTCTGTAACCCCAGCCTCCTGTGGCAAGATGGGAGGAGGAGTCAGGAAAAGCCCAGAAATCCCCAGCCTGGCCAGCCTGGTATTTGTAGCAGTGAACAATGAAAGTTTGGTGCAAACAAAGTGGAAAACCGGTACTGACCTCAGGGTTGACCTCCACACATGCACATAGTGCACATGCTGAAACAAACACACATACACACATCATACGTATGCAAATATAAGGTTAATAAATAAATGAATGACATCTTTTCTGAAATACCATTCTCTTGAGAACAGTGCTTATTCATATTTCAAGGGTTAGGTGAGAAGGTTTTTTTTGTTTGTTTGGTTTTTGTTTTGTCGAGGTAGGGTTTTGCTCGGGCAGGCTGGCCTGGAATTCACTCTGTAGTCTCAGAATGGCCTCAAACTGACAGCCATCCTCCTACCTCTAACTCCCGAGTGCTGGGATTAAAGGACTGTGCCACCATGCCTGGTTGGGGGCAGGGGGTGTTGAGGTTAGGTCTTGCTCTAGCTCAGGCTGACCTGGAAGGAATTCACTCTGTAGTCTCAAGGTGACCTCGAATGAGAGTTTTTGGGTTGTTGTTGTTTTGTGTTTTTTCGTTTTGGTTTTTCGAGGTAGGGTTTCACTCTAGCTCAGGCTGACCTAGAATTAACTGTGTAGTCTCAGGATGGCCTCAAACTCACTATGATCCTCCTACCTCTGCCTCCCGAGTGCTAGGATTAAAGGCGTGCACCACCACACCCAACTTAAAAACTATTTTTATTGATCCACTTGTAAGCAGAAAGGGTCAGAGAGAAGTAACAGACAGAATGGGCATGCCAGGGCTTCTAGCTGCTACAAACAAACTCCAAATGCACATGCCACTTTGTGCATCTGGCTTTATGTGGGTACTGGGGAATCACACCCGGGTCATTAGGCTTTGCAGGCAAGTGCCTTAACCACTGAGCATCTCTCCAACCCAGGTGAGAGTTTTAACACTGCCTGTGCAAATGAGTTCTCTGTTTCTGTCTTTTTTTTTTTTTTTTTTTTTTTTTGCCATTCTTCCTTCCAGAGAAGGTTCACAGTGACCTGGTTTACAGCTGGAAGGGTGAGCATACCTGTGGGAGGGCACAGCCAAGGCTACTTGGCACCCACACACTGCCAGCTGGCATTTTAGGACAGAGGTCATCTAGAGAGAGCTGACCATTAGACATGTCTACAGGGTGGAAATGTTGTCTGTCAACACTGCCCAGTACGGATGCCACTCACCACAAGTGGCTGTTGAATATTTGAAATATACCTAGTACAACTGAGGTATTAAATTGTACTTTTTATTTAGTCTTCATTTAAATAACAGCATGGGATTTCTATATGGGACAGCAGAGGCCTAGTCAACAAAGCGCTGCCTGGTTGAAGGCTTCAAGGAGGAAGGCAGCTGAGAGTGAGGCAAAGGTGAGCCTCAGGGTGTGCAAGCCTAGGCTCTGGTGCTGGGGAAATGAACAGTTCAGGGCCAGGCCTGGTAGCACGTGTCTGTAATTCCAACAGCACAGGAGGTTGAGACAGGAGAATCACAAATTTAAGGCCAGCCTGGGCTGCAGTAAGACCCTGTCATTAAAAGACTTTTTTTTTTTCAATAAAGGAGTCTTATGTGCTTTATGAAAAGATCCTGAACCTAAGTGATGGCCTGATGAGTTGAAAGGAGAGAGATGATTTAGTCGAAGCCATGGATGGAAAAGAAAACTTTATGAACAACAGAAAAATGGTTAGCAGGGAACATTTCTGAGAAAATAGCCAGGTGAGATATAATTAAGGTAAACATTTATAGCTGTTCCAGACTGCAGAGGGAATAACTAAATACAGACCTTGGTGGCTGCCTATTGAGAAGTAAACAGATACTGAGAATATTTGCCAAATGTTTCAAAGAATTGGGATCATTTTCAGGAAGAACACAAGCCATGTAATGAAACCCAGCAATACCATGGGAAAGGATATGGCAAATGTATGGTGCTTGGACATGGGTATTACAGCATGTTACATGACTTTCAGTATGTTCTTGGCTCTGGTAAAACATGGTTTTACGAATAATGTAATATGAATGATTATCTGTGATAATGAAGGAGGGTGGTATCTGTGTCATGTCTTAGTTTTATCCGCTCCATCTCATTTTTTATTTATTTATTTATTTATTTATTTATTTATTTATTTATTTGACAGAGAGAAAGAGGGAGAGAGAGAGAAAGAGAGAGAATGGGCACACCAGGGCCTCCAGCCACTGCAAAAGAACTCCAGATGCATGCGCCACCTTGTGCATCTGGCTAACATGGGTCCTGGGGAATTGAACCTAGGTCCTTTGGCTTTGCAGGCAAATGCCTTAACCACTAAGCCATCCCTCCAGCCCTGCTCCATCTCATTTCTCGTGTATAATGAGCATCTATCTGCTTTGTGCTCAGCACTGTTGGGGTGAAGGTGTGTGATGAAGAAATGTAACAATTGTGCCTGAGAAAATTCCCAGTATGTTTACAATACAAGCAAGAGTAATTGAACATGTAGGTAATGGTAATTTAAATGTCTGAAATGGGGCTGAGGAGATGGCTCAGTGGTTAAAGACATTTGCTAGCAAAGCTGACAAAGCTGGGTTTGATTCCTCAGTGCCCACATAAAGCCAGATGCACAAAGTGGTGCATGCATCTGGAGTTTGCTTGAAGTGGCAAGAGGCCCTGGTGTGCCCATTTTCTTTCTCTCTTTTTCACATTCTCTTCCTTGTTTTTTAAATTTTAAATTTTTATTTTTATTTATTATTTATCAGAGAGAGAGAGAGAGAGAATGGGTACACCAGGACCTCTAGCCACTGCAAACGAACTCCAGACACATGGCATATGTGGGTTCTGGGGAATTGAACCTGGGTCCGTAGGCTTTTCAGGCAAGCACCTTCACCAGAAGCCATCTCTCCAGCCAATCTCTCTCTTTTTTCCATTCTCTATTTTCAAATAAAAATAAAATAAATGCCTAAAATTAGTGGCTCAGATGTAAGGTGATCAAAGCTCAAATACCATGAACTAGAGTAGCCAAAAAGCCATAATGGAAGGAAGAGGAGAGCTTTCAAACACGCTTCAGGAGAACATGAATCCGTGAGGCAGAACATTACTCAAAGTACATTCCACATTCAAAGCAATTATTAACTCAGAATGACTGCGGCATGTTCATTTGTCCTAATGAAATTATGCAACCCAGTGATCTCTGTCCAGGTCTTTACAACTTGCTTTCTTTGAGCATTTTTCATTGTTGGTGTGTGTTTGTTTGTTTGTTTGTTTTTTTTGTTTGTTTGTTTGTTTGTTTTGACACAAGAGATCACAACCTTCATCAATGACTAACTTTTTTAAACATTTGACTTTTATTTATTTGAGAGAGAGAAGGAGAGAGAATGGGCACCCTAGGACCTCTAGCCACTTCAAACCAACTCCAGATGTGTGTGCCACCTGTAAGCATGTGGCTTACATGGGTACTGGGGACTCGAACATAGGTCCTTGGCTTTGCAAGCAAGCACCTTAACCATTAAGCCGTGAGTTTGAGGCCACCCTGAGACTACCTGGTGAATTCCAGGTCAGCCTGGGCTACAGTGAGACCCTACCTCAAAAAAAAAAAAAAAAAAAAAAACTATAAATCCTTAGAGATACTCAGATAAAATCTCAGGTAAGAAAAGGATATTAAGATAAAATGTTGAGTGTGTTCTACTGACCCATGATGTCATGGTTTCAAACTGATTTCTCTTTAGCCCTCTGACATTTGTTGGGGGAGACTGATGCTCCATTAAGGAAGAGAAGCTTTTCATTAGTTCCGATGAAAACGATGCTGGGGCATGCCCATTGGCCAGGTGGAAGTACTGACATCTTTCTCACCTGAGCTCAAGTCAGTGTCTGACTTCATGCTATGATCAAACAGCAACCTTTTGCCAAGCTTGATGGCACATGTCTGTAATCCCAGCATTTGGGAGGCAGGAGGATTAAGAGTTCAAAGCCAGTCTGAGTTATGTGATGCCCTGTTTAAAAAAAAAAAACATTTTGATAAGCATTAGGAAATGAAAATCAGTAGAAATCATTTAATGAAATGATTAATGTAATTTTATTTTATTTTGGATTTTTTCCAGGTAGGGTCTCACACTAGCCTAGGCTGATCTAGAACTCACTCTGTAGTCCCAGGCTGGCCTCAAACTCAGAGCAATCCTTCTACCTCTGCCCCTGACTGCTGGAATTAAAAGCATGCACCATGATACCAGGTTAATGTGAGTTTGTTTTAAAGCTGTCTGTCAATAATAAAATAATAAAAATCTATCCATAGTCATTGATTTGTTCAAAGAGTGAAAGAGCAGAAGGCCTGTATTTTCAGACCTCGCTATCCCGTTTACCCACAGAGCTCAGTGGTGCCAATGTCAGCCTTTCCATGGGTACTTGAACTTGCTTGGAAGCAGTCAGTCATGGTCACGCTTGGCTCTGTATAACCATGAGGGGTTGCAGAGATGATTCCTTTAAACTTCCTGTGTGGGGCAACATCGACAGTGTGACCCTCGGGTCTTGGCTTGGGAGCTCAGTTGGTAAAGTACTTGTCCAGTATGCATACGGACCTGAGCTCACGTCCCTAGAACTCTCATAAAGGCTAGGCCCAGTGGTACACTCTGGTAAACCAAGCTCGCTGGTTTGCTGGCCAGCCGGTCTAGCTGAATGGTGAGCTTCGCGTTCGTTCAGAAACTCTGTTTCAAACAGTAAGATGGTGGGCTGGAGAGATGGCTTAGTGGTTAAGGTAGTTGCTTGCAAAGTCAAAGGACCCAGGGTCAATTCCCCAGGTTACATGGGTAAGCCAGTTGCATAAGGTGACACATGCATCTGGAGTTTGTTTGCAGTGGCTAGAGGCCCTAGCACTCTCATTCTCTCTATTTGCCTCTTTCTCCCTCTCTCAATTAAAAAAATATTTTTTTAAAAAAAGTAAGGTGGGGGCTGGAGAGATGGCTTAGCAGTTAAGGCGCCTGCCTGCCAAGCCTAAGAACACCCGTTCAGTTCTCCAGGTCCCACATTTAGCCAGATGCCAAGTGACGCAAGGGCACAATGCTTCACTTGCCCAGGGGGTGGAGGGAGGCACATGCATCTGGAATTCATTCACAGTGGCTAAGAGGCTGCTGCCGTGCCCATTCTCTCTCTCTTTCTTTCAATAAAAAATTAAAAAATAAAAATAAAAAAGTAATGCACACATGTGTGCATGCGTACCTGCACACGCACAAGAACCCACACACATACAAAATATACACACACACACACACACAGAGGCATGTAAGAACCTATTCATTATTTCTTATGCTCCTACCTCCTTTTTCAGTTTTTACTCCTTTATCAGTTAGGATCCTATATGAAGCCAAAAAAAAAATTATAAACTACACTTAAACTGACTTAAAAAGTCAAGGGGATTTATTGAGTGGCATAACTGGAAAGTCTGGCTCTAAGTCAGGCTGAAGAGTTAGTTGATCCAGGCGCTCAGTGATGTCATTAAATATTTCGTTTCCTCCCTTTCTTCTACCACACAGTGTTTACTTCAGCGTAAATCAGATCCCGCTCTTTCTCAGAGGATGGTTGCCAGCTATAGTCAGGAATGCAAGCTTGCTCAAGTGCAGGAGGTGGAATGAGAGTTCTTTCTCACGGCACTGCAAGCTTGTGTTCTCGGGTTAGAGACAGCGCCTTCAAACAACATGGTATATGTGGGGAGGAAATATTCGCCAAGTATTTCAAAGAAGCAAGTTCATTTTCAGGAAGTACACAAAGCATGTAACACTACAGGAGAACACTAAAGGAAAGGGACAAGAATATGTAATTAAGGGAAAAGGTGAATGGCCAGGCAACCAGTGCACATCTAACCAACTGCTACACTCTAAACTTTGCCGTTTGTAATCTCTGGAGCCCCTTCCCATGAAAAATAAAACCTTATTTTTTAATATTCGGCTGCAGATCTTCCTGTTTCTTCTGACCTGCACTAAGATCCACTTGACCCTGAAGAGAATGCATTCCCTGCATCTCTCTTCCTTATATACCCCATCCCACAAAGTCAGGAGGAGGCATGAACATGTTTGCTCCCCAGCTGTCTCACGTCTCACCACAGCCTCCACCATTGAATAAACACCTCTGTGGTCTGGGGTGGAACCCATGCACATGGCCTTGAGGAGATTCCCAGCACCATAAAAACACGGCGCCTTTAAGATTTCCAAACTGGTTTTACCATCCTGTGCCCATCTCTTGTCATCTATCTCTTTTTCTTGTCTCTTTCTCTTTTTTAAAAATCTTTTTATGAGCCAGGTGTGGTGGCACATACTTTTAATCCCAGCCCTCAGGAGGTAGAGCTAGGAAGATCACCTTGAGTTCAAGGCCCCCATGAGAGTACATTGTGAATTCCAGGTCAGCCTGGGCTACAGCGAGACCCTACCTTGAAAAAAAAAAAAAAAAAAAAAACTTTTATGAATTCATTTGAAAGACAGAGGCAGATATAATGAGTATGGAAATGTTAGGACCTCCTACCACTCACTGCAAACACATCCCAGATGCATGCAGCACTTTGTACATACGGCTTTACATGGGCACTGGGCCATCAGGTTTTGTGAGTAAGCGCCTTAACCGCTGAACCACCTCTCCAGTCCTATCCATGTCTTTTCTGCCATCCGAGAAAAGCAGTTCTCAATCCGCTTGCCACATTTTCCTCAGCGCCTTTCACTGAGACTTTGTACTGTAATGATCCATTGAGGTACTGAGCTTCAAATGCCTTATCTGTTAAAAGGAAATAATGAATCCTAGTATGAAGGAATCTCAGATAGTAGGATCACTGTGAGTTCCAGGTCAGCCCGCGCTAGAGAGAACCTGCCACAAAGGGAAGAAAACAAAACCAAAAAAGGGGATAATGCCATGCCACCTTTATGATATTGGTTACAGGTCTTGTGAGATAAGCGAAACAAAATTGGACAAGCGGTTAAGAGTGTGGGTTTGGGACACTAGCTCTCACTTTGTGGACTTGGGCAAATTACTGATCTGTTTTAGTTTTTTCTTCAATGAAATAAGGATGACCAAAGTCTGTAACTGATAGGATTTTTGAAGAACTGAGTGAGTTACTGCCTGGAACTCTTTCTTCCCCTCTTTCTTCCTTCCTTCCTTCCTTCCTTCCTTCCTTCCTTCCTTCCTTCCTTCCTTCCTTTCTTTCTTTCTTTTTCTTTCTTTCTAATGAGAGAGAGAGAATTGGCACATCAGGGCCTCCAACCACTGCAAATTGAACCCCAGACAAGTGTGCCACCTTGTGTACATGTACAACCTTGCGCACTTGCATCACCTTGTGGGTCTGGCTTATTTGAGACCTGGAGAGTTGGACATGGGTCCTTAGGCTTTGCAGGCAGGCAGGCGCCTTAACCACTAAGCTATCTCTCTCTAGCCCATAACTCTTTTTTTGTTTTGTTTTGTTTTGTAGGGTTCACTCTTTTTCAGAGTCTCAGGGTCTAAACTCATATCCTTCTACCTCTGCCTCCCAAGTGCTGGGATTAAAGGCGTGCGCCATCACGCCTGGCATTTTTTTGTTTGTTTGTTTGTTTGTCTTTTTT
This sequence comes from Orientallactaga sibirica, assembly GCA_036365145.1. Lineage (NCBI taxonomy): Eukaryota > Metazoa > Chordata > Mammalia > Rodentia > Dipodidae > Orientallactaga > Orientallactaga sibirica. Next base: position 15,861,654 of record JAEOAD010000054.1, read on the forward strand.
TTTGAGGTAGGGTTTCACTCTAGCTCAGGCTGACCTGGAATTCACTCTGTAGTCTCAGGGTGGCCTTAAACTCATGGCGATCCTTCTACCTCTGCCTCCCTGCCTCCCAAGCCTGGCATTTTTTTGTTTGTTTGTTTGTCGTTTTTTTTGAAAGGGTTTCACTCCTAGCTCAGGCTGACCTGGAATTCACTCTGTAGTCTCAGGGTGGCCTTAAACTCATGGCATCCTTCTACCTCTGCCTCCCAAGTGCTGGGATTTTGTTTTTTTTTGTTTGTTTGTTTTGTTTTTTTTTTTTTTTTGTTTATTTTTATTTATTTATTTGAGAGTGACAGACAGACCGAGAGAGAAAGAGGCAGAGAGAGAGAGAGAGAATGGGCATGCCAGGGCTTCCAGCCACTGCAAACGAACTCCAGATGCATGCGGCCCCCTTGTGCATCTGGCTTACATGGGTCCTGGGGAATTGAGCCTCAAACCGGGGTCCTTAGGCTTCATAGGCAAGCATTTAACCACTAAGCCATCTCTCCAGCCCGTTGTTTGTTGTTTTTTTAGAGGTAGGGTTTCACTCTAGTCCAGGCTGACCTAGAATTCACTATGTACTATCAGGGTGGCCTCGAACTCACAGTGATCCTCCTACCTTTGCCTCCCAAGTTCTGGGATTAAAGGCGTGCACCACCATTCCCAGCCCACAACTCATTCTTGAACAGTGCCTACAGATCCACTTTGCAAATATTAACTAGTAAATAAAGCATTTTATTGCTTATCTCTAAAATTGTTATGAGGGCTGTAGTTGGGAGAAGAGAAAGATGCACATTTAAAAAGATGCACATACAAACAAGGTGCAGTGTCCTATTTAAGTGTATTGGGGAGTTAGTTATTCATTGGCATCTTCATTCTTAACAGTCTTTTTCTGATGATATAATAAATAGCTACACCAGAAATCATTTTCCAGAAATAAATGCAAATGCTCTTTTCAACTTATATAAAATTTTGCAGGATAATTTGGTATTCAGTTTTAAAAGATAATTTTTTAGGGCTGGAGAGATGGCTTAGGGGTTAAGGCACCTGCCTCCTAAGCCTAAGAACACTGGTTCCAATCTCCAGCAGTTCCAATCTCCAGGTCCCACGTTTAGCCAGATGCAAAGTGACACAAGGGCGCAATGCCGCACTTGACCACAAGGGGGCGCACGCATCTGGATTTTGTTCTCAGCAGCTGAGACACTGCTGGCGCACCCATCTCTCTCTCTCTCTCTCTCTCTCTCTCTCTCTCTCTCTGTCTCTCTCCAAAAAAAAATACAAAATTAAAAAATTTTTAAAAGATAATTTTTTAAATGTTCCCTTACAAATGTGCATTTTTTTACAATTATGTATACAGGAGAAAGTTGCTGGTAGTTAGCACAGAAAAAAATGACCAATGTAGTATAAATTTATAAAGAGCAATTCTTATGTCTCTAGCAGCTAACTTTTTTCATATATTTTCTATATACAAGTATGTTTTTGGATACTACATGTTCCATTAAAACTATAATTATGCAAGAAAAATAAAAAGTACAGGGCAGTTAGGGGTTAGATGTTTGCTTTTGAGACAGTGTCCCAGGCTGTCCTCAAACTTACTAAATCAAGAATGACCTGGAACTTCTGATCCTCCTGCCTTCTCTTCCCCAGTGCTGTGATTACAGGTGCGTGCTTCCACACTCGGTTTTATATGATGGTGGGTCTCAACCCCAAGGGCTTTGTGTCAGTTACACAAACACTCGACCAACTGAGCTTCATCCTCAGCCCAGGCATTTCATTATGTGTGTATGTTTGCCTGAGAAAATTTGTTGTTTTCTGTTTATTTGTTTTGTTGAGTTCTTTTTAATTGAAATCTTATCTTACAATGTGTTTATATCTTGGCTTTTGGCCAAATTAGAGAAATCTCTAATTTCTGTTGTTTTTATGGCTCTTTTTAGAATTGGTGGTTCCAGGATTTTGCTCAGAATGACTTTGGGAAGAGAAGTGACATGGCCCCTTCAGGCAATGTCTTCCTACACTGCTGCTGGCAGGAACATTCTGAGATGGGATCTTTCACCACAGCAAATTAAAACGAGAACAGACGAGCTCATTGCCCAGACTAAACAGGTGTATGACGCTGTTGGAGCAATTGACCTGAAAGAAGTGACCTATGAGAACTGTTTGCAGGTGCTGGCCAATGTAGAAGTGAAGTATATAGGTAGGTGGAGGCGTGATCATATTTCATTTTGTGACATCTAAAACCATGTTATGCTTTTTGTCTTAGCAATCAATTGTCCACTTTTACAAGTGATTGATCTTTACATGATGATTGATTTGTTGCTTAGGATTAAATTACCTAAGATTGATGAATTTTCTTATATTGGCAAGGGTGCTATAAAATGTATACTCCACAGCTAGGAGATAGCTTGCTGCAGCCAGGTGTGTGGCTCACGCCTTTAATCCCAGCACTTGGAAGGCCGAATGAGGCATGAGTTTGAGGTCAGCCGGGTTATAGAGTGAGTTTCAGGTCAGCCTGGGCTAGGATGAAACCCTGCCTCAAAACAACAACAACAAAGCTGGAGAGATGGCCTAGCAGTTAAGGCACTTGTTTGCAAAGCCAAAGGACCCAGGCTTGAGTCCCCAGGACCCACGTAAGCCAGATGCACAAGGTGGCACATGTTTCTGAAATTTGTTTGCAGTGGCTAGAGGCCCTAGCACACCCCTTCTCTCTCCCTCCCTCTCTCTCTCATAAATCCAATTAAATAAGTCAAATTAAAAAATGTTTAAAACAACAAAAATAAAAGCATGCTTGCTATGCAAGCATAGGGACCCAAGTTCAATCCCCAGCAACCACAAAGAAAAGCTGGGCATGGTCATGCATGCATACAGTGCACACCCCAGTGCTGAGGTAGGCAGATGCAGAAGGATCTCTAGAGTTCTCTGGCCAGTCAGTGTAGTCCAAAAACAAGACTTTAAGCATGGTGGTGCATGCCTTTAATCCCAGCACTCGGGAGGCAGAGGTAGGAGGATCACCATGAGTTCGAGGCCTGAAACTACTTAGTGAATTCCAGGTCAGCCTGGGCTACAGTGAAACCCTATCTCAGGTAAAAAAAAAAAAAAAAAAAAAAAACAAGAGTTCCTGGTTAAGTGAGAGAACTACCTCAGGAATTACGATGGAAGAGCAATAGAGGAGGCTACCAGACATGTTTCTCTGGAGTGTGCCTGCATCTGTGTCTGTACACATGCTCACACACACACATTTTATATATATATAATTTACAGTGCTTTCTAGACAGCACTTTGACTATGTATGGTACTTTTAGGAAGTTTAAACCCTAGCCCAGTAATTCCACATCTAGAAATTTATTCAAAGGAAGTAGTCAGTACAGGCAAAAGACTTCTATACATTTACATACAAGTAGATATTTGTCATATCAAAAGCTCAGAAACAACCCCAAAATGTCAACTGATACAGAATTGTGGATTTACAATCCTAACTTAGCGGCTAAATAAATGATGAAACACTACGTTCTGTAACAGCATGCAGCCATTGAGCTCTGGTTAGAAGCAAGATGTAATAACACAGAAGAAAAACATGCAGAAGGAGGTAGGCATGATGATAAGTACCTGTAATCCAGCACTCAGGAGGCTGAGACAGGAGGATTACCAAGAGTTCAAAGCTAGCCAGTATGACATAGTGAAACCGAGGCCAGTTGGGGCTACATACTAGTTAGGGCTCATGTCAGAAAATGACACAGACCTCCACAGCGGCTGACCACTGTTCTAACAACTCATAACCCACAACCCCATGGTGAACACCAGCAATCCCACTGAGGAGGGCCCTCAGCGGAATGGGGGCGGGGAGGAGGGACATGATGGTACCATACACAGTTTCTACTGTAAAAAAAAAATGACTCCCAGAGAGAACTAGAAGAAACAAACAGATGTTACTGTTATATTGGTCAGGATTATCTGGCAAAGCAGAGCCATGGGGTATGCACACATTTGTGCGTGCATATAGAGAGAGATTTATGTGGACCTGGCTCATGTAATCACGAAGGGTGTGGCAGGACTAAACTCTGCAGTGAGGACCAGCAAGCCCAACACCCAGGACTGCCGCTGTGCTCACAGTCTGGAAGCAGTCTACTGGAAAATTCATCCTTGTTTGAACAGACTGGCCTTTTGATTCTGATCAGGCCCTCCTTTGATTAGACAAGTCTACCTACAGTATGGAAACCCATCTGTTTAGTCCAAGTTCACTGATTTAATTGTTAGGCTTGTCAAAAACCAGCCTCCAAGTTAGCACATGAAACCCTCAGAATGGTTTGTTGGTGTCCTCAGTGGTGGGACTCCAGCTGCTTTTCACTTTCTTTGATTTTCATATTTCTTACACTGAACATACATTATTTTCACAGTGTATTAGGTCCTTTGAGGTATAAGTAAGGAAGACTCCCTTTGGTTGTCTCTCCAAATTGGACAGGTCTTGTAAGATAATTGGGACTAAAACTTGGCCGGGTATCCAGGCTTCATATGAAAACTATCAAATAGCTGCACAGTGGATAGCATAAATACCTGCATATGTTCTGGAACTTGGGCTATTACCCAAAGCCAGCACGCCCTCTTGATGGCTCATCTCTTTGCCCCTGTTAACCCTTCCGTCACCAAATGTTCCCCCTACATTCTATTCCAATAAAGACCTGGGTATTTTCTTTGCTCTCTGCCTTTGCTTCCCTATCTATCCCTGCTGTCAACTGTTCCACTCTCAATAATGACATCCCTGGGGCTGGAGAGATGGCTTAGCAGTTAAGGCATTTGCCTGCAAAACCAAAGTACCTGGTTTGATTGCCCAGGACCCATGTAAGCCAGATGCACAAGGGGCACATGCATCTGCCGTTTGTTTGCAGTGGCTGGAGGCCCTGGCATGCCCATTCTTTCTCTCTCTCTCTTCTTCTGCCTCATTCTCTCTCAAAAAAAATAAATAAATAAATAAATAAAAATAAAAATATTTTAAAAAGTGACATCTCCTTATACATCCTAAATATAAACTCCTGAATAAAAGGATTTCATTGGTCTTCTGTCAAGGTTAAAGGCATGTACATCGTCCATATTCAATAGAGCTTTTCCTAGTTGTCCAAGTTGGTTTTAAGTTCTTGCTTCCTCTTTAGTCACTTATCATTAGACAAGATGGCCTGCTGAGCTAGTAATATGGGTGGGGGGAACAGGGGTTAAGGGAGACATAAAATCGTTTAAAAATAGTTATCAGGGGCTGGAGAGATGGCTTAGTGGTTAAGGTGTTTGTCTGCAAAGCCAAAGGGCCGAGGTTCGATTCTCCAGGACCCACATAAGCCAGATGCACGAGGGACATATGCATCTGGAGTTTGTTTGCAGTGGCTAGAGGCCCTGGTGTGCCCATTCTCTCTCTGTCTGCCTCTCTTCTATCTCTCTCCCTGCTTGCAAATAAATAAATAAAAGTTAAAAAAAAAAAAAAAAAGAAGAAGAACAAGAAAACACAAATAAGCCAGGCGTGGTGGCACACACCTTTAAAAAAAAGTTATCGGCATGGAGAGATGGCTTAGAGGTTAAGCACTTGCCTATGAAGCCTAAGGACCACAGTTCGAGGCTCAATTTCCCAGGACCCATGTAAACCAGATGCACAAAGTGGCATATACATGTGGAGTTTGTTTGCAGTGGCTGGAGGCCCTGGCATGCTCATTCTCTCTCTCTCCCCCTCCCTCCCTCTTTCTCTCTCTGTCTGTCACTCTCAAATAAATAAACAAACAAACAAAAATTAAAAAAAAGTTATCATAAATTCTGGTTTTCCCCAGTAATAAATCTTTTAAACTTACCTTCAGGCTTGTGATACTTGTTTTTGGTATTTCATATACTTATCTCTGGGAGGTTAATAAAAAATTTATCTCTGGTGGGACGGTTAATCCCAAAGGCAGAGGTAGGAGGATTGCCGAGAGGAGGCCATCCTGAGACTACATAGTTAATTCCAGGTCAGCCTGGACCAGAGTGAGCCAAAAAAAAAAAAAAAAAAAAAAAAATTTGGGGGGTGGGAGACTAGGTTTCTCAGAAGCCAACTTTGTCTTATCTGTGTCTATTCTGGGAGTTCATTCTGCTCTGTGTCTTTTGTGAGTGGAAGGTCCTGGCATCAGCGTTGTTTAGAGCTTGGCAGAAAGAACATAAGTCTGGTTCCAGGTCTTTGTGGCCAAGGAAGGAAGGAAATGGTCTTCAGCATTATTGTTTAGAGACTTGTTTGCAGTTTTAGGCTCCTGCATTTTGTTACTTATTTGTATTCTTGAGTAATTTTGATTCCTTTTTAGTATATTTTTGAGCTCATTTTAAAAAGTAAACAAACAGAAAGGTGTAACTATGTAGTCACCTATAGCACTTAAATATTCTGGGCATGAAACTTTTCAACTGTGACACTTTTTCCTTAGCGTCAGGTGCTAAAATATGAATATATTCATATTTATATGACTCAATATTGGGCATTTACCTAACATGTGCAATAACTTGAGTTTGGTCCCCAGCACCACCAAAAACTAGAAGAAAAAAGAGAGGAAAAGATAGATACGGGATGGATTTATTCCTGGCTTTTTTTGTTTCTTTGTTTGGTTTTGGTTTTTTTGAGGTAGGGTCTCACTCTAGTCCAGGCTGACCTGGAATTCACTATGTAGTCTCAGGGTGGCCTCGAACATATGGTGATCCTCCTACCTCTGCCTCCCAAGTGCTGGGATTAAAGGTGTGCGCCACCATGCCCGCTTCTGGTAGATATTTTTAATAGCTTTATTTGTAGCACTGTTTTAAGAGGACTGATATAAGGGAGGCAGCTTGATTAACTACATTATTTCTTATCGGTAAAGGATAGTTCTATATCTATTCTGTCGCTTGTATAAATTTTACCAATTTATAATACCTTCAAAACTCTTAAGGAGCCAGGTGTAGTGGTTCATGCCTTTAATACCAGCACTCAGAAGGCAGAGGTAGGATCACTGTGAGTTCAAGGCCAGCCTGAGACTACGGAGTGAGTTCCAGGTCAGTCTGAGCTATAGTGAGACCCTATTTTGAAAAATAAAAATTAAAAATATACTCTACTGATAAGGCTAGGCATAATGGCATATACATAAATCCAAATACTCAGAAGGTTGCTGAGATAGGAGATTGCAAGTTCCAGGCCAGTTTAAGCTATACAGTGTGATCCAGAACAACCAAAACACCAAAGATAGTAAAACAGAAATGCATTCCTATTATGGCATAGCCACAGCTATCACCTAGAACCACATTCACTTTTTATCTGTAGTTACAGTGATTTCACTAATAACCTTAATGTGTGATGCCTAGAGCACACACTACTGTCATCACTGAGCAAGAACAGCCCCAACACCCAACCGTTTACTGGATGTGTCCACCTAGACCTATGATGACTCTCCAAAAGTGTATAGAAACTTTTATGTCTATATGTTGTGTGCCCTTGAGGAAGGGTCTAAAATTTTGATTTGATTCTGTATGAAGTCTGTGCTATGGTGAGGGAAAAGGGTTAAGAATTCTCTTCTGGGGCTAGAGAGATGGCTTAGCTGTTTTAACATGCTTGCCTGCAAAGCCTAAGACCCCATGTTCGACTCTTCAGATCCTACATAAGCCACACAAGGTGACAGAAGTGTGCAAGGTCACACAAGTGCACAAGGTGGTGCATGCACCTGGAGTTTATTTTATTTTTTAAAATATTTTATTATTTATTTATTTATTTATTTATTTAAGAGAGAGACAGAGAGATACAGAAGTAGGCAGGTAGAGAGAGAGAGAGAATGGGCACGCCAGGGCCTCCAGCCACTGCAAATGAACTCCAGATGCATGCGCCCCCTTATGCATCTGGCTTATGTGGTTTCTGGAGAATCGAGCCTCGAACTGGGGTCCTTAGGCTTCACAGCAAGAGTTTAACCACTAAGCCATCTCTCCAGCCCTGCACCTGGAGTTTAATTACAATGGCTGGAAGCCCTGGTCCTCCAATTCTCTCTCTTTCCTTCTCTCTCTCCTCTCTCTCTCTCTCTCTCTCTCTCTCTCTCTCCTCCCTCCTCCTCCTCCTCCTTCTCCTCCTCCTCCCCCCTCCCCTCTCTTGCTCTCACTCTTTTGCATAAAAAAAATTATCTTCTGGGTCTGAAGAGATGGTTCAGCAGTTAAGGGTGCTTGCTTGCAAGGACTAGTTCCCTAGTACCCATGTAAAGTTAGACACACTAAGTATTGCATGCATCTGGAGTTCGTTTGCAGTGCCAGGAAGCCCTACGCACCCATACCCACTCTCTTTGTCTGCCTCTTTCTCTCTTTTTCTCTCAAATAACTATTTCTTTTTAAAAAGAATTCTTTTCTAAGCATGTCCCACCCTGCTACCATTGGTCTGCTTGTTTCAGGAGCATCCTGTTCTGCTGGGTCCCTTGCAGTCGATTCTCAGTGGCATGCTGGGCTCTCCTCTAGTCAACCCTTGTCCACAGCACACTGGCCAATGCACTGGCCCTTGGCAGCTGCAGTCTCTGGATGAGTGTCCACTCACGGACAGCCAGCAGCCTCCACTGTCTACTTTCATACACCCTGCTCACTCCTCCCTCGATCTGAGCTGACAGAGTGTGGGCCCTGTGTCTTTATATATCCCCAGCTAATCAGTTATACCCGAAATGTACTTTGGTAAGTTCTGGGGGCACATCTTTGTTGTTTGAATGATGCCAAGTCCTGCATCCAGGCCTGTCTTGATATCCCAAGAGCTTTTACAGAAAAGACATAATGAAAACCTTGCGTCAGCCCAACCACTCATTTCAAAAGGAGCTATTTGGCTTGATGCCAATTTGACAAGTCGTGTTACAGTTATAGTTTTCTTTCCCTCTCTCAACAGTGGAAAGAACCATGCTGGACTTCCCTCAGCACGTATCTTCTGACAAAGAAGTCCGGGCAGCAAGTACAGAAGCAGACAAAAAGCTTTCTCGCTTTGATATCGAGATGAGCATGAGAGAAGATATATTCCAGAGAATTGTTCATTTACAGGTGAGTAGTGTTCTGAATTCCCCTAAAAGGAAGAAGAAAACCCCCTTTAGCAAAAAGAAAGTAAGAACCTGGGGGCTGAGGGTTTAGCTCACCTGTAGAGTAAGTGATTTGTATGTGTAGGACCTGGATTTAATCCTTTAAAAATGAAGAAGAAATGAAAGTTAATTCCTTTTGATCTGATAAAAAGTATTTGAATGTTCCTAGATTTTATTTCTAGTGTTTATAATAATTAGTATTTATAATGTATAAATTTTGCATTACTAAGGCTTTTGTTGAGTCACAATTATATTCACTTAAAATTACAGATAATGCTGAGTGTGGTGGTACACACCTTTAATCCCAGCACTCAGGATGCTGATGTAGGAGGATCACTGTGAGTTCAAGGCCAGCCTGAGACAACATAGTAAATTCCAGGTCAGCCTGGGCTAAAGGGAGACCCTACCTCAAAAAAAAAAAAAAAATTACAGATCACATCTGTAAATCGAAGACTTTTTTGCCATAATGAACTTAATTGTTCTATTAAAAAGCTTTTGACCCCAGGATCTGCCCCCAGTTACTTCTCCAGCCAGGCAGAAACACCTGAGTCTATGGGGGACACACATTCAAACTACCATAGTCCCATAGATCTTTCTCTTTCTAATGGAGAAATTACTCTCATATGTAGACTATATTGTAAACATTTTTAGGGTATTCTATTATGTCTGTTAAATATATATAGAAGTAATAGAAGTTACTGTGTTTTGTTTTTGTTATTACTCACTAGGTGAGTTTAGTTACCTTTAAAGATCTATGACAGTCACATTTATTTAGGTAGTATTTAAAAAAATATTTATTTATTTATTTATTTATTTATTTATTTATTTATTTAAGGAAGGGAGAGGGAGAGAGAGAGAATGGGTGCACCAGGATTTCTAGCTACTGCAAACGAATTCCAAATGCTTGCACCACCTTGTGCATCTGGCTTACATGGGTACTGGGGAATCAAACCTGGATCCTTAGGCTTCACAGGCAAGTGCCTTAATCACTAAGCCATCTCTCTAGCCTTAGGCAGTAATTTTTAGAAGCTAGAATTATTAATATCAGTTTTCTGCTAGGGTTAGATACTTTTATAAATGATATAACCTCATTCCATTCATACTTAAAGGACAAAATTAGATATACTCCAAAAATTCCTTTTACTTTTCTCTACTAATACTGTAAGTGAAATAGGACAATCATGGTGTAACACATAAAACCTTCATTAAGCTGAATAAATAAGTTTTTTTTTGTTTTGTTTTAAAATTTATGTATTTATTTATTTGGGTGGGGGAGAGGAAGAAAGAGAGAATGGGCATGCCAAGGCCTTCAGCCACTGCAAACCAGCTCCAGACACATGCACTAGCTTGTGCATCTGGCTTACGTGGGTACTGACGAATCAAACCTAGGTCCTTAGACTTCACAGACAAGCGCCTTAACCACGAAGCTATTTCCTCCAGCCATTTCAGGCATACTTTACTGAAATGAAAGTAGTGTCACAAATGTTGAGTTCCCACACCACCACCAAAGTAGAAAGTAATCAAAAGTAACATCTACGTTGGATGGAAAGTGTTGCTTTAGTTCTCATGTTATTTTTCACTTAGGATTAATGAATAGTGAAATGATGTTTCACAGTTCTTTGTTTACATATCTTTGCCTGGGAAAGGTTCTAGTTCTCCATTGGCATATAATATATTACCCCAAAGCTTAGTGGCTGGAAATAGCCACAAGCATGTCCTTGTCTCATGTAGGACTCAGTTGGGCAGTTCTGAGTTGGGTTCTCTATGTATAATTTCAGCATAAATGGCTGAGGTCGAAGAGGATGTGAGCTCCCCAGGCATCTTTCCTTTTCTGTGTACACTCAGGCATCTGGTCAGCTTGGGCTGTGGAAGTCTGAGATGAGAGTGTGACCAGGTATGCTAAGAGCTCTCCTGGCTTATGGACTGTATCTTTTCATGCACATACATGCCCTTTCCTCCATACATGCCAGAGGGGCAGGATGAATATCTGCTGTTCTTACTGTAAGGTCACTAATCCCATCAGATTAAAGTTGCTCCCTGTGATCTCATTCAACCTAAACTTCCATATAAACACGTATTTCTTTTAAAAAAGATATGGAATGCATCATAAATTTGCGTGTCATCCTTGCGCAGGGGCCATATTAATCTCTGTATCATTCCAATTTTAGTATACATGCTGCCAAAGCGAGCACTAAAAACTTATTTCTGATGGTGTGAGAGATGGCTTAGCAGTTAAGACTCTTGCCTGAGAAGCCTAAGGACCCAGGTTAGATTGCCCAGTACCCATGTAGACCAGATGTGCAGGGTGGCAAATGCATCTGGAGTTTGTCATTGGCTGGAGGCCCTGAAGTGCCTGTTCTCTCTCTCTCTCTCTCTCTCTCAAATAAGTAAGTAAGTAAATAAATAAATAACTTTAAAACCCTATTTCTGAATACAATCACATGGTGATTAGGGCTTCAACAAACGTGTTTTGAGAAGACACAGTTTCCTCTGCGCACAGCTCCTCCACAGGGTCTCCTCCCGTGGGTTCACTGGGGTGTCCTTATAGCCTGACAAGTCAGGGTGGTAGGACTTCTTGGCTCGAGACTTGGAGTGGCAACATGAATGTTCCATCAAACCACACCAGAGCTTCTTGACGTTTTCTGGCCTATCTTAGCAGCCACACGATATCGTTTCTGCCACACTATATGGAAGGATGTACAGTGTGGACCTTTAGTGGCTCCCAAAGTCCCATGGATTAAAAGGCTCGGTTCCTGAGCCTTTGACGTGATTAAAGGGCAGGGCCTATGTGAACAAAGTTAACTTATTGGAGGTAGGCCCTTGAAGGAACTCTTTCTTTTTTCTTTTTTTCTGGCTGACCTGGATTCACTAAGTAGTCTCAGGGTGGCCTTGAACTCATGGCAATCCTCCTACCTCAGCCTCCTGAGTTCTGAGATTAAAGGCATGCACCACCACGCCCAGCTTTGAAGGATCTCTTGACTGCAGCCTATTCCTGCTTCTCTCTTAGCCTTCTAGCCACCATGAAAAGGGCAGCTTTGCCTCACTGTGTCCTCCGTGATAGCTTCTTTGTTACAGGCCCAAAGAGCAACACTGTCAGCTGACCAGAGCTAGAAACGGACAAGATCCTCTCCTCCCTATAAGTTGATTGCCTCACATTTTGTCACAACCGGAGAAAGCTAACATACATGAACAGCATGTGGGTGTGCTCAGGTTTAAGAGAGATCACATGTTAGTCTGGGGAGTATCAATTAATTTGCAATTAGGTTTCAAATTCTCCCAGATAGGTAATTTGTTGACTGGATGGATAGAAAAGATGATAGTGTTACATCAGGGTAAATACCGTGCAGTGGTCATCCTTCCTCTTTCCCAGTATGTGGCTAATAAATAACACTGCTTCCCATTTGTACAGCTTTAGCACTATCTAACTGAACCCTTAGACTCATCTACGATGTAGCCCTTCTTATTTTATTTTATTTATTTGAGAGAAAGAGGCAGATAAAGAGTGAGAATGGCCACACCAGGGCTTCTAGCCACTGCAAACGAACTCCAGATGCATGTGCCACCTTGTGCCTCTGGCTTTATATGGGTCCTAGGAAATCAAACCTGCATCCTTTGGCTTTGCAGACAAGTGCCTTAATCACTAACCCATCTCTCCAGCCCCCTTTTTCTTTTATTTTCCTTTTTTTTAAAAAAAAAATTTCTTTCTGAAGCAGGATCTCAACTCAGTCTAGCCAGGCTGACTTTGAACTCAGCAGTCTGTAGCCCAGGCTGACCTTGAACTCTCAGTGATCCTCCAGGGTGCTGGGGTTAAACGTGTGCACCACCACACTCAGCTAGGGAGTAGCTCTTCTTCTAAGTGGAGAAACTGAAGGTCAGACATAGAAACCTTCAGCCAGGCGTGGTGGCGCACATCTTTAATCCCAGCACTCGGGAGGCAGAGGTAGGAGGATAGCCTTGAGTTTGAGGCCATCCTGAGACTACATAGTGAATTCCAGGTCAGCCTGGACTAGAGTGAAACCCTACCTCAAAAAAAGAAAGAAAAGAAATAAGGAAATAGTAACCTTCTATGACCTACAAAATGCTTAATAGGTGCTTGCCAGGGAGGGAGATGTCAATGTGTTGGATTCTATTTTGTACCTCTGGCAAGCCTGGTACAAAACCAGCATTTAGTAAATGGTCATCAAATGAAAGTTAGAAACCAGTTACTGGCAAATTCAGAAACTAGGCCTTTAGTAATTGGTATTGGAACATGAGTATCTGTGAGGGGGGAAAAAATAAAACTGGACCTCCTCACGACAAACTGAAAAACAATTCCTAGTGCATTATGGGCTTTAATTAAAAGCCTCCAGTTTCAAGCTTCTAGAATTTCATACAGGATGACATCATTAAGACATCAGGGCAAGGATATATTTCGTAAACAAGACACAGAAGTACTAGCTATGAAGTAAGACCAATAAATTTGACCACATTAAAATGAAGAACTTACATCCATAAAGTAAAAAGCATTATACTGGCAAAGCATTCTAGTTTATATAAAGAACTACTACAGTTAGTAACAAAGAAACATCCCCTTGGAAAGATGAGCAAATGACACAAAGAGATAATTCAGAAGAGGCACAATTGGTAATTCAACATAAAAAAGATCATCAACCTCATTAATAATCCTGGAAATTCAGAAGAAAGCCACAATACAGTTTCTATTTTTCACTCACAAGATTGGCAAAAATTACAAAGTCTGACAATGCCAAGTATCTCTGTGGATGTGGGTCAGTGGGAATGTTCACACACTGCTAATAAGGATGTGATTAATTGAAAATAGAAATAACTGATCAGTTTGATCTTAAATTCCGTATGACCCTTGCACACACTCCTCACCACTCCCGAAAGACAGTTGTGCATTTGTGTGCAGGCAGAGTTGAACAGATGTTCCCAGTGACATAACAGAAAACACTACAAGAATTTAGATTTTAATCACTAAGAAAATTGGGCAAATAGGGTACATTTATGCAGTGGCATATTTTGTGATGCTGCAGTGAGTAAGCCACAGCACCTGTGGAACAATGGTGTCAATCTCAACAGCAAGGAAATAATGAAAGAAATGGGTGAGTGCTATATACCACATTCTGTGTTATAAAGCTAAAAAAGAAATCAATGATAGACAAATGGTACAACTGGAAAACATGTTTATCACAAAATCCAGGACAGTCTTTTTGTGTAGGTTGCCCTTTGCATCCAGTAAATTTCACAGTGAGCTAGAGAAATGGCTCAGTGGTTAAGGTTCCTGCTCCCACTGTGGATTAAAACACACAACCCAGAAGCCAGGCATGGTGGCGCACGCCTTTAATCCCAGCACTCGGGAGGCAGAGGTTGGAGGATTGCTGTGAGTTTGAGGCCACCCTGAGACTACAGAGTGAATTCCAGGTCAGCCTGGACCAGAGTGAGACCCTACCTCGAAACCCCCCCCCCCAAAAAAAAATAATCCACAACCCGGGCTGGAGAGATGGCTTAGCGGTTAAGGTGCCTGCCTGCTAAGCCTAAGAATGCCCGTTCAATTCTCCAGGTCCCATGTTTAGCCAGACGCAAAGTGGCTCAAGGGCACAAGGCCGCGCTTGCCCACAATGGGGCGCACGCATCTAGAGTTAGTTCACAGTGGTTGAGAGGCTGCTGGCACATCCATTCTCTGTCTCTCTCTCACTCACTCTCAAAAAAAAAAAAAAAAAAAAACACAACCCAGTGGCTAGAGAGATGGTTCAGCAGTTAAGGCTCTTGCTTACGAAGTCTGACAGCCAGGGTTCGATTCCTCAGTACTCATATAAAGCCAGATGCATAAAAGTGACACATGCAGGGCTGGAGAGATGGCTTAGCGGTTAAGGCGTTTGCCTATGAAGCCTAAGGACCCAGGTTCAATTTTCCAGGTCCCACGTAAACCAGATGCACATGGTGGCGCATGCATCTGGAGTTTGTTTGCAGTGGCTGGGGGCCCTGGCACACCCATTTTCTCTCATCCTCTCTCTCTCTCTCTCTCTCTCTCCCTCTCTAATAAATAAATAAATAAAATTTTAAAAAATTTAAAAAAAAAGTGATACATGCAGCTGGGCATGGTGGCGCATGCCTTTAATCCTAGCACTCGGGAGGCAGAGGTAGGAGGATCACCATGAGTTCAAGGCCACCCTGAGAATACATAGTGAATTTCAGGTCAGCCTGAGCTAGAGTGAGACCCTACCTCAAAAAAAAAAAAAAAAAAAGTGATGCATGCATCTGGAGTTCATTTGCAAGAGGCCCCCTGCATGCCCATGCTCATTCTCTTTGTCTGCCTCTTTCTTGATGTCTATCTCTCTCTCTTTCTCTCAAATATAAAAATAAAAATAAGTTAAACAACGTTGCTAAAGTCCTATCTCATAAATGAAAGGTAGGTTTAATTTGTGTTATAATTTACAGGTATCTAATTATATTCATTTGTGGTTATGAAATGATACTCAAAATTTTAGTTATTACATGTATACTTAATCCCACCAAAAAAAAAAAAAAAAGTAAAGGAAAGTGAGAATTTCCTCATCCTATTAGCTGAAATATGGCTGTATCAGTTATTTTCTCATTGCTGGGACAAAATACCCAAGCAGAGGAACTTAAGAAAGAATTTGCTTACAATTCCAGAGTATAAATTCCTCATGGTAGGAAACGCTTGAGGGCAGGAGCTGGTCCCATTCAGCCCACAGTGAGGGCAGAAGAAGAGCCGAGCCATGGATGGTGACTACTCACCTAGCTTTCTCCTTTTTGTACAGGCCAGGAACCCAGCCCACAGTTGGGCCGTCTCACCTCAGCTAAGCTCATCTAAGAAATTCCTCACACAAATGATCAGAAATTTATTTCTGGCTATCCAAATCCTGTCAAGCTGACACCCGGAGATTAACCACCAAAATGGCCAGATGTCAAAAGCCAGCACTTATGTGCAGAGGCCCTGGCAGATGCCAGTTCTGACAAAGGCTCTTTACTCGTCCCTAAAACCAGCAGAAATCAGAGACTTTATACAGAACTCTTCTTGATAGGTAAGGGAGAAAAGTGTACAGTTAGTCATGATAAAAATCACATTTTATCCCATTAGCCTGCTAAGTAAATAAGTTCACAAAAGGAAATGGAGGTTAGATTATGCAAGCTAGATTTAAGAAATAGAGTGGCCTATTGTAATACTGTTTCTATTTTTCTCAGAGCTGCAAGCTTGATCTTGCCAATTCACCTTAGCTAATTAGTGTTAAGGGGAAAACAGTGTTGATGAATGGGTAATAAGATTAAGTGTAGATGCTCCCTCAACCCCTGTGCTCAGGATTGGACTGAACCCAAGACCTCAAGCACATGGCTCTACCACCTGACCTATGCCTCCAACCCGCGTACAGATGCTTTTAAGTATTACATAATCTCTCCTGCTTAGCCAGCTGTGGTCGTTTGAATGTAAAATGTCCCCTGAATCCTCAAGTGTTTGTGATTAAGCCTCCAACTTGGTCCCTAGCTGGTGGAGCCTTTGGTAATGGAGGAGCGCTGTATGGGTGGACCTTGGGCTTGGTGAGTCCAGCTCCCTGCGTGTTCAGAGGTAGCCCACTCAGATTGCTTCCTCCCTGCCCCTCATGCATGCAGATGTGAACCATTTGCCATGATTTCTCCACCATGGTGAAAAAATAAATAAATAAAATTTTAAAAAATTTAAAAAAAAGTGATACATGCAGCTGGGCATGGTGGCGCATGCCTTTAATCCTAGCACTCGGGAGGCAGAGGTAGGAGGATCACCATGAGTTCAAGGCCACCCTGAGAATACATAGTGAATTTCAGGTCAGCCTGAGCTAGAGTGAGACCCTACCTCAAAAAAAAAAAAAAAAAAAGTGATGCATGCATCTGGAGTTCATTTGCAAGAGGCCCCCTGCATGCCCATGCTCATTCTCTTTGTCCGCCTCTTTCTCGATGTCTATCTCTCTCTCTTTCTCTCAAATATAAAAATAAAAATAAGTTAAACAACGTTGCTAAAGTCCTATCTCATAAATGAAAGGTAGGTTTAATTTGTGTTATAATTTACAGGTATCTAATTATATTCATTTGTGGTTATGAAATGATACTCAAAATTTTAGTTATTACATGTATACTTAATCCCACCAAAAAAAAAAAAAAAAAAGTAAAGGAAAGTGAGAATTTCCTCATCCTATTAGCTGAAATATGGCTGTATCAGTTATTTTCTCATCGCTGGGACAAAATACCCAAGCAGAGGAACTTAAGAAAGCATTTGCTTACAATTCCAGAGTATAAATTCCTCATGGTAGGAAACACGTGAGGGCAGGAGCTGGTCCCATTCAGCCCACAGTGAGAGGAGAAGAAGAGCCGGGCCATGGATGGTGACTACTCACCTAGCTTTCTCCTTTTTGTACAGGCCAGGAACCCAGCCCACAGTTGGGCCGTCTCACCTCAGCTAAGCTCATCTAAGAAATTCCTCACACAAATGATCAGAAATTTATTTCTGGCTATCCAAATCCTGTCAAGCTGACACCCAGAGATTAACCACCAAAATGGCCAGATGTCAAAAGCCAGCACTTATGTGCAGAGGCCCTGGCAGATGCCAGTTCTGACAAAGGCTCTTTACTCGTCCCTAAAACCAGCAGAAATCAGAGACTTTATACAGAACTCTTCTTGCTAGATAAGGGAGAAAAGTGTACAGTTAGTCATGATAAAAATCACATTTTATCCCATTAGCCTGCTAAGTAAATAAGTTCACAAAAGGAAATGGAGGTTAGATTATGCAAGCTAGATTTAAGAAATAGAGTGGCCTATTGTAATACTGTTTCTATTTTTCTCAGAGCTGCAAGCTTGATCTTGCCAATTCACCTTAGCTAATTAGTGTTAAGGGGAAAACAGTGTTGATGAATGGGTAATAAGATTAAGTGTAGATGCTCCCTCAACCCCTGTGCTCAGGATTGGACTGAACCCAAGACCTCAAGCACATGGCTCTACCACCTGACCTATGCCTCCAACCGCGTATAGATGCTTTTAAGTATTACATAATCTCTCCTGCTTAGCCAGCTGTGGTCGTTTGAATGTAAAATGTCCCCTGAATCCTCAAGTGTTTGTGATTAAGCCTCCAACTTGGTCCCTAGCTGGTGGAGCCTTTGGTAATGGAGGAGCGCTGTGGCGGGGTGGACCTTGGGCTTGGTGAGTCCAGCTCCCTGCGTGTTCAGAGGTAGCCCACTCAGATTGCTTCCTCCCTGCCCCTCATGCATGCAGATGTGAACCATTTGCCATGATTTCTCCACCATGGTGAAACTTCTTTTTGAAACGCATTCTTTCCTCCCATAAGTCGCTTTTGGTCAGGTGTTTTTCCCCTGTCATGAGAAGTTAAATGCTACACCAGCCATGAAGACCCAACACCAAATTAAATACAATGACTGTTACCATAAAACCATAAATGGGCTGGAGAGATGGTTCAGCAGTTAAGGAGCTTGCCTGCAAAGCCTAACACCCTGGGTTCGATTCCTCAGTACCTACATAAAACCAGATACACAAAGTGGTGCATGCATCTGGAGTTCATTTGCAGTGGCTGGAGGCCCTGGCATGCCCATTCTCTCTCTGTGTCTCTCTCTGCATGCAAATAAATAAATATATTTTTAAAGCCATAAACAAAAAAAACTACATCCAAAATTCTTCACAGTTTGTTTCCTTCATTTGCCATGCTTTCTTGATTTTGAGATCCATGAATCTAGTTATTCATCATCATCAATACTACTGAAACTTATAATTTCATCAACCTTTAAAAGCCTT
Organism: Orientallactaga sibirica; assembly: GCA_036365145.1. Lineage (NCBI taxonomy): Eukaryota > Metazoa > Chordata > Mammalia > Rodentia > Dipodidae > Orientallactaga > Orientallactaga sibirica. Next base: position 15,880,508 of record JAEOAD010000054.1, read on the forward strand.
GGGGCTGCAGAGATGGCTCAACACTTAAACGTGCTTACTTGCAAAGCTTGCCAGTCAGTCCAGGTTCAATTCCCCAGTGCCTGTGTAAAGCCAGATCTACAACAGGTCCCATGCATCTGGAGTTTCTTTGCAGCAACAAGAGGCCCTGGCACACCCATATTCATATAATATATTCTCTTTCTCTCTCTAGTAAATAAATAAATATACTTAAAAGAACAAAAGTCTAGAAACTCAGATATAAAACATCATCTACTGTGGCTCAGTTCCCCATTGGTTTAGGGCTGTGTGTCTGTGTGCACGCATGCGCGCGCTTCTCTTTTCCTTAAACACCTAAATTGTTTTTTCTCACAATACTCAATATTGCCATTATCCCATGGGCTTGATAAAAGGTAGATTTTTCTCCTTCATATATGACTTAGGCTCTTCAAGAATAATCATATTTGGTTTTCTAGAGCTAGATCTAAACAGGGGCTTCTGAAATATGTGTGGGGTGGATTCAAACTGGACTCTAGTCCCAAATAAAAAGTGTCTTCATACAGTGTGGTGCCCTACGTCATTGTCTTACACTGTGGCTCTCAAAGCCATTGATCCTGTGGTGGTTCTGTGCGGAGTCCTCAGCAGGCAGACAGGCCACCCCTGCAGCCTAGGAATGAAGGCCTCTGCCGAAGAACGTCTTCTTCGGCTATCTCATCTAATACAGTACATGCCATACACTGGACGAATAAAAGGAAGAAGTTAAGGGCTGGAGAGATGGCTTAGCAGTTAAGGTGCCTGCCTGCCAAGCCTAAGAACACTAGTTCCAATCTCCAGGTCCCATGTTTAGTCAGACGCAAAAAAAAAAAAAAAAAAAAAAAAAAAAAAAAAGGAGATGCAAGGGCGCAATGCTGCACTTGCCTACAAGGGTACGCATGCGTCTGGAGTTCGTTCATAGCAGTAGAGAGGCCACTGGTGCACCCATTTTCTCGCTCTCTCTCTCTAGCTCTCTCTCTTTCTGTCTCTCTCAAATAAAAAAAAATCTTTAAACAAAGATAGAAATTTAAAAAGTACTGAACCACTAATAGCACAAATAAACAAGTTATATCTCCATTTTAGTTTGTGGAATATACTACAGTAACACATTCTGATGTCTAATATTAGCAAATTTACTTTATATTCCTTTATCCTTACTCTTAAAAAATATTTTTGTTTATTTGAGTAAGAGAGAGAGTAAGAAGCAGACAGAGAGTGAATGTGGCCTCCTGCTGCTGCAAATGAACTCCAGACACATGCACCACCTTGTGCATCTGGCTTTATGTGGGTACCAGGGATTCGAACCTAGGCAATCAGGCTTTGCATTGCAAATACCTTACACTGAGCCATTTCTCCAGCCTTGAGTTTTACTTTTGAATGATATTCAGAGCAGGATACAATCTCAATCTTCAGAATTCTTTCACCATCATTTCTACTCTGGGTGTATGAAGTAGAAAAGTCCCACCCAGACATTTTATTTACATATGTTAGAAACTAAAGCAAAGAACAAAGTCATGTGTCGGACGGTAGGAAGGTTTGGGAAAAATAAAAATCTCTCATTTTATGACACTTTTAAAGAATGATGATGAGGGCTGGGAGATGGCTCAATGGTTAAAGGCACTTGCTAGCAAATCCCACCAGCTGTAGTTCAGTCCCTCAGCTCCCATGAAAAGCCAGATGCATAAAGTAGTGCATGCATCTGGAGTTCATTTATATTGGCAAGAGGCCCTAGCACATACTCATTCTCCCGCCTCCCCCCCTCCACCACTTGCAAACAAATAAAAATATTTTTCAGAGCATGATAGTGAATGAAGGGTGGTGACATACAGCAGTAAGGGAAACGCAGCAAACCAAGAGTTTGAAGAGTATTTATCTTGTGTTTTGTTTTGGTTTTGGTTTTTCGAGGTAGGGTCTCACTATAGTCCAGGCTGACCTGGAATTCACTCTGTATTCTCAGGGTGGCCTCTAACTCACGGCAATCCTCCTACCTCTGCCTCCCGAGTGCTGGGATTAAAGGTGTGTGCTACCATGCTCAGCGAGTATTTTTATCTTTTAGCGTTAGATTACTGTGTGATCTTGGGAAGATCATTTGTCTTCAGTTTTCTCCTCTATTAAATGAGTTTATTGAGGCTGGAGAGATGGCTTAGTGATTAAGGTGCTTGCCAATGAAGCTTAAGGACCCAGGTTCCATTCTCCAGGACCAACGTAAGCCAGATGCATAAGATAGTGCATGCATCTAGAGTTTGTCTACAGTGGCTAGAGGGCCTGGCAAGCCCATTCTCTGGCTCTCTATCTGCCTCTTTCACTCTCTCTCTTTCTCTCTCTCTCTCTCTCTCTCTCTCTCTCAAATAAATAACTAAATAAATAAATGAGTCTTACGAGCATACCTGGTTGGAGGGGTAATATACAAACACATTTGTATAAAAGCTCTTTGTTACAGGAGGAAGTTAAGGGGAAAATAAATCTAGTCATCACAGAGGTCAAAATAAGGGCATCTACTGTCAGAGCATAGCAATTAAAAAATATTAGTAGCCAGGCGTGGTGGCACAGGCCTTTAATACCAGCACTTGGGAGGCAGAGGTAGGAGGATCGCCGTGAGTTCAAGGCCACCCTGAGACTACATAGTGAATTCCAGGTCAGCCTGGACCAGAGTGAGACCCTACCTCGAAAAACCAAAATAAAAAAAAAATTACGAAAGCCTGCTCCTCTTTGAAGAGCATACACCCCCCCACCCCTTAACCCCACCCCCCGTGGGGCCTGTGGTATGGTTGGATTCCTTGTTCAGGAAGGAAGGTGCTGTTCCAGCAGAGCAGTCTAGAAGCTCTTACTTCCCTCTTTGGAAATCCTCCAACGATGACTCTGACCGCCTGGGGATTCTGTGTGAGGAGATTTTATGGTGGTCTGGGACAAGCGCATTTTAGAAGCGCCTCATTCCTATGGCAGACCTGTGGAGATTTCCTGAGACCTCAGTCTGACGAGCCAGGGATGTCTGGTTATAACTGAGTCAGATTTTTGTTCATGGTTAGATTAAACATTTCAGTATGTTAATCAGTGATATTTTAATTAGGCCTAATTCAAGGCTGGCTTTCCTTAGAATATCCTTGTACCTGTTTTGTGCCTTTATTACCCGTGTTGAGAGCAGGCAGGTTTAATTTTAACCTAGACTTAGAATTCTGAGGTTCTTCTCCCGAGTATACTCCTAGGCTTTGAGGCATAGCCCTGTTACTAGTGTGTCTGGCAAGTTTAAGCCTGTCCAGGGTGAGAGCCGATCAGGATGGCAAGTGCCCCTGAGGTAATCATGAATTCTGCTCAGGTACGCTGTCGGGCCTTGTCATGAGCGTCTGTCCTAAGCTCAGGACCAAATGTGGCCCAGGAACCCAAGTGCCCATGTAGGTGGACAGCTGCACGCCTCTGTTCACTGGCTGCTCCCCTGCTGTGTATCACAGACTGCCCTCCTGGGTCATTAACAACTCATCCAGCCCTTGCCAGGCCCTGCTCATCAGAGATCCCCTCCCTACTAGACACAGCTCCTGCCTGGACCCTCCCAGCCTTACAGTTTGCGGTACCGTACTGCCTAGAGACTCCTGTTGCCATGCCTCACACTTCAGGACAGACTTCATGGCGCTACTAAAGCCAGCTTGGATGAACCTAAGTTAATCACAGCCAGGGGAATACTGTGAATTGAACTGTTCACCATCCCTGAGGGAGCCAGCCCATAGCCCAGTTACCTCCCTGGATATTCTGGGTTTCTTCCCATTGGAGGCACCTGCTGCTAGGGTCCCAGTAGGTGCCACGTCCAATTTGGGAGAGCTCCAGCTCCAGTCATGTCCACACACTCCCAAATTCCACAGGGACACAAGGGAGGTTATGATGGGAAAAGAAGGACTCTTAACTGTTCTTTCCCTCCACTGAGGATGAACTCTCGGGAAACTTTGAGTAACGTGTGTGCAAGTGCTTTGGTTATGACATAAATTATTTATTAGCAGGCAGGGTAAAATATAGTTTGCTATTTGAAGTGGTATCCCAGATAAAATGCAATTCTCTTTTTGTTTTCGGTTTTGTTTTGTTTTTTGAGGTAGGGTTTCGCTCTGGCCCAGGCTGACCTGGAATTCACTATGTAGTTTCAGGGTGGCCTTGAACTCTCTGCGATCCTCCTACCTCTGCCTCCCGAGTGCTGGGATTAAAGGCGTGCGCCACCACACCCGGCTTAAAATGCAATTCTCTATTTACCTGCTTAAAAAAAAAGTTACTGTAGCACAAACCTAGCACCGGCAATTTGAAATGCCATCTCTAAAGCTAAACACAGTCCATTTAATGATCCAATTAGTTGGGAAATTAGGAAGGCTCAGGAGTGTACAGCCTGTGTCTTTCATGGAGGAAATGTCCCACCACAGGGGGTCTGTAAGGCTCCAGTGACAGAAGGCTCTCATTGTCTGTCAGCCAAAGTGAACCCATTATACCTGCTGGGTCTGTCTAGAGTCCATATACCCCCAGTGGTCAGTTGCTGACCAGCCGTCCACATAGCTGACCAGCCGTCCAAATAGGCCCCAAGTATTCTTCTGCACCTGCTTTGGAGAAACATGACTTTTTTATTCCCCTGCTGTGGCCAGGGGAATTTTTCAGCCTCCTCCAGAGCTGCTGCATACAGATTCAGTTCACCACAGGAAGCTCGTCTCCTCTGGTACTGACTCATTTTCCCCAGATTCTGGTTCATACACAGTTTGCCTGAACCTTGCCTTGAACTCCCTTGCCAGGCGACAGGAAGGCATTTTTGAAGTATTGGGAGCTTTTGCCGGGGTTTTGTCTGCCTGTCCTTATTTGGTATCTTGGCAAAAAGAGTCCTGCTTAGCATTTGTGCACAATCTACCCCATTATTTCTATTCTTGCCTCTCAAGTGGAACTCAGTTCACAGATGATGGAAAATTAAATCCAGATGATTTGTGATAAGAATTGTGTTTTTGTGAAAAAAGAGCACTCAGTACTAAAGAATGCTTGAATGGAATTATGCAAATATGTCTATTATCACACCTTCACGGGCACAGGCACATTCTGCGGCCAGGTGAGGAAACCCTGGTGAGCTCTCCATTTATTTCTCTGTTTTAAATGAGTCAAAGCTCACCAAAGCATAAAAGAAATTAGGTCCGCACACGGGCCTGCTTCATAGTCACCTGTGTGCCTCGTGGCCCAGCGGAGACGATGCGCACATCAGCTGTGGCCTCATGGTTTGTTGTTTGCACCGTTGCAACAGAAGTTGTGTCGTGCTCATTCGATTCAGGAAACCTGTGATCTGGAGAAGATGAAGCCTGAAGCCAGAAGATACTTGGAAAAGTCAGTTAAGATGGGAAAACGGAATGGACTCCATCTTCCAGAGCAAGTACAAAATGTGAGTTTATGTTCCCTTTTCTTACTGGGGACAGGGGACTGAATAAGTAGAAGGAAAGCAAGCTAATAGGCCCTCAGATGGGCTGTAATACAAATCTGTTTGCTGTGTATTTAATACTCAGTGCTTTAACTGCTTTTTTTTTTGCATGTGTATGAACATGTATATGAGGGTGCATGTGTGCATGCTTGTTTATATGAGGCTGTGCACTGCTGTGTTCATGTCAGGAGTGTGTAGTGTGCATGCTTGTTTATATGAGGCTGTGCACTGCTGTGTTCATGTCAGGAGTGTGTAGTGTGCATGCTTGTTTATATGTCAGGAGTGTGTAGTGTGCATGCTTGTTTATATGGGGCTGTGCACTGGTGTGTTCATGTCAGGAGTGTGTAGTGTGCATGCTTGGCAGGAGTGTGTAGTGTGCATGCTTGTTTACATGGGGGCTAGTGTGCATGCTGTGTTCATGTCAGGAGCGTGTAGTGTGCATGCTTGTTTATATGGGGCTGTGCACTGGTGTGTTCATGTCAGGAGTGTGTAGTGTGCATGCTTGTTTATATGAGGCTGTGCACTGCTGTGTTCATGTCAGGAGTGTGTAGTGTGCATGCTTGTTTATATGAGGCTGTGCACTGGTGTGTTCATGTCAGGAGTGTGTAGTGTGCATGCTTGTTTGCATGGGGCTGTGCACTGCTGTGTTCATGTCAGGAGTGTGTAGCGTGGCTGCATTTGTGCGTGCTTGTTTACATGGGGGCTGTGCACTGGTGTGTTCATGTCAGGAGTGTGTAGTGTGCATGCTTGTTTATATGAGGCTGTGTTCACTGCTGTGTTGAGGCTGTGCACTGGTGTGGAGTGTGTAGTGTGCATGCTTGTTTATATGAGGCTGTGCACTGGTGTGTTCATGTCAGGAGTGTGTAGTGTACATGCTTGTTTATATGAGGCTGTGCACTGCTGTGTTCATGTCAGGAGTGTGTAGTGTGCATGCTTGTTTACATGGGAGCTGTGCACTGGTGTGTTCATGTCAGGAGTGTGTAGTGTGCATGTGTAGTGTGCATGCTTGTTTACATAGGGGCTGTGCACTGGTGTGTTCATGTCAGGAGTGTGTAGTGTGCATGCTTGTTTATATGCACTGCTGGGGCTGCTGCTTGTGTGCACTGGTGTGTTCATGTCAGGAGTGTGTAGTGTGCATGCTTGTTTATATGAGGCTGTGCACTGCTGTGTTCATGTCAGGAGTGTGTAGTGTGCATGCTTGTTTATATGAGGCTGTGCACTGCTGTGTTCATGTCAGGAGTGTGTAGTGTGCATGCTTGTTTATATGAGGCTGTGCACTGCTGTGTTCATGTCAGGAGTGTGTAGTGTGCATGCTTGTTTGCATGGGGCTGTGCACTGCTGTGTTCATGTCAGGAGTGTGTAGCGTGCTTGCTGCATTTCATGTCAGGAGTGTGCTTGTTTACATGTGGGGCTTGGGCTGTGCATGGGGGCTGTGCATTCTGTGTGTTCATGTCAGGAGTGTGTAGTGTGCATGCTTGTTTATATGAGGGCTGTGCACTGCTGTGTTCACTGCTGTGTTCATGTCAGTGTGAGTGTGTAGCTTGTGCATGCTTGTTTATATGAGGCTGTGCACTGGTGTGTTCATGTCAGGAGTGTGTAGTGTGCATGCTTGTTTATATGAGGCTGTGCACTGCTGTGTTCATGTCAGGAGTGTGTAGTGTGCATGCTTGTTTATATGGGGCTGTGGGGCTGGTGTGTTCATGTCAGTGTAGTGTGCATGCTTGTGGGGTGTGCATGCTTGTTTATATGAGGCTGTGCACTGCTGTGTGTTCATGTCAGGAGTGTGTAGTGTGCATGCTTGTTTATATGGGGGCTGCACTGGTGTGCACTGCATGCTTGTTTCATGTCAGGAGTGTGTAGTGTGCATGCTTGTTTATATGAGGCTGTGCACTGCTGTGTTCATGTCAGGAGTGTGTAGTGTGCATGCTTGTTTATATGGGGCTGTGCACTGGTGTGTTCATGTCAGGAGTGTGTAGTGTGCATGCTTGTTTATATGGGGGCTGTGCACTGGTGTGTTCATGTCAGTGTGTAGTGTGCATGCTTGTTTATATGAGGTAGTGTGCATGCTTGTTTATATGGGGCTGTGCACTGCTGTGTTCATGTCAGGAGTGTGTGCATGCTTGTTTATATAGTGTGCATGCTTGTTTACATGGGGCTGTGCACTGCTGTGTTCATGTCAGGAGTGTGTAGTGTGCATGCTTGTTTGCATGGGGCAGGAGTGTGCACTGCTTGTTTGTTCATGTCACTGGTGTGTTCATGTGTGTAGTGTGCATGCTTGTTTGCATGGGGCTGTGCACTGCTGTGTTCATGTCATGTCAGGAGTGTGTAGTGTGCATGCTTGTTTGCATGGGGCTGTGCACTGCTGTGTTCATGTCAGTGAGTGTGCATGCTTGTTTATATGGGGCTAGCGTGGCTGCATTTGCATGCTTGTTTATATATGGGCTGTGCACTGCTTGTTTTCAGTGTGTAGTGGGGCTTGTTTATATGCTGTGCACTGCTGCTGTGTAGTGTGCATGCTTGTCAGTGCAGTGTTCATGTCAGGAGTGTAGTGTGCATGCTTGTTTACATGGGGGCTGTGCACTGGTGTGTTCATGTCAGGAGTGTGTAGTGTGCATGCTTGTTTACATGGGGCTGTGCACTGGTGTGTTCATGTCAGGAGTGTGTAGTGTGCATGCTTGTTTACATGGGGCTGTGCACTGCTGTGTTCATGTCAGGAGCGTGTAGTGTGCATGCTTGTTTACATGGGGCTGTGCACTGCTGTGTTCATGTCAGGAGTGTGTAGTGTGCATGCTTGTTTACATGGGGCTGTGCACTGCTGTGTTCATGTCAGGAGTGTGTAGTGTGCATGCTTGTTTATATGGGGGCTGTGCACTGGTGTGTTCATGTCAGGAGTGTGTAGTGTGCATGCTTGTTTATATGGGGCTGTGCACTGGTGTGTTCATGTCAGGAGTGTGTAGTGTGCATGCTTGTTTATATGGGGGCTGTGCACTGGTGTGTTCATGTCAGGAGTGTGTAGTGTGCATGCTTGTTTACATGGGGGCTGTGCACTGCTGTGTTCATGTCAGGAGTGTGTAGTGTGCATGCTTGTTTACATGGGGGCTGTGCACTGCTGTGTTCATGTCAGGAGTGTGTAGTGTGCATGCTTGTTTACATGGGGCTGTGCACTGGTGTGTTCATGTCAGGAGTGTGTAGCGTGGCTGCATTTGTGCGTGCTTGTTTATGTGGGGGTGTGCACTGTGCATTGTCATCAGGTGTCTTCCTCTATTGCTCGCCACCTTTGTTGAGACAGGGTCTCTCACTGAGTCTAGATCGAGCTCACTGAGAAAGCTGGCCAGCAAGCCCTAGGAACCCTGTTTCTACCTTCCCAGCACTGGGATTGTAAGCACATACTACTGCACCCCCTTTTTTTGTTTTTCGAGGTAGCCCAGGCTGACCTGGAATTCACTATGCAGTCTCAGGGTGACCTTGAACTCACAGTGATCCTCATACCTCTGTCTCAAGTGCTGGGATTAAAGGCGTATCCCATCACGCCCGGTGGCACCCTTCTTTTAGGTGGGCGCTAGGGATCCAAACTCAAGTCCTCATGCTTGTGCAAAAAGTGCTTTATTGACTGAGCCCTCTGTCTCCCCAGCTCCTGAGTGCTTTAACTCTTATAACTCCTATTAACCTCATGGTGACTGAACAACTTATAACTTAGTATTTCTTTAATCTTGTCCAAGTTTTATTTATTTCACTTGAATTGGGCTTATTTCTCTTGCTATTTTATATTCTTTGAATTGGTTTCCCTGTGTTACTAGTGGTTGGTATTCTCCCTCCCTTGGTCCCGTGGGGACAAGGCACTGGAAATGAAATCTTTATTGATAGAGAGAGTTTTCCTTGAATCAAGAGACATGAGCTGTAAAAAGTGCTTCTCAAGCATCTTTTCTTAAGCCAAAGCAAGCCTTTCTAGGTTCAACAGTAAATTCGGCTGCGAATTAACTTCATGGACAGTAAATAAAATTTGTGATTTATTTCCAGGTCTTTTTTTTTTTTTGAGGTAGGATTTCACTGTAGCCCAGGCTGATCGGGAATTCACTCTGTAGTCTCAGGGTGGCCTCGAACTCACAGCAATCCTCCTACCTCTGCCTCCCCAGGGCTGGGACTAAAGGCGTGCACCACCACTCCTGGCTTCCAGGTTATTCTTATAGGTAGAAGAACTGGAAATAAGTTGACAGGCATCCAAACCAACTTTTACTTGGCTATTTGTCGTCCTCATTGTGACAGCATCTGGGAAGCCAGCACCCTTTTCCCACCCAAAGGTCATTTGGTCACATTGTATCCTCTTCCAAATTAGAAAAGAAAGAGGTCATTTCTTTGGGCTCTTTGACTTCCTGTCAATCCTCATGAAAACTGTAATAGTTTGGTTGCAGCCAATAAGATTCTATTTAAACAATAGAAGAAAGTTGATTGCTTCTTAAGTGAAAGGTTCAAAGGTAAATGGATGTGGTAGTTTAAATTAGGTGTCTCCATAAACTCATGGTGGTTTTTTTTTTTTTTTTTGAGAGAGAGAGTCTGAGAGAGGGACAGATAGAGAATGGGTGCACCAGCAGCCTCTCAGCGGCTGTGAACAAACTCCATATGCATGTGCCCCCTTGTGGGAAAGTGTGGCATTGCGCCCTTGCGTCACTGCATCTGGCTACACGTGGGACCTAGAGAATCAAATGGACATTCTTAGGCTTAGCAGGCAGGCGCCTTAACCACTAAGTCATCTCTCCAGCCCAACTCATGTTTTTTTTGTTTTTTTTTGTTTTTGTTTTTCGAGGTAGGGTCTCACTCTGGCCCAGGCTGACCTGGAATTAACTCTGTAGTCTCAGGGTGGCCTTGAACTCACGGCGATCCTCCTACCTCTGCCTCCCGAGTGCTGGGATTAAAGGCGTGCACCACCACGCCCGGCCTCCAACTCATGGGTTTTGAATGCTTGATCCTTAGGTGATGACAATTTAGGAATTGGGATCTTGTTGGAGGAGGTGTTTTTGGGGAGTGGACTTATGGGTGTTGTAGCCAGCTTCCCCTTGCCAGTGCAGACTCTCCTGCTACTGTTGTCCACCTAATGTTGGCCAGGAGGTGATGTCCACCCTCTGCTCAGGCCACATATTCCCCTGCCGTCATGGAGCTTCCCTTCAAGTCTGTAAGCCAACATAAACCATTTCCTCTTCTTCACTGCTTTTAGTAGAGTGCTTTCTGCCAGTGACAAAATGGTCACTACAGGAATGGGCCTCATGAGTTTTAAATCTGGAAGCCCAAGGGAGGTCATGGCCACCTAATTGTTTGATGTCTCTAACTGTCTTCTTTCAGTGTTGTTGTTGTCTAAAGACTGACTTCTTATGAACACAAAAGTGCCCCGTGACTCTCAAAACCCCAGAAAGACATGGAGAAGACCCAGAGCACATGCTACACCAAGCCCCACTTAACGTCAAGTAAATTTCATTCCTTCACACTGTCAAGAGAATGGGTAGATTGCTTTTCTACACAGTTAGTTAGGGAAATGCTGGCTTGGGTTCTCTGTAAAGGGCTGGAATGGACCTAACTGGTATAAAGGACGCTGTCCTGGAACCCCCAGCGGGATGTGGTCCTACCTGAACTACAAGGCTGATGGCATAGAGTGGGGCAGAGATGGGAGATGAATCAGGCAACTGAAGTAGCCTAAAACAGTACTTAACAAAATACTTTCACGAGGTGGTTCTTAAATGTGATATCCATCAAAATTACCTGTAGAGCTTGTTGAAATTCCGACTACAACACCCTGCTCCCAAATGTTGGCATTTCTGTAGGCTTAGTGTCAGATCTCAAGAAATTCATTTCTTCCAAGTTCCAGGTGATGCTCTGGGCGGATTCCCCACTCCTTGAACCAGTGTGGTTTAAGTAAATGAAATTGTGTAGTATTAGAAGAATGGAACAATACATGGTTCACATCTATACTCCCAGCACTCAGGAGGCTGAGGTAGGAGGATCACTATGAGTTTGAAACCAGCCTGGGTTACAGAATGAGTTATTGATGAACAGAGTGAGACCATGCCTCCAAAAAAAAAGGAGGCTTGGGAAGATAGCTCCATGGTTAAAAGTGCTTGCTTGCCATGCTTACCAGCCTGGATTTCATTCTCTAGTCCCCGAGTAAAGCCAGATTCACAAAGTGGCACATGCATTTGGAGTTTGTTTGCAGTGGCAAGAGGCCCTGATGTGCCCATTCTCTCTCCCTATCCCCTTTCATCACAAATGCACAAATAAGTAAATACAAATATTTTTTAAAAGAATGAAAATCTTGTTTCTTCCTTTCATCATTCATCTGATGTGTTTTGTGCAAATGTTAGGGTCTACAAATCAACTTTTTCTGCCAAAGCTCTGTAAACTAAGACATTACATTTTTTCCAAGGCTACCTTAGAATTATCCAGTTCATATATCTTCAGAACCAGGAATTGGAAATGGTTAGAAATGGTAATGGTATAATAGATTTGCTCGTTCATACAGCAGTAGTTTATTATGTGTGTTCAATGTGCCAACTGCTGCTTTGCTATAGCACTTAAATTTGAGTCTTCTAACACAGCACCAGGCTTGCCTGTGTGTTAGAGCCACACGCAGACATTTGTGGGTGTGATACATGGACTGCTGCTGACAGCTTTAACAAGTGTATCACTAAGAAAGGACTTCTGAGGGGAACAGAATCCAACTCCATATAACATGAAACTTATTTTGCCTGGGGCCAACAAAAATGAAAGTACCTTTTCATTGCGACTGTCCTGTATATTTTTTCTGCATTTCAGGAAATCAAGACAATGAAGAAAAAAATGAGTGAGCTGTGTATTGACTTCAACAAAAACCTCAACGAGGATGATACCTTCCTTGTGTTTTCCAAGGCTGAACTAGGTAAAATTTTGCTATTTTCCTACATTAAATTATGTCCTTTGGCAGATAATGTCACCTCACAGGTTGCCACCTAACTCAACACCCACAAATCAGAGTCAAAGAATTCTTTTTAGAATGATCTAGTACCTAACCCCATCACCCCTGCGACAGAAAAACAGCTGAGATTAGATTCTGGGTTAAGAGTGCACACTATTTTCATGGAGGGTCCAAAGAGGGTTTACAAGGTTTTCTCCTTAATTTTTCTTCATAGCTTATGCTGGTATTTAATAACTTTTGAGACTCAATTTTCTTATCCCAAAATACCCCCTGCCCTTTAAACTTAAGCTAGTCTTATTTTTGTGTTCTGGATCATTTTTGGCTTAATTTTGCTTGTTCTGTTTCATCTAAACACCATCCACACAGGTCATATTTCCAGTTACCGTTTCCTCAACTACCTCGCTTCTCACCACTGCCCCATTACCCAAAAAGTCAAAATAATATATAGTTGTGATTCTTTTAAAAAAATATATATATATTTTTTGTAATTAAAAAAAATTTTTTGTAATTTTTTAAAACTTCTTTCGAGGTAGGGTCTCACTCTAGCCCAGGCTGTCCTGGAACTCACTGTGTAGTCCCAGACTGGCCTCACACTCACAGAGCTCCTCCCACCACTGCCTCCGGAGTGCTGGGATTAAAGGCATGCACCACCACACCAGGATAATTTTCATTATTTCTTGAATATCATTTACTACACCAAATTTCTAATGTAACTTAAAGACAGTGTACCAACCCTAAATACGTGAATAATAAGTGGAAATACTGATGTATGAGAAAATGCTGTTTTTTAAACACTTCTTTTTTGAAAAAAATTATTTATTTATTTGTTTGCAAGCAGAGAGAGATAGAGAGGAGAGAGAGAGAGACAGAGAGAGTGGACATGCCAGGGCCTCTAGGCCTTGCAGATGATCTCCAGATTCATGTGACACTTTGTGCATCTGGCTTTCTATGGGTACTGAGGACTTGAACCTGGGTTGTTAGGCATTGCAGGCAAGTGCTTTAACCACTGAGATATCTCTCCAGCCCTGCTTTTTTTTTTAACAGGTGCTCTTCCTGATGACTTCATTGCTAGTTTAGAAAAGACAGGGGATGACAAGTATAAAGTTACCTTAAAATATCCACACTATTTTCCTGTCATGAAGAAATGTTGTATCCCTGAAACTAGAAGGAAGATGGAAATGGCTTTTCATACAAGGTGCAAACAGGTACCATAAATATTTGTCTTTCTTTTGGTGTTGGTGGAAAATATTACTAAAAAGATTTTCCTTGCTTTCCTGTAATACTGAAGTAAGCGTGAGGACTGATGCTCCTGTTGTATGTGCACTGCACCACTAATCCTCATGCCCACAAAGCTTTCAGATTTCCTGTCACTCCTTGCCAGCTGCTCAGGGACCATGGCTGCTTTCTGAGCTGCTCTAGTAAAAATAGAATGGATGAAATCAACTAGAAGTTGTTCCTCTCCCACATTAGCCGTCCAGAGCTGATATCTTTATCAACACGTGACTTCCAAGGTCATTTCTGGAAATGACCATGAGTCAGCCTGTTGAAGATGTGGAAAAAGCAGACTACACCTCTTAAAAAAAAACAGTAAGACCGAGGAATGGCATACATCAATTCTGCTCATGCCTAGTGACCCAAATCCATGTGTAGCTGTATCCCACTACACCTCTTAAAAAAACAGTAAGACCGAGGCATGGCATACATCAATTCTGCTCATGCCTAGTGACCCAAATCCATGTGTAGCTGTATCTCACTGCAAGAAAAGCTGGGAGTAGTGGTTTTTACTTGGAACCATTTGCTTGACCTAGAGAGATTTATTATTAAAAGGGAGAGTTAGAAATGGGGTGTCTCCAACTGAACTAGCATGTTCAACCACACTATGTCTCTGAGTAGCCAAATAACCCTTTTAAGAAAGAAAGAATGAAAGAAAGAAAGAGAAAGAGAGAGAAAGAAAGAAAGAAAGAAAGAAAGAAGGAAGGAAGGAAGGAAGGAAGGAAGGAAGGAAGGAAGGAAGGAAGGAAGGAAAGAAAAAGAAAGAAAGGAGGAACAGAGGGAGGGAGGGAGGGAGGGAGGGAGGGAGGGAAGGAAGGACCCTTTTTTGGTAGAATCACTTGTCAGTTTCTAGCCATGTGTTCTTTTGGGCTCAAAAAGCAAGATCTGGGGCTGGAGAGATGGCTTAGCGGTTAAGGCACTTGCCTCCAAAACCTAAGGACACAGGTTCAATTCCCCAATACTCATGTAAGCCATATGCGCAAGGTGGTGCATGAATCTGGACTTTGTTTGCAGTAGCTACAGGCCCTGGTGTGCTCATTCTCTTTCTATCTGCCTCTTTCTCTCTGTGTCTCAAATAAACAAATAAAATACACGTAAGCCAGGCGTGGTGGTGCACGCCTTTAATCCCAGTGCTTGGGAAGCAGAGGTAGGATTGCTGTGAGTTAGAGGCTAGAGTCAGACCCTACCTCAAAAAAAAAAAAGAAAAAGAAAAGGAAAAAAATACATTTAAGAGCTGGGGAAATGGCTTAGTGTTTAAGGCAATTGCCTGTGAAGCCTAAGGACCACAGTTCAATTCCCCAGGATCCATGTAAGCCAGATGCACAAGGGGCCACATGTGTCTGGAGTTCGTTTGCAATGGCTAGAGGCCCTGGTGTGCCCATTCTCTCTTTCTCTCTGTCGGCTTCTTTCTCTCAAATAAATAAATAAAATATTTTTTAAATACACTTAAAAAAGCAGAATCTCTGCATAGTATTCAGTTTTCCCCGGTTAATCATGGGGACATACCATAATTTTTTTTTTTTTTTTTTTTTTTTTTTTTTTTTTTGGTTTTGCAAGTAGGGTCTCACTCTGGTCCAGGCTGACCTGGAATTAACTATGTAGTCTCAGGGTGGCCTCGAACTCTCGGCGATCCTCCTACCTCTGCCTCCCGAGTGCTGGGATTAAAGGCGTGCGCCACCACGCCCGGCTACATACCATAATTTTTTTTTCCGAGGTAGGGTCTCACTCTAGCTCAGACTGACCTGGAATTCACTATGTAGTCTCAAGCTGGCCTCAAATTCACAGAAATCCTCCTACCTCTGCCTCCCAAGTGCTGATATTAAAGGCGTGCACAACCACGCCCTGCTCATAACATAATGTACCAGCTTTTGCAAACAAACTCCAGTGCTTGCAATTATATTGGTGCTGTACCACCAGTGGGATTATGGCTCATATGGTAACTCTGCTTAATTCTGTTTGAAGAATCACCACATCACTTTGTTTAGCAGCTCTATCGTTTTATGTTCTCATCCGCAGTATAAAATATTCCAGTTTCTTTGTATCTTTTAAAAAGACATTTTTATTTATTTGAGAGAGATAGACCAAGAAAGAGGGAGGGAGATATACATGGAAGTGTGAGTATGGGCAGAGCCTCCTGCCACTGCAAATACACTCCAGATGCATATGCCACTTTGTGCATCTGGCTTTATGTGAGCACTGGGGCATTGAACACAGGTGGTCAGGCTTTATCAGGCAAGGACCTCTAACAGCTGAGCCATCTCTCCAGCCCTCTTTGTATCTTTTATCAACACATCATTTTCCATGTCTGTCCAAATAATGGCCAAATTGGCCAAATTGGTTTTATGTATTTTATCACAATAAACACCTTAAAAAGCTTTAAGTCACAGTATTTGGTACAGCTCTGTAATGGAACATGAATGATATCACTGTGGTCCTTAAAGCATATTGTATGCTAAGTTTATTAAGACAGTATTATTTCAGGAATTATTATTATTGCATCCAATTTTTTCCCCCAAATTTCTTAGTGCTAAAGTGAAACCAGTAGTTAAGATGGCCTAAAAACTATGAGTGTGGAGATGTCGCTCAGATGGTAGAGTCCTTCTCCAGCATGCACGAAGCCTTGGGTTCAATCCTCAGCAGTGCATAAGACTGGGCAGGGTGGCACACACCTAGAATTCCAGCACTTGAAAGATGGAGGAAAGAGGATCAGAAGTTCAAGATCACCCTTGACTTCTTAGAAGTTTTAGCCAGCCGAGGCTACATGAGACCCTTTCTTAAAAAAAAAAAAAAAAAAAAAAAAACGTTAACAGTTTTAAAAATACAATAGCTGGCCATGATGGCACACACCTTTAATCTCAGCACTTGGGAGGCAGAGGTAGAAGGAACGCTGTGGGTTCAAGGTCACCCTGAGGCTACATAGTGAATTCCACGTCAGTCTGGGCTAAAAAAAAAAATAAGGCTGGAGAAATGGCTTAATAGTTCAGGCATTTGCCTACAAAGCCTAAGGACCCATGTTTGACTCTCCAGATCCCACGTAAGCCAGGCACACAAAGGTGAGGCAAGTACAAGGTCACACATGCCACTAGGTAGCACAAGCATCTGGAGCTTGATTGCAGTGGCTGAGGCCCTGGCACACCAATTCTCCCTCTCTCTCTCTAAAATAAAAAATAAATTAATTAAAATTAATTAATTAATTAATTAGCTGTTCTTTAGGTGTGTTGGATCCAACTTATTGTTTTCTCTTGTTTTTCTTGTGGTGGTTACCAGGAAAACTCCATAATTCTGCAGCAACTACTCCCTCTGCGTGCCCAAGTGGCCAAACTGCTCGGCTATAAAACACATGCTGACTTTGTCCTTGAGCTGAACACTGCTAAAAGCACAAGCCATGTGACCGCCTTTCTAGGTTAGCCCTTTTCGTTTGTTTGTTTTTACCATCAGTTGTGTGGTTTCTTTTTTTTTTTTTTCTGTAATTGTTTTTGTGTGTCATGTGACCTTAATTCACAGGTCACAGAGCTTGTGTTGTCTTTCAACGCTGTCTTCATTCAGAAGTTCATGTTGCCCTCTCATGTCAGACAGGCACCCGGCTCTAGGGGCAGCTCACTGTGCTGCTCCCGAAGACCTTGGTTCATTCTGTCTTGTGTCTCTCCTGGGACGTGTTATACAGGAACTAACAGAACGTTAGCTCAGTGCTGTCATTCACTGCCACTAGGTATTTGATATTATAGTGTGGCTACTTATAAGCCAAAAAAAGAATGATATAAAATGAAAACAGAATGTATATAAACAAAAAAATCAACACCTTATCCTCCATTGGTTACTACCTGAAAGTAAAATAAAGGATTAACAGCATCGAAACTGATCTTTGATAACTAATCCACATTCATTGCCAGCCATTTTTCATATAGCTTCTTTTTTTAAAAAAATGTATTTGTTTGCAAGCAGAGAGAGAGAGACAAATAGAGAGAATGGGTGCCCCAGGGTCTCTAGCTGCTGCAAACAAACTCCAAACACACACGCCACTTTGTGCATCTGGATTTACATGGGTACTGGGGAATTGAACCCAGCTTGTTAGGCTTTGCAAGCAAGCACCTTAACCGCTGAGCCATCTCCCTGGCCCTTTTTTCATTCATCTTTTCCTTTTTTTTCCTTTTTTTTCCCTTTTTTTTTGTTTTTGTTTTTGAAGTAGGGTTTCCCTCTACTTAGGCTGACCTGGAATTCACTCTTTAGTCTTGGGGTAGCCTTGAACTCACAGCAATTCTCTCACCTCTGCCTCCCAAGTGCTGGCAATTAAAGGCATGCACCACCACACCCAGCTAATATATCTTTTAAAAGCCAGTGTTTGCATATCCATGGTATTATATCCTGGCACTCTGGTACTCTTGCCCATCCGCCCCCTCAATCTAGATATCATCCCAGTAGTCCCTTTGGTTTCTCTTTCATTTTAGTGGGCATGATTGAATATTGTAGCATGGGAAAGATGATAATTTTGACCAAAGTCCAATTTTTTTTTAAATATAGCTTCCATAACCCCTCTAATACTTAGTCACCCTCAACAGTTTGTCAAGGAATTTGCTTTAATATTCTTTTACTAGTGTAATTAAGTCAGAGTTGATTAATAATGGGTTCACTGGGCATGGAGGTAAAGACCTGGAATCCCAGTGGGACTAGGAAGTTGAGGCAAGAAGAGCCCATGACCTTGAGTGTACAGTGTGAGACCCTACCTCAATAAACCTAAAATAAATTAAAATAATAATAGGTTAAAATCAGATTTCAGCTCAAAATTTACACCACTATTTTCCTCAGTAGTCATATCATGATTTATTCATATATGACTTGTAAACAGATGTTCCATAAGTAATGTTATAATTCACGTGCATTTGTGAGACATGTATGAAGTTACCGCCTAGTTTTAGGAGTTCTCTGCAGTGTATTAAATGATAAGACACTTGAAAGGTGCAAAGACCAGGTCCTCCCCTCAGCATTTCCACTTGGTAGAAGCAGCAGGAATGTGAACAGTCCATCTCATCCCAGAGGACAGCTTAGCTCAGAGATTGAACAGGTTTGCTCACTGTCTCCTTTAATGGTGACCACATATGCTGAGATTTCTCCCTAGCAACTACCTGAAAAACTTGATTCCTTTAAGTCAGTGCCTCTCTGACATGCAATCGACATGTTATCATGCGCACTGTCTTCTGGCTATCTGCTTTCCCGTGTCCTCTCCCAGTCTAAGGAAAACTGCTTTTTGATCATCCGTGGGTTTCCTTTTTTGTTTTCTCAGCAGTCCTTGGTCCTCTGCCACCATCTCACACCTTTGGGCTGCCTCTAACATGTATCCCATACAGACCCATGCACATTGTAATGATGAAGATAAATTCTTGAACTTATTCATTTAACCAAGTGAAAACCTAGCCAAGAAATTGACCACAAAATCTCTTTTATGTTGCCAAGAAGTTTCTCCAGCTAAATTCTAGAATTGCTATGTCCAAATCTTCTCTTTCAGAATGGGGTAGTGAAAAAGCAACCCTGTGATCAAATATGTTGAGCAATTTCTAGAAGATATTGCCCACACAGTCACATCTGGTTTGTTTCCCCCTGGCTTTCTTAGGAATTTGACCTCCTTGAAGAATGAAGCCATGCATAAGAGTTTTGTTTCACTAATGCTCTATTTCCTAAATTATAATACTATTTTCTGTTGCTGTTTTCAAGGCAGGGTCTCACTCTAGCCCAGGCTGACCTAGAACTCACTCTGTAGCCCCAAGCTGGCCTTGAGCTCATGGCGGTCCTCCTACCTCAGCCTCCAGAGTGCTGGGACTAACGGTGTACAACATCCTGCTCAGCTCTGGATTCTGTTATTCTTGAAGTTACTCTTGGAAGTAATCTTCACCATTGTTGATGTGTAAAGTTATCACAGGCAGGTTTTGGAGGTCCCAAAAGAAAAGGAGGAAGGAGTCATAAAGCAAATGACCCTGGTCAGAAAAGTCTGTGCTATCCTTTGACTCAGCATGTTAGTAGCATGTACAAGACTAGCAGTACATGTGAATGCACTTGCTCCCAGAAACACATCAGTAACTCTTCCCCTTTCGCTCACAGATGACTTAAGCCAGAAACTAAAACCCTTGGGTGAGGCAGAACGAGAGTTTATTCTGAACTTGAAGAAAAAGGAATGTGAAGAGCAAGGTCTTGAATTTGATGGGAAAATCAATGCGTGGGACCTGCACTACTACATGACAAAAACAGAGGCACTCAAGTACTCCATAGACCAAGAATTCCTCAAGGAGTACTTTCCCATCGAGGTGGTCACTGAAGGCTTGCTGAACATCTACCAGGAGTTGTTGGGACTTTCATTTGAGCAGGTGGCAGATGCTCATGTTTGGAATAAAAATGTCACACTTTATACGGTGAAGGATAAAACCACAGCAGAAGTCCTGGGGCAGTTCTACCTGGACCTCTATCCAAGGTACTGAGGCTCCACGTGTTAGATGCAGGCACACCCCAGTTCCTTCTCATGTTTCCCCTATGTGCTTCTCAGAAGAAGGGTTAAAATGTACTCTGAAGAGGTCTGGCTTCACCACACAGTAGATAATTACTCAACATTTATGTGTAGGGTCCTTACCTATCTTACATGTCCTATAAAATGGGAATACACATAGCTCCTTTTTTGTAGATTATTTTAAAATTGAATTGGTTCACTGCATATAAAACATTTAGAAGATTCCCCAACACACAGCAAGTTCTTAATAACTCCTAGCTGCTAGTATCATCATCTACTACATTTCCTTAATTTAAAATTGACCCTCCACCCCCACTGTTTTAAATGATGCTCTCAGCTTGTTTATTACTCAGCTGATCTGTCCGTCAGTACTCTCCCACCTATGACCACTCCCCTCAGGCTCGATGGGATCCAGCACTACATAGTAGGAGTAGCAAAGCTTTTGTCGTTTGCCTTGACAAGTTTCAATGCTGAATGACACGCCTCCTTGAGGACAGGGTCTTGTCATTCATAAGTAATAAGAAGTTCAAGTGCTATTGTTTACAGTGTGCAAGTGAAGACACTGCAGTGCTTCCAAGGACAGTAGATTTGGCTTTTCCTCCTCGGGCTACCTTCTTACCCAACCCAGCCTGTTGCAGTTACTAATCCATCTATGAAATAGGTATTTTCTTTCAGTTCTTTAAAGATGCTTCCTGGTTTTAAAGATGTTTCTGACTTGCATAGTTTCAGATGGGAGAGCTTTCCTGAGGCTTTCTGTGTGTCATGTGTTTTTCTGGCTGCCTTCAGGGTGCTGTTGCTGTTGTTGTTGTCTGTTTGCTAGCTTTACATTTTAAAAATTATTTTATTATTTATTGATTTATTAGAGATAGAGAGAAGGAGAGAGGGAGAGAGAATGGGCACACCAGGGCCTCAAGCCACTGGAAACAAACTCCAGATGCATGTACTATCATGTGCATCTGGCTTATGTGGGATCTGGAGAATCAAACCGGGGTCCTTAGGCTTCACAAGCAAGCACCTTAACTGCTAATCCATCCCTCCAGCTCAGTTTTATGGGTTTTGTTGTTGTTGTTGTTTGTTTTGGTTCTTTGAGGTAGGGTCTTACTGTAGCCCAGGCTGACCTTTAAGGTAGAGTCTCACTAGCCTCCTGGCTGCTTGGGATTACCAACCAGTATGTGCCACCACACCCGGTCAGCAGAAGCCTCAATCAGAGTAGCTCTGTGTCCTCATGTGTTAGGAGAGGGACCTCTGCAGTGACTCGGACTCAGCCTCAGCCACAGTCTGAGAGTGTGATGTGTCTCTGCCCTTCCTCCAGAGCTGGAGGCATACACCTGTGCAAAGAGCAGTGGGGTATTTGCTCTTCCTGGGGAAACCTAAGTCTTTTGCTCTGTAGAAGACAAGCAGAGGGCATCTCAGCAATGGTGCTCGCGCACAACAGCTGCCCTCTTCCCACTGAGATGCCTGCTCCAGGCTCTCACCCTGTCCACCCTCTTTTTAAAAAATTTTACTGGCCTAGAGACATGGCTTAGTGGTTAAGGCACTTGCCTGCAAAGCCTAAGGACCAAAGTTCAATTCCCCAGAACCCACGTAAGCCAAATGCACAAGGTGGCACATGCATCTGGAGTTCCTTTGCAGTGGCTGGAGGCCCTGACACACCCATTCTCTTTTTATCTCCCTCTTTTTCTGTCTCTCTCACTTAATAAATAAAATATTTTTAAATTTTTATTTGTTTATTTTCAAGAAGAGAGAGAGGGAGAGAATGAATGAGCGCCTAGGGCCTCCTGCCACTGAAAACAAACTCCAGATATATGTGTCACTTTGTGCATCTGGCTTATGTGGGTCCTGGGGAATCAAACTCAGGCAATCGGGCTTTAGTAAACAAGCGCCTTTAATGGCTGAGCCATCTCTCCAACCCTTGCCATCTTTTTTTTATGTGCATTAGTTAGACTTTCAGAAAAGATCCTGCAAACATACAAAATTTACCTTGTGTATAGCCCGGCAGTCTCCTATTTTGGCTAGCCCACCACCAGCCATTTTGCAACTTGCTGAATGAAATCTACAGTGCCTGCCCTCCAGGGAGGAAGGGGGGTGGATGAGGGCTTCTTCCCTCCCCTCTGTCCTTGGTGGCACCTGGCTTAGGCTGTGGATGTGTTGAGTGTCCTTCAGCATCAGTTCTCTGGTGGTCTAGAAGAGTTGTGGTGAAGACAGGCGCAATTCCCTTCCCAGTTTTATGCATCTCAATAGGAGGCCGAAAAATATTCTTTTCTTTGAAAGGCATCAGCAGGTGAGGGCAGGAAAAAAAAAAGAGCGAAAGAAGTCACCAAGAAAAGATAACACAAGGGGCTAGAGAGATTGCTCAGTGGTTAAAGGTGCTTGCTTAAAAAGCCTGGCTGCCCAGGTTCATTCCCCCAGTGCCCACATAAAGCCCTATGTTCAAAGTAGTGCATGCATCTGCATTCAGTTGAAATAGCAGAAGTCTCTGACATGCCCATATTCGTTCATTCATTCATTCTCTTTCTCTCTCCTTGCAAACAAAAAATTAAAATTTAAAAAATGAAAAGATAATGCAGAAAAATATACAAATAAAAAAAATCTAGCTAGCTGGGCATAGTGGCACATGTCTTTAATTCCAGCACTCAGATGGCTGAGATAGGAGGATTGCCATGAGTTCAATGCCAACCTGGGCTATAGAGTGAGTTCTAGGTGAATCTAGGCTAGAGTGAGACCTTGCTCTAAAAAAAAAAAAAAAAAAAAAAGCCAGATGTGGTGGTACATGCCTTTAATCCTAGTACTTGAAAGGCAGAAGGCAGAGGTAGGAGGATCACCATGAGTTCAAGGCCACCCTAAGAATACATAGTGAATTCCAGGTCACCCTGGACTAGAGTGAGACCCTCTCTTGAAAAAAAATCCATCTAAAAATTTCTAGCCCAAGATGGGCGTAGTGGCGCACGCCTTTAATCCCAGCACTTGGGAGGCAGAGGTAGGAGGATCGCCATGAGTTCAAGGCCACCCTGAGACTACATAGAGAATTCCAGGTCAGCCTGACCTAGAGAGTGAGACCCTACCTTGAAAAACCAAAAAGAAAAAAGAAAAAAAAATTCTAGCCCAAATGTGAATGTACTATTAGTCTTCTGAGGAAAAAAAAAAAAGTGTATACTAATAATAAGGAAACCTAACCCCAGAGCTAGATCCAGAGGCAAAAGATTTTGAGGAGATGGCCAGTGATTCCAAGAATAGATGCCTTTCCTCAGGCTAAGGAAAAGCCCATGTAGTTTATGAAAGAAGCTCATTGAATTAAACACTGCCTCTCAACCTCCTTGAATGAAAGGAGGATCCTTCTCATCTGGAATTGGTTTTCTCAGCTCTAATTTGAAGGAAGAAAACTACCTAGTCCGTCCAAATGTGTCTTTTCCTTTAAACTTGCTTCAACACTACATAATGTTCAGTGGAAAAATGTGCTCAATAAAATAAATCTGACAAGGCCGGGGATATATTTTGGTGGCAGGGTCTTTGCCAACTGTGCACAAGGCCTTGGGCTACATCCCCAGCACAGCACACAGGCCACAGGCAAACAGTTGGGCATTCACTGCCCATTAGGCATGGTATGTATTTTACTTCTTTTTTGTTTCCTTGGTTGGTTGGTTGTTTGAAGTAGGGTCTCGCTGTAGCCCAGGCTGACCTGAAATTCATTACGTACTCTTGGGGTGGACTCAAACTCAGGGCAGTCTTCCTATTTCTGCCTCCCAAGTACTGGGATTAAAGGCGTGCACCACCACACCCAACAGGTTGTATTTTACTTCTTACATCAATATTTTCAATAGAAGAACCCTCAGAGAGATATAACTTCTTGAAGTAATAGTGGGGGTCATTGCTAGCTTGAGTTTACTTTCTCTCTTTGAGCAAAATGGCCTGTTTCTAAAAGGTAAACTAAAATGCTCCTTTGTCTTCTGGGGCCAAACATAGCTTTCTGACTAGACCAGGCCGTATCACGTTGCTGCTTTAGAAGAGTTTGTGATTTGGGCTGGAGAGATGGCTTAGTGGTTAAGGTGCTTGCCTACAAAGCCTAAGGACTCATGTTTGCCTCCCCAGAGTCCATGTAAGCCAGATGCGCAGAGGTGAAGTAAGCCCAAGGTTTCACATGCCCACTAGGTGGCGCAAGAGTCTGGAATTAAATTACAGTGGCTGAGGCCCTGGTGCACCAATTCTCTCTCTCTCCTCTGTCTCTGTCTCTCTGTCTAAAAAAAAGAAGAAGAAGAAGAGTTTGAAATTCACTGTGCTGTGTTTCTGGCTCCCAGGGAAGGGAAATACAATCACGCAGCCTGCTTTGGTCTCCAGCCCGGCTGCCTTCTGCCTGATGGCAGCCGCATGATGTCTGTGGCCGCTCTTGTGGTCAATTTCTCGCAGCCAGTAGCAGGCCGGCCCTCTCTCCTGAGGCACGACGAAGTGAGGACTTTCTTCCACGAGTTTGGCCACGTCATGCATCAGATTTGTGCCCAGGTGAGTGGGTTTACATGGGACTAGCTGCTTTTCCAGTGTTTTCTCATATTTTTTGCTGCTATTGGGATTCTTCTCCTAAGCATGTTTTGTCAGAAGCTGAACATGTTGAAGACTTGCTTAGGCCTGCAAAGACACACAATTTCCTTGTTGCTCTTTTCACAGCTCATTTTTACTTGGAGGTTAGAAAAATGTTTACTTGTGGAGAAAGAAATAAAACTCATAAGTAAGAATTCTAAGATCTATACTCTTTCATATACATATATATATATATATATATATATATATATATATATATATATATATACACACACACATATATATACAATACATACTCTTTCATATACATATATATGTATGTATGTGTGTTTGTGTGTGTGTATATATATATATATATATATACACACACACATATATGTACACATATATACTCTTTCATATATATGTATGTATGTATATATATGAAAGAGTATGGTTCTTAGAAAATATAGACATATATATTTACCTGTAAGAATTTGGTATAAGCCTCACAAGTAAACAGCTATCTTCTGCTTAATACTTGGTTTAGTTCAGTGGTTTCCAACTCTCTCATATTCTTTTTTAAAAAATATGTTTATTTAGGGCTGGAGAGATGGTTCAGTGGTTAAGGCGCTTGCTTGCAATGCCTAATGACCAGGGTTCAATTCCCCAGTACCCATGTAAAGCCAGATGCACAAAGTAGCCATGCATCCAGAGTTCATTTGCAGTGGCTAGAGGACCTGGTGTGCCCATTCTCTCTCTCTCTTCCCTTTCTCTGTCTCTCTCTGCTTGCAAATAAGTAAATAATAAAATAAAAGTAATTTATTTATTTCAGAGAGATGAAAAAGAAGTAGACAGAGTGAGTATGGGCATACCAGAGTCTCCTGCCACTGTAAACGAACACCAGACATATGTGCCACTCGGTGCATCTGGCGGTACTGGGGAATTGAACACAGGCCATCAGGCTTTGCAAGCATGTATCTTAAACCACTGAGCCATCTCTCCACTTCCCCCTCTTAGACTCTTTATTCCTTCTCTAATATTGAATGTTTTGTAATACCTCCCTTTATTAACCTCAAATAAAAACATTGATAATATAACTATGCAAAGCCAGGTATATTCCCAGAATTTGGATAGTAGAGGTTGGAGAATCAGGAACTCAAAACCAGTTTTGGCTGTATATTAAGCTTGAGGCCAGCCTGGGATATATGGGAACCTTAAATAAATAAATAAAAAATAAATAAAGTACATGATTAAGCTGAGGAGATGGCTTAAGGGATAACTTCCTTGCCCTATAAGTGTAAGTGCCAGAACCTATTGAGAACCAGACAGTGTGGTGGGTGCTGTAATCCCAGTCTGCCTGTGGTGAGAAGGGAGGTGGAGTCAGGAGAATTTCCCAGAAGCTCACAGGCCAGCTAGCCTGGTCATAGCGGTGAACAACAGTAAGAACGGGAGGCCCTGCCTCCAACACGGTAGAAGGCAAAGATCAGTACCTTTGACCTCTGCACAGTCACACCCTCACTTACACACATGAACACACACTTGCACACACACACAGATACATAAAAGAAAAAGTGATCTTTTGATCACTGAATATGAAAAGTTGCTTTTTGTTTATTTGTTTTTGAGTTTTTGGAGACAGGGTCTCCTTGTGTAGCCCAGCTAACCTTGAACTGCAATTTTCCTGCCTCAGTCTTCTATTTGCTAAAGTGTGGGTTGTTTTTTTTTTTCATTTGTTTGTTTTTCTTACAGGGCTTAATGAACATGCCAGGCAAACATAATACTCACACCCTGAAAAAATACATTTACCTCCCAAGTTCTGGGTTCCATTACCCATACCAAAAAAGTACTTTTATTCAGAGCTTTGCATGGCAGTCCATTTAACTAGGCCCAGAATGTTCTTGTTTAAATGTTATGAACTAGTTAACTGTTCAACCATTATTAACATATGAAAACCTCTAGCTAGTTTAGTAATGTAATCTCGTGTTTTTATTTTTATTTCTTTTTGTTTTTATTTATTTTTTAGAGAGGGAGAGAGAAAGAGTAAATGGGCATGCCTGGGCCTCCAGCCACTGCAAACGAACTCCAGATGCATGCACTTCCATGTGCCTCTGGCTTATGTGGGACCTGGAGAATCGAACCTGGGTACCCTTAATCTGGTATTTTTAAATACACTAATGTAGCAGAAATGGAAAGTTATTGTTCTAAATTTGAAATCTCTGCATACCTGAAAAGATACTGGATTTTTTTTTGTTTGTGTTTTGTTTTTGAGGCAAACCCAAAAGACTGCCCCCCCCCTTTTTTTTTGTGAGAACAAGCAAGGGAGAAAGAGAATTGGCGTGTTAGAGCCTCCAGACACTGCAGTCAAACCCCAGATGCATGTGCCCCCTTGTGTGCATTTACGACCTTGCATCATTTTGTACGTCTGGCTTATGTGGGACCTGGAGACTCTAACGTGAGTCCTTAGGCTTCGCAGGCAAGTGCCTTAACTGCTAAGCCATCTCTCCAGCCTGGGATTACTTTTGGTTTTTCTAAAGTGCTGCACATTTTTCCCATGTACTTCTCACTGTTTTCCCTACCTCTAACATCTTTTCTCTTTTGAAATATATTTATTTATTTGCAAGCAAAGAGAGAGAGAAGACAGACAGAACAGGCATACCAGGCCCTCTGGCCACTTTAAACAAACTCCAGATGCATGCGTGCGCATTTTTGTGCATTTTTTCTTTCTTTCTTTCCTTCTTTCTTTCTTTCTTTCTCTTTCTTTCTTTTTTGGAGAGAGAGACAGAGAGCACAGAGGGGGGGGAGAGGAGGGGAGAGGAGGGGAGAGGAGGACAGAGTCGGGCGCGGCAGCAGTGTCTCAGCTGCTGGGAACAAAATCCAGATGTGTGCGCCCCCTTGTGGTCAAGTGCGGCATTGCACCCTTGCATCACTGCATCTGGCTAAACGTGGGACCTGGAGATTGGAACCAGCGTTCTTAGGCTTAGGAGGCAGGCGCCTTAACCACTAAGCCATCTCTCCAGCTCGCATCTTTTCTTTATATGGGTCTTGTTAGGTTTTGTAGGCAAGTACCTTAACTGCTGGGCCATCTCTCCAGTGTGCCTCCTCCCACGTCTAATATCTTATTTTACTCTGGTACCTTTCTCACTAGGAAAATAGCACTGGTCCAGGACTCTAGGAAACACCACGTTTCTGGGATTTTACTAGTTTTTCTCTAATGTCTCCATGCATAGAATCTTCTTAAATCTCTGTGTCTTCACTGACCATAGCAGAAAGACATCTTTTTGTTTTTTCCAAATGGTAATGCTTAAGCAGGGTGAGGCGGGATGACATAGTGAAGTGTTCTGCGAATTGCACTGTATGTAAATAACTCTGAAGAGCAGTCACAGCTGCAGACTGTCAGGAGTGGCTGGAGTTCAAGTCCAAGAATGGCATTGCCAGTGGTGGCATGATCATCTATAGTGACAAGCACCTCCTGGGAAATGCCCCCAAGAAAGTAATCTCACTGTGACAGATCCTAGCCGTTACAGCCTTGAAGATTAAAGTAATATTAAAAATACTTTTCAAAAATAGATACAGTGGAGTAGTTTCACTTAGCTATAATTTTTTCAATTTTATGAATAGCCAGTGGGACACTCGAATAACAAGCCATAAACAAAAAGTGTTTTGGTTATTGTTTTGTTTTCCCAGCCGATGTGAGGTCAGTCCTGAATATCAGCACTCCTCGCCCCAGAATAGCCCCTACAAACTTCCATAACACCTTTGCTTAAAGCTAGTTCTTTAGGCACTTTATACATTTTTGGTGTTTCCAGGTTTTATTTAAAAAATAAAAGAGGCAGGCTGAGTATAGTAGTCCACATCTGCAATCTCAGCATCTAAGAGGCTGAGGCAGTAGGATCGCCATGAGTTCCAAAGCCATCCTGGGCTAGGTGTATGCTTAATGTGCCCATGAGCTTGGGTTCGGTCACCAGCACAAGAATAAAAAAATAAATGTTACTTTAGCAAGTAAACAAACATGGGGTACAATAAGATTCTGTCCAGTAAAAAAGTCTAGATACAGCCATAGATTCTCTTTATAACCCACAGAAAAGAAATCTTCAATAATAATCTAAAGTTTCTCAGATCACTTTAAAGTCTGCTCTCACAACACCAGCATGCTAAGAGTATTTATTGGTGCTGAACTGCCAGTGTCCCTTCTGTGCCTTGATATTTCCTTTAAGTATGATAACTCTGGTGTCCACTTTTCAGAACTGTGTGGTTTGTGCACATGTATGTTTGTGTATGCATGGGGGCTGTACACACTTGTGTGTGTGGAGGCCATAAGACAATCTCGGGTACCGTCTTTATGAACATCATCCACTTCCTTTGAGATAACACTGGAAATGTTTTTTCTTTTCCTCCTCCTCCTCCTTCTTTTTCTTTTTTTTATTTTTTTATTTTTGAGGCAGGGTCTCATTCCAGAAGTCAAGGCTGTCCTCAGACTCAGCAGTAATCCTTGTTTCTCAATGTTGGAATTAAAGTTGTCAGTCACCACACCCAGCTTTGAGAAATATTTTCTTAATGTTCTATGACATTTTAAAACTGACTCATGACTAACCGATATGTGTGTGTGTATGTTTATTACACTTTACAGTCTGATGTCTCTCTCAAAACAATAGGCCATATTCAGTTCTTAAAGTTTTGCCTCACATCATTCACTAACAGAAAGCGTGTCATTCTGATGAACAGAATGCTGGTACAGTCTGCTTGGCCATCTCTTCCTAAGGTTGTCTTTGAAAAATATCTTCCTTGTCTACCCTTTCAGATGTCATGTGATATTTTTAGAATACTAGAGTATTTAGATATTCATGCTTAGAACCAGTGATTACTACTTTTGTCTATTAATAGACACAGATCTATATATTGGCAACTTTGAAGTAAGTTCAAAAACCTTTGGTACTGCTGGGCGTGGTGGCGCACACCTTTAGTCCCAGTACTCAGGAGGCAGAGGTGGGAGGACCACTGTGAGTTCAAGGCCAGTGTAGGCTAGAGTAAGACCTTACCTTGGGGGGTAGGGGTGGTGCCCTTTGATACTGACCTAAAACGGATGGTAGTAAATGAGGAAGTTCATGACCTTATGAATTTATTGTCCACCTGTGGTGGATTGATTTTTAAGATATGACATCTCAATGTTTGAGTTCTCCGCTGGTGACAGTCAGAATGTGTTGATGACCAGAGCAGCTCACTGAAACTTGTCATGGCCGTATTTATTTAAATGTATGTGCAGGAACTTCCAGTTTTCAAACATGTGGCTTCGCTAGTTCACTGTGTCATCAGTCGTGAGTTTCACTGGTATTCTCTGGTGTTTACACTGCCAGGCAGCAGGTAATTTTGAAGATAGCAATCGAGAGGCGGTATCTGTTCCTGTTTTGTGGCTTTGTCGTGGTTCAAGTTCTTAGGAATCCCTGGCCTTTTGAACTTCTGCACAGTGGAAGAGTGATGCCTCTCACCAGCTTCCATTGTGATGCCTTTGTTGGGTTGTACATTAAGGGCAGTAATCACTTTGGAACTATAAAGAGATAATTATTTTAGGGAAACCCAGTATCACTACAAAACCTTATTTTTAAAAAAAAAAAAAAAGTTAAATTCCAGACTATATGATTTGTAATTATATATGAACTGTTAGACCATCTTGTCTGCTCTAAATATTTGAAATAAATACCACTGTAAACAGCCCTATCAGGAAGCACCCTGGTGTTCTGACAAAAAAAAAAAACTGGATTAAAAGGCATCTGGGGGACTGGAGAGATGGAGATGGCTCAGCGGTTAAGGAG
The DNA here is from genome assembly GCA_036365145.1 of Orientallactaga sibirica. Classification (NCBI taxonomy): domain Eukaryota; kingdom Metazoa; phylum Chordata; class Mammalia; order Rodentia; family Dipodidae; genus Orientallactaga; species Orientallactaga sibirica. The sequence continues at coordinate 15,910,954 of JAEOAD010000054.1, forward strand.
CTTGCTTGCAAAGCCTAAAAGCCCATGTTCAGCTCTCCAGATCCCACGTAAGCCACATGCGGACAAGGTGGCACATGTGTCTGGAGTTTGTTTGTAGTGGCTGGAGGCTCTGTACCCGTTTTCTTCCCCTCTAAATCTCTCTCTCTGTCTCTCATCTGCCTCTCTCTCCCAAATCAATGAATAAATAAGTCAATAAATAAAATATTTTTTAAAAAGAAAGAATGAGCAAGTAGATACAAAGAAAAGAAAGAAGAGGAAACACCAGCAGAAGCTGCCAGAATCTACTGAGCATGCACTAGCCTAGTACACAGTCTACTGAGCATACACCATTTGTTCACATTTCTCTCCATAGTACTCCTAGGACACAGCCTACTGAGCGTGCACCATTTGTTCGCATTTCTCTCCAAAGTACTCCAAGTACACAGTCTACTGAGCGTGCACCATTTGTTCACGTTTCTCTCCGTAGTACTCCAAGTACACAGTCTACTGAGCGTGCACCATTTGTTCACGTTTCTCTCCATAGTACTCCAAGTACACAGTCTACTGAGCGTGCACCATTTGTTCACGTTTCTCTCCAGAGTACTCCAAGTACACAGTCTACTGAGCGTGCACCATTTGTTCACGTTTCTCTCCGTAGTACTCCAAGTACACAGTCTACTGAGCATGCGCCATTTGTTCACGTTTCTCTCCGTAGTACTCCAAGTACACAGTCTACTGAGCGTGCACCATTTGTTCACGTTTCTCTCCGTAGTACTCCAAGTACAGTCTACTGAGCATGCACCATTTGTTCACGTTTCTCTCCGTAGTACTCCAAGTACACAGTCTACTGAGCGTGCACCATTTGTTCACGTTTCTCTCCGTAGTACTCCAAGTACACAGTCTACTGAGCGTGCACCATTTGTTCACGTTTCTCTCCATAGTACTCCAAGTACACAGTCTACTGAGCGTGCACCATTTGTTCACGTTTCTCTCCAGAGTACTCCAAGTACACAGTCTACTGAGCGTGCACCATTTGTTCACGTTTCTCTCCCTAGTACTCCAAGTACACAGTCTACTGAGCGTGCGCCATTTGTTCACGTTTCTCTCCAGAGTACTCCAAGTACACAGTCTACTGAGCGTGCGCCATTTGTTCACATTTCTCTCCATAGTACTCCAAGTACACAGTCTACTGAGCGTGCACCATTTGTTCACGTTTCTCTCCATAGTACTCCAAGTACACAGTCTACTGAGCGTGCGCCATTTGTTCACGTTTCTCTCCAGAGTACTCCAAGTACACAGTCTACTGAGCGTGCACCATTTGTTCACGTTTCTCTCCAGAGTACTCCAAGTACACAGTCTACTGAGCGTGCACCATTTGTTCACGTTTCTCTCCATAGTACTCCAAGTACACAGTCTACTGAGCGTGCACCATTTGTTCACGTTTCTCTCCAGAGTACTCCAAGTACACAGTCTACTGAGCGTGCACCATTTGTTCACGTTTCTCTCCATAGTACTCCAAGTACACAGTCTACTGAGCGTGCACCATTTGTTCACGTTTCTCTCCATAGTACTCCAAGTACAGTCTACTGAGCGTGCACCATTTGTTCACATTTCTCTCCGTAGTACTCCAAGTACACAGTCTACTGAGCGTGCGCCATTTGTTCACGTTTCTCTCCAGAGTACTCCAAGTACACGATCTACTGAGCGTGCACCATTTGTTCACGTTTCTCTCCTTAGTACTCCAAGTACACAGTCTACTGAGCGTGCACCATTTGTTCACGTTTCTCTCCAGAGTACTCCAAGTACACAGTCTACTGAGCGTGCGCCATTTGTTCACGTTTCTCTCCGTAGTACTCCAAGTACACAGTCTACTGAGCGTGCACCATTTGTTCACGTTTCTCTCCGTAGTACTCCAAGTACAGTCTACTGAGCATGCACCATTTGTTCACGCGTTTCTCTCCAGTGAGCGTGCGCCATTTGTACTCCAAGTACACAGTCTACTGAGTGTGCGCCATTTGTTCATTTCTCTCCATAGTACTTTCTCCGTGCGCCATTTGTTCACGTTTCTCTCCGTAGTACTCCAAGTACACAGTCTACTGAGCGTGCACCATTTGTTCACGTTTCTCTCCCTAGTACTCCAAGTACACAGTCTACTGAGCGTGCACCATTTGTTCACGTTTCTCTCCATAGTACTCCAAGTACACAGTCTACTGAGCGTGCGCCATTTGTTCACGTTTCTCTCCATAGTACTCCAAGTACACAGTCTACTGAGCGTGCGCCATTTGTTCACGTTTCTCTCCATAGTACTCCAAGTACACAGTCTACTGAGCGTGCACCATTTCAAGTACACAGTCTACTGAGCGCGGCGCCATTTGTTTCTCTCCCTAGTACTCCAAGTACACAGTCTACTGAGCGTGCGCCATTTGTTCACGTTTCTCTCCAGAGTACTCCAAGTACACAGTCTACTGAGCGCGCGCCATTTGTTCACGTTTCTCTCCATAGTACTCCAAGTACACAGTCTACTGAGCGTTCATTTGTTCTCGCCATTTGTTCACGCGCCATTTTTCTCTCCATAGTACTCCAAGTACACAGTCTACTGAGCGTGCGCCATTTGTTCACGTTTCTCTCCATAGTACTCCATTTGTTCACACAGTCTACTGAGTCTACTGCGCCATTTGTTCACGTTTCTCTCCATAGTACTCCAAGTACACAGTCTACTGCCATTTGTTCACATTTCTCTCCATAGTACGCCATTTGTTCACATTTCTCTCCAGAGTACTCCAAGTACACAGTCTACTGAGCGTGCACCATTTGTTCACATAGTACTCCAAGTTTCTCTCCATAGTACTCCAAGTACACAGTCTACTGAGCGTGCACCATTTGTTCACGTTTCTCTCCAGAGTACTCCAAGTACACAGTCTACTGAGCGTGCACCATTTGTTCACATTTCTCTCCAGAGTACTCCAAGTACACAGTCTACTGAGCGTGCACCATTTGTTCACATTTCTCTCCAGAGTACTCCAAGTACACAGTCTACTGAGCGTGCACCATTTGTTCACGTTTCTCTCCGTAGTACTCCAAGTACAGTCTACTGAGCGTGCGCTATTTGTTCACGTTTTCTCTACTCCGTACACAGTACTGAGCCAAGTACAGTCTACTGAGCGTGCGCCATTTGTTCACGTTTCTCTCCTGAGCGTGCACCATTTGTAGTACTCCAAGTACACAGCCTACTGAGCGTGCACCATTTGTTCACGTTTCTCTCCCTAGTACTCCAAGTACACAGTCTACTGAGCGTGCAACATTTGTTCACGTTTCTCTCCCTAGTACTCCAAGTACACAGTCTACTGAGCGTGCACCATTTGTTCACGTTTCTCTCAGTCTAGTACCCATTTGTACAGTCTACTGAGCGTGCGCTATTTGTTCACGTTTCTCTCCGTAGTACTCCAAGTACACAGCCTACTGAGCGTGCACCATTTGTTCACGTTTCTCTCCCTAGTACTCCAAGTACACAGTCTACTGAGCGTGCACCATTTGTTCACGTTTCTCTCCATAGTACTCCAAGTACACAGTCTACTGAGCGTGCACCATTTGTTCACGTTTCTCTCCATAGTACTCTTGCTATGGTAGATGGGTACATTTTCCCCCATCCCATTTTCTAAGTCAGTGTACGCTGGGTCTTCGAAGCACCTGCCCAGTGTCTACAGTCCTGCCCTCGCCTGCTGCTACTTGGCCCTCATTCTGCACTGAGGGGACAGCTGGTTCACGTGTTTCAGTTTGGTCCCCCACATGCAATTCAGATGCATGGAGTCCTCCTAAGTGATTACATGCCTTCCTAGTAATGATAAGGTGAAGGTGTGAGTTTATCCAATGCTACATTTCTGTGAACACTTCAGAGACCTTCACACAGACTTGATTTCTTTCCAGATCTCTTCTTGTTTTTTGGGCTTATTTATTCATATATAAGCACAGACATATATGTATACATAGAATAAATGCTAACTAATCTCATGAGCCAAAATGTGAACCTGTTTAACATTCATTTGTTTCAAAATATGCTTATTTTTTGTCTAGTATGATCTCCATATGTGTTCCAAATTGTTTGTTTGTTTGTTTGTTTGTTTATTTATTTACAAGAGAAAGAGCACTCCTCTGGGCATGCACCAGGACCTCCTGCCACTGCAAATGAACTCCAGAAACATGCACCACTTTGTGCCTTCGGCTTACATGAGTACTGGGAATTTGAACTTAGGTCTGTAGGCTTTGCAAGCAAGTGCCTTTAACCACTAGGCAATCTTCCCAGCCCATATGTGTTATTTTTTAAATGATTTGAAAGTGATTTTTTAAAATTTAATTAGTTTATTTGTTTTGAGAGAGAAAGAAAAGCAGAGAGAGAGAATGAACACACCACGGCCTCCAGCCATTGCAAATGAACACCACCTTTTACATCCAGCATTACCTGGGTACTGGGAATCTAACCAGATCCTTAGGCTTTGCAGGCAAGTGCCTTAATCACTGAGCTATCTTTCCATCCCAGAAAATGATGTTTTTAAAGTGTGCATGTGTGTGCATATTTGCCATGTATGTGTGCATCTTGTGTCTGAATGTGTACACACTTGTGCCACAGCTATCTCCTGAGCTTCATTCTCCAGACTCCACCTCCCATCTTGCCACAGGAGGATTACAGATGTGTACTGCTGTGTCCAGCTTTCATATGAGTCCTGTCAGTCATCATGCTTGCATAGCAAGCCTTTTATCCACTGAGCCAGAAAATAATTTCTTTAAAGAAAAAAAAGTTGAGATGATTTCTTATTATCTCCTGTGCTTGACATATTGCTAATGGTAGGATAGGGTTCAAAATAAGAAACATTAGTAGTATCTTGAATGTTTTAGGAGTCAGCTTGAGGATATGAAAGGCAAAAATGAAAAAATGTTAGAAGCATAATATTCAGCTATGAGGAGGTTGTCATCCAGGATGGGATAAGACTTCTCATGGTGCAGCTGCAGTTGTTCCCATAAGCAACCCCTCACCATGCTGTGCAAGTAACCTCAGCAAACTCACGGGTTCACCAAACTGGTTTGGGTACAAAAAAAAAAAACCATAATATTCTTAAGTAAAATGGGAAAAATGGGTATTCAAAGAAGACCCCTGGAGACAAGGGCTCAGTGGAGCATAGGGAGAGAAAATCTCTTCAAGTTACATTCACGCAGAAGCAGTGGTCTCTCTCTTCACTTGTTACAGATATCCACTGAGCACTGCTGACTTTGTGGGCTGTACTGGGGCCATAGAATGAAGAAGGCACGCTAACCTTCACGTTTGAGGTTGAGTGCTACTTTTATTTGCTTTCATCTCAAGATAAGCAATGTAAATAGACTCCTCATAAGGAAAATAATAGCTAGTTTGGAGGCAAGGCCATGAATTTAATTTGTAGTATTCAAGAATTCCCCAGGTGATTTTTTTTTCCACATTTTCTTCAAATGATACTGGGTTACTGACCTGTTGAACTACAGGGCTATTGTGAAGATAAGTCAACCAAGTGTTTTTCATACCATTTATTACTGTTATTATTTCCAGTGGTAACTAGATATGTGAAAAGATACCAATGACTTTTTAGTTTTTCAAGGTAGGGTCTCACTCTAGCCCTGGCTGACCTGGAATTCACTATGTAGTCTCAGGCTGGCCTTGAACTCATGGTGATCTTCGTACCTCTGCCTCCCGAGTGCTGGGACTAAAGGTGTGCGCCACCACACCCGACAACTGTGACCTTTTAACCATCAGTTTATGGCAAAGGCTAATAGAGAGTGGTCACTTTATTCTTAAATGTCTTGCCTGTTTTATAAACGTGTCAATTATCTGGACTTTGGAGTAGATCAGATACACGAGGATGTGGAATGACTGCTATTAAATCAGCAGTGGATCACCTCGGACAGCCAAGGTCAGTTCTCCTGCGGCCTGTCCTTTTTCCTGAACACAATGCACTTACTGATTTCAGCAGCTGCCTCTTCTCTGACTTGGAATTTGTTATCATGAAAACGATATGTAGTTGTACCATGAAAAGGAACTGGACTCCTAATTAGGACAATAACCCATAATACTCTGACCTTTATAGCAAAAGCTCACGTGATGTTTTCGTATCGTTTTACTCCCTTCTGAGTGCAGTTTAGGAATTCAGGAGCTAATCTCTATAGCATCATCTGTTTTAAGGTTCATGTTAAAGATAATTTTTAAAAATCTCACATTTAGGCATTTTATTCCTCTTAAGAACCTCTCTCCAAAAGAAATCCAAGTAACGTTGTTTCCCAGAATTTTATTGTGGAAACATTTTCTGCAGCAAACATGCTCTAAAACTTTTGAAAAATCAATTGCTAAACAATTTAATTGGACAATTTTTGTTTTGTTTTGATGTGTTTTGGGTTTTTTTCTGTTTTTTTTTTTTTTCTTCTTCCCTGAGGTATGGTCTCGCTGTAGCCCAGGCTAACCTGGAATTTACTATGTAGTTTCAGGGTGACCTCCAATTCATGGTGGCAATCCTCCTGCCTCTGCTTCCCCAGTGCTAGGATTTAAGGCTTGTGCCACCATGCCCAGCTTAATTGGATTATTTTATGTGGTGATACAATACTTTTATCTTGGAGACATATTGACTATCATGGCTCACAAGCTATTAACTTCCAACCTGTCAAGTTGCTCTCACTGGGAACTATGTAAAGTATTACCTTTTAGGGTTCTGTATGATTTTAAAACTAGGGAATGTATGGTCAACAGTGAGTGAAAATTGAGCAAGGCCCCATCAGATGCTAGGTTACAAGTCTTAGCTGGGCCTCTGTGTGGACATACACAGGAGCTGACTGAGGACTGCTCTGGCTTGGGAATTTAGTTGTTTGCTGGAAAATGGTTATTTTAATTTTGTAGGTGTTTTTGTCCTCCTCATTTGAAAAATACGTAAGATGATGTTGCTCCCAGAGAAACAGCCTGGCTGACTTCTGGGAAATTAGTAAGCTAGAGGGCTATTTTTAGTGTTTTACTCCTTCCTCACACACATTGCCTTTTGTTCTTTAGGGAACATTGTTGGTCTGTTCATTCATTAGCTCTGCTTTGGGAAGAACGAGCCCTCTTCTCTGTTCTGCCGCCATGACTGTGCGGTTTCTTACTTGTCCAGTTTTAACTCTAATTCATGAGTTATCCATTTGTTCATATTTTTGCCTGGTTACTGAGTGGGTACCCCCTCCCCCAAACTCACTCCAGCACACAGAGAACAAGAGGGTGGAGAGGGAGAAAGAGCCTGACTTGTTATTTGAAGTTGACTGTTCCCATTTTCTACAGAGACCGAGTGAGAAGTCTTCACTCAAGCAGGGCATACAAAGCTTACATGTCTGTCATGCTGTGTGGCAGTCGCTGCCGACATGATGTTTGCTGTCATGTCCCCTGCCAGGACCTGTCGAAAGCAGGAGTTTATGAAACGATCAGTCAGCGTTACAGAATCCGGGTTCAGGAGAGGCGGGTGCAAAGGTTGACCTTTCACATCTCAGCCTCGTGTTTGATCTTTGAAAAATCTCCAGTCTTTGAAGGAAGTCATATTTCTCAGGAAGCACACTGTAGTTTTTCACATAAAAGAGAAGGATGATAAAAGATATTTGTATTCTGGATCTCTTTTAAAAGATTTTAGTCGCTTTTGAAATAGAAGTTTACCCCTTTGTTTTCCATTGAAAGATGCCCCACATTCATAGTGAAGATTATAAGCCCTAGTTCTGCCATTAATCTCTGTAGGCCTCAATTATCTTTTCTCTCAAATGGAGGTAACAGTGCTTACATCATAGAGTTGTGAAGAGCTTGATGTAATGTGTGCCATAGTAGAATCTCAGTAAATACTGGCAGTGATAATTACCGCATTGGATTGCTTTTGTGGAATGTAATTGTAAAACTACTATACACCAGAGCTGGGCGTGGTGGCACACACCTTTAATCCCAGCACTCGGGAGGCAGAGGTAGGAGGATTGCCATGAGTTCAAGACCGCCCTGAGAATACAGAGTGAATTCCAGGTCAGCCTGAGCTAGAGTGAGACCCTACCTACTACACACTTAACTACTATACACCAGAAAAATCTTCTATTTCTGGGGCCTTTGCTTCTCTCCCTGTGAGAATTTTTATTGGGATGTCCTGAACAGAGGTGTCCAGTGAATTGCGGTTCACTCGGCCCTCCAGTGCTGCAGCTCTTCCCATCTGGAATCAGCATAATTACACTGGGAAGTCAAGCAAAACGTGCTTTTGCATAAAGAGAGGAGGACAGGATGAGCGATGGCACATGGACGTCTGCCTCTGCCCTGGGCCAAAAGCAGAATGGTTACATGCTGCTGACTCGGCACTCCATCTGCTGCCTTCTTCGTGGCTCGGTCCTCTTCCTGCTGCCTCTGTGAGGAGCCTGCAGAGAGTAGGAATGTGAGGCACCTGGCCAAGAAAACAGGACCCAGGCATAGGGAGAGACCACAGGATAGTGGCCCTGTCCTGCATGTGACCCCATGGGTCAGTGCGAACCTTTTCTGTGACCATTTAAAGTGTTCTGTAGATGGCATGAAGGTTAAAAATCACTGGTCTGAAAAACATGAATAAAAGCAACAGAAAAACACACTAGCCTGTTCTACTCTTATCTTTCTGCTTGAGAGCTTTTCTGGCATCTCATACAAAAATTTTCAAAACAGTGGCTTCTTAAAACATGAATATTTTTTGTTTTGGTCTTTGTTGTTGTTAAAGCTTAGGCTTAAAGTGTTAGGCTCTCAGAGTTAAGGGCTTCATTTGCTTTTAATGTTTTCTAATTTATTTGCAGACTTAAGTTCCACCCCAGTGGCTTTTCTCTACTCAATCTGAGGTGAAACTCAGGCTTTCCACAGCGCAGTTATCTTAGAATCACTGGCGTAGAGTTAGGATACAAAACATCTCTCTCTCTCTCTCCCCCCCCCTCTCTCTCTCTCTCTCTCACACACACACACACACACACACACACACACACACACACACGGAATCCAATTGTAATGTTGTAACAGCCCGTTGGCTGATTTAATTGAGTAGTTAGGCAATAATGATGAGTGCCCAGAAAGGCATGTAGAAAATAAACAGAGTAAACAACTAGGAGGGAGGGAGAAGCTGCTTGTCTTAGGGAAATTGTTTGTCTTCGTTTTTAATAGAAAATTTTCTTTTCCTTTTTTTGGGGGGGGAGGTGGGGCAGGGAGTGTTTGGGGTCAAACCCATGTCCTTCCACATGCTAGACTAGCATGCTACCACTGAGCTACATCCCCAGTCTTAATGGAAAATTCTTTTTTTAAAAAAAAAATTACTTTAAAATTTTAAAGTTTATTTTTACTGATTTTCCTATTTTCAAAGAGTTTTTCATGGTGGTTGTTCAAGTTGCCTTTTTCTTTTCTTTTTCTCTGGCTGGGAATTGAACCCAGGGCCTTGCACATGCTAGGCAAGCTTTCCACCACTGAACCATGCTCCCAGCACCTTGGTCTATAATTCAAAAGAATGAAATAATGCTTTAACATTGAGTATTTGAAGTTTTTTTAAATTTTTATTTACCAAGGCCTCCTGCCACTGCAAAGGAGTTGAAAACATATGTGCTACTTTGTGTGTCAGGCTTTATGTGGGTACTAGGGAATCAAACCCAGGCCGGCAGACTTTATAAGCCAGGGCCTTTAACCACTGAGCCATCCCCTCAGCCCTGGAGTCTTTTGTTATTTGACTGGTGTGCTGTTTTTAATTAAACATGAGGTGATGGTAGCCCCTCATTCAGAAGCAAGGTTGGCTCTGATTCTGCCTTAAGTTCCCACAGGTCTTCATCATAATGGTCTAAGTGGTTTTTACTTAAAAAGTGCCCCTGCCTTTGCTTTCTAGACCGATTTTGCTCGATTTAGTGGAACAAATGTAGAAACTGACTTCGTGGAGGTGCCATCACAAATGCTTGAAAATTGGGTGTGGGACGTTGATTCCCTCCGAAAACTGTCAAAACATTATAAAGACGGAAGCCCTATTACAGACGATCTGCTGGAAAAGCTTGTTGCCTCTAGACTCGTCAACACAGGTATGACTTGGCATTTTAGAAAAGGAAAATGAGTGGGAGCTGCTTGATATAGAATTCCTGGGCAGCTGCTTCTTCTGTAGGACTTCTCTTCACTTTAATAGTAATATGCCCAAGGAGTAGCAATGTGAGAAAAGCACTAATATATTGGAATGGAGAACTCCAGAATTATGTGTAATAAGAAAAAAGAACCTTTTAAATCTTATATGGACCAAGGTATCTTTTCATCTTGTTTCCTTTTTTGTAACGAGTATTACTGAAGTCAGTTTTGAAATCTATGATCTTGTGGCATTAGAACACGGAGTCCTTGCTTCTCCAAAACATGCTCAAACATCCTTACCTTATTAGGTCTCCTGACTCTGCGCCAAATCGTTCTGAGCAAGGTGGACCAGTCCCTCCATACCAACACGTCACTGGATGCTGCGAGTGAATATGCTAAATACTGCACAGAAATTCTAGGTGTTGCAGCTACTCCAGGTGCGTAAACACCATCACTTGAGTTCACGCGTCCTGTGAAGCCTAGGGCGTGTCCTCCACACTACGGGGCGTGGGAGCGGAGTTACTTAGGCCTCATTAGACCTTGGCTTTTAGATACGCCTACGATACCCTTATGAGGTACCCTGTCCAAGTGTACTTGAAGGCCAGGTGGCTCCAGATTCACAGCATTTTAGTGTAATCAGGCGTGAGCCACTGGCCTCCGCCCCAGAGCAGACAGAGCCATCCACGTTTGGCAGCACTTTCCCTGCTCCTCCCTCCCTGTATGCACCGTGACTTCCCCGTGATTCAGTAAGAAGTTGGCAGAGGGGCATTTTATTTATTAATTTATTTTAGGGAGAAGCAGGAACTTTCTTTGTTTCTGATTCCAAGACCAATTTGATTGGCACTGCATAACCTGAAACTTAGGACATTTATTAGAGTGTGTGAGTTGAAATTTATATGTATTTTTTTAAACTTACATGTACATTTGTATGTAGTTTGTAAGGTCAGTTGTTGTTGTTGTTTTAACCCAGGAAGTTGTTGCTGAAATGAATCAGCCATACTTAGAGGATATTAAGATGAGAATGTTTGAGTCATTCTGGCCTCCTCACTTCCGTCAGTGATCTGTTTATTCTAAGGCTGGGAGGAACTTTGCGCCTCAGCCACTTTGATAGTACCCTGCTTAAGGCAACCTGGAGTGTACGTTGAGTGTGTTTTTTTCTGTTTTTCAAGTAAGGTGTTCATTTTCAGAAATGATCAACCTAAAGCTAGTGCATATTCTCAGGAATTCTAGAAATTAAGTGTAGCAGAAGGCTAGGTTTATAACTCAGCATGATAGCATTTGCCCAACATACATGAGGCTGTACCCCAGTACTCCAAGAAAAAATATATTAGCAAGAATAGGGCTGCTATTTTCTTTTTAAAGACAAATTGGTATCTAAGAGAGAAGAAAGGACTGGCCACAACTGAGCTACGTGGTGGGTGTGGACAGAGCCTCTTAAACAACTGTCACACATTCCAGAGTGCAGGCTGAAACCAGCTCAGTGGCCCAGCCACGGAAAGGAGCGAAGCTTGCCAACATCTTGGCCAAGGGCATACCTGGAGGTCAGAGCCTGTCATCCACTCTCTTCTCCCACAATAGGGCTTCCCAAAGGGAAACTTTAGCTAACTAATAACCTAATAATGACCATTTGCCATCTTGTTGATTAAAATGTATCTTTTTTTTTTTTTTTTTTAAGGCACACACATGCCGGCCACTTTCGGGCACTTGGCAGGGGGGTATGATGGCCAATATTATGGATATCTTTGGAGTGAAGTATTTTCCATGGATATGTTTTACAGCTGTTTTAAAAAAGAAGGGATAATGAATCCAGAGGTATTTTGTGTGTGTGTGTGTGTGTATGTGTTTTCTTTTGTTAATTTTGCAGTTGTCTTCTCTCCTTTAACTCCTAGTATAAAATATTTATGACATCTAGATGTTAGAGTCAAAGATTTGGTAACAGCTTTTAACTACAAGGCTCTGCATCTTCTCAAATCATCATACATCATTAAGTTTCAGTGTGCAAGTGATTAACTCTTAATTCTATAGGCTTAAAAAAAACCTACTGCATTTTCTTGCTTATTAACATTCCAGTACATTGCATAATTAAAAATTCAAAGCCTTGTTTATACATTGGAGAATTTATAGCTGCTAGTTTTGACATGTGCCGTGCAGTGCTTTTTAGTTTTATAAGAGGTTGGGAAGAGAAGGTAAGCTTCTCCTGGTGTAAATGGTCTGCTCATATTTTGATTTTCTTTAGGCCCTTTCTCTGTACGCTTTCTGTGGGAGGTCCCATTTTCCTGTGGCTGGTGTCCTCCCCCTACTACCTAGTCTGTAACCTAAATGCCTTTGGGAAACTTGCGCTGCTTCGTTAACCAGAGCCATCTCGTCCCCTACACAGGACGGTGACTGCCAGATGGCGGCTGTCAGCCATACCTTTCTGTGGCAGCCCCCAGTTTCCAAGCTCACTGAAGTCTCAGCTGTCCTATTATTTCTCAATGATGTATTTCTAGGGTGTTTTCAAGTTCTATTTAATTCAGAAATTAAGTAGAACAAATTAACAAAATCAGGCTTTCTGTGCTTATTTCAATCAGACAATTTTTTTCTCTAGATTTTTGTTTGTTTGTTTGTTTGTTTGTTTCTGAACTACATAGTGTCTCTTATATGTACAGATTGAAATATTCTGGTGTAAAGTAGACCTTCCATTTCCTCACTCCTTTCCCCCTAAAAAAATACCTCCAGGCTACCCATATCCTGTGCTCACTATTCATTCCAAGGACTCCATCTCCCACCCCACCCCACCTAGTAGGTGTCGAGAAGCTTCCTTACATGACCTTGCATGACCTTCAGCAAGTACCAGGCCTGATTCCGCCACCATCTTCTTATAGAGATGATTCCCTTCCCCAGAGTGTCCTGGGAAGAAAGTGCGGCTCCATTTACCTGCCCTCCTGCTGCCTTATGCTCGCCCACTTGAACTGTTCATCCAGTGAACCTCTGTAGCCATCCCCTTACTGACTTCCTCCCAGCTCCCCTCTGCTTCTGTACTCTGTCAACTCTCCTCACCCACACACACCCTCCAGAGTTCACTATGTAGCCCAGGCTGGCCTCAAACTTGTGACCCTCCTGCCTCAGCCTCCTGGCTGTTAAGATTATAGGCTTGTGCCACCATACCCAGTCTCAGTCTCTTGTTATTTAAAAAAATTGAGGACTGGGCTACAGAGATGACTTAGTGGTCAAGAAGCTTGCCTGCAAAGCCTAAGGCCCCAGGAGGTTCAATTCCCCAGGAGCCATGTTAAGCAGATGCACAAGGTGGTGCGTACAAATGGGGTTCATTTGCAGTGACTGGAGGTCCTGAAGTGCCCATTCTCTCCCTCTCCCTTCCCCTCTTTCTCTCTCTCTCTATCTGCTTCTCTCTCTCAAATAAATAAACAAACAAACAAAAATTAAATGAGCTAGGGGTATAGCTGAGTGGTCAGGTATGTGTGCTTTTCAGTCTGTCCACCTTCACACATTTTATTCATTCTGTAACCATTATCTTTTTTAAAAAATATTTTATTTATTTATTTATATATTTACAAGCAGAGAGAGATAGAAGAGAGAGAGCGGAAGAGGGAGAATGGGTATGCCAGAGCCCCCAGCTGCTGCAAACAAACTCCAGATGCATGTGTAATTTTGTGCATCTGGCTTTCAGTGGGTACTGGGCAATTGAACTTGGGTCTGTAGGCTTTGCAGACAAGTGCCTTAACTCCTGAGCCAGGTCTCTAGGACAGGAGACTTGGTTTCAGAGTTATCCTTGGCTGCATAGCAAATTCTAGACCAGCCTGGGCTACATGAGACCCTATCTCAAAATAAATAATATTATGGCCTCCTGACTGTACACCTCAAAAATCCCACCTTTCTCAAATATCTCACTCACAAATCCACTCACTTATGAACTCTTACAGATCACCCAAGCCACAGGGATCTTTCCATCCCCTGACCAAAACAGTGGATAGGCATTCAGGAAGGGCTTCAGTATGCTTCTGCTTATCTCTGGAATGTTTCATGTAATGACTGTATAAGATGAAAGAATACAAAGTACTTGACACAGCATGATTCAGATTTTGATTTTAAAATGTGCTTCAAGAAAGGCACAATCTCTGAGGGGAAGTTTTCTTCTCTGCTTTTTCACTGACTGCTTCCTTACATTCACACAGTACATGAGTTATTATTATAAAAAACTGACACTTTTTTTTCAAATTAAGAGAGTACTTTTTGTTTTGTTTTGTTTTGTTTTCTCAAAGTAGGGTCTCACTCTAGTCCAAGCTGACCTGGAACTCACTCTGTAGTCCCAGGCTGGCCTCGAACTCACAGCGATCCTCCACTACTCTTGGCTTGACCATACGTCTTTTAATCCAAAGATTCTCCAGTATTTTTTAAAAAGTTAGATTTTATTAGATTAAGAGAATCAAAAAGGTAGGATTATTAAGAGCTCTTGCCCATGAGAAAACAGGAGGGGATAAAGCTGCACAGCACTTTCATGTGTATGATTTTTTTTTTTTTTTTTTTTTTTGATATTTCAAGGTAGGGTCTCACTCTAGCTCAGGCAGACCTGGAATTCACTCAGTTGTCTCAGGGTGGCCTTGAACTCATGACGATCCTCCTACCTCTGCCTTCTGAGTGCTGGGATTAAAGATGTGCACCACCATGCCCGGCTATGTGTGTGATTTTTTTAAAAAATTTTTAGTTATTTATATAAGACAGAGAGTAAGAGAAACACACACACAGTGTAGGCACACAAGGGCCTTCTGTCACTGTAAACGAACTCTAGATGCATGAGCCACTTTGTGCATCTGGCTTTACGTGGGCACTGGGGAATCAAACCCAAACCATCAGGATTTGCAATCCAGTCTCTTTAACCACTTAGCCATCTCCCGACCCTCTGTATTTTGCCATGTAGCCCACTCTAGCCTTGAATTTACGGCAGTCCTCCTGCCTCAGCTTCTTAAGTTCTGGGATTGTAGTCACATACTACCACACCTGGCAAAAACAAATGTTTTAAACAGTAATAGGTCAAGGTTGGTGAAGGTCCAATTACAACATTTCCCTGGTCCTGTGGCTTGGAAGGCTTCCCAGTGTGAGCACACACTCCCTCACTGGGTTGAGCCTCCCTTGTTCACCTCCTGTGCATGTCCACTCCCATGACCACATCCCCAGCCTCTCTATTCTTCCAGCTGTCAAGGTAGCAGCCTGATTTGCGGTCCCTGTGGTTCCCAAGCTACCGCACGTCCAGCAGAACAATGAGATCATGCTTCTCCATCTTAGACTCTGTCGTTTGAGCTTGGCAGGAAGCCAGGCCACTCCTCATTTAGGCAAAGGCTGGAGTGCACGTGGAGAAAGCAAGCTTCCAACAACGTGGAGCTGTTTCCTTGTCGTGTTCAAAACAGTTTCCAGTTTCGCTGAACCTCTGGATTCTGTTGCCTTGTATTATACATCTTGTGCCAAGAGGCTGTTTTGAATCCATCCTTGTCACTCCTTTTTTTCCTTTCAAATGCAGTGAAGTATCACGTCATGTCTGGCTCCTCTGTTGTCACAGCAATGGAGAATGAGACGACTCTAAAAGCTAAGGAAGAACCCTTTGCACCCAACCTTTCCCACTCGTCCCTGCAGGGACAGATATGGAACCAGCTTTTGAAATAGTCATTTTCTGGCTAGGCACATGGCTCAGTGAGTAAGAGTGCTTGCTCTGCAAGAGTAAAGACCCGCGTTCAATCCCAACACCCATGTAAAAAAGCTGGGCATGGTCACACCTGCCTGTAATGCTAGCATTGAGTCAGGAGAGACAGGAGAGTCACGGGGACTCCCAAATTAGCCACTATCTCATCAAGAACCAGCAAGCTCCAGGTTCAGTGAGAGACGCTGTCTCAGGAAAGTAAGGCAGAGGAGAGAGAGAGGACACCCTGTGTCTTCCTCTGGTTTCTGCACGTGTGCCCATGGGGTGTGTGCCTCTGTACACACCACACACACACACACACACACCACATAAACACAACCCATACTACACCAAAAAGAAATCGTCATTTGAGGCTGGGAATGTAGCTCAGTTGGTAGAGTGCTTGTCTAGCATGCACAAAGCTCTAGGTTCGATCTCCAGTACTCCTAGCACTCAGCAGGCAGAGGTAGGGAGATACTGTGAGTTCGAGGACAGCCTGAGACTACATAGTGAATTCCAGGTCAGCCTGGGCTAGAGGGAGACCCTGCCTCGGGGGTGAGTTAAGGGCTGGGGAGATGGCTTAGTGGGTAAAGTACTTGCTATGCAGCATGAACACAGTCTGGATTCCCAGCTTCCATGTATAAAAGCCGGGCATGGCAGTGTGCACCTGTCACCTGTCATCCTGGCACTTGGGAGGCAGAGGCATGAAAATCTCCAAGACTTGTTGAAATACTAGTCTAGCTGAATCACTGTGCTCAGGGTTTAGCAAGAGACCCTGTCTCAAGAAAATAAATCAGAAAGCAACTGAGGAAGATATGCAACATCAAACTCTGACCTTTATATGTGTGTGCACACACATGAACACACACACAGACCATGCACATACAAAAAAACAAGCAACAACAAAAAATAGTGAGCTGGATATGGTGTGGCGCACGCCTTTAAGCCCAGCACTCGGGAGGCAGAGGTAGGAGGATCACCATGAGTTCGAGGCTACCCTGAGATTACGTAGTGAATTCCAGGACAGCCTAGGCTAGGGTGAAACCCTACCTCGAAAAACCAGAAAGAAAAAGAAAGAAAAGAAAAGAGTGATTTTTACTCCTTCCTGTAGTGTGTTCACGTGGTTCCTGCACATTGCTTTGTCTTGTTCTTTTTCACAAACATTTGCTCGCACCCCTTTTCTCTTAAGACCTGACTTACAGAAGTCAGGAGCGAACACTTGGGACAAAATCCCATTCTACAGAGAACCTTAGGTTGTTATTCTGAATGCGCTGAGATACAAAAAGAAATCTTATTCTTTGGCCCAGTAAAACACATGCTACCAGTTTCATGCCACAGTCACAGCCTTGCCACTAGCAGGCACTGCAGAAGGAGGCGTGGCCGTGTCGGTTTCCAGCCCTGCACACTTACTTTAGCTTCACATGTCAGTGGTTGGTTATGCAAGGGGAAAAAACAAGAGGAATTTTTATGGCATAAAGTGATGCTCAGCTTGGTCTGAAGTCATGGGAACCAGCCATTTGCCTGTCCTGCAGACCTCAGTTGTCTGAGTTGTGCTTGGGTCACTCTGAGAAGGTCGCAGGATGACCCTCCAGGACCAATGCCTGCTGTCATTAGCCTCTAGCACCAGAGTGGCTGGGCTTAGAAGATCACAGGCTGTGGACATTGTTGGTCGCAGTATAATACACAGAAGGGCGTGTCCAGGCCTCCTCTTGTAACCTCTGGCCATCCCGTGGAGCCCATTTCAGATGTCGGCAAGCAGGACTGCAGGATGTGTGCCATCCCTGAGGAGACAGCCTGCAGCCCGTTGTAGACTTGCCGCCTTCTTCACAGCCAACAGCGGGAGTTGAGTGCGTTATGGTTGCAGATGTTTTCCTGCCGCCTGTCTCTAGCATTAGCATTTTCCGTGTTCCTGTGTCTTAGCCTAAAAGTTTGCCGCCTGTCCTTTTTATTTTCTTCACTGTAAATAGATCCCACATTTTACCTGTCTTAACAGCTTATCAAATAGTTCTTAACGTCTTGGCTTGTCACAGGACATAGAAAAAGTGTCTCGTGGTAGGTGTTCTCTTCGTTAACTTCATCAATAGGCTCAGCACTCCTCTGCAAACCACAGAGCTCTTTGAGAACATCTCTGAGTTCACCAAATGTGATTTCAAAATCCAGCCACTAATCATAGGGTTGAAAAGATGGGAGCATTTTAACTAGGGCCATTTTTTTTTTTAATAAGGCAACTTCATTGTGGGAAAATTTCCTGAGAGGTGATAGACGCTGTGGATACAAAGGCAGTTTCTATTGTTGGGCCAGAGTGGTCTTCCCATCTTCTTAGATGACATTAGAGACATTGCTAAGCTTGTTTCTTCCGTCACTGAGGACAGACACCCAAGTGTCACTGCAGAAAGAAATACCAAGAAAATCCAGACCGCTAAATCTAATTATTGCCTTTTCGTCTGTAATGCCAGAAAAAGAAGCTTGACCCTTCCGTGCCATAAAGCACATAGAAACACGAAGTACTTAGTGAAACTCAGAAAATAATTGCATGACAGAGATTTTTAGTATAAAATTAGGCATGCCAGTGCTGTTTAAACAGAATCCTAGGCCCGATTCCTACTACAGTGCATCACCAAGGAGAATATAGAATTCCTTTTCTCCTGGAGATTCTTAGTAGATGAATCCAATGGTCCTCTCGTTTCACTTACCTGCTCTCCCGACACGACAGCTGGTTTTTCCTTAGACCTGAGCCTCTGAAGAGCCTGTGGTCCTGCCTGATTTAAGAGATACAGGAAAGGAATGGGATTGATTTGGGGATTTTGTTATTTTTGCTTTTGTTTTTTGTTTTGTTTGGTTTTTTTTTTTTTTTTTTTTTTTTTTTTGGTTTTTTGGTTTTGGTTTTTGTTTTGTTTTTTCAAGGTAGGGTCTCACACTAGCACAGACTGACCTGGAATTCACTGTGTAGTCTCAGGGTGGCCTTGAACTCATGGCAATCCACCTACATCTGCCTCCTGAGTGTTGGGATTAAAGGCGTGCACCACTACGCCCAGCCTGGGATTGATTTTTAAATATTTTTTTATTTATTTATTAGCAGAGAGAGAGAATGCCAGGGCTTCCTGCCACTGCAAACAAATTCCAGATGCACATATCACTTTGTGCATCTGGTTTTATATGGGTACTGGGGAATTGAAACCATGCCATTAGGCTTTGCAAGCAAGAGCCTTTAACCACTGAGCCATCTCTAGCCCAGTTTGGGGTTGTTGCTGCTGCTGCTGCTGCTGCTGCTGCTGCTGTTTTGAGACAGGGTCTCAAACTCATGACCCTCCTCCTACCTTGGGCTCCCGAATGCTAGATTTACAATAGGTGCCACCACACTCAGCTGGTTTCTTCTTAAGTATCTGCAGGTCCACACTTTCTCAGTCTTGAATTGCAACCAGCTGCTTGCAGTTCTTATCTTCTGTTAGCACTGGGAGTTGAATTTGTGCGTGCTAGGCCAGCACTTTACAATGGTTATGCCCTCGAGCCCTTTTTTCCCCACATTTTACTTTGAGACAAGGCCACACTTAGTTGCCCGGCCCTTAAACTTGTGATCCTCCTGCCTCAGCCATTCGAGTACTTGGGATTGCATGTCTAAATCACCAAACCCAGCTTCCTTTTGTCTTGTTAGAGTCCTCTGTGCTTCTGTTAGAGCCCTACCATCATGCCTTATAAATTACATTTTTTTCTTATTTTTGCTTTATTTTGACACAAGTCTTGACTGTATAGTTCATGCTGGAGTGGAGCTCTGGATCCTTGTGCTCAGCCTCCCAAATGCTGGGATTACAGGTCTATACCACCATACCTACTCTCTAATTATGTATTTCTTTATTTCCTCTTCTAAGCCATGAGACCCTTGTAAAAGGAACTGTGTTATTTACCTTTGAGCCTTTCTCTACTTCAAAACTGACTTGATTATTTATTTGAGGTGCAGTTCACTCTCCAGGCTGACCTGGAGCTCACTCTGAGGTTCTCCTACCTCTGCCTGCTAGGTGCCACGATTAAAGCTATGCGCCACACGCAGCTGATTTGATTATTATTTTAAAGATGTGTATCTCCTAGAAATTCACTGTCATCCCCCCCTCCCATTCCTCTTTCTGCTTGCTCCCCTAAAACCCACTACTACCCAGGGTATGTTTCTCTGATCTCCCCATAAATAAAGGCATGGCCTTCTAAGTTTACTAATTGGAACTCTGTTGAAGATTTTCAGGAGGTCTCTTCAGATCAGAAATGTCATTTTGCTGGGTTTTTTTTTTTTTTCTTTCCTTTGCGTGACTACCAGCACCAATCTTTCACTCCTTTCTTGCTTGCTATTTAAGACGTTGTTTGTTTTTTTATGTTCCCATCCAGGATCTCCCCACCCTCATAGCAAATAAAGAACTTGTGCTGTAGGGAGGGAGTTACGGGCTGTGGCAGGAAAGATCTCAAAGTCCAGTATAAAGACAGGCTGGTGAGCATGCTAGATGCCCAGGTGTACTGCTAGCCTGTCCTGGGTAGGCACAGTGCCCTGATGCCTGTCACAGAGTGTCAGAAGGAAACAAGTCTGGCTCTGCTCCCCGAGTGGCTGAGTTGAAAGGCCACAGGGATGACAGAGCTAACAGGAGACCCTGTCCACACCCCTTAGATGTTGTCATTGCTATTGATGATGAGATTGTGCATGTGGACAGTTATGGTTGTTATCAAAATATTACCTCAAAAGGTTTATACTCTTGGGATAGAGAGATGGCTAAACAGTTTAGGCACTTGCCTGCAAAGCCTAAAGGCTTTCAATTCCCCAGGACCCACGTAAACGGCACATGAATCTGGACTTCATTTGCAGTGGCAGGAGGCCCTGGTGCTCCCCTTCTATCTCTCTCTGTGTGTCTCTCTCTCCCTGCAAATAAATATAAAATATATTATAAATATATGTATAAATATGTATAAATATTATAAATATAATGTATAAATATATGTATAAATAAGGTGTGTGGTGGCACACACCTTTAATCCCAGCACTCAGGGGGCAGAGGTAGGAGGATCACTATGAGTTTGAGGCCACCCTGAGACTAGGTAGTGAATTTCAGGTCAGCCTGAGTTAGAGTGAGACTCTACCTCGACAAACCAAAAAAAAAAAGGTTTATACTCTGGGATACAATGAGTGGTGCCTTTCTCCTTTATTTAACATTCCTATGCAATTATGTATTCCTCCTCACTAATGATAGAGCAGACTCTCCTGTGCTCTCCTCTAGCCTTATTAAGAGCCAGAACTAATTTTAAGGAAATGTCAAACCAGGAATGCAGTTATTTCCCTGAACGTACATGAATAAGTACACTTGAGGGGAGTGTGAAAGGAAAGAAGGGAGGAAGGATAAGGTTTATTAAATCCCACTATATGCCAGTTATTTTTCTAGTGAATGATCGTTGTGTTAAAATCATCTAATCGCCTGTTTAAAAAATGGGCATACCCTTCTTACAGATAAGGAAACAACGGCCAGCTATCACATAGCTGATGTATCAAGCCACAGTTCAAACCCACATCTGACTGCAGAGCCCCTAATCTTGTGGTTAGAGATGCCTTGCCCGGTTGCCCACAAATGCATGCTAATCTCCAGGTGTCTGACAGATTGTCCTTTGTAGGAGAGGTGACGCAGAGGTGTGCAGAGCCTCCCACAGGATGCTGGTGGCATGAGCAACACCAGTGCCTTAGAGCTGCTTCTCCTGCCTTCCTGGCAGCTGAAGTGTTCTCATTGTGTAAACACCACTGAACAACTTCAGACCAGCGTTGCTTCCACCTGCAAGAGAACACTCCCCCACCATGCTCTTTCACCACTGGTCCCTTCCTAACCCAGAAACTCACTCAGTTAATGTTTTTCTTAACAAAAGCAAGATCCTGTTACCAAAATGACTCTTAAATTCTTCCCAAAGCTTCATTGCAAAGGAAATGGAACTATTAAAAGACCATTGCTCTGTAATTCAGGAAATTGAATCAACTTGCTTGAAGGCGCAAGCAAAGGAAAACTTGAGCTGCACGGAGCCACGGATGAGACTAAACAGCCCTGCTCTGACGTGGCTGCAGGCAGAGGAGCCTTAGCTGTCTCCGCAGCACCCGGAAGGCCCCAAATGCTTACTTAGCTTTCCACTCCATTGACAGTTCTAAACACACAGAACACTTTGTATTATAGTTACATTTTGGGTCATATTTTAATCTTTTGTTTAGCTTTTCATTACTGGCCCTATCATATTTGTGGAATGAAACATATATTTCCACTAAACAGTGTATAATGCACAGAGCTTGAACATAAATTTCTGTAGAAAAATATTAATTATTACCAGGAGTCATGGTGCACACCCAGAATCTCGGTGCTTAGCAAGCTGATGCAGGAGGATCAGAATTAGAGGCCACGTTGGGCTGTATAATGAGACCCTGTCTCAAGAAACCAAATAATAGTTGTTATTGTTGAGGACTAGTGGTAGATACTGAGGCTCCTCTAGTTTTCTCTACTGTTTGTAGACACTTTGTTTTCCATAATAAGAAGTTTAAAATATTTCTGTAAATCTGCAGATAACTTTAACTTTGTTCTTTCCAGACTGCTGTCCTCAGAGATGCTTGTCTCTCCGTGCTCCGCACACTGATTTGAAACACGAGTCAAATTTAGACAGACTGAGCAATGAATGAAAGGCAAGGGAGGTAGAAGGTGGTTGGACTCGAGAGCTTGGATATGCTTCTTAGAGCCCATAGCAGGAACAACCAAAGTCCTATTCTAGACCCTGCACTTGGAACTGTACTATTATCACAGACCATGAAACAAATGGCACATCATTTTTGTTTATTTTTTTTAACCTAACGTAAGTTAAATCCAGCTCCATTCCCTCATCACCATGGTTGTTGAGAAGTTCAGTATCAGTGACTGCAGACACCCTCTCCTTAAGAAACTTTTAGAGGGGTTTAATTCCCCAGGAGCCACATTAGCCAGATGCACAAGGTGGCGCATGCATCTGGAGTTTGTTTGCAGTGGCTGGAGGCCCTGGTGCACACATTCTCTTTTTCTCCTCTTTCAATTAGATAAATAAATAATTTAAAAAAAAAAAAAAACAAAGAAGCTTTTAGGGGGCTGGGGAGATGGCTCAGCGGTTAAACGCGCATGCTTCCAAAGCCTGCCGGCCCATGTACCCATGTAAAGCTAGAGGCACAGGTGGTATATGTATCTCTCTCCCTCCTCCCCCCTCCTCCTTCTCAAATATTTTTATAAAGGACTAGAGAAATGACTCAATGGTAAAAGGTACTTGCTTGTTAAACCTGATGGCCTACATCCAGTTCCCCAGTACCCACATAAAGCCAGATGCATAAAGTGGTGCATATGTCTGGAGTTTATTTGCAGCGGCAAGAGACCCTAGCATACCCATTCTCTCTCCCTCCCTCCCTCCCTCTCTCTCTCTCTCTCTCTCTCTCTTTTTCTCTAATAAAAATTTTTTTATATTTTTATTTTATTTATTTATTTGCAAGCAGACAGAGAGAGAGAGAGGAGAGAGGCAGACAGAGAGACAGAGGGAGAATGGGCATGCCAGGGCCTCTAGCCACTGCAAATGAACTCCAGATGCATGTGCCCCTCGTGCATCTAGCTTACATGGGTACTGGAGAATCGAACCAGGATCCTTTGGCTTTACAGGCAAACACCTTAACTGCTAAGCCATTTCTCCAGCCCTCAAAATTTAAAAAAAATTTTTTTTTTTGTTTTTTTTGAGGTAGGGTTTCACTCCAGCCCAGGCTGACCTGGAATTCACTATGTAGTCTCAGGGTGGCCTTGAACTCATGGCTATCCTCCTATCTCTGCCTCCTGAATGCTGGGATTAAAGGCATGAGCCACCATAAAAAAATTAAATTAATTAATTAATTAATTAATTAAAATAAAATAGTTTTTTAATTTTTTTATGAGAGAGAGAGAATTGGCATGCCAGGGCCTCCAGCCACTGTAATTGAACTTCAGACAAATGCACCGCCTTATGCACATGTGCAGCCTTGTGCACTGGAGTCACTTTGTGCATCTGGCTTACATGGGATCTGGAGAGTCAAACCTGGGTCCTTAGGCTTCACAGGCAAGCGTCTTAACCAGTAAGCTATCTCTCCAGCCCAAAAAATATTAAAAAAAAAAAAACCTACAAACAAGGCAGCAGTGTGACCATGTGCATGTTCAGTGTCGTGCAGACGCTTCCAAGCCCTTCTAAAGACCCTTATGCTCCTGGACTTCAACCAGCATGAGGTAATCATTTCCTGGAGCTTTTACAGGAGACGTTTACAGGAGGCTACGATCCACATATGAGAGGGAACATGCAGTCTGTTTTTCTGGGCCTAGGTTACTTCAGTATAAATTGTCTAATTCCATCCATTTCTGTGCAGATTTCATAACTTCCTCTTTCTTTACAGCTGAGTAAAACTCCGTTGTGTAGTTCACAAACATTAATGTTGACTACATGTCCTAGCTATTATGAAAAAAAAACACTGGCCAGACATGGTGGCTTATGCACTCGGGAGGCAGAGGTAGGAGGATCACCATGAGTTCAATGTCACCCTGAGACTACATAATGAATTCCAAGTCAGTCTGGTCTAGAGTGAGATCCTATCTCAAAAAAACAAAACAAAAATTAAATTAAATTAAAAATTTTTTTTAAATGGAGTTTGAGAATTTATAATAACCACAAAACTCAATTATTTGTACATTTTGCTTATTGAAATGGTAACATTATAGTTACAATGGGACCCAAGTGATCCTCCTATCTCAGCCTCCAAGTAGCTAGGACTTCAGGTGCATACTACTGTATCCAGCTTACAATAGTTAAAACAAAATATTGGGGCTGGAGAGATGGCTTAGCGGTTAAGGTGCTTGCCCGTGAAACCTAAGGACCTGGGTTTGACTCCCCAGAACCCACATAAGCCAGATGCACATGATGGTGTATGCATCTAGAGTTCATTTGCAGTGACTAGAGGCTCTGGTATGTTCTCTCTCTCTCTATCTCTCTCTCTCTCTCTCTCTCATATATATATAAATAAATAAATATTTTAAAAGAAAACAAAAAAGCCATTGACAGAAAATTTAAATGTATAGATATGCCTCGTATTTCCATAGGCCTTGCTATCTTAGTTCATCAAAAGTCAATTTTGACTCCTGAGACACAGACTGAAGTTAAATGTGAGCCAACATATGATTAGAAGTTGAAAATGAGTCCTGTTCATAACTAAAAGGCAACCCCAAAGTTTTTTTTTTTTTTTTTAATTTTTTGGCCATTAGTATCACATTTATCCAAGTGGATTTCAGTGGCATTTTATTTTCCAGATAGTTTAAGCTCTGGTGGTTGCAACGGACAGACTCTTGTGTGAAAGGAAGATTTCCTTAGTACCTGGCCGTCCTTTGTTACCCAGAAAGGTGACTGGCCCTGTTGATCAAGTCATATCATAAACATAAGCTTAAATGGATCTTTGATGTATATTTGGAATTAAGACTCATTGGATTGTCTTGCATGGCTCTCCTACCAGGACAGTGAAGGGGACCTGAGAATTCTGAATAATGCCAGTGCTGAGTAACCATGTTTCCCTTCAATATATTGCTCATGTGTTGATGACAGGAAAGACAGAGGAATTATGAAATGTTTTAAAATTTTAGATTTTCATCCTCTCTAAAGGTCATTCCCAGTGTGGACCCCAACAGTGCCTTCTGCTGGCTGCACTGTGGGGCTTATGCTTGTCTCTGTTCACATCCATAAGAGGGCTGGTTTTGTTCACTGGTGGGCATTATTATCATTATTATTATCATTATCATTATCATTATTATTATTATTATCATGAACTCCTTATAAAAACAGCTAAAGCCATTTGGCCGTAACGGCTCTGCCGTTTCCAGGTACACAGAATCCCTGATGTAGCCTCTGGAACACTGCTGTGCTAATAACCCTTTTAACATCGCTTTGAGACGGGTAGCAACAGCGAGCTGTGTTCTTTCGGCTCTTTTCTGTTTGTCTGCCCACATTGTCAACCCACCGCAGAGAATGTGAGACAAGACAACAATAAAGGGCAGCGTAGCGCTAGAGAGTTGGCTTAGCAATTAAGGTGCTTGCCTGTGAAGCCCA
Source organism: Orientallactaga sibirica (assembly GCA_036365145.1). Lineage (NCBI taxonomy): Eukaryota > Metazoa > Chordata > Mammalia > Rodentia > Dipodidae > Orientallactaga > Orientallactaga sibirica. Next base: position 15,936,825 of record JAEOAD010000054.1, read on the forward strand.
AGGACCCAGGTTCAATTCCCCAGCACCCTGTAAGCCAGGTGCACATGGTGGCACATGCATCTGGAGTTCCTTTACAGTGGCTAGAAGCCTTGGCACAACCATTCTCTCTCTCTGGCTCTTTCTCTCTCAAATAAATAATTTTTTTTTTTTTTTTAAGGATGACATAGAAGACCCGGGGTCCACACTCTAAATCTCTTACCTCCTAAAGTTCTGTGGTGAATGCTGCAAAACTTTAGTTTTGGCAGCAGTGACCATCTAGGCTGAGGAAAGCTGAGTCCCTTTTTCCTCCCCCTTACCCTTTTGTGTCTAGAGATTTGGAGAACTACTATGACCATGAATTATTAGGCATGATGTTCTATTTTATTTTATTTTATTAGGTTGGAATGAAATACAGAAACCTAATCCTGAAACCCGGGGGATCACTGGACGGCATGGACATGCTCCAGAATTTCTTGCAACGTGAGCCAAACCAAAAAGCGTTCCTAATGAGTCGAGGCCTGCCTGCTCCGTAAACTGGGATCTCTGGTCTCCATCCATGTCTGGAGGACAAACCAACGTCACCGTGTGGAACTGGCCTGGAAACTGCAGAGAGGTTTTGCAGATGAAAACTTCAATTTCTACTGACTTGCTTTGTTTTTTTTTAATTTAAAAAATTATACAGATGTAAATGAAATTATAAATACTGTAACCTAAGAAAAGACCCACTAAAAAAATAACTGTACTATAAAATTTCATAAAAATGGATTTGATTTCTTTTGATAAAAGTTTCATATGAATGTAATTTGATTTTTTTCCTATTATAATCTAGATAATATAATATAAAAGGGCTTAAGAATTTTTCAATTGAATCACATACATGGTACAATTTGATCCTTCTTCTATCTTGAAGTTTTGTACTTGGGATTTCTGGACTGATAAATGAATCATCACATTGCTCAGGTGAATATTTTCTTGGAGCCCTGTGTTACCTTTGACCCTCTGCCTCACAGTTAGGTGTGACTTCACCTGCATACCTCAAGGCCAGGGACTGTGCCTCAGTAATGCATTTATCTCTGTACATCAGGCCTCATGATTCCCAGCTTTCTGTTACACTTAAATTATGTTCCTTTTTTAGGTTTGTTTTTCTTGCAGAAGTTCAGTTCTAGGATATCAAAAAAAAAAAAAAAAAAAAAGCTTAGAAGCTCATTTTGGCATATAAAATTGTTACTCTTAAACTGGACATGATGGCTTACACTCAAGAGGCAGAGGTAGAAGGACCACTGTGAGTTTGAGGCCATCCTGGGGTTAGAATGAGTTCCATGTCAGCCTGGGCTAAAGTGAAACACTACCTCGAAAAAAAGCAAACAAACAAACAACAACAACAACAACAAAAAGTTAACCTTTGGACATGGTTACCAGTGAAAAGTAATTCCAAGCTGGGTGTGGTGGCATACACCTTTAATCCCAGCGCTCCAATAAAAGTAATTCCAGGCATTGTCTTGATTCTCATGTTCCCTTTCTTTGTGGTGGGGGGTGTTTTAAGGTAGGGTCTCACTCCAGCACAGGCTGACCTGAAATTCCCTATGTAGTCTCAGGGTGGCCTTGAACTCCCAGCAATCCTCCTACCTCTGCCTCCCAAGTGCTGGGATTAAAGGCGTGCGCCACCACGCCCAGCTTGTTTTGTGTTTTGAGACAGGGTTTCACTCTGTAGAGCAGGCTGGCTTCAAACTCGTGGTTATTTGTATGAGTAAAGGCATTATCCTTAACTCAGGTCCTTGTGCCTCAGCCTCCCAAGTCTGGGATCACAGATATGAGCCACGGAGCAGAGCATGTGAGGACAGCTGCTCAGTAGTGGCATGTGCGCAGACTCAGCCTCCGGGAAAGGCTCATCAGTAGCCACTTGGGTGATTTTTAGTTAAGTACCCCTCAGGAGCTCTCTTTAACTCTCTTACCTGGGATCTAAATTCCAGGTCCACAGCAGGCCAGTAAACTCAAATACTTACTTTTCCTGTAGGGGTCAAAAAGAAGAGCACACACGATAACAAAAAGAAAATGTCAAGAACCTCTGAATGCACTTTGTATAGATCGTTGGGCTATTTCCCAGTACATACCTGAGGAGTGACTGCTGACGGCCAGGGACAAGATTAGACCTTCTGTTCTTGAGTATAAGTGGACTTTGTTTCAAATTAAAAAAAAAAAAATGTGTTGTAAAGTTATACACAGCAGGGAAAACCAAGAGCTGTATGAACACGGAAGGAAATTCCTGTTTTTATGGCTCGGTATTGTTTTTGCAGTGCTGGGATCAAACCTGGGGCTCCCTCACACAGGCTAGGCATGAATTTGAGTTTCTGGTCCCGGAGCTATTGTGAGTGGGGGTCTTTGCAACTTTTCAGAAGTTTTCTCCCATCTTTGCCCCTCAACTTTTGTTTCTACTTTCAGGAAAAATGAAAATTAAAAACTCTTCAGCATTTTCTATTGCCCGGTGTGTCTCCATTTAAGTAACCTTAGCTTTAATCTTATTTCACACGGAAAAGCTAATGAGTGGTATGTCAAAGGCTGCATACAATAAAGTCACATTGTCCACAAAAGTGAGCCTCCATTTCTTCCATACTTTAATGTTAAAACTCAAATTCAGGGCTAGAGAGATGGCTGAATGGTTAAGGTGCTTGCCTGCAAAGCCTAAAGACACAGGTTCAATTTCCCAGAATCCATGTAAGCCAGATATACAAGGTGACACATGCATCTGAGTTCTTTTGCAGTGACTAGAGGCCCTGGTGTGCCCATTCTCTCCTCTCCTGTCCTCCCCACTACCACCACCACTTGCAAATAAATAAATATGTTTTTTTAAAAAAAACTCAAATTCATGGCTGGAGAGATGGCTTAGTGATTAAGGCGCTTGTCTGCAAAGCCTGAGGACCCAGGTTGAAATCCCCAGAACCCACATAAGTCAGATGCACATGGTGACACATGCATCTGGAGTTTGTTTATAGCAACTGGAAGCCCTGGCACACCCATTCTCTCTACCTGCCCCCCCCAATAAATAAATAAAACAAGAAATTTTTAAAAAATGATAACTTCAATGAAAAGTTATTGATCAGATTTCTATGCTTGCCAATGCCTTCACTCATGGGGAACACCTTAATGCTCTACTTTATTAGTTTCCCTTTAGCATTTGTGTTTGAATTAAAGTTCTGTGGATATCTTGCCTCTCCATTGGATCAGCTGGTTTGCATATTACTGGGGGTTTTTGCCTGCTGTATGCAAATAGAATTTCCCGTTCGTGTCAGTTGTGTCAAAATACCATACATAGACTAGGTTAAAGTTAGACACATAGCCAAGTGTGGTGTCACACACCTGTAATCTAAGCGCTTGTGAGTTTGAGGCCTGCTTGAGTTCATGGTAAGATCCTGCCTCAAAAACAAACAACAGGCCTGGAGAGATGGCTCAGCAGTTAAGCAACTTGCCTGCCAAACCTAATGACCCTAATTCAATTCCCCAGTACCCACATAAGCCAGATGCACAGAGCACCACATGCATCTGGAGTTCGTTTATAGTTGCTGGAGTCCCTGGCATGCCCATTCTTGCTCTCTCTCTTTCTCTTTCTCTATGTGCATGTCTGTCTGTCTGTATCTCTCTGCTTGCAAATAAATAAAATATTTTTAAAGGCTTTTTAAAAAAATATTTCAAGGTAGGGTCTCACACTAGCCCAGGCTGACCTGGAATTCACTTAGTCTCAGGGTGGCCTCAAACTCACGATGATCCTCCTACCTCTGCTTCCTAAGTGCTGGGATTAAAGGCGTGCAACACTGCACCTGGCCTTTTAAAAGGCTTTTTAAGAAAGCAAGCATAGCAGGGCGTGGTGGCACACGCCTTTAATCCCAGCACTCAGAAGGCGGAGGTAGGAGGATCACCATGAGTTCTAGGCCACCTGAGAATACAGAGTGAATTCCAGATCAGCGTGGGCTAGAGTGAGACCCTACCTTGAAAAACCAAAAATAAAAAATAAAGCAAGCATATTTCTCAGTTCTGGATGCTGTGAAGTCCCACAGTCTAGGTGGTGGTAGACATGATCTTTGGTGAGGGCCTCTTCTGGCTTGCAGCCAACCAGCCATGGGGAATAAGCCCTTTGGTGACTCTTATAAGGACGCCAGTCTAATCATGAGGGTTCCACCCTCAAGACCTCTAAACTTAGTCACCTCCCAAGTTCCTGCCTCGTGTCCTCACAGGGTAAAGTTCATAGAGGACGCTTTCAGTCCATAACAAGTACTTGTCCCTCAATGGATATGAGCATATTTAATTGGCCTCCCCCAAAAGAGACAATGTCATCAGAACAGATTTAGTGATTAAAACTTTTTTCCCCTCAATACTTATTATTATTTAAAGTTAAGAAATTGAATAGGGCAGGAGAGATGGCTTAACAGTTAAGGCACTTGCCTGCAAAGCCTAAGGTTCTATTCCCAGGAGCCACGTAAACCAGATGCACAAGGAGGAACATGTGTCTGGAATTTGTTTGCCGTGGCTAGAGGCCCTGGTGCACCCATTCTCTCTCTCGCTGCCTCTTTCTCTGTCTCTCTTTCAAATAAATAAAATCTGTTTTTTAAAGAAAATTGAATAGTTTCTTAAAATTGAATATGCTTTCACTTATAAATGTTAAAGTGAGGAAAAGCTGTAAGATTTCATTTTTTTTTAAATAGTATCAAAATGTATTGCTTCAGTTTTCTTCAATGGAGAAATTTACCGTAGAAACATTTTTTTTTTTTCTTTTTTGGTTTTTTGAGGTAGGGTCTCACTCTAGCCCAGGCTGACCTGGAATTCACTAGGTAGTCCCAGGCCGGCCTTGAACTGATGGCCATCCTCCTACCTCTGCCTCCCGAGTGCTGGGATTAAAGGCATGCGCCACCACGCCTGGCTCACTAGAAACATTTTTGTGATTATGTAGTACCAACTGTCAAGGCAAAGGACACAAGTCATGAATTCAGAATTTTAGAACAAAAGAAGCCTTTTCTAGCATGCATATTGGTATAAATAGAAAATGTATGACATTAGAAGAATGAACACTCAGATCAGTAAGGGACTCGAGGATGTAGCCCAAGCTGGCCTTGAACTCACAGCAATCCTCAGTCTTCCTAGTGCTGGGATTATAAGCACGTACCAACACACTCTGCTTCGGTTTTTATTTGGTCGACTTATAAAATGCCCTTTCAACTGGTGCACTGGTGGAGGGAGCAGCTGAGGGAGACTCTCTTGCTTTGTTCTCAAGAGCCTAACACCTTTTCTACCCGTTTATTTCCTAGAGCCCAGAGTCTCCCTTAAAATTGCACTCTCATGAGAACATGTCTGTAGCATTTATCATCAGAGGAGCTATGTGCCTAAGAATGTTTTAAAGGAAGTGCTTGGTCACTGACGCCAAGAAAACACTTGACATGACATCTTTGTGCCAAAAACAAGAGGACATGACTGTAATAGTTGGCCAGGTGGGTTCCCAGCTATTGAATCAAGATAAGTGAATTCACACTCAAGTGAGGGAATTTTGTGTTCTTTGACTGAAAACAAGACATTCTAGGGATAGGGAAATGGCTCAGCAGTTAAAGGTGCTTGCTTGAAAAGCTTGGCGGCCTAGACTCGATTCCCGAATACAGATATAAAGCCAGATGTACAAATAGCATATGTGTCTGGAGTTTTGTTTGCAATGGCAAGAGGCCCTGACGTGCCCATATTCTCATTTTTCTCTCCCTCCCTCTCCCTTTTCATCTCCTTCCTTTCCTCATCACAAATAAAATAGAAAAAGAAATTGCACTAAAAGGCAGTATCTAGCTGTTACGAGTAACAGCTAGAATGAGCATGCATGATGGTGTGAAGATTTAAGATAGTCCAGTGCTTAGACAATTTCTCATGAAATTAGACCCATTAGTGAATGGAGGTGAAGGGAAAGGAGATAAAAGCCCAGCTGAGGTAGTGGTTCTCAGGAAAAAAAAAGTCTTGGCAATTTTGTTTTTTGTTTGTTTGTTTGTTTTCGAGGTAGGGTCTCACTCTGGTCCAGGGTGACCTGGAATTAACTATGTACTCTCAGGGTGGCCTCGAACTCACGGCGATCCTCCTACCTCTGCCTCCCGAGTGCTGGGATTAAAGGCGTGTGCCACCACGCCCGGCTAGTCTTGGCAATTTTATTTGGCCAAGTTTCAATCGACATTCACAACACGACACACCTCAGGAGGGTAATAAGGGGATCCCAAAGGCTTCGAAGAGTGCACTGGTAAAAGTTTGTATCCAGGTCAAAAAATAATCCCTATGGATTTCTGTGTGATAAGATCAAGTATGGCTGGAATACTGCGTTCCATCCTAGGTATCACATGTTGAGCAGACTGGCCAAACAGAAACTAGATGCTGATGAGTCTGAAAAACACTCCTCACAAGAAATACACTGAAGCCAGAAGCGTTGGCACGTGCCTTTAATCCCAGCACTCAGAGTAGGAGAATCTCTTGTGAATTCGAGACCAGCCTGGAACTACAGAGTGAATTCCAGGTCAGCCTGGGCTAGAGTGAGATTCTACCTTCAAACAAGGAAACAAAAAAGATATGTTTGGAAAGTAGGAGGCTTAAAATGGATGAGGCAGCAGTCCCTGTGGCTGATCTGTGCCACTGGTAAAGAGCCAGGAGTGTGACAAGGGGATCCCTCTTGTGAGCAGATCATGGCACCAGATCAGCTTGGAGGTTTCTTTATATGATGATGAGAAAAGCATCATTCTGGAGAAACAGTCACTGGCGAGGCCTGAGGAAAGGCATAGGCCTGGTGTGCCTCCCTCATCCTGCAGGAAGGCCATTCAGTTAAGAGTTCTCTGACCTGCAGTTAGCCCGTGCTTGTTCAGAAGCTCTCAGTCCTGTGGGGAATCTAATGTGATAGGAAATCTCAACTGTCAGCTTGATTGGATCCAGAATCTCCTAGAAGCCAGGAGTGGTGGCGAACACTTTTAATCCCAGCACTTGGGAAGCTGAGGTAGGAGGATCGAAGTGAGTTCAAGGCCAGTCTGGGGCTACAGAGTGAGTTCCGGTTCAGCCTGGGCTAGAATAAGGCCTTGCCTTGAGAACAAACAACGAATCACTTAGGATATTGACGCACTCCTTTGGCTGTGTCTCTGAGGGCACTGTTAGAGAAAATTGAGGGGAGAAACCTGCCCTGGGTGTGGGTGGCACCGCCTCATATCCTTGTGAGCCAGATGGAATAAAAGAGAAAGAAGGGCTGGGGAGGTATCTCAGCTGATTGCTTGCCTTGCAAAGATGGGCGCCTGAGCTCTATCCCCAGAACATGTTTAAAGAAGGCTGGACATGTGACACATGCTTGTAACACTGCTAGTCTCCCCTGTCTCTAAAAGGTGCACAGCACTGAGGAATGACACCCAAGGTTGTTCTCTGGCCTCCACATGCACGCACACCGCACATATAGAGCCTGCAAGAGCAGGAATTCCCTGTGCACTGGCATCAGTAATGTGACCTGCTCTTTCCCATCTTCTGAAACCATTGAATTTGCCTCTCCCCATCCCCCCAAAAACTCCTCCCTTCAAGTTGTATCTCTCCTGTCTTTACTCCCAGTAATAAGAAAGTCTGGGCCTGAAGGAATGGAATAGCGGTTAAAGCACTTGCCTGCAAAGCCAAAGGGACCCAGGTTCGATTCCCCAGTACCCACGTAAGCCAGATGCACAAGGTGGTGCATGCATCTGGAGTTCCTTTGCATTGGCTGAAGGCCCTGGTGCACCCATTCTCTTTGGCTCTCTGACTGTCTCTCAAATAAGTAAATAAAAATAAATTTAAAAAAATAAGAAAGTTGAGCCGGGCGTGGTGGCACACGCCTTTAATCCCAGCACTCGGGAGGCAGAGGTAGGAGGATCGCCGAGAGTTCGAGGCCACCCTGAGACTACATAATTAATTCCAGGTCAGCCTGGACCAGAGTGAGACCCTACCTCGCAAAACCAAAATAAGAAAAAAATAATAAGAAAGTCTAACTAACATCTGCCATGTGAGCGTGAGAGATTCACACTTCTGTATGGCCATAGTCAAGTTCGAAGCACTTACAGATTGAATTAAGGTTCAGTTTCTTTCTTGTACAGACTTTACATTTACCAGGTTTGTCACACTGCCCTCCACCATTGGATCATCTTACCTTGCTCCTGTCAATTGTCCTCCACTGGGAATGTATAGTTCATAAGTGTTTTTTTTATTGACAACTTCTATTCTTACAGACAATAAACCATGATATTCCCCTCCCCTCCCCCATTCCCCTTCAGAACTCCATTCTCCATCATATCCCCTCCCTCTCTCCATTAGTCTCTCTTTTAATTTGATGTCATCACCTTTTTTTTTTTAACTTTTTTGTTGTTTATTTCTATTTATTTATTTGAGAGCAACAGACAGAGAGAGAGAGAGAGAGAGAAAGGGCACACCAGGGCCTCCAGCCACTGCAAACGAACTCCAGATGCATGTGCCACCTTGTACATCTGGCTTTACGTGGGTACTAGGGAATTGAGCCTCGAACCAGGGTCCTTAGGCTTCACAGGCAAGCGCTTAACCACTAAGCCATCTCTCCAGCCCCAATGTCATCATCTTTTTCTTCTCTTATGAGGGTCTTGCAAAGGTATTGCTAGGCACCGCGAGGTCATGGATATCAAGGCCAATTTCTGTCTGGACAGTTGCATTATAGAGTCCTACCCTTCCTTTGGCTCTTACATTCTTTCCGCCCCCTCTTCTGCAATGAACCCTGAGCCTTGGAGAGTGTGATAGAGATGTTTCAGTGCTGGACACTCCTCCGTCACTTCTTCTCAGCACTATGTTGCCTTCTGGGTCATCCCAGGGGTCATTGCCATCTGAAAAGAGAAGCTTCTCTAACCAGAAGTGAGAATAGCATTAATATGTGAATATGAACATTAAGTGTAGTGCTTTCAGGGCAGCTTGGTGGGAATAATATATACATTTAGCCAGACAAGAGCAGGCTTTATACCCCTAAGGCTCATGACCTCCCCTGCCATAGACTTTTGCTTAGGTTTTTCAGTACCAGGTATGTATTCCCTCCCGTAGAGAGGGCCTTCAGTCCAATTTTGGAGCAGTTGGTTACCCCAAGAGCAGACATGCCACTATTACACCCATTTAGTCATTGAGCCTGTCTGGCCAAACTTGAGTTTTCCAGTGTCCACTGTTTTCGCTGCTGATGACTTCTGTCTCCCATACAGTTGCATGCAGTGCAGCCTTTTCCAGCTTTCAGTTGGCTGGTCTACAGGGAGAAGGTTTTCTGTTCAGCACCAGCTTGCTTACTCAGTGACCTTGCCTCTCAGGCAAGGGATGTCTTTAGCAATAGGGTCTTACCATTTGTTTCTCAAGGGAAACCAAGGGCCTTGGCAAAAGCCTTTAATGTTTTGGAGGCTACCGGGACCTCCTTGGCCAACAACTCACTGGAAGGTATCCCATCCCAGGTACTGAAAATTTTCTAGTAATGGTCTACAGCTTATAGATGTGCCATTATTCAAAAAAGTAGGTTTCCATAAGTCTTATTCAGACTATCTTGAATTTTGATTGACCCTCCCCCTGCCCTTCTTTTACGCATTCTCTTCCCCTGGCCTCGCTTAGGCCTTTCCCCTCCCTGTAATCTGTTCTTCTACTTACATATGTACAATACCATCCACTTATGTCCTTCCCTCTCCTCCCTCCCTTATAGTCTTTATATTCTTTAAAATTACCTTTTGCTATGAAAATACTTTATGAATGAATCTAAAACTCTATAGGTCTCAGTGGTAGAGTGCTTGCCTAGCACGCAAGGGGCCCTGAGTTTGAGCCCCAGGACAAATAAATGAATAGATAAATTATAGTTGAACTTACACCTGGCAGGGGCAGGTTTTGGCAAGAAAAGGTACTTTTCCTTAATAAACTGAAAGTTTCAGTGTGAGGTAGATTAAAAATGGCTTTTTTAAAAGAAAAGAAATAGAAGAGTTTCTAAAGATTACTCCTCTCTTTGATTATGTATTCTAAAGCTTGACTTTTCTTTTTCCACTTTTGGGGATTGAACCAGGCCTTCACACATGCTTGGCAAGTAAGAGCTTGATCGTTGAGCTACACTCATAACCCTCATAGCTACTAAACCTAACTAACACACACACACACACACACACACACACAATTTATTTTTATTTATTTATTTGAAAGAGAGAGAATGGACATTCCAAGGCTTTTAGACACTACAAATGAACTCCAGGTTCATGTGTCACTATGTGCATCCAGCTTTACATGGTTACTGGAGAATCAAACTGGGTCCTTTAGCTTTGCCGGCAAGCACCTTAACCCCTTAGCCATCTCTCCCCCAGTCATTTTTTTAAAAAAATTATTTATTTATTTATTTTCAAGAAGAGAAAAAGAGTGAATGGGCGTGCCAGGGCCTCTAGCCACAGCAAACAAATTCCAGATGCATGCGCCACTTTGTGCATCCAGCTTTACATGGGTACTGGGGAATCTAACTGGATCCTTTGGCTTTGCCAGCAAGCACCTTAATTGCTAAGCCATCTCTCCAACCCCAAGTGATACACACACACACACACACACACACACACATCCTCCTAGAGACATTGTGCACATGCACAAGGATGTCCTTTCCCTTCACTCTCTACAGCAGAGTTTTAGCCACGCTGTTCTGCTCAGTCGCTATCCAAGTCCATATTTGGAGATCATCTTTCTAACTAATGATGATTTGATAGTCCATGTAGAAATCCACAGTAATTTAGCCAATCCTCTACTGATGAATAGCTAAGATTATCTTCCTTTTTTTATTTTTGGGGTTCTTATCTTTCCTTGCAGTGCTAGCAATCAAGCTGGGGGGCTTCTCGTACGGTAACCCTTGTTTTCACTCTTGGGTCATTGACATCCTGCCAAGATTATTCTCAGAAATATGTTGTTTTCTACAACTGCCAAACAAATTCTTAAAATTTTAATTCCTAGCTCGACGAATAGATGCATTTTGAATATTGGCAAATAAAAGCCTTATATCTTAATACTGTGTATCACAATTGCTTAACACTAAGAAAGTAAAAATAAGTGAGAAAGGTGACTGTTAGCAAATAAAGCCCCAGCCTGCCGCGATATCCCTGTGTTGTTTTCCTTTTCCACTGGGTGACAGGAAAAGATGACTTCTTTCTGACAGTGGTGGGAGTGGTTTCAGACAGGAATGTTCTCTGTCCTTTAAGGACTGGATAGGTCCCTCAGTCCCGGAACACAGCAGGCACCACTGCCTTTGTATTCTAGGCAAAGTGGAGAAAACCAAAAGATCCATTTTTGTCCTCCCTGTCCCAAATCTATGGTTTTAAACACTGCGTGACTGGCAAATGGGACTTCTGTTGTGACGCACAATGTGATCACTGTTCTAAACATGCACATGGCCCACGCAGTCTCGGCTTTAATTATAAAAAATCTTCAGCCAGAAGCTATTATCCTCTGTTTTGTTCAGTCAGCAGCGCAGTTATCCAGTGAATTTCCAACCAGGATCAGATGGCCGGAGAGAAGTTTCTTAGAGTTATACCCAGTATATTCCCTCCAACTTGGCTTGGTCCTTCCTAACCCCACCTTAGTCAAGGGCTTGCAGTGGGAGCAGCCTGGTGGTGTCTTTCTGTGAACAGAGTGGAAGTCCTACATTTACAGGGCTCTCCTGTTTCCTTGGAGTCATGTCCCTAGGCTCTTTAAAAAAACACACACAATTTAAATAATATTTTTCTTTCTTTATTTGCAAGCAGAGAGACATAGAAGACAGACAGACAGAGAGGATAGCCACGCCAGGGCCTCTAGCCTCTGCAAATGAACTCCAGATGCATGAGCCACTTTGTGCATCTGGCTTTATGTGGGCACTGGGGAACTGAACTCAGGACATTAGGCTTTGCAGGCAAGCACCTTATTCACAGAGTCATCCGCTCCACCCACCCAACCCCACCGGCCAGACTCCTTCTTTAGTAGATAAGCTACATCCGTGGTCCAGCCAGCCACAGGAAGCATCTCCTCTCCTGCCTGTCCTTCTTGCCTCTTTCTCCCAAGTCCCACATAATCCCGTGCATGCTGTTGAACGATCTCTGCACAAACGCTGTGGAAGACCGAGCAGAAAACGTGGTCACTGAGATCATGAATAAAATGTCTCGGGGCTTTTATTTCGGGACTGGGCACTTTGGGGGAGGGGGTTTTCTATACAACACCCCATTTCTAAATGGCAATCAGCTTTCTAATTGCAAGATAAAGAGAAACTTAACAGGATCAAGGTCAGAGTAAGTTCTGTACAAGTACTTTCAAAGTGAAACTCAAACATGTTTATCCAGGGGCTGTGGGCATGGCTCAGTGGTGCAGTGCTTGCGTAGGTCCTAGGGATGGATAACGTTTAGGGCACAATAAGGAAGCTCCCTCACAGAGTTGGCTCCTTTCATAATTAATCGTCTAGTTTTATTTTGTTTTTCGTTTGTTTGCATATGTCACTGGGGATGAAACTTCAGTCCAGACCTTGTATCTCCTAAGCAAGCCCTCTACCACGAAGCTACTTGACAGGGGGTTGCTGTGAAGTCCAGACCAGCCCAACCTCTTGATGCTTCTCCTTCAGCCTCCCAAGCGCAGAGTTATGGGCATGTGCCAACATGCTCAGCTTTCACGAACTAATTTTAACTACAATTAAGAACTAGTTCTAGGGGCTGGAGAGATGGCTCAGCGGTTAAGGCGTTTGCTTGCAATCACTAAAGACCCGGGCTCTGTTGCGGTACCCACATAAAGCCAGATGCACAAAGTAGTGCCTGCATCTAGAGATCGTTTGCAGTGGCTTGAGGCCTTGGCATGCCCATTCTCACTCACACTGTCTCTCTCTTTCTGCCTCTCTCAAATAAAATATTTTTAAAAAAAGAATCTGGCCAATGAACAATCATTCAAGTGAGTAAGGGTAAGTTTACTTTTCAGAAATACTGCTTCTTCCAAAGAGTTCTCAGAACTTCTTAACCATGAATAATGAAAAGGTATGAGTTAACATGAAACTCCTGGGCTGAGCATGACGGTCGTGTCTATTAATCCTAGTACTTGGCAGGCAGAGGAAGGTGCAACTTCCAGACTAGCCTAAGCTACATAGTGAGACCCTATCTCCAAAAAAAAAAAAAAAAAAAAGAGGACTGGACAATTGACTCAACAGTTAAGGCATTTGATTGCAAACCCTGATGGCTTGGGTTCAATTCCCCAGTACCCATGTAAAGCCAGATGCACAAAGTGGCATGTGCATGGAGTTAGTTTGCATTGGTGACAGGCCATGGTGCCCCCATTCTCTCTCTTTCTCTCTGTCTTTCTCTGCTTACAAGTAAATAAAAAAATTTTTTAAATATTTATTTTAAGCAAAAGAAAGAAAGAAAGGAAAAGAAGAGAGGAGAGGAGGGAAGGTGAAAGAAGGGGAGGAGAGAAAAGGGGATGGAAAAGGAAAGAAAGGAAAAGGAGAAAAGAAAAAGAGAAGGAAATTATTTCTACATCAAAAAACTTGTGTAGTCATCATTTTTCAACATGACATGAATGAAACTGACCTTCCCTGTACGTGCCAGAAAAATGCGACTGCCATCTTGGGACTCTAGAGAAACAAGCAGAAGAAACTAGGAAGCCGACTTGACCGCAGTTTGTAATATTTCTGAACTGCTTAATGAATCGATAAGTAAAAGGACAAATTATTTGGCTCAATCCTCTAAGAAGTTACAACTAGCAAAAACACCACCAAAATCTGAGGTTTCTGTCTTACATCTTGGGAATGACCATTTCAGTCATGATTTTTGTCTAGAATATTTCTTTGTGACCACAAAGCTCACAGTTAACCTCCCATCTTTTAGGTACTCCCTCACTTATACCACAAGCTTAGAGAAGAGAAAATTGATATTCATGCTGAGTGTTTCCTATGATACCAAGACACTCAAGCAGTAAGTGTGCAAAGTGAAAGATATGCATGCTAACCCCTTTCCCAATTGCACTTTGCAGAGCACATTGCAAGAGCCAGTACAATGTCAGCATGCACTTTCCTTCCTCCTCCCACTCTCTCTGCCCAGGATTAAATGTTCCCCTGGTCCTCAACCAAAATGGAAATATGATCTCATATTGACTTATTATGTCGCCTTTCCACTTCCTAGGTCAACAGGGTGTATGTTTTTATTTGGTGACACATCCTCTCTCCCCAAACACAAGGAAACTCTTTGGGGAGCTTATTGTAAGCATACTCAAGAGCAGCAGAATCTCCCATGTAGACATTTGAAAATAGCGTGGTGGTGTTCAAGAGGTGAGCGTGGCATCACTTGGGACTGGCATCTCTGTATTCCAGGTGCAAGTTCCAGAGTTCTGTTGGACAACCTGACAGATCCTAATTAGTAATGACTGGTTATCTGTACCATTCTTTTAAGCCTTCTGATCTTGGGATTTCTCCAGGGAGAAGAAGAGCTATGTTCCATTCCTCATACAAAACTTCAAAAATTTTGATCACATTATATGTTTACCAAGTGAACAAGAAGTTATAAGAAAACATTATATTGTCTTTTAACAATTTGAAAGGAAAACAAGTATTTATATATTTGGATTTATTACTTTTGCCATTTCTCCATATAGCAAGTATAATTCAAAGGACAAAATAGGCTAACTTAAGATATATTTAGATGAGGGCTGGAGAGCTGGATTAGCAATTAAGGTGTTTGCCTGCAAAGCCTAAGGACCTAGGTTCAATTCCCCAGGACCCACATAAGCCAGATGCACACAGTGGCGCATGTGTCTAGAGTTCATTTGCAGTGGCTGGAGGCCCTGGTGTGCCCATTCTCTCCCCCCACCCCTTTATTGCTCTCCTCTTTCTCTCTCTGAAATAAATAAAATGTTTTTAAAATATATATCAAGATGAAGAAGTTCATAATATTTCATAATTTCCAGGATACGAGGTACATTTTTTTCCTACTATGCTATAATCAAATATGTTCAACAAACTGGACAGTTTCAGACATATAGGAAAATGGAAATAGAAAAAAAAAGTTATACTTCTGAAATTAACAAGGTAATTACATTTCCCTCTGAATCGGTTGGTGGCAATCTATCTACTTGTGTTAAAGATGAGTACAGCCGTTCCATTCTACAGTGCTGACCACCCGACAAAACGTCTGCTTTCCTATGGTGATATGCCTACTAGGATGCTCCCAGTACTATATCCAGACTAGCAATGCTGAAAGAAAGCATCCCTAGGTTAGGATGGATGTGTACAACACTGCAAATAGGGTGAGCTGCACGCATCGATACAGAAGCAGTACAGAACAGTGCTGAGCGAAATAATGCCATTGCCAAAGGACATGTTCAGATTGTCACTCATCTGAAGTTAAGTGTGTGTGTGTGTGTGTGTGTGTGTTCAAACAATATGCCCTTGTGATGGAGCATACCGGTAAGAAATTGCTAAAGATGTGGAGGCAGAAGGATCAAGAGTTTGAGGCCAGCCTGGGCTACAGAGTGAGTTCCAGGCCAGCCTAGACTAGAGTGTTACCACGTCTCAAAATAAAACACACACTGGCTGGAAAGATGACTTAGTGGTTAAGGCACTTGTCTGCAAAGCCAAAGGACTCAGGTTCAACTCCCCAGGATCCATGTAAGCCAGATGCACAACGAGCACATCTGGAGTTTGTTTGCAGTAGCTGGAGGCCTTGGTGTGCCCATTCTCCCTCTCTCTCCCTATCTACCTACCTATTTCTGTATCTCTCTCTCAAATAAATAAGTAAATAATTTTAAAAACGACATACACAAAATAACCAATGCTATAACATTTTTAAAAACCATTTTATTAACAAATTTCATAACTATAGACATATCTTTTATAGATCTCTACATAGTAGTATAAAACTATCCATATGAAAATAGGCATCGGATTCAATAGTGTGATTCCCTGGCTAGGGAGACAAGGAAACAAAATTGCAATAACCAAAAAGCTACACCTATAGCTACAGTAATTTTTTCTTTAAAAACTTGATACACATATGGCATGTTAAAGACTTTTAAAGCTTTATTTTTTATTCTTTGATGCATCTTATAATTTCAAAAATGCTTTGGAGTGATTTGTGACTCAAAGCAATTATTTGTTAATCAGAAAAACCTCTAACTTCAATCATGAAAAAGAAAACATGAATAAATAAATATTTCAGAACATTTTGTCAAAGAATGCCTCTTGAATGCCCCTATAAAAGCCAAAAACTAACATTTTCACCTACTGAAATCTGAGGCATTTGAGGACAAGGTAGAAAAGCACAGAAGTTAGGTGGCCTGAATCAGCCATCCTGGCTTCAAGGCTCACTGCAATCCTGAACCTCCTTTCTCAGCCTCTGTATCACAGGGCTGCTCTCAGTGGAATCCTGGGGCTCACGGAGCCCAGCTTACCTCCCTGAGGTAAACAACAGCTGGGCAGGGGAGACTGGTGGCGTGGCTGCTCCTAAATCGCCCATGTCCTACCAGTAATCCAAGTAAACTCACTGGTTCACCACACCGAACTTGTGTGAATTTTTCGCTTTTTTGGTTTGTCATTGCCTTCTTTGTCTGAGATGAATAGAAAAATAGAAATGAACTCCTCTGAGAAATTCCAGCAACAGGCACACAAGGAGTATTTTGTGGTTATTGCTGTCGTTTGGTTTAGTTTTATTTTGTTTTCCTTCTCTGACCTCACAATAGTTCCTGTACCCCTAATCTTATTGTGATCTGACCCATGTTTCTCTCTCTCTCTCTCTCTCATGCTTCAACCCTCCTGCTCCTTTGACAATCAATCTAAATACACTTTGTGTTTCCCAAATGCTTTTTTTTTTTTTTTTTTTTTTTTGCATTTATGTGTGTAGTCTGCATGCATGCATACTTAGGTACACATTTTATAGCTTATTTTTAAGATCAAATATATAAATTAATTAAAAGTCACTGACATATTTAAATGAGCACATTTCATTATGTGCAAATTATAATTGAATGAAAAGAACCCTTTTTAAATTTAATTTTTTTTTTTTTTTTGGTTTTGCAAGGTAGGGTCTCACTGTGGTCCAGGCTGACCTGGAATTAACTATGTAGTCTCAGGGTGGCCTCTAACTCTCGGTGATCCTCCTACCTCTGCCTCCCAAGTGCTGGGATTAAAGGCATGCGCCACCACGCCCGGCTTAAATTTAATTTTTTATTATGAACATATTAGTATGGATACATCATGTGTTGGTGCCATCTTTTCCCTCCTTCCTGTCCCCATCCCTCTGGGAGCCTTCCTCCATGGACTTGCTGGTATTCCCCTTGGGGTTGTGGGTTATGTGATGTGGGAGCAGCAGTTAGTTATTGAGGGGGGAGGGCAATGCCTCTGGGTATGACATCCCAACCTATGGCTCTTACAATCTTTCTGCCCCCTCTTCTGCAAAATTCCCTGAGCCTTGGTGGATGTGTTTTAAGTCGACTTCAGTGATGAGCTCTTAGGAGCCTCTGGATCTCTGCTTTGGTAGGTGTTGAGTATCCTCAGCATCTGTCCTTTAATCCCTGCACTCAGGAGGCAGAGGTAGGAGGATTGCCATGAGTTTGAGGCCACCCTGAGACTTCCAAGTCAGCCTGGGCTAGACCGAGACCCTACCTCATAAACAGGGGGGTTGCTGGAGAGATGGCCTAGCAGTTAAGGCATTGCTGGCAAAGCCGAAGGACCCAGGTACAGTTCCCCAGTACCCACGTAAAGCCACATGCACAAGGTGGCCCATGCAGCTGGAGTTCATTTGCAGTGGCTAGAGGCCCTAGTGTGCCCATTCTCTCTCTCCCTCTAGCTGCCTCTTTCTTTCTTTCTCTGAAATAATTCAAATAAATAAATAATGTTTTTAAAATGTTTTTAAATGTTTAAAAGAAAACAAAAAAAAATTAGCAACCAGGGGTTAGAAAGATGGCTCAGAGGTTAAAGGTACCACTTGCTTGCAAAGCCTGACAGCCCGGGGTTCAATTCCCCAGTGCCCATGTAAAGACAGATGCACAAAGTGGTGCATGCATCTGGAGTTTGTTTGCAGTGGCAAGAGACCCTGACAAACCCACTCTTCCTCCCTCCTTCCCTTCCTTCCTTCCTTTGTTCCTTCATTCCTTCATTCCTTATTTCCTTCCTTTCTCTCTCTCTATCTCTGCTTACAAATGAATAAATAAAATATTTAAAAATTATGGCTGGAGAGATGGCTTAGCGGTTAAGGTGTTGGCCTGTGAAGCCTAAGGACCCAGGTTTGATTCCCCAGGACCCATGTTAGCCAGATGCACAAGGGGGTACACGCATCTGGAGGTCGTTTGCAGTGGCTAGAGGTCCTGGCGCACCCATTCTCACTCTCCCTCTCTTTCTTTTCCTCTCTCTATCTCTAATAAATAAATAAATAGAAATAAAATCTTTAAAAAAATAAAAATAAAAATTAGCAATTACCCTGAAAGTGCCAACATTCATGAAGTAACCCAACTGTCATTCAAACTCAGATGTGTCTGAATCTGAAGTCTGCTGTCTTTCTATGGGATTCATGCCTCCACCTCTAAATCTGTTTTCAAATTTCTATCTCTCTGGGACAGGCAACACATTTCTGCCTATGTCTCTTTCATGGGAGCCTGAAAGTGTATAGATGACTGGAAAGCATTCCTTTCCCCCAGGAGGGGCACGGTGCAACGCAAGTGAACACAGTCTGTTGTCTGAGACGAGTCATTACCTCTCAGGGGCTGGGATTCCAAATCTAAAATCGGACAGTGACTGATACTCAGTGACGCCTAACTGGTCACTTGGTTAGGTGATCTGGTCCCTTAGTCATTCCCTCAAGCACTAACCAAAGTGTGGCTTCAAATGTGATAAAACACCCAGCTGATGTTTGCAGATTGTCCCATCACCTGACAGAGGCAGTTACAGTCAGCTGCAAGTCCCGAGAGCATAGCTGAGATTTCCCCCCATCCCAGAAGAAGAAATTCTGCCCATCTTTCCTGATGTCCAGGCCTACAGCTTTTAGATTTGCTTGCCCACCCATTTCCCGCAGCAAACGTGTCTTCAGTGTGTGTGTGCACTCATGTACACACAAGCATTCTAAATAGCATCCAGAGGCATGGAATAAATGTGAGTCCCTCTACCAACTAACATTCTGATAATCCCTGGGTAAAATTCATCCCCAAGTCCTCACATTATAACTGCAGTTGCGGTGTCTGCAGGGCTGAGCCCCGAATGAGTATAGATATGTTATGATCTCCTTGCTGTCTCCAATGGGCTTTGTGCTGATCTCCACGCCCAACTTATCCCAGCCTCAGGTAAGCTCTTCCTTGATGCTCGCCCCAAACCCTTGCGGGATGAGTACCATCTGAATTTCCTAATATTCTCCCAGCCTACTCCACCCGAAACCCAGAGTTCAATCATTTCTGTAATTAAAATATATGTGGCTCTTGGGCTGGGGAAATTGCTCAGTGGTTAAGGCACTTACCTACAAAGCCTAACAGCCCAGGTTCAAGTCCCCAGTACCCATGTGAAGCCAGATGTACAAAGTGGCACATGTGTCTGGAGTTCATTTACAGTGGCTGGAGGCCCTGGTATGCCTATTCTCTCTGTCTCTCTTCTATCTCTATCTCTGTATGCTTGCAAACATATATGTATGTATGTATGTGTATATATATATATATATATATATAAATATAAATATATATATATATATATATATATATATATATATATATATATATATATATATATATCTGGCTGGGCTTTTGGAATCTACCAGCCTTGGCAGCAAGTCCATCCTTTTTGCTCAACCCTGATCAAATCTTAAACCTATCTTGCTCACCAACTTAACACAGGCCCCAGCATAGCATCGCACTTTCCTTACTGTGTCATAAACTGTATCAGGTGGTTTAAAATAACCTCTTCCAGGGCTGGAGAGATGGTTCAGCACTTAAGGCACTTTCTGGTAAAACCCAAGGACCCAGTTTTGATGCCCCCGTACCCATGTAAAGCCAGATGTACAAGTGGTGCACGTGTCTGGAGATCATTTGCAGTGGCTGGAGGCTCTGGTGCGCCCATTCTCTTTCTCTCAAACAAATATAACCATTCCAGTTACCATGAGGGACTCCGCCATGAAGAACAGACCTTTCCAAAACTGAGTTCACACACATTTTCAGCATGTGTGTGGGGTAATATGTGTGGATACATGCCTGACTTTATAGCTTGGAATATTTATTTATTACCATACAAAGAATTGGGTTTCGTTATGGCATTCTCAAGAAAATTTGTTTTTGTTTCCACTTCCCTGCTCTTATCCTCCACTCCCCTGCTTGTGCTCTCCCCACACCATCGTCCCCATTCCACTTTTACAGCACACGTACCCTTTTGCCCTACCTGCCTTGCTCAACACCTCTGCTTCCCTCTCATGGTCTTCTATCTAATTTCATAGCTTATATCCATTCTCACCTCCTCTTATTTACATATACATAAACATTCAAAGCTAGGATCCACATCTGAGACAGAACATATAATCGTTTTAGTTTTTGAGTACCTCACTTTCCTGAAAATTGCATTTTTCTTCACAGATGAATAAAATTCCATTGTGTACATGCATCACATTTCCATTAGTGATGTGAATATTTTCAGAAATCAAAGTAACCTTACAACGACATGGTTGTCTGTAATGTGATCACTGGTTGTGAAGCATTCTGTCCAAAACTAGCAGTGGCATATGCTACAGTCTAGAAAACTCTTATATATTGCGATAATGGGAGTATGTTTAGCAGTTATAGTTTTTTGTTTGCTTGTTTCCTCAATCCTCCTGCCTCAGACTACCTTGTGCTGGGATTACAGCATGCACCTCCACACCCAACTAAAACATGACTTTGTTTTTATTTTTTATTTATTTTTGCTTTTTGAAGTAGACTCTCACTCAAACCCAGGCTGACCTGGAATTCACTATGTAATCTCAGGCTGGCCTCAAACTCACAGAGATCCTCCTACCTCGGCCTTCTGAGTGCTGGCATTAAAGGCATGTGCCACCATGCCCAGCCTAAAACATGACATTTAATGAAGCAAAAGTGAGGCTTTGGATGGTGAAAAAGAAGTGGAACCCTAATTTTGTCTTATTTTTGTCTTGTTGCAAAGAGTGAAGGTAGTAGTTCCCACGTCCTTGGTGCTGGCACAGACTCTTACATGAAGATTCACACGGCTGACGGATTGCCTGGACCTGACCTCGGAAAGACCAAAGTACATCTGCCCCTGAGCACCAGGCCAGGCCACAGTGACCTGGCCCTCCCTGGTGCTGGTGCGGGTGCCTGTACCACTTCACCTCTCGCCAGCCCAATCCAAGCACCAGCGGTCCACCAGTCCTGGCTACGGAAAACACAGAGGAGACTCTAGGACAGAATAAAGTTTTCCTGTCAGAAGTGAAAGCTGCTTCCAATCCTGGGGCAAAGGTCCCCTGAAAATGGCAGAAAACTTACCATCACATGAAGAAAGGGGTACCTGAGGCCATTATGCCAGGTTGTTTTGATCATGCCTGGGAGAGTGGTGTAGACTAGCAGACCAGGGTCTCACCAGTAGTGATCCCTACTGTGGTAGTTTGAATATATGTCCCCCAATATATTCAGTGTTTTATTAGTTATAGTTTGCATCTGCAATCACCTTGCTAGAGGCAATGTCACTAAGGGGCCAGTCTTAAGATGTTAATGGTGGGTTTGAGATTCCATTGTAAAGATATGCAAATGTGCCTAGCAGGAGTTCCTGAAGTGTGCTGTGTGACCTTTTGGCAGTAGTTTTTGCTCTGTGTGCTGTGGTGGCTGGTTGGCTTTTGCTCTCTCTGCTCGGCCTTGTGAAGAGCAGGCTGCTTCTCCTGACTTTATGGAACTTCCCCTGGATCTGTAAGCTTCAATAAATAATATCCCTTCCTCCATAACTGTGCCTGGTCTGGAAGTTCATCTCAGTGAACCTGAAGCTGTCTGCTACACCTACTAACCTAGATCTTTTTTTTCCCCAACTTTTAAAAAAGTATGGGCTGGAGAGATGGCTTAGTGGTTAAGGCGTCTGCCTGCCAAGCCTAAGAACCCGGTTCCAATCTCCAGGTCCCACGTTTAGCCAGATGCAAAGTGACGCAAGGGCACAATGCCGCACTTGACCACAAGGGGGTGCACGCATCTGGATTTCATTCACAGCAGCTGAGATTGCTGGCGCGCCCATCTCTGTCTGTCTCCCTCTCCCTCTCTGTCTGTCTCTCTCTGTGTCTCTCTCCAAAAAATAAATAAATAAAAAATAATTAAAATCCTTTGATTGAAATCTTCCTTAAGTATAGACAATATACCATGACTCTAATCTCCTACCACCTCCATTTCCCCCTCCCAAATCTCCTTCCACTGAATCCCTTCTTTCCAACTAGTCTCTCTTCTATATGATGTCATCATTTTTTCCTCCTATTATGCAGGTTGTGTGTAGGTAGCATCAGCCACTGAGAGGTCATGACTATCAAGGCCACTTTGTGTCTGGAAGATTGCATTGCAAGCAGCCCTCCCCTTCCTTTAGCTCTTATGTTCTTTCCATCACCTCTTCTGCAATGGTCCCTGAGTCCTAAAGAGTGTGATAGAGATGTCTCATTTAGTGCCGAACACTCCACTGTCACTTCCTCTCAGCACTATGGTGAGCTGTAAGTCACCATTTGAACAGAGAAGCTTCTCTAACAGAAAGACTAGTGTAGATCTTAATAAAGATTAAAAACTGTTAAGAATCATACTATTTCTGAGAACTCTTAAAGCTATAATCTCTGTTGAGGGAGATTACTCCCATTGTCTGAAAGCGCTGACCTGTCTGAAAAAAATAAGGTTCACATATAAAATAAAAACCTAACTAGATTAAGAGAAATTAAGAGGACAAGAATTATTCCCATGGATTTGGATTAATATTCTTAATACTTCCCAATGTAGCCCTAACATCGGGCAAAAGATTATAAGCTGAGATAAATATGTTTTCTGCTTTCTCATGCCTATAGCTTTCTGACAAAAATTTGATTTTTCTTATGATAGAAATAGATACTTCTATTTAGAAAACATTTTTAATTGAGGTAAGATAATACATAACACAAAATTTGCCATTTTATCCACTTTCAAATACACAGTTCAGTGGCATGAAGTGCATTTATACTGCAGAGCTGTTGGTATCCACCTGGAGATGGACAACTATCCATGTCAGAATGCTTTCTTAAAAAACAAAAACAAAAACAAAAAAAAAAACAGTGCTGGGCATGGTGGCACATGCCTTTAATCCCAGCACTCTGGAGGCAAAGGTAGGAGGATCACCATGAGTTCAACGTCAGCCTGAGAATACATAGTGAATTCCAGATCAGCCTAGAATAGAGTGAGACCATATCTTGAAAAACCAAAAAAAAAAAAAAATTATTTGTAAGTAGAGGGAGAGAGAGATATATACAGAGACAGAATGGTCTCTATCCATTGCAAATGAACTCCAGATGCATGAGTCTCTTTGTGCGTCTGGCTTTGCGTGGGTACTGGGGAATCGAACTGGGGTCATTAGCTTTTGCAGGCAAGCACATTAACCGCTGAGCCATCTCTCCAGCCCCATGTCTGAATTTTTAATCTTGTAAGGTTAAATCTTTGCATCCAGTATACAACTTCCCATTCTCCTGTTCCTTGGCCTCTGGAAACCACCATTCTGTTCTTTACCTCTATGAATTTGACTACCTACTCCCATAAGAAGAATTTGTCTCTCTTTCTCTTCTCTTCCCCGCCCCCCCCCGCAACCCCCCTCCCCCACCATGTGTTTTCAGGGCTAAGGATTAAACCAAGGGCTTTGCACATGCTAAGCAAATGCTCTACCACTGAGTCAAATCTCTAGTTTCTTCTTGTTTTTTAATGCTTAGGATGGAACCCAGGGCCTGATACAAGCTGGACAAGCACTCTATCACTGAGCTACATCCCAGCCCAGATATTACATTTTCTTTATCTATTCATCAGTCAAAGGACACTGGGATTGTTTTCAACTTTTAGCTGTTGGGAATAATGCTGCTATGAACGTTGACGTGAACGTATCTGTTTAGGTCCCTACTTACAATTCCTTTGGGCACATAGCCAGAAATGACATATCCAGAAATCCACAATTGGCAAAGTGGAGAACCCAGAGAGTGGATGATGGATGTGGTTCTGAGGTCACAGAGGAAATAGGGGAAAGATTACTTAAAATGATGTAAGTAAGGCAAAGAGCCATTGCTATAATAAACTGGTCTAAGCGTCTCACCAGCCCAGAGTCGAGTATTTCAACACAGCTGACGAAAGAGGCTGCGTAGAGAAGGAATTCCTTTTTCTAAGAGATATTTCAGGTACGAATGTTAAAACTGCTAATGGCCGAGGTGAGGATGATGGTAAAAATGAACCATTCTTTTTTTCCATGTAATTTATTGGCTTTTTCTAGTTTCATGTTTCTTAAATCTTTAAAAAAAATTATTATTTATTTTTATTTGAGATGGACAGTGGGGGGAGAGAGAATGGATGTACCAGGGCCTCCAGTCACTTCTAATGAACTCCAGACACATGCACCACCTTGTACCTCTGGCTTATGTGGGACCTGAAGAATCAAACCTGGGTCTTTGGGCTTCACAGGAAAGTGCCTTAACAGCTAAGCCATCTATCGCTCCTTAAATCTTTTAAAAATATTTTTATTTGCAAGGGGAGGAAGGGACAAAATGGGCACACCAGGGCCTCCAGCCACTGTAAACGAACCCACATGTATGCACCACCTTGTGCATCTGGCTGTATGTGGGTACTGGGAATCAAACCTGAGTCATTAGGCTTTACAGACAAGTGCCTTAACTGCTGAGCTATCCAGCCCTCCATTTCATTTTTAAGTTTCAGTAAGCTTAGAACAAATTACAGTAAGGTTTTAATTCAATCTTATGAAAATGTGTCCATATTATATTGTAGCCATGTTAAGGGACCTTAATGGCGTCAGTTAACCTTAAAGCTGATAAAATGGCATCACTATTACTGGCTTTTTTGTTTGTTTGTTTGTTTTTGTTTTCCAAGGTAGGGTCTCACTCTAGCCCAGGCTGACCTGGAATTCGCTACGTAGTCTCAGGGTGGCCTCAACATCTCAGCAATCCTCTTACCTCTGCCTCCTGAGTGCTGGGATTAAAGGCATGCACCACCATGCCTGGCTTTTTGCCAATGAACCATTCTTAAGGCCAAAACAAAGTGGACTTCAAGTTTCATCTTATCAATTCTGCTTTCTTATCTATAAAGCTGATACCTGATGAACAACCTTATAATCTCAATTGTGGCAGAAAAATTCTTTAGAAGGCTGACCTGGAATTCACTATGTAATCTCAGGCTGGCCTCAAACTCACAGAGATCCTCCTACCTCGGCCTTCTGAGTGCTGGCATTAAAGGCATGTGCCACCATGCCCAGCCTAAAACATGACATTTAATGAAGCAAAAGTGAGGCTTTGGATGGTGAAAAGAAGTGGAACCCTAATTTTGTCTTATTTTTGTCTTGTTGCAAAGAGTGAAGGTAGTAGTTCCCACATCCTTGGTGCTGGCACAGACTCTTACATGAAGATTCACACGCTGACGGATTGCCTGACCTGACCTCGAAAGACCAAAGTACATCTGCCCCTGAGCACCAGGCCAGGCCACAGTGACCTGGCCCTCCTGGTGCTGGGATTAAGGCATGCACCACCATGCCTGGCTTTGCCAATGAACCATTCTTAAGGCCAAAACAAAGTGGACTTCAAGTTTCATCTTATCAATTCTGCTTTCTTATCTATAAAGCTGATACCTGATGAACAACCTTATGCCCAGCCTAAAACATGACATTTAATGAAGCAAAAGTGAGGCTTTGGATGGTGAAAAAGAAGTGGAACTCTAATTTTGTCTTATTTTTGTCTTGTTGCAAAGAGTGAAGGTAGTAGTTCCCACATCCTTGGTGCTGGCACAGACTCTTACATGAAGATGCACACGGCTGACGGATTGCCTGGACCTGACCTCGGAAAGACCAAAGTACATCTGCCCCTGAGCACCAGGCCAGGCCACAGTGACCTGGCCCTCCCTGGTGCTGGTGCGGGTGCCTGTACCACTTCACCTCTCGCCAGCCCAATCCAAGCACCAGCGGTCCACCAGTCCTGGCTATGGAAAACACAGAGGAGACTCTAGGACAGAATAAAGTTTTCCTGTCAGAAGTGAAAGCTGCTTCCGATCCTGGGGCAAAGGTCCCCTGAAAATGACAGAAAACTTACCATCACATTGAAGAAAGGGGTACCTGAGGCCATTATGCCAGGTTGTTTTGAGCATGCCTGGGAGAGTGGTGTAGACTAGCAGACCAGGGTCTCACCAGTAGTGATCCCTACTAACCTAGATCTTTTTTTTCCCAACTTTTAAAAAAGTATGGGCTGGAGAGATGGCTTGGTGGTTAAGGCGTCTGTCTGCCTGCTAAGCCTAAGAACCGGGTTCCAATCTCCAGGTCCCACGTTTAGCCAGATGCAAAGTGACGCAAGGGCGCAATGTCGCACTTGACCACAAGGGAGCACACACATCTGGATTTCATTCGCAGCAGCTGAGAGACTGCTGGTGTGCCCATCTCTATCTGTCTCCCTCTCCCTCTCTCTCTGTCTCTCTCTGTGTCTCTCTCCAAAAATAAATAAAATAATAAAAAAAAATTTTAAGTATTTTTTTTAGTTGACAGACAAAAAGAAAAAGGCAGAGAGAGACAGACAGAGACAGAGAGAGAGAGAGAGAGAGAGAGAGAGAGAGAATAGACAGACACACCAGGATCTCCTGCAACTGCAAATTAACTTCAAATGCATGCACCAATTGTTCATCTGGCTTTACATGGGTATTGGGGAATCAAACCCAGACCATTATGTTTTGCAAACAAGTATTGTTGACCATTGAGTCCTTCCGGCCCCCTTTCTTAAAATCCTTTGATTGAAATCTTCCTTAAGTATAGACAATATACCATGACTCTAATCTCCTACCACCTCCATTTCCCCCTCCCAAATCTCCTTCCACTGAATCCCTTCTTTCCAACTAGTCTCTCTTCTATATGATGTCATCATTTTTTCCTCCTATTATGCAGGTTGTGTGTAGGTAGCATCAGCCACTGAGAGGTCATGACTATCAAGGCCACTTTGTGTCTGGAAGATTGCATTGCAAGCAGCCCTCCCCTTCCTTTAGCTCTTATGTTCTTTCCATCACCTCTTCTGCAATGGTCCCTGAGTCCTAAAGAGTGTGATAGAGATGTCTCATTTAGTGCCGAACACTCCACTGTCACTTCCTTCAGCACTATGGTGAGCTGTAAGTCACCATTTGAACAGAGAAGCTTCTCTAACAGAAAGACTAGTGTAGATCTTAATAAAGATTAAAAACTGTTAAGAATCATACTATTTCTGAGGAGGGTCTCACTCTGGTCCAGGTTGACCTGGAATTAACTATGTAGTCTCAGGGTGGCCTCGAAATCCTCCTACCTCTGCCTCCCGAATGCTGGCGCCACCACCCCCGGCCTATTTCTGAGAACTCTTAAAGCTATAATCTCTGTTGAGGGAGTTTACCCCCATTGGCTGAAAGCGCTGACCTGTCTGAAAAAAATAAGGTTCATATATAAAATAAAAACCTAACTAGATTAAGAGAAATTAAGAGGACAAGAATTATTCCCATGGATTTGGATTAATATTCTTAATACTTCCCAATGTAGCCCTAACATCGGGCAAAAGATTATAAGCTGAGATAAATATGTTTTCTGCTTTCTCATGCCTATAGCTTTCTGACAAAAATTTGATTTTTCTTATGATAGAAATAGATACTTCTATTTAGAAAACATTTTTAATTGAGGTAAGATAATACATAACACAAAATTTGCCATTTTATCCACTTTCAAATACACAGTTCAGTGGCATGAAGTGCATTTATACTGCAGAGCTGTTGGTATCCACCTGGAGATGGACAACTATCCATGTCGGAATGCTTTCTTAAAAAAAAAAAAAAAAAAAAAAAAAAACAGTGCTGGCCATGGTGGCACATGCCTTTAATCCCAGCACTCTGGAGGCAAAGGTAGGAGGATCACCATGAGTTCAACGTCAGCCTGAGAATACATAGTGAATTCCAGATCAGCCTAGAATAGAGTGAGACCATATCTTGAAAAACCAAAAAAAAAAAAAAATTATTTGTAAGTAGAGGGAGAGAGAGATATATACAGAGACAGAATGGTCTCTATCCATTGCAAATGAACTCCAGATGCATGAGTCTCTTTGTGCGTCTGGCTTTGCGTGGATACTGGGGAATCGAACTGGGGTCATTAGCTTTTGCAAGCAAGCACATTAACCGCTGAGCCATCTCTCCAGCCCCATGTCTGAATTTTTAATCTTGTAAGGTTAAATCTTTGCACCCAGTATACAACTTCCCTTTCTCCCATTCCTTGGCCTCTGGAAACCACCATTCTGTTCTTTACCTCTATGAATTTGACTACCTACTCCCATAAGAAGAATTTGTCTCTCTCTCTCTCTTCTCTTCCGCCTCCTCCCCTGCACCCCCACCGTGTGTTTTCAGGGCTAAGGATTAAACCAAGGGCTTTGCACATACTAAGCAAATGCTCTACCGCTGAGTCAAATCTCTAGTTTCTTCTTCTTTTTTAATGCTTAGGATGGAACCCAGGGCCTGATACAAGCTGGACAAGCACTCTATCACTGAGCTACATCCCAGCCCAGATATTACATTTTCTTTATCTATTCATCAGTCAAAGGACACTGGGATTGTTTTCAACTTTTAGCTGTTGGGAATAATGCTGCTATGAACGTTGATGTGAACGTATCTGTTTAGGTCCCTACTTACAATTCCTTTGGGCACATAGCCAGAAATGACATATCCAGAAATCCACAATTGGCAAAGTGGAGAACCCAGAGAGTGGATGATGGATGTGGTTCTGAGGTCACAGAGGAAATAGGGGAAAGATTACTTAAAATGATGTAAGTAAGGCAAAGAGCCATTGCTATAATAAACTGGTCTAAGCGTCTCACCAGCCCAGAGTCGAGTATTTCAACACAGCTGACGAAAGAGGCTGCGTAGAGAAGGAATTCCTTTTTCTAAGAGATATTTCAGGTACGAATGTTAAAACTGCTAATGGCCGAGGTGAGGATGATGGTAAAAATGAACCATTCTTTTTTTTCCATGTAATTTATTGGCTTTTTCTAGTTTCATGTTTCTTAAATCTTTAAAAAAATTATTATTTATTTTTATTTGAGATGGACAGTGGGGGGAGAGAGAATGGATGTACCAGGGCCTCCAGTCACTTCTAATGAACTCCAGACACATGTACCACCTTGTACCTCTGGCTTATGTGGGACCTGAAGAATCAAACCTGGGTCTTTGGGCTTCACAGGAAAGTGCCTTAACAGCTAAGCCATCTATCGCTCCTTAAATCTTTTTAAAAATATTTTTTATTTGCAAGGGGAGGGGAAGGGACAAAATGGGCACACCAGGGCCTCCAGCCACTGTAAACGAACTCCACATGTATGCACCACCTTGTGCATCTGGCTGTATGTGGGTACTGGGGAATCAAACCTGAGTCATTAGGCTTTACAGACAAGTGCCTTAACTGCTGAGCTATCCAGCCCTCCATTTCATTTTTAAGTTTCAGTAAGCTTAGAACAAATTACAGTAAGGTTTTAATTCAATCTTATGAAAATGTGTCCATATTATATTGTAGCCATGTTAAGGGACCTTAATGACGTCAGTTAACCTTAAAGCTGATAAAATGGCATCACTATTACTGGCTTTTTTTTTTGTTTGTTTGTTTGTTTGTTTTCCAAGGTAGGGTCTCACTCTAGCCCAGGCTGACCTGGAATTCGCTACGTAGTCTCAGGGTGGCCTCAACATCTCAGCAATCCTCTTACCTCTGCCTCCTGAGTGGTGGGATTAAAGGCATGCACCACCATGCCTGGCTTTTTGCCAATGAACCATTCTTAAGGCCAAAACAAAGTGGACTTCAAGTTTCATCTTATCAATTCTGCTTTCTTATCTATAAAGCTGATACCTGATGAACAACCTTATAATCTCAACTGTGGCAGAAAAATTCTTTAGAATAATGTAAGTGTACCAAAAAAAATTATTTTTATTTATTTATTTGAAAGAGAAAGAAAGAGAAAGAGAGAGGCAGATAGAGAATGAGTGCACCAGGGCCTCCTGTCACTGCAAACGAACTCCAGATGCATGCGCCACTTTGTGCATCTGGCTTACGTGGGTCCTGGGGAATCGAACCTAGGTCCTTTGGCTTTGCCAGCAAGTGCCTTAACCACTAAGCCATTTCTCCAGCCCAACATTTTTATTTAATCTTTTAAACTTAGATATAGATTCAATCCTTTGAACAATGTAAGCCACCAAAGTCATATATCTATCTGTCTATCTATCTATCTATCTATCTATCTATCTATCTATCTATATTTACTGTTAAGATACTTAAACTTTACTGTGCTTTTTCTTTTCCTTCTTCTTTTCTTTCTTCTTTTTTCTTATCTTATCTTTTTTTCTTTTTTTCTTTTTTTTTTTTTTTTCTTTTTTTTTTTTTTTTTTTTTTTTTTTTTTTTTTTTTTTTTTTTTTTTTGACTTGGAACTCACTCTGTAGTCTCGGGCTGGCCGTGAACTCACAGCAATCCTCCTACTTCCACCTCCTTAGTGCTGGGATTAAAGACATGCACCCTGATGCCTAGCTACTGTCCTTTTCTTAATAAACCGAACTTTACTTCATATTGACTTATATGGAACTTTTTTCTACAGTGTAAGTCAAGATCCCAACTACAGCTGCAGGGAGGTTCCTGAAAGGAGCTCCTCAGGCTGTGTAGTGAACTGTGTTAAACTATGTTTCTTGCTGCTGGAGGCAGTTCTAGTGTGAGCTAGAGAGCCTGAGAGCCGGGAGAAGAATGGTGATCCTTCTTGTACACGTCCAAACGCAGAAGGGTGATGCCTCGCTCAGAGCTTGCTCGGCAACAGTGAATCTTCTCTTACTCAGCCATTGCTCATCTCCTCCAGTGACGGCAGGAGTCCGTGCTCATGCCCTAGGGCAATCCGCTTTTCTTAGTCCACGCATTCAATTGTTAATCTTACCCAGAAGCACCCTCACAGACATAGTAAGAAATCATATTTAATCAAATATGCAGGCACTCTTTAGCTTAGTGAAGGTGACACATAAAACTAACCAGCACATATAACAATTATATGCTTAATTTTGGGGGGAACTGACATAGTGGTTTTTTTTAAAATTTTTTTACATTTTAATTTAATTTTTAATTTTTATATATTTTATTTTATATTTATTGTTATATTTTATATTTTAATTTATTTGAAAGAGAGGCAGAGAGAGAGAATGGGCATGCCAGGGCCTCCAGCCACTGCAGACGAACTCCAGATGCATGCGCCCCCTGTGTATCTGGCTTACGTGGGTCCTGGGGAATCGAACCGTGGTCCTATGGCTTTGCAGGCAAGCGCCTTAACTTCTAAGCCATTTCACCAGTCCTTTTTTTTTTTTTTTTTTTGGTTTCTGAGATAGGGTCTTACTCTGTAGTCCCAGGCTGGCCTTGAACTCACAGTGATCCTCCTGCCTCTGCCTCCCAAAGGCTGGGATTAAAGGCATGTGCTACCATGCCTGGCTTGCTATAGTGGTTTCTATAGCAATTATACCATACCATTTCACATTCTCTTCAGTAATCTACAAGGGTTTCTCTGTATCTATGCCAATACTTGTAATTTTTCTGTTTTCCTTTTTTAAAAAACATATTTATTATTTATTTATTTATTTATTTATTTATTTATTTATTTATTTGAGAGAGGGAGAGAAGGTATGGGTGTCCCAGGGCCTATTGCTACTGCAAATGAACTCCAGATATATGCATTACTTTGTGAGTCTGGCTTTAGATGGATACTGGGAAATTGAACCCAGGCCAGCAGGCTTTGCAAACAAGTACCTTTAACCACTAAGCCATCTCCCTTGCCCTTCTTTTTCTTTGTTTTGTTTTTGAAGTAGGGTCTCACTCTAGCCCAGGCTAACCTGGAACTCGCTCGGTAGCCCAGGTTGACCTCAAACTCATGATGATTCTTCTATCTCAGCCTCCTGAATGGTAGGATTAAAGACGTGCACCACCATGCCTGGCTAAAGTGTTTTAAAAAATTATTTGTTTGTGTGGGTATGGGTGTGTCAGAGTGTCTTGCTGCTCCAAACCTATGCTTGTCTGGCTTTCCATGGGTAGCCGGGAATTTGAAGCCAGACTGGCACCAGCTGTCTTTGCAAGCAAGTATCTTTATCCACTGAGCTATCTCTCCAATCCACTTGTAATTATTTTTATTTTTGCATTGCTAAGGGTCAAACCTAGGGTTTTGTACAAGCTAGGCAAAGCACTCTTCATACTAGGCCCTCAGCCCACAGGTTTTTGATAATAGCCATTCTAAGGGGTATTAAGTCCAATCATACAGCAAGGCCCAATTGTCAGACTTTCCTTAATAATTAGTGATGTTGAGAAATTTTTATGTGCTTATTGGCCATATGTGTATCTTCATTGAAGAAATGTATATTTAATCCCCTTGTCCGCTTTGAGTTGGGTTGACTGTTTTTGAGTTTAGGAGTTCTTTATATGTTCTAGATATTAATACCTCCTCAGATACAGATATGTTTATATGTTCTAGATATTAATACCTCCTCAGATACAGATATGTTTATATGTTCTAGATATTAATACCTCCTCAGATACAGGCCCCATAACAATGAGCCCTATATACAACAGTGTTTCCATAAAGTCACATTGCCTAGTGATGTCACAGTATCTTAGTATTCTCTATGAAGTTCAGCCAGTAGTGAAATTTCCTAACATCACATTTCTTACAATATATTCCCATCATTAAGTCATGCATGATTGTACACAATTTGCAAAACTTTTCTCCTGACAAAAATTGTTTCAATCAGAGTGTCTTAATTTGGGGGGGGGGGGACAGTGGTTGAGGTAGGGTCTCACTCTGGTTCAGGCTGACCTGGAATTCACTATGTAGTCTCTCAGGGTGGCCTCCTACTTCTGCCTCCTGAGTGCTAGGATTAAAGGAGCACGCCACCATGCCTGGCCCTGGGGTGTCTTGATTTTTATTAATGCCAGAACATGTATCATATAGGCTGAGTGTTTTTATTTTATTTACACATTTGGGGTGTGTGTCTGTGTCTCTGTGTGTACAGGTATACCAGGACCTCTCCCTGCTTCAAATAAAAACCAGATGCTTGTGCCACTTTTCACATCCAGCTTATGCGGATGACTTGGGAATTGAACTCAGGACAATAGGCTTTGCAAGCAAGTGCCTTCAATGCTGAGTCATCTTCCCAGCCTCCTGAGTGTTTTTGTGTGTGCACATAGGGTCTCTTTCCACTGCAAATGAATGCCAGATGCTTGTGCCACTTTTTGTGACTGGCTTTTATGTGGGTGCTAAAGAATCACGCTCAGGCCAGTAGGTTTTGGAAGCAAGTACCTTTAAGTGCTGAGCCGTCTCCTCAGCCCCACTAAATGTTTTTCATTCTCCCAAAATTCGTGCTGAAACCCCTAACTCCCAAGGTGAAAATGAATGCATTTAGAATAGAACCTATGAGGAAGTGACAATAGTTAATGAGAAAGAGCAGGGCCCTGATCCAATAGGACTTATGCCCTTATTTAAAAAAAAAAAAAAGTGGGCTGGAGAGATGGCTTAGCAGTTAAGGCACATGCCTGCAAAGCCTCAGGACCCCAGTTCGATTTTCCAGTTCCCACGTAAGCCAGGTGCACATGGTGGCGCATGTATCTGGAGTTCATTTGCAGTGGCTAGAGGCCCTGGAGTGCCCATTCTCACTCACTATCTCTCTCTCTCCTCTCTATGTCTCAAATAAATAAATAAAAATAAATATTTAAAAAAAGTAGTTGGGTGCTGGAGAGATTGCTCAGTGGTTAAGGCATTTGCCTGAAAAAACCTAATGACCTGGGTTAGATATCCCGGTACCCATGTTAAAGGCAGATGCACAAAGTGGCACATGCGTCTGGAGTTTGTTTGCAGTGGCTAGAGGCCTGGCAGAGCCATTCTCTCTCTCTTTCTCCCTCTGTGTGTGTGTGTGTGTGTGTGTGTGTGTGTGTGTTGTTTGTCTGTGTGTCTATGATTGAAAATAAATAAATAAATAATTTTTAAAAACGTATTTGGTGGGTGCAGAGATGGTTTAGAGGTTAAGGCACTCGTCTACAAAGTCTAGCAACCAGGGTTCAATTACCCAGTTGCCACATAAAAGCCAGATGTACAAAGTGGTGCATGCATCTGGAGTTTGTTTACAGTAGCTATAGGCCTTGGCATGCCCATTCTCTGTCTCTTTTTAATTTTTTTTAATTTTTATTTATTTATTTGAAAGAGAGAGAGAGCAAGGCAGATATAGAGACAATGGGTGCACCAGAGCCTCCAGCCACTGTAGACAAACTCCACATGCATGTGCCACTTTCTGTATCTGGTTTACATGGGTCCTGGGGAATCGAACCTAGGTCCTTTGGCTTTGTAGGCAAATGTCTTAACCACTAAGCCATCTCTGCAGCCCCTTTTAAAAATATTTTATTTATTTATTTTTATTTATTTATTTAATTATTTATTTGAGAGAGAGTGAGCGAGAGACAGAGACAGAGGAAGAGGCAGATAGAGAGAATGGGGGTGCCAGGCCCTCCTGCCACTGCAAACAAACTCCAGATGCATGTGCCACTTTGTACATCTGGCTTTGTGCATCTGGCTTACATGGGTTCTAGGGAATCGAACCTAAGTCCTTTGGCTTTGCAGGCAAGTGCCTTAAACCGCTAACCCATCTCTCCAGCCCAAATATTTTTAATTTTTATTTATTTATTTGAAAGAGAGAGGGAGGGAGTGGCAGATAGAGAGAGAAGGGTGATACTACATTTCCTTTTTATGTATACCTTTAGTGTTTATCCAGTTCATTCACAGGGCAGGGATATATTACCAGAGATTGAACTTCTGGGCCAAAGGATATGCGCATTTAAAATTCTCATAGCCTGTAGATTGCCAAATTGTCACCAAGAAAGGTTGAACCAAGGGCTGGAGAGATGGCTCAGCAATTAAAGCACTTGCCTGTAAAGCCTAATGTCCCAGGCTTGATTCCCCAGTACCCACACAAAGCCAAATGCACAGAGTTGTGCATACATCTGGAGTTTATTTGCAGTGGCTGGAGGCCCTGGAGCACCCATTCTCTCTTTCTCTCTCTCTCCTTGAAAATAAATATATAATTTTTCTTTTTAAAAAAGAAAGGCTGCACCAATTTACCCTCCTTCTACTCATTCTTCCGAGAGGGCCTACTGCTAAATACGCATGCTTTCAAGGATGCTAGAAATAGATTCTTGTCTACTTCTCCACTATGTGTCCTTCCAAAGTGTATGACTGGGAACTAAATGAAAGGAAGAGCAAGTTGACGGATGGGAAGTATTTTGGTCACTGTAATGTTTTATCTGAAGCACACCATTTTCCCCTCAAAGCAAATGTGATAGATAAGGCTTATTTATTTTCCAGTACAAGTTCTAGGAAGTAATTTCCTAAATGGATTGATTCCTTAGAGAGAGACTGTCTCTGAGGATATAGAAATTATTCAAACCAAATGTGCTTTGGGCTGATAGAGGTTTATTTTTTTATTTTTATTTTTTAATGCAACACTATCTATAGAACTTCTTTTTCCAAGAGGCAAAGTGTTTTACTGTGAACTACCCACAGGGTCACACCACAGCTTATCAGAATGGGCTTGTTGGTTTGACTGGTGCAATGGAACATTTTCTCCAACTTTACGGGTTTTCTTGTCCTTAAATTTAGGAAAAGCTGGTGAGTGTGATGTGCATGTCATCCCAGATATTTTGGAAACCGAGGAAAAAGATCTCTCGAGCCTAGATCTCAGGGCCAGTTTAGTCAACACAGAAATATCTTATAAACAAAACACAAACGGTTGAGGTATCATTTACATTCAATATAATGCTGTTCTTAAAATATGTTTGGAAATAAGTACACTATTTTAATAAAACATTCTGCTACACTTAGTTGAAAGAGAAGAAAGGTATGCAATTAAACATATTTTTTTTGAAAATAAAGAAAATGGAATGAAGTTTTAAAAAATATTTTTATTTATTTATTTGTAAGCAGAGAGAGAGAGAGGGAGGGAGAATGGGCATGCTAGGGTCTCTAGCCACTGTAAACAAACTCCACATGCATGTGCCACTTTGTGGATCTGGCTTTACATGGGTACTGAGGAATCCAATCCAGGTTGTGAGGCTTTGCAGGCAAGTGCCTTAACCGCTGAGCCATCTCTCCAGCCCTGGAATGAAGCTTTAATTCTTTTTGGTGTGTGTGTAGCACGTATGGGGGTAGTATGTGAGGAGTGTGTGTGTGTTGCACACACATGCATGTATAGATGGGAATGCCCTGAGTTCACAGGTGCAGAGGCCCACTTTGGAGAGCCTCCTTTATTAGTGTCTTGCTTTATCTTCTTGAGAACATCTCATTGAACTTTAACCTTGCACCATTTTTTTCAGTTAGACTGGTTGCCCTGCAAGCCTTGGTGACCACAATGTCTCTGCCCACGTCATTTTGGAGTCACAGGATGTGCAGCTGCACATGACTTTTACATTGGCACTGGGGCCTGAGCACTCATGCCCTCTTACCCACTGAGACATCTCTCCAGTCCCCAGAATGAAGCTTTTTTTTTCTTTTTTCTTTTTGGTTTTTTTTTTTAGGTAGGGTCTCACTCTAGCCCGGGATGACCTGGAATTCATTACATAGTCTCAGGCTGGCCTTGAACTCACAGGGATCCTCCCACCTCTGCCTACTGAGCACTGGGATTAAAAGGCATGTGCAACCACACCTGACTGAAAATTTAAATTCAACCATTTCATCCCTTAACCATATGATATGATGCACATTATTTAGCACAATAGGCTGGTTTTTGCTCATGTGATATTCTGGCAAAATAAAATCCATTCTACCTTTTCCATATAATATTGGAAAGACAAGGGGTCCCAACTATTACAGTGAATTGAGTTATACATTTAAAAATATGTGTATCCAGGACTTTCTGGTAAGATGGCAGCATAGGAGCCATGCCAAACCAGCCTAGGGAGGGATTTAAGCAAAACTTCTACAAAGTGAAGGAGTATAGGTATTCTTAGACACAGCGGAGAAGCAGGAGAGCCCAAGATCCATCAGAAAAGAGGAAAACAGCCAGAATCCCACTGTGGCCCCAATCCACATGATCTGCACACTCACCCAGCACCACCCACGAGAAGCACCAAGCAGCAGCAGCAGAGACCGAACAAGGGGACTTTCCAACCTCATCAGCCTCCTTGCAAAGTCAAGACATCTAAAGGAAAGACAGCTGAGATCAACCAAGGAGCTACTGAAAGGGTTACAGGCAGGACTGCGTGAGCAACTCCAGGCATCCTGCACTCTTCCATCCCCCAACCATCAGAACCTTGAACTTCTAGCATTCAGTCCCCCCCTCCAGTGGCAGCACATCCAGCACAGCTGATCAGAACTCCAGCTCCACAGCACAACATAGAGCATTCAAGGTGGACACTCAGCATTGGTGAGATTAGAAGCCACCCCAAAAGGTAACAAGGCCAACTGACCAAAAAAAAAAAAAAAAAAAAGAAAGAAAAAGAAAACACACACACACACACAGGTACATAGGCCTGCATGGGACATGCTAATCTCCCTTTCCTGTCAGGGCAGGTTATGGGTTACATGTTTTTGGTTGGCTTTATCATTTTCTAAGCTGCATTTGGTTGTTGAATATTGTTGCCTTTGATGCTTTCAGATTCATAGGGCCTTGGTCTTTTGCTTCCATCATTATTTGGCGCAGGGTCTGATTCAGATCCAGGCAAACCTGGAACCCAATTAAGAACAGAATTCTCTACCTTCCAGCTGACAGGATTAAGGATGTAGAGTAACACATACCCTTAGGGATGTTGGCTTTACAAGACTATCTGTTTGCCCGTGTGTGGTAGCGTACACCTTTAATCCCAGCACTCGGGAGGCAGAGGTAGGAGGATCGCTGTGAGTTTGAGGCCACCCTGAGAATACGGAGTGAATTCAAGGTCAGCCTGAGCTAGAGTGAGACCCTACCTCGGGGGGAGATTATCTGTTTGTTTTAATCCCCACACTTATATACTCTGTGCTGGTTTTTATTGAATGTGTATTGTTCAGTTGAAGGTTAGAATTTGCCAGTAAATTGTTCCACACAGTCCACTAGAATACCTGCTTAGCAAGCAAACTCAACACCTAGGATTACTTCTGTGATTGGGTTGGGGTACAAGAGCTACACTTGGCACCTTAAACTCATATCCTGAAAGTATATAAAAATGGATCACCACATCTAAGAACACTGCAGATAAGTAGAAAACCCAAGCATCAAATCAATCCATGATGCAAAAGTCACTACATTATAATACAAAAAACACAAAAAATCAAGACAATACAATCCCACCCGAAATTATAACTCCATCAGAAATGATCACCAATGAGACTGTTGTAGATGAAATGCCTGACAAAGATTTCAAAAGAATGATTTTATCTATGTTCAAAGAAATCAAAAAAGAAATGAAAGGAGGCCAGGAGTGGTGGTGCACACTTTTAATCCCAGCACTCAGGAGGCAGAGGTAGGAGGATTGCTGTGAGTTCAAGGTCTCCCTGAGACTACAGAGTAAATTCCAGGTCAGCCTGAGCTAGAGTGAGACCCTACCTCAAAAAAAAGAAAGAAAGAAAGAAAGAAAGAAAGAAAGAAAGAAAGAAAGAAAGAAAGAAAAAGAAAGGAAAGGAATTAAAGAAGAAAACAAACTCCTGAAAGAGAACACAGAAAACCAGCTTAATGAAATAAGGAGGTCATTACATGACATGAGTAAAGAAATAGAAATACTGAAGAAAAACCAGGCTGAAATTCTAGCTCTGAAGAACACAGTCAGTCAAATAAAAAAACTCTGTGGAGCCAGGCATAGTGGCACATGTCTTTAATCCCAGCACTCAGGAGGCAGAGGTAGGAGAATCACCATGAGTTCGAAGCCACCCTGAGACTACAGAGTGAATTCCAGATCAGCCTGGGCTAGAGTGAGACCCTACCTCAAAAAACAAACAAACAAACAAACAAAAAAAAATCCAACTCTATGGAAAGTCTCACCAGTAGAATGGATGGAGGAGAGAATGGAATATCTAAACTAGAAGACCAGTGGCAGACCTAATATAGTCCAACAAAGAGAAAGACAAACTAACAGGAAGATATGAATGAATTTCAAGATATTCAGGACACT
Organism: Orientallactaga sibirica; assembly: GCA_036365145.1. NCBI lineage: Eukaryota > Metazoa > Chordata > Mammalia > Rodentia > Dipodidae > Orientallactaga > Orientallactaga sibirica. The sequence continues at coordinate 15,976,130 of JAEOAD010000054.1, forward strand.
ATGAAAAGATCAAACATAAGAATACAGGGTATAGGGCTGGAGAGATGGCTTAGTGGCTAAGTGCTTGCCTGTGAAGCCTAAGGACTGGTTCAAGGCTCGATTCTCTAGGACCCACATAAGACAGATGCACAGTGTGGGGGACATGCATCTGGAGTTGGTTTGCAGTAGCTGGCTGACAGCCCTGGTGCACCCATTCTCTCTCTTTCTCTCTATCTGCCTCTTTCTCTCTATATGTCTCTATCTCTCTCAAATAAATAAATAAAATATGTTTTTTAAAAAAAGAATACAGGGTATAGTAGAAGAATTTCAATCCAGAGGCTTAGTAGGCATTTTAAAAAATATTTTATTATTTATTTATTTATTTATTTGAGAGAGAGAGATACAGAAATAGTCAGGGAGAGAGAGAGAGAGAGAATGGGTGCGCCAGGGCCTCCAGCCACTGCAAGTGAACTCCAGATGCATGCACCCCCTTGTGCATCTGGCTTACGTGGGTCCTGGAGAATCGAGCCTCAAACCAGGGTCCTTAGGCTTCATAGGCAAGCATTTAACTGCTAAGCCTTCTCTCTAGCCCTTAGTAGGCATTTTTAACAAATCATAGAAAAAAAATTCCCCAAATTGGGAAAGAAATGCCCATGCAGATACGAGAAACTTTTAGAACACAAAACAGACAAAACCTAGAACGAACCTCTCCTCACCATGATATAATTAAACTACTAAACATGCAACCAAAGAGAATATACTGAAAGCAGAGAGAAAAAGCAAGTCATCTACAAAGGCAAGCCCATCAGAATCACAGCAGATTACTCAACACAAACTTTAAAAGCCAGAAGGGCTTGGAATGATGTATTCCAAGTTCTGAAAGATAACAACTGTCAACCAAGATTAATTTATCCTGCAAAGCTATCTATCCAAATTGATGGAGAAATAAGGACATTCCACAACAAAGACAGGCTAAACCAGCTCTACAGAAAATACTTGAAGGAATCCTTTACACTAAAGAGAAAACAAAACACACATAGGAGGAAATAGGGAAAAGTAAACCAAACTCAAATAACAATTAAAACAAGTGAGTAAAGGGAAACCAGGAAGCACTACAAAACAAGAAGAATGGTGAGAATAAACACATACCTTTCCATAATAACTCTTAATATCCATGGCCTCAATGTCTCAAACAGAAGACCCCGGCTTGCAGACTGGATTAAAAGGCAGGGTCCTGCCATTTGTTGCCTCTAGAAAACTCATCTCTCAATAAAATATAGAAACTGGGCTGGAGAGATGGCTTAGCAGTTAAGGCACATGACTGTGAAGCCTAAGGACCCCGGTTTGATTCTCCAGGTCTCACATAAGCCAGATGCACATGGTGATGCATGCATCTGGAGTTTGTTTACAGTGGCTAGAGGCCCTGGTGGGCCCATTCTCTCTCTCTCTCTCTCTCCCTCTCTCTCTCTCTCTCTCTCTCTAATAAATAAGTAAATAAATAAATAATAAAATAAAATCTTAATAAAATAAAATCTTAATAAAATAAAATATAGAAACTGTCTTAGAGTAAAAGGATGGAGAATGGTATTTCAAGCCAGTGGGCCTAGGAAATAAGCAGGGGTTGCTATCCTAATATCTGACAGGATAGACTTCAAACCAACATTGGTGGGCAAAGATAAAGAAGGAGGACATTACAATGCTAAAAATATATGCTCCAAACATGGGGGTTCCCAATATCATCAAACAAACACTATTAGACTTAAGGTCACAGGTAACACCAAACACAATTGTAGTGGGTGACTTCAGTACCCCACTGTCATCAATTGACAGGTTATCCCAGCAAAAAATAAACAGAGAGACATCTGGATTAAATGAGGTCATAGAACAAATGAACCTAACAGATATCTAAGAACATTCCATCCAAATGCTACAGAATATACATTTTTGTCAGCAGCAAATGGAACATTCTCCAAAATAGACCATATAATAAGACACAAAGCAAATCTTTTTTTTTTTTTTTTTGGATTTTTTTCAAGGTAGGGTCTCACTCAGGCTGACCTGGAATTCACTATGTAGTCTCAGGGTGGCCTCGAATTCATGGTGATCCTCCTACCTCTGCCTCCCAAGTGCTGGGATTAAAGGCGTGTGCCACCACACCCGGCACAAAGCAAATCTTAACAAATACAGGAAAATGGAAATAATCCCTTATACTCTGTCTGACCACAATGAGATTAAACTGCAAATCAGCAACAAGAAAAACTACAGAGCATACAGAAATTCATGGAGACTAAACAGTACACTATTGAATGATGAATGGGTCATTGAAGAAATCAAAAAGGAAATCAATAAATTCATAGAATCAAATGATGATGACAATACAACATACCAAAATCTTTGGCACACAATAAAGGCAGTCCTAAGAGGGAAATTTATAGCTCTAAGCACCCATGTTAAAAAAATTAGAGAGTTCAAAAGTAAACAATTTAATGCTTCACCTTAAGGCCTTGGAAAAAGAAGAACAAGGCAAACCAAAAATCAGGAGATGGGAAGAAATAATAAAGATTAGAGCAAAATTTAGTGACATAGAAACCAAAAAACAATCCGAAGAATCAATGAAATAAAGAGTTGGTTCTTTGAAAGGATAAACAAGATTGATAAACCCTTAGAAAATCTGACCAGAAGAATGAGAGAAGAGGCAAAAATTAATAAAATCAGAGATGAAAAGGGCACCATTGCAACAGATACCAAAGCAATTCAGAAAATCATAAGGACATACTTTAAGAATATATAACTTCAAAGTTTGAAAATCAGAAAGAAATGGATGATTTCTTTGATTCATATAACCTACCCAAATTAAATCATGATGAAATAAACCATTTAAATAAACCTATAACAAGTATGGAGATACAAGCAGTTATAAAAGTCTCCCAACTAAAAAAAGTCTAGGCCCAGATGGATTCACTGCTAAATTTTACCAGACCTTCATGAAAGAACTAACACCATTAAATCCTGAAACCTTTCCATAAAATAGAAAAGGAAGGAATTCTACCAAACTCCTTCTATGAAGCCAGCATCACCCTGATACCAAAACCAGACAAAGACAGAACAAAAAAACAAATTTACAGGTCAAGTTTCCTCATGAACATAGATTCAAAAATTCTGAACAAAATATTGGCAAACAGAATACAAAAATGTATCAGAAAGATTATTCACCCTGATCAAGTAGGCTTTATCCCAGAGATGCAGGGATGGTTCAACAGACACAAATTGATAAATGTAATACACTATATAAATGGATTGAAGGACAAAAATCACACAGTCATCTCAATAGATGCAGAAAAGCATTTGACAAAATCCAACATCCCTTCATGGTAAAAGTCCTACAGAAACTGGGAATAGAAGGAATATATCTCAATATAATAAAAGCTATTTTTGGGGTTTTTTAAAAAATATTTTATTTTATTTATTTATTTGAGAGAGACAGAACTAGGCAGGTAGAGCCAGAGAGAGAGAGAGAGAGAGAGAGAATGGGCACTCCAGGGGCCCCAGCCACTGCAAACGAACTCCAGATGTGTGCACCCACTTGTGCATCTGGCTTATGTGGGTCCTGGGGAGTCAAACCTGGGTCCTTTGGCTTTGCAGGTGAGTGCCTTAACAGCTAAGCCATCTCTCCAGCCCAATAAAAGCTATTTATAACAAACCTACAGCCAACATAACACTAAATGGGGAAAAACTTGAAGATTTTCCACTAAATTCAGGAACAAGACAAGGGTGTCCACTGTCCTCACTTTTATTTAATATACTACTTAAAGTCTTAGCTATAGCAATAAGGCAAGAGACACTCACAAAATGATATAAATTGGAAAGGAAGAGATCAAGTTATCATTATTTGCAGATGACATGATTCTATACATAAAGTGTCATAAAGACTCTACCAGCAAACTGTTAGAGCTGATAAACATTTTTAGCAATATAGCAGGATACAAAATAAACACACAGAAATCAGTAGCTTTTCTATATACTAACAACAAACATGCAGAGGATGAAATCAGGGAATCTCTCCCTTGGAATAAACTTAACAAAGGAAGTGAAGGATCTCTACAATGATAACTTTGAAACACAAGTGACAAATTGCAGAAGACACAAGGAAATGGAAAGACATCACATGTTCTTGGACTAGAAGAATCAATATTGTGAAAATATCAATCTTACCAAAAGCAATCCTCACATTTAATGCAATCCCCATTAAAATTCCAATGGCATTCTTTACAGAAATAGAAAAAGCAACCCTAAAATTCATTTGGAAGCACAAAACAACCTCAAATAGCCAAAACAATTTTGAGCAACAAAAATAAGGCTGGTGGTATCACCATACCTGATTTTAAGTTATACTACAAAGCCATAGTAACAAAAAAGGCATTGTACTGGCACAAGGACAGACATGTAGGTCAATGGAACAGAATAGAGGACTCAAATGTTAATCCAGGTAGCTACAACCATCTGATTTTTGACAAAAATGCCAAAAATATTTGTTGGAAAAAAGATAGCCTCTTCAACAAGTGGTGCTAGGAAAACTGGATATCTACATGTAGAAGGATGAAAATAGATCCTTGTGTTTCTCCATGCACAAGAATCAAGTCCAAGTGGATCAGAGACCCTAAGATCAGACCTGAAACTATGAAATTGCTAGAGGAAAAGGTAGGGGAAACCTTTCAACATATTGGCATAGGCAAGGACTTTCTGAATATAACCCCAATTGCTCAGGGAATAAAACCACTAGTCAACCACTGGGATCTAATGAAATTACAAAGCTTTTGTACAGCAAAGGACACTGTGAATAGAGCAAAGAGACAACCTACAGAATGGGAGAAAATCTTTGCCAGCTACACATCTGACAGAGGATTAATATCCAGAATATACAAAGAACTCAAAAAACAGAACAATAAGAAATCAAACAACCCAATTAAAAATTAGGCTATGGAACTAAATAGAGAGTTCTCAAAGGAAGAAATACAGATGGCATATAAACATCTAAAAACATGCTATAGATCTTTAGCCGTCAGGGAAATACAAATTAAAACTACTTTGAGATTCCATCTCACTCCTGTCAGAATGGCTACCATCAAGAAAACAAATGACAATAAATGTTGGCAAGGATGTGGAAAAAGGAGAACCTTTCTATACTGTTGGTGGGAATGTAATCTGGTCCAGCCATTGTGGAAATCAGTGTGGAGGTTCTTGAGACAGCTAGAAATAGATTTACCATATGATCCAGCTATAGCACTCCTAGGCATATATCCGAAGGACTCTTCTCACTACTTTAGAGATACTTGCACAACCATGTTTATTGCTGCTCTATTCACAATAGCTAGGAAATGGAACCAGCCTAGATGTCCATCCACACATGAATGGATAATCAAAGATGTGGTACATTTACACAATGGAGTTCTATTCAGTGGTAAAGAAAAATTAAATTGTGAAATTTGCAGAGAAATCGATGGATCTGGAAAGGATTATACTAAGTGAGGTAATCCAGACTCAGAAAGCCAAACATTGCATGTTCATTTTCATATGTGGAGCCTAGCTACAAATGCGTAGACTTGTATTTGAGCTGGAACCAAAACTCGGTAGCAGAGGCCAGTAAGCTAGAAAAAGGCTGTAAGGGAGGGAGGAGAGGGAAGGACTTAAGGGGATGGTACTGTATATATGTAATAGAAGACCAGATTATAGGGAGTGGAAAAGCCTAAGTGAGGCCAGGGGAAAAGAATGTGTAAAAGAAGGATGGGGGGGGGGTCAATCAACATTCAAGATATTCTGAATAAGACATATGAAAACCTACTTTTATGAATAATGCCACATCCAAAAGCCATAGATTGTTACTAGAAAATTCTCAGTGCCAGGGATGGGATACCTTCCAGTGAGTTGTTGGCCAGGGAGGTCCCTGCTGCCTCCAAAACATTACAGGCTATTGCCAAGGCCCTTGGTTTCCCTTGAGAAACAGATGGTAAGACCCTATTGCTGAAGACTCCACATGCCTGGGCAACAAGGTCACTGAGAAATCAAGCTGGGGCTGAGCTGAAAACCTCCTCCCTGTAGACCAGCCAACTGAAAGCTGGAAAAAGCTGCACTGCATGCACTCTATGGGAGACAGAAGTCATCAGTGGTGAAAACAGTGGACACTGGAAGCCTCAAGTTTGGTCAGACAGACCAAATAACTGTACAAGTACAACAGTGGTATGTCTGCTCTGGGGGAAACCAACTGCTCTCTAATTGGACTGAAGGCCCTCTCTATGGGAGGGAATACATGCCTGGTACTGAAAACCTAATCAAAAGCCTATAGCAGGGGAGGTCATGTGCCTTAGGGGTATAATGCCTGCTCTTGTCTAGTTAAATGCATATATTATGCTCACCAAACTGCCCAGTAAGCACTACACTTAATGTTCATATTCATATATTAATGCTACTCTCACTTTTTGTTAGAGAAGCTTCTCTTTTCAGATGGTGATGACCACTGGAATGAACCAAAGGGTAGCATAGTGGTGAAAAGAAGGGATGGAGGAGTGTCCAGCACTGAAATATCTCTGTCACTCCCTCCAAGGCTCAGGGTCCATTGTGGACAAGGTGGCAGAAAGAATGTAAGAGCCAAAGGAAGGGTACCACTCCTTACAATGCAACTGTCCAGACAGAAATTGGCCTCTGTATCCATGACCTCACAGTGCCTAGCAATACCTTCACAAGACCCTCATAATAGGAGAAAAAGATGATGACATCAAAATAAAAGAGAGACTGCATGGAGAGAGGGAGGGGATATGATGGAGATTGGAGTTCTAAAGTGGAATGGGGGGAGTGGAGGGAAATATCAGGTGTTTTTTTGTTTGTAAGTATAAAAGTTGTCAATAAAAATAATAATTATTAAAAAAAACCAAAAACAAAACAAAAAAACCCACCATGCCCCCCCAAAAGAGACACGTGGAGTGTCAAATTGATAGACATAAAGATTAGAATGGAGGTTCCCAGAAGCCAGAGGGAGGAGATATATAGGGAATTGTTGATTGATGGGTACGGAGTTTCAGTTTTGCAAGACATAAAGTTCTGAAGATGGTTGCACAACAATGTGAATGTAATTAACACTATTAAAACTTTACACTTAGAAATTGTAAGGTGGTAAATTTTATGTTTACATGTCTTTAACACAGTAAAAATAACTTAGGAAAAGCTAGCTTCATTGATAATAAAGCTTGTTGGATAATGGGGCATTGTCTGGACAATTCTTCAAGCTTCAGCCTCTTGTAGCGCAGGGCTTATTCTAGTTAGCTTATCATACAGCAAACCCTTAAGGACAGGTCGCTGCTCTCAGTCTTGGCCAAGGTGAAGGAGGAAAGAAGGCTGGCTCTTCCAAGTCACCCTTCTGAGATGGCCAGCATCTGTCCCCACCACCCTGTTCACTGCAAAGGAAAGAAAGGGAGGGGAAGAAAGATGAAAGAAAAGAGGAGTAGAAGGGAAAAATGGAGAGGAAGGGGAAATAACTACCACATAGGGAAGGAATTCTGTTCATATTGTTATCACAGAATTTGGAGTGACCTTATTTCCCCCAATTTAAAGCAAATATTATTGTGTGTCCTTTTAAGATTACAATTTTGCCAATCCTGAAGGTAGTACATTTATCATAATTTGGTATATTCAATTTTTTATGTGGCTAAAAGGGAAAATAAAGATTATTAATGAATGTTTTGTAATTCTCCTATTTTATGGCTTTTTTGTCTTGTAAGGCTCATTTACATTATCAGTGAGCTAACCATTTCAAAATGTTCTTCATTTATACTAATTATACTAATGCCTAACAGAGATTTTCTACCATGTGACATAGCTGTTCCCTAGGTTTCATTTGAAGAAGACATACACCCTTTACTGCAAAAAAACTTTCAGGTCAGACATAAGGTAAATAAGCTATATATAACTGGATACGCATATATAAAAAATTATTTATTTATGAGCAAAATAGGGGAAGAGAGAGAGAGAGAGAGAATGAGGATGAGCACAGGCATGGGCACACCAGGGCTTCCAGCACTGCAAAGGAACTCCAGACACATGCACCACCATGTGGATCAGACTTTACATGAGTATGACTCTTTGACTCTTCCATTCTATCCGCCCCCTCTTCCGCAATGGTGCCTGAGCCTTGGAGGGTGTGACAGAGGTGTTTCAGTGCTGGCCACTCCTCCATCCCTTCTTCTCAGCACTATGTTGCCTTTTGGGTCATCCCAGTGGTCATCGCCATCTGAAAAGAGAAGCTTCTCTAACCAGAAGTGAGAGTAGTGTTAATATGTGTATTTTCAGGGCAGCTTGGTGGGAATAATACATACATTTAGTCAGACAAGAGCAGGCTTTATACCCCTAAGGCTCATGACCTCACCTGCCATAGACTTTTGCTTAGGTTTTTCAGTACCAGGCATGTATTCCCTCCCATAGAGAGGGCCTTCAGTCCAATTAGAGAGCAGTTGGTTTCCCCCAGAGCAGACATACCACTGTTGTACTTGTACAGTTATTTGGTCTGTCTGACCAAACTTGAGGCTTCCAGTGTCCACTGTTTTCACCACTGATGACTTCTGTCTCCCATAGAGTGCATGCAGTGCAGCTTTTTCCAGCTTTCAGTTGGCTGGTCTACAGGGAGAAGGTTTTCTGCTCCGCACCAGCTTGCTTTCTCGGTGACCTTGCCTCTCAGGCAAAGATGTGCTTCATCTTCTGTGAATTCTCTATTTAGTTCCATAGCCCATTTTTTAACTGGGTTGTTTGAATTCTTATTATTAAAAGTAGAATCAAGCCAGGTGTGGTGGCACATGCCTTTAATCCTAACACTCAGGAGGTAGAAGTAGGAGGATAGCCGAGAGTTCGAGGCCACCCTGAGACTACATAGTGAATTCCAGGTCAGCCTGGGCTAGGGTGAGACCCTACCTCAAAAACAACAACAACAACAACAACAAAGTGGAATCATGTGGTATCTGTCCTTTTGTGTCTGGTTTATTTCCTGCAGCATGATGTCCTCAGGGTTCATGTGATGGGTCTTAACTTCCTTTGTGAGACAAATGAAGCTAATATTTGAGCTCCATCTGTTTGATTCCTGTTTCTATTCCTCCACTGACTCAAAATTGAGAATGGGAAGAGGGTATCATTAATTTCCATGCCCACAAGCCCTACCACACTGGGTTATAGGGTGCTGTGGTAGACATCTATTGTCTTTTCTAGCCAGGGTCAAATGAAAAAAAAAATCAACTGAAATAAGGATTATCTTTATTCAAAAAGACTATGGCAATAAAGGGTGGCAGTTATTAAATGTAATAGGGAGAATGCTCAGGTGATAGACCATAAGCTCTGAGGCATCTCAAAGGCCAGGCAGAAAGGGACCTGCCTTTTATAGGGGAGAAAGAGGAAGGCATGTGAGAAGAAGTAGGGGAGGGATACTTGGATGGGAGGGGGAGAGGGTTCTCAGGCAGTTGATGGGAAAGTGTTTGCCCCTGAGGTCCTCTGAGACCCAGTAGGGGTCATGGAAGGGCTTCTTTCTACTTCCAATGCTTAACAAAGGGTGGTGGGCTGTCATGTGCAAACTGGAAGAGGGCAAGGACCCTGACAGGTTTGGTCAGGTTAGCAAGAATTTTGTCCAAATTGGTTAATGGGGCAAACTCAAACAATCCAGCTAATCATTTTATAATATTTTATTTTTTATTTATTTACTCAACACAGAGAAATAAAGGCAGATAAATATAGAGAGAATGGGCACACCAGGGCCTCCAGCTACTGCAAATGAACTCCAGAAGCATGTGCTACCTTGTGCATCTGGATTATGTGGGTACTGGGCAATAGAACCTGGGTCCTTAGGCTTCGCAGGCAAGTACTTTAACCGCTAAACCCTCTCTCCAGCCCTCTTTTTTTTTTTTTTTAATTAATGTATTTATTTATCTGAGGAAGAGAGAGAAAGAGGAGTATGGATGCACCAGGGCCTTTTGCTATTGCAAATCAACACAGAACATATGTGCCACTTTGTGCTTCTGGTTTTACGTGGATACCACGGAATCAAACCCAGGTCAGCAGGCTTTGCAAGCAAGCTCCTTTAACCACTGAGCCATCTCCCTAGCCCCAGCTAATCATTTGTGAAACAAGAACCAGCAATGTAAAGAGTCTTATGGCAGTGTCACAGGTGGGTAAAGGGGTCACCGCAAGCCTTATGTACTCATATGGAGAAGGATGAACACAATAATAGATGGGGCAGGGTGACTCTGACCCTCCCTGTTTTCCTCTGCCACTCCATGTGATGCAAGAATCTTTCAGCTTCTTTCTTTTTTGAAATAGTTTCATTTATTTATTTGAGTGAGAGAAAGAAAGGCAGATAGAGAGAATGAGCATGCCAGGGCCTCTAGCCACTGCAAATGAACTCCAGATGCATACTCTACCTTGTGCTTCTGGCTTACTTGGGTAATGGGGAATTAAATCTGGGTCCTTAGACTTTGCAGGCAAGTGCGTTAACCACCAAGCCATCTGTCCAGCCCAAAAGAATTCTCTTTCTTGTGGAAAATCTATGTCACTTGCCTTGGATGAGTTTGATCTGATTTTCCCACTCAGAGGGAGGGACCAATCCAGGCCTTGCCAGTTCAGGTCTCTTACTCCCTGATTAGTTTTAGAGACCCAGCAAGCACCAATATCTAGTCCTTGCCAAGATCTAATCACATGGCTGCTGGGAGAGAGAACAGACATTTTCAAGTCCTAGACCCAGCTATGCCTGGCTTAGTTTCACTTCTACAGTTCTCAGGTACGTGAATTAAGAAAAATTCTCCTTTGTTAACTCTGTTACTGTTTTGTTTTGTCTACCTCAAATAACTGTCGGGGACCCTAGAGCTTCCCTGGCTCACTGTGCTTTCAGGGCACTGGCCACCTCTGCTTATGAATGATTCCAAGCATGTTTTCATTCCAAGGGTGAGATGTTCGCTTCAGAATTCTGGATGTATTTCAGCTTTGAGTAATTCCATCTGCCCTCCTTGAAAATTTTATTGCAGGAACATTCCATATGCTTAGCTTATTCCACTAGACGTCCAAGTGGCATGGAATCTTCCTGGCTGTTTTCACTGTTCAAAGACAGGTTCTCACTTTGGGGAGAAAAAAAAAAAAACTAGTATTTAAACATAAATTTAAAAAGAAGTCCTGTTCATTTGATTTTTTACATGATCTGGATGCTAAATGAATTTTCAATTCATTTCAGTTCTTTTTTATATGTTATATGGGCAATCAGTGAACATAAAGAATGAAAGGAGGGGCTGGAAAGTTGGCCCAGTGGTTAAAGGCACTTGCTTGCAAACCTGAAAGCCCAGGTTCAAACCCCCAGTACCTACAAAGCCACATGCACAAACTGGAGCATGAATCTGGAGTTTGCAGTGGCAAAGAGGCCCTGGTGTGCCTGTTCCCCTCCCCAACCCTCTCTGCTTACTAATAGATATTAAAATAAAAAATATTTTTTAAAAAGAATGAGTGGAGCCAGGCATGGTGGCACACACCTTTAATTCCAGCACTCCAAAGGCAGAGGTAGGAGGAGTGCCATGAGTTTGAGGGTCCTCTGCGAATACAGAGTGAATTCCAGGTCAGCCTGAGCTAGAGTGAGACCCTACCTTGAAAAACAAAAAAAAAAAAGAATGAATGGAATTGTTTCTGTTTCTGTGATTAATAAGGGCTGTGTATGAAGACTATGAAAAAGTTATGATGGGACTTCTGGGTAAGATGGCAGCATAGGAGCCAGGCCAAACCAGCCTAATGAGGGATTAAAGCAAAACCACAGCAAAATACACTCTTCTTCTGAAAAGTAAGGTGTATAGGTTCTTCTTAGACACAGCAGAGAAGGACAGACCAGAAAGGAGGAAAATGGCCAGAATCCTACTGAGGCACTTAAGCCCCTGATCAGCTTGATCTGCACACCTGCCTGGCACTGCCTGCCAAGGCGCCAAGCTGTAGGAACAGAGACCAAACAAGGGGATTTTCCAACCTCATCAGCCTCCTTGCAAAGTCAAGAAACCTAAAGGGAAGACAGTGGAGATCAGCTAAGGAGCTACTGAAAGGGATTCCGCCCAGTCTATATGAGCAACTCCAGTAAAACTCTAGGCTTCCTGCACTCTCCCATCCCCCAACCATCAGCACCCCCCTGCCCTGCAGCAGCGCATCCAGGACAGCTGACCAGAACTCCAGATCCCCAGCACAATACAGAGGGATCCAGGTGGGCACTCAGCATTGGTGAGATTGGAAGACACCCCAAAAGGTAACCAGGCTGACTGACAAAAACAAACAAACAACAACAACAAAAAAAAAAAAAACAGGTACATAGGCCTGCATTGGAAGTGCAAATCTTTTCCATGTCAGGGAAGATTATGGGTTACATATTCTTGGTTGGTTTTACCATCTTCAAATAAGCTGTATTTGGGGGTTGAATATTGTTGCCTTTGATGCTTTCAGATTTGTAAGACCTTTGTCTTTTGCTTCTGTCATTATTGTGGACGGGGTCTGACTCAGATCCAGGCTGATCTGCAACCCAATTCAGAACAGAATTCTCAACCTCCCATCTGACAGGATTAAGGGTATTTTGGCTTTATAAAACTATTTGTTTTAATCCCCACACTTGTATACTCTGTGCTGGTTTTTATTGAATGTGATATTGCTCAGTTGAAGGTTAGAATTTGCCAGTAAATTGTTCCACCTATTCCACTAGAATACTTGCTTTGCAGGCAAAATCAACACCTAGGATTACTTCTGGGGTTGGACTGGGGTACAAGAACTACACTTGGCACATTAAACTCATATTCTTAAGGTATATAAAGATGGATCACCACATCTAAGAACACTACAGATAAGTAGAAAACCCAAGCATCAAATCAATTCAGGATGCAAAAGTCACTACATTATAATACAAGAAACACAAAGAAACAAGGCAATATAATCCCACCAAAAATTATAAATCCATCAGAAATGATCACCAATGAGACTGTTGTAGATGAAATGCCTGACAAAGATTTCAAAAGAATGATTTTATCTATATTCAAAGAAATCAAAGAAGAAATGAAAGGAATCAAAGAAGAAAACAAGGGAATTAAAGAAGAAAACAAATTCCTGAAAGAGAACACAGGAAACCAGCTTACTGAAATAAGGAGGTCATCACAAGACATGAGTAAGGAAACAGAAATATTGAAGAAAAACCAGGCTGTAATTCTAGCTCTGAAGAACACAGTCACTCAAATAAAAAACTCTGTGGAAAGTCTCACCAGTAGAATGGAGGAAAGAAAGAACAGAATATCTAAACTAGAAGACCAATCAGCAGACTTAATACAGTCCAACAAAGAGAAAGACAAGCTAATAGGAAGATATGAATGGGAATTTCAAGATATCTGGGACACTATGAAAAGATCAAACATAAGAATATAGGGTATAGTAGAAGGAGAAGAATTTCAATCCAGAGGCTTAGTAGGCATTTTCAACAAAATCATAGAAGAAAAATTTCCCCAAATTGGGAAAGAAATACCAATGCAGATACAAGAAGCTTTTAGAACACCAAACAGACAAAACCTAGAAAGAACTCTCCTCACCATGTTATAATTAAACTACTAAACATGCACCCAAAGAAAATATATTGAAAGCAGTTAGAAAAAGCAAGTCACCTACAAAGGCAAGCCCATCAGAATCACAGCAGATTACTCAACACAAACTTTAAAAGCCAGAAGGGCTTGGAGTGATGTATTCCAAGTTCTGAAAGATAACAACTGTCAACCAAGATCACTTTATCCTGCAAAGCTATCTATCCAAATTGATGGAGAAGTAAACATATTCCACAACAAAAACAGCCTAAAGGACTTTGTGACAACTAAACCAGCTCTATAGAAAATACTTGAAGGAATCCTTCACACTGAAAAGAAAGCAAAACACACACAGGAGGAAATAGGAAAAAGTAAACAAAATTCAAATAACAATTAAAACAAGTGAGTAAAGGGAAACCAGGCAGCACTACAAAACAAGAAGAATGGTGAGAATAAACACATACCTTTCCATAATAACTCTTAATATCAATGGCCTCAATGTCCCAAATAGAAGACCCAGGCTCGCAGACTGGATTAAAAGGCAGGATCCCCATTTGTTGTCTCCAGGAAACTCATCTCTCAATAAAAGAGACACTGATTTAGGGTGAAAGGATGGAAAATGGCATTTCAAGCAAATGGGCCTAGGAAATAAGCAGGGGTTGTTATCCTAACATCTGACAGGATGGACTTCAAACCAACATTAGTGAGGAAAGATAAAGAAGGTCACTTTAGGGCTGGAGAGATGGATTAGCGGTTAAGTGCTTGCCTGTGAAGCCTAAGGACCCTGGTTCAAGGCTCAGTTCCCCAGTACCCACTTAAGCCACACATGGTGGCACATGCATCTGGAGTTCATTTGCAGTGGCTAGAGGCCCTGGTGCACCCATTATCTGTATCTCTCTCTCTCTCTCCCCCCTTCTCTGTCTCTAATAAGTAAATAAAAACAATAAATTTTTTTTTTTTTAAAAAAAGAAGGTCACAGCCAGGCATGGTGGTGCACGCCTTTAATCCCAGCACTCGGGAGGCAGAGGTAGGAGGATCACCGTGAGTTCAAGGCCACCCTGAGACTACATAGTTAATTCCAGGTCAGCCTGGGCCAGAGTGAGACCCTACCTCAAAAAACCAAAAAAAAAAAAAAAAAAAGAAGGTCACTTTATACTGATTCAAAGGAACACTCCAACAGAAGGACATTACAATCCTAAACATATTTGCACCTAACATGGGGTTCCCAATTTAATCAAACAACACTATTAGATAACACCAAACACAATTGCAGTGGGTGACTTCAATACCCCACTCTCCTCAATTGAAAGGTCATCCCAGCAAAAAATACACAGAGAGACAACTGGATTAAATGAGGTCATTGAACAAATGGACCTAACAGATATCTACAGAACATTCCATCCAAATGCTACAGAATATACATTTTTGTCAGCAGCAAATGGAATATTCTCCAAAATAGAACATATATTAACACAAAGCAAACCTTAATAAATCTCAGAAAATCCCTTGTACTCTATCTGATCACGGTGGGATTAAACTACAAATCAGCATCAACAAAAACTACAAAGCATACAGAAATTCTTGGAGACTAAACAGTACACTATTAAATGATGAATGGGTCACTGAAGAAATCAAAAAGGAAATCAATAAATTCATAGAATCAAATGATGATGACAATACAACATACCAAAACAGTCCTTAGAATGCAAGACAGTCCTAAGAGGGAAATTTACAGCTCTACTTGCCTATATTAATAAATTAGATAGTTCAAAAGTAAACAATTTAGTGCTTCACCTTAAGGCCTTGGAGAAAGAAAAGCAAGGCAAACCAAAAATGAGTAGATGGGAAGAAATAATAAAGATTAGGGTCAAAATTAATGAAATAGAAAAAAAAATCCAAAGAATCAATGAAACAAAGAGTTGGTTCTTTGAAAGGATAAACAAGATTGATAAATATTTAGCATATCTGACCAGAAGAGACAAAAATTAATAAAATTAAAGATGAAAAAGGCACCATTGCAACAGATAACAAAGAAATTCAGAAAATCTTAAGGACATACTTTAAGATATATATATGCCTCTAAGTTTGAAAATCTGAAAGAAATGGATGATTTCCTTAATTCATATGACCTACCAAAATTAAATCATGATGAGATAAACCATTTAAATAAACCTATAACAAGTACAGAGATCCAAGCAGTTATAAAAAGTCTCCCAACTAAAAAAAGTCCAGGCCCAGATGGATTCACTGCTGAATTTTACCAGACCTTCATGGAAGAATTAACACCATTGCTTCTCAAACTTTTCCATAAAATAGAAAAGGAAGAAATTCTACCAAACTCCTTCTACTAAGCCAGTGTCATCCTGACACCAAAACCAGACAAAGACAGAACAAAAAAAAAGAAAGAAAGAAAATTACAGACCAAACTCCTTCATGAACATAGATGTAAAAATTCTCAACAAAATAGTGGCAAACAGAATACAAGAATATACCAGAAAGATTATTAAGCCCAACCAAGCAGGCTTTATCCCAGAGATGCAGGGATGGTTCAACATACGCAAATTGATAAATGTAATAAACTATATAAATGAATTGAAGGACAAAAATCACAGGATCATCTCAATAGATGCAGAAAAAGCATTCAACAAAATCCAACACCCCTTCATGGTAAAAGTCCTACAGAAACTGGGAAGAGAAGAAACATATCTCAACATAATAAAAGCTATTTATGACAAACCTACAGCCAACATAATACTAAATGGGGAAAAACTTGAAGCTTTTCCATTAAATTCAGGAACAAGTCAAAGGTGTCCACTGTCCCCAATTTTATTTAATATGTTACTGGAATTCTTAGTTACAGCAATAAGGCAAGTAACACTTATAAAAGGGACATAAATTGGAAAGGAAGAGATCAAGTTATCATTATTTGCAGATGATATGATTCTATACATAAAGGACCCTAAAGACTCTACCAGCAAACTGTTACAGCTAATAAACACTTTTAGCAATATAGCAGGATACAAAATAAACTCACAGAAATCGGTAGCTTTCTTATATACTACCAACAAACATGCAGAAGATGAAATTAGGTAATCTCTCCCATTCACAATTGCCTCAATAAGAAAGAAAGAAAGAAAGAAAGAAAGAAAGAAAGAAAGAAAGAAAGAAAGAAAGGGAGAAAAAAAACCCTGAAATAAACTTAACTAGGGAAGTGAAAGTTCTCTACAATGAGAACTTTAAAACACTCAAGCAAGAAATTTCAGAAGACACTAGGAAATGGAAAGACATCCCATGTTCTTGGATTGGA
The DNA here is from genome assembly GCA_036365145.1 of Orientallactaga sibirica. NCBI lineage: Eukaryota > Metazoa > Chordata > Mammalia > Rodentia > Dipodidae > Orientallactaga > Orientallactaga sibirica. Next base: position 15,993,014 of record JAEOAD010000054.1, read on the forward strand.
AGAATCAATCTTACCAAAAGCAATCTACATATTTAATGCAATCCCCATTAAAATTCCAATGTCACTCATCACAGAAATAGAAAAAACAATCCTAAAATTCATTTGGAAGCACAAAAAACTTGAATAGCCAAAACAATTATGAGCAACAAAAATCAGGCTGGTGGTATCACCATACCTGATTTTAAGCTATATTACAAAGCCATGGTAACAAAAACAGCATGGTACTGGCACAAGGACAGACAGGTAGGTCAATGGAAGAGAATAGAGGACTCAAATGTTAATCCAGGTAACTACAGCCATCTGATTTTTGACAAAAATGTCAAAAATATTCATTGGAGAAAAGATAGCCTCTTCAACAAGTGGTGCTAGGAAAACTGGATATCTACATGTAGAAGGATGAAAATAGATCCATGCACAAGAATCAAGTCCATGTGGATCAGGGACCTTAACATCAGACCTGAAACTCTGAAATTGCTAGAGGAAAAGGTAGGGGAAACCTTTTAACATATTGGCATAGGCAATGACTTTCTGACTAAAACCCCAATTGCTCAGGAAATAAAACCACTAATCAACCACTGGGATCTCATGCAATTACAAAGCTTTTGTACAGCAAAGGACACTGTGAATAGAACAAAGAGACAACCTACAGAATGGGAGAAAATCTTTGCCAGCTATACATCTGACAGAGGATTAATATCTAGAATATACAAAGAACTCAAAAAACAGAACAATAAGAAATCAAACAGCCCAATTAAAAAACAGGCTATGGCACTAAATAGAGTTCTCAAAGGAAGAAATACAAATGGCATATAAACATCTAAAAAAGTGTTCCACATCCTTAGCTGTCAGGGAAATGCAAATTAAAACTACTTTGAGATTCCATCTCACTCCTGTCAGAATGGCTACCATCAATAAAACAAATGACAACAAATTTTGTTGAGGGTATGGAAAAAGGAGGATCCTTCTATACTGTTGGTGGGAATGTAATCTGGTCCAGCTATTGTGGAAATCAGTGTGGAGGTTCTTGAGACAGCTAAAAATAGATTTACCATATGGTCCAGCTATAGCATTCCTAGGCATATATCCGAATGACTCTTCTCACTACTTTAGAGATACTTGCACAACCATGTTTTTATTGTTGCTCTATTCACAATAGCTAGGAAATGGAACCAGCCTAGATGTCCATCCACATATGAATGGATAATTAAAGATGTGGTACATTTACACAATGGAGTTCTATTCAGTGGTAAAGAAAAATTAAATTATGAAATTTGCAGCAAAATGGATGGATCTGGAAAGGATTATACTAAGTGAGGTAACCCAGGCCCAGAAAGCCAAACGTCACATGTTCTCTCTCATATGTGGATCCTAGTAACGAATGTATAGACTTGTGGGTGAGCTGGAACCAAAAATCAGTAGCAGAGAGCCAGTAAGTTAGAAAAAGCTATAAGGGAGGAAGGAAAGGGAAGGACTTAAGGGGATGGTATTGTATATATGGAAGTAGAAGAACAGATTACAGGGAGGGGAAAGGCCTAAGCAAGTCCAGGGGAAGAAATTGTGTAAAAGAAGGATGGTGAGGGGGGGGTCAATAAAAATTCAAGATATTTTGAATAAGACATATGAAAACCTACTTTTTTGAATAATGCCACATTCAAAAGCCATAGATTGTTACTAGAAAAATTTCAGTGCCAGGGATGGGATACTTTCCAGTGAGTTGTTGGCTAGGGAGGTCTCTCTTGCCTCCAAAACATTACAGGTTATTGCCAAGGTGCTTGGTTTCCCTTGAGAAACAGATGATAAGACCCTATTGCTAAAGACTTCACATGCTTGGGTGGCAAGGTCACTGAGAAATCAAGCTGGTGCTGAACAGAAAACCTTCTCCCTATATAACAGCCAACTGAAACCTGGAAAAAGCTGCACTGCATGCAGCCCTGTGGGAGACAGAAGTCATCAGCAGTGAAAAAAGTGGACACTGGAAACCTCAAGTTTGGTCAGACAGGCCAAAGGATCGAATGAGTGCAATAGTGGCATGTCTGCTCTGGGGGAAACCAACTGCTCTCCAATTAGACTGGAGGCCCACCATATGGGAGGGAATACATGTGTGGTACTGAAAACCTAATCAAAAGCCTATGGCAGGGGAGGTCATGAGTCTTATGGGTATAAAGCCTGCTCTTTTCTGGCTAAATGTATACAGCATTTTCACCAAACTGTCCTGAAAGCACTACACTGAATGTTCCTGTTCATATATTAATGCTACTCTCACTTTTTGTTAGAGAAGCTTCTCTTTTCAGATGGCAATAACCACTGGGATGACCCAAAAGGCACCATAATGCTGAAAAGAAGTGACAGAGGAGTGTTCAGCACTGAAACATCTGTACCACGGCCTCCAAGGCTCAGGATCCATTGCGGAGGAGGTGGCAGAAAGAATGTAAGAGCCAAAGGAAAGGTACCACTATTTACAATGCAACTGTCCAGACAGAAATTGGCCTCAATATCCATGACCTTGCAGTGCCTAGCAATACCTTCACAAGACCCTCATAATAGGAGAAAAAGACGATGACATCAAAATAAAAGAGAGACTAATCGAGAGAGGGAGGGGATATGATGGAGAGGAGAGTTGTAAAGGGGAAAGTGGGGGGGGGAGGGAAATATTATGGTTTTTTTTTGTCTGTAAGTATAGAAGTTGTCAATAAAAAATTTTAAAAATAGAACTACCATATAAAAATATGATGGAATTCAGTACAAATTGTGAACTTTGTACTTACTTCTGATGTATTGCAAACATCAATAGATGTGTTTATTTAATGATGAGATTGATCTAAGAAGAAATGTCATGAGGCTGGTGGTAAGTCACTTTCCTAGCGCTTGCAAGGTCCTGGGTTCAACCCCTTCAGCCTTTTTATGCTGACTCACATCAGGGACGCCCAAGGGGCTTTTGGCCTTCACAGGAAATGGGGCTGCAGCTCTTGTCCCTCTTGTTCTGAGGTTCGCAGCTTCATGGACTGAGGCAGCAGTGGAGTTCTTAACTCTCCAGCCTGCACATGGCCATGGTGAGACTGTCCAGCCTGATCATGTAAGCCAATCTAATAAGCCCCTGTGATAATTACATATATTCTACTGGTTCTGTCCTTCTAGAGAACCCTGGTTACTGCACGTGTAAAAGAAACAAACAGGGCCTAGGGAGATGGCTTAGTGGTTAAGGTGCTTGCCTGGGAAGCCTAAGGACCCATGTTCAACTCTCCAGATCCTACATTAGCCAGACCCACAAAGGTGAGGCAAGTGCAAGGTCACACATGCCCACTAGGTGTTGCAAGCTTCTGGAGTTTGAGTTCAGTGGCTGAAGGCCTGGAGTGCCAGTTCTCTCTCTCTCTCTCTCTCTCTCTCTCATTCTCTCTCTGTTGCTCTCTCTTAAAAAAATTAAAAAAAGAAACAACACGTACACATTGTGTCTTGGGCCGGGCGTGGTGGCTCATGCCTTTAATCCCAGCACTCGGGAGGCAGAGGTAGGGGATCGCCATGAGTTCAAGGCCACCCTGAGATTGCATAGTGAATTCCAGGTCAGCCTGGGCCAGAGTGAGACCCTACCTCCAAAAAAAAAAAAAAAAAACCACATTGTGTCTTGGAATGATCCAGTTTCAAATACCCACTGGGGTCTTGGAACATATCCACTGGATAAAGGGGAGCTGGTGTAAAACTAATTGTCAGGGGAAAAAATGTAAAATTGGGCTGGAGAGATGGCTTAGCAGTTAAGGTATTTGCCTATGATGAAGCCTAAAGACCCAAATTTGACTCTCCAGATCCCACTTTAGCCAGATGCACAAAGGTGAGGCTAGCGCAAGGTTGCACATGCCCACTAGGGGGTGCAAGCATCTGGAGTTCGATTGCAATGGCTGAGGCCCTGGTGTGCCAATTCTGTCTCTCTCAAAAAATTTTTTTAAATGTGATAAAAAGGTCCATTCAATAACTATTCTGGGGCCAGAGAGAGATGGTTCAGTGGTTACGGGTGCTTGTTTGCAAAGCTTGACGGCTGGGGTTTAATTCCCCAATACTCACATACAGCCAGATGCAGAAACCAGCATGTGTCTGAATTTGCAGCAGCAGGAGGACCTGGTGTTCCCGTTCTCTCTCTCTCTCTCTCTCTCTCTCTCTCTCTATCTACATCTCTCTCAAATAAATAAATAAATAAATATTTTAAAAAATAACTATCTCAGGCTGGACAGATGGCTCAGTGGTTAAGGCATTTGCCTGGAAAGCCCAACGACCCAAGTTCGATTCCCCAGTACCCATGTAGAGCCAGATGCACACAGTGGTGCATGTATTTCAAGTTCATTTCAGTGGTTAGAGGCTGTAGCTCTTGTTTTCTCTCACTCTTTTTCTCTCTCTCTAATAAACAAATAAAAATAAAATATTAAAATAAATAAATATACAAACAGAAAAATTCATATCCTGAGACAGACTGGCTTCATAGCACTGAAATGGAGTCTATAGCTATTTTGTAAATTAGTAAAAACAATTTCTTAAACTCTGTATGTAGTGTGGCATGGTAATAAAAGGGCACTGGGTTGAGAGGTGGGTTATAGTCCCAGCTTGGATACTGTGTGACTTTAGACTTAACTTTTGCCTCTGTATAAATGGATTCATTCCTGCCTTCTTGTCAGTGAATGTTTTAGTTTGACCTCTCTTGTCCACACCACAGCTGCCAACCCTGGAACTGGAATGAGATGGGCCCTGTCCAGACGGAAACAGCCACGAGTCAGGAACAAGTCCTCAAAGAAAATTTCATGGGATGAGCTGTTATCAGAAGAGGGCCAGCATATCCACTTCAACATTTTTGTTGTTGTTGTTGTTGTTGTTTGTTTGTTTGCTTGGTCAAAAAGGGTTGGTACAGGAAGTTTTAGTCCTCGTCAAACTGGATCAGGCTTCAGGGTTGAAAGTGTAGTTTTGTCTGAATTAAAGTAGGAGAAAAACAGTGCTCTTCCGTTGACTTCTGCTTTGTGGCAGCCACCTCTATGACTGTAGGACAATTGCATGTGTTCCTAACAGACTTTCCTGTTTTTGTGAGTCGCCTGTATACACTTCCTGTGGAGGGGCTGTTTTATTAATAGCAACACGCATCCTGAAGCAACATGCTTCTTTGACCTAATCACCATTTTTATCTTTGGAAAGGCCACGATGTGTTCCTGGGTGTTAGGAATAGTCTACTCTGCAGAGCACAGCTGTCAAATTAAATTTATTTTTACTCACACTGCATAGGACCTGGATAATACAATACCCCCTGCCCCCAAATTCAAGTTTTTCATAGCATGTCTACTTATTTCATAGCTCTGGAGGAATGGGTGGTTACCTAAATAATATACAAACATACTCTAAACATAATTTTGTCAACTATTATTTTCTTTCTTTTTAAAAATTCTAAAAATATTTTATTTATTTATTTGCAAGAGGAAAGAGAGATTTGAATGGGCACACCAGGGCCTCAAGCCGCTGTAAATGAACTCCGATGCATGTGCCACCCTGTGCATCTGGCTTCACATGGGTACTGGGAAATCAACCTGTAGATTTTGCAGGAAAGTGTCTCGATTGCTAAGCCCTCTCTCCAGCCTGTTTTATTTCTAATATCTGCAAAAGAATATCAGTGTAATAACAATTTCATGATTCAATGTGCATCTACTAAATGCTAGGCCCATAGCAATTGCTATATTTAATTTATTTTAAAAGTATTTTATTGCTGGGCGTGATGGCCCATACCTTTAATCCCAGCACTCAGGGGGCAGAGGTAGGAGGATCACAATGAGTTAGAGACCACCCTGAGACTACATAGTGAATTCCAAGTCAGCCTGAGCTAGAATGAGGCCCTACCTCAGAAAACCAAAAAAAAAAAAAAAAAAAAAAAATTTATTTAACATAGAGAGAGAAAGTATAGGCAAACCAGGGCCTTCTACCATTACAAATAAACTTCAGACACATGCCTATAACTGCTGAGCAATCTCTCCAGCCCCCAATTTATTTTATTAAATAATAATAATAATAATAACAAACCCTCACAATGTAGCAATCCTTCGTTGTTGGTTTATGGTTCTTGGATTTTTTGGCTTTTTTTTTTTTTTTTTTGAAACAGGCCAAGATGGGTCAAACTCATGACCCTCCTGCTTTAGCCTCCTTACTACTGGATTACAGACATGCGTCACAACCAGCTGAGTCTGTAGATAACATTTTTTAAAATTTATTTATTTTTAAAATTTTATTTATTTATTTATTTGCAAGCAGAGAGAGAGATAGAAGAGAGGCAGACAGAGAGAGAATGAGCATGCCAGGCCTCTAGCCACTGCAAATGAACTCCAGATACATGCGTCCCCTTGTGCATCTGGCTTATGTGGGTCCTGGAGAATCAAACCGGGACCCTTTGGCTTCACAGGCAAACGCCTTAACCGCTAAGCAATCTCTCCAGCCCCAAATTTACTTATTTTTTTATTGACAACTTCCTTAATTGCAAACAATATCCCATGGTACTTCCCTCCCTCCCCCCAACCCCTTTCCCTTTGAAACTCCACTCTCCATCATATCCCCTCCCCTCTCAATCAGTCTCTCTTTTCATGTTCTTTTGTGTGTGTGTGGTTTTTCAAGATAGGATTTCGCTGTAGCCCAGGCTGACCTGGAATTCACTATGTAGTCTCAGGGTGGCCTCAAACTCAAGACGATCCTCCCAAATGCTGGGATTAAAGGCGTGCACCACCACACCTGGCTTTTATGTTCTTTTTGTTTTGTTTTTGTTTTTTGTTATTTTTTTTTGTTTTTTTGAGGTAGGGTCTCACTCTAGCTCAGGCTGACCTGGAATTCACTATGTAGTCTCAGGGCAGCCTCGAACTCATGGCAATTCTCCTACCTCTGCCTCCCTAGTGCTGGAATTAAAGACGTGTGCCACCACACCCGGCTTTATGTTCATTTTTTAATGAGAATCCTAAGGGCTGCAGATGGTACATCATTTGTCTAAAGTCACATTGCACATTTTATTCAGAGTAACATCTGTTCGTTCCCCAGATTACTCATAACTAACGCTTCATTTTGTAAATGCAGGAGGTTCTATTTTTGTATGATAATATAATTGTTTTTTTGATATGGTGGTATGGATAGCACATATAGGTGATTATTCCAAGTAGCCATTTCGATAGCATTTTTTTTTTTTTTTTTTTTTTTTGGTTTTGCAAGGTAGGGTCTCACTCTGGTCCAGGCTGACCTGGAATTCACTATGCAGTCTCAGGGTGGCCTCGAACTCTCAGCAATCCTCCTACCTCTGCCTCCCAAGTGCTGGGATTAAAGGCGTGCGCCACCACGCCCGGCTTGATAGCATGTTTAAAAATAACATTTTAAAATTATTTTTATTTATTTATTTATTTATTTATTTGACAGAGAGGAAAGAGGGAGAGAGAGGGAGAGAGAGAATGGGCATGCCAGGGCCTCCAGCCACTGCAAATGAACTCCAGACGTGTGCACCCCCTTGTGCATCTGGCTAGCATGGGTCCTGGGGAATCGAACCTGGGTCCTTTGGCTTTGCAGGCAAATGCCTTAACTGTTAAGCCATCCCTCCAGCCCTTACTTGCATTTTTAACATTCTGGGAGAACAGTGCCAAATGAAAATAATTATTTCTTAGAAATATGTCTATAGAAAATAATCACTTTTTAGGGAGAGGGGAGACAGGTTCTTTTTTGAAACAGGTGGGTCCAGGTCAACCAGGGTCTCCTTTTTCTAGAAGCCATTATTTGAGGGACATATTTTCTACACAAAAATAGAGAAATACTTTCTTCTACAGAAATCATAATTCATATTTGGTTCAAATAAATTGGATTTGTAATGGCTGCTCACTCCAAAACAAGCCTTTGAATTTTATAAGAATGCATGTAACTGTTGTAGATAATGTTGATTGAGTTATTAGACTAAACAACTTTTCAATTTCAATCTCTTCCATGGTTTTGGTCCAAAATAATTGTTCCACTTTAATTTTAGATTCTTATAAATAAACCTCTTTGAAGTGTGACTAGCTAAATCATTCTGTTATTAGACTCTTAGAGTCTTTGCAAATAAGTGTTGAGAGACTTGTGGTCCAAGTGTAAGCTAGCATTTGCTGCTCAGCTAGGCTGAATTTTAAGCCACAAAATTCTGTGGGCTTTAATAATTATACTATTCTATCAAGATTTTTTCTTTTTTTTTGAGAGTCTTGCTATGTAGCTCAGTTTGGCCTGGAACTCACTGTGCAATCCAAGCTAGCCTTGAACATGTGTTCCTCCTGTGGTTTCCACAGGCTGGTTAGTAAATGTTCAGAAATTTTCTGAGTGGATCCATAACTTTGGTAGCTTGAAATTCCCACATGATGGCAGAATTTACAAACACAGAAAATAGCAATATTGCAGATCAGGCCCTTCCTGTCTTACCCATCCCGTCCTCTGGTCCCTGTTCCACTGGGTAGAGTCATGCTATTTCCAATGAGCTATCAGAAAATGAATCCTGGTGGGGCCTGGAGGGATGGCTTAGCAGTTAAATGCTTGCCTGTGAAGCCTAAGGACCTCAGTTTGAGGCTCGATTCCCCAGGACCCATGTAAGCCAGATGCACAAGGTGGCACATGCATCTGGAGTTCGTTTGCAGTGGCTGGAGGCCCTGGCGTGCCCATTCTTTCTATATATATCTGCCTCTTTCTCTCTCTGTGTCTGTCACTCTCAAATAAATAAATAAAAATAAATAAATAGAAAGAAAGAAAATGAATCCTGGGTTGCTGCTGTGTGACAAAGATCAGAAGCCTGCTTCTCACCATGCCTAGAAAGTGGCAGCCTTGCAGGGTTGGCCACCAGCTCAGGCTACTGTGAACTGCAGAACACCAGCGCTCGCAGCTCAGGGTCTCGTCTCTGAAGGTCAGGACGTTGTCTTCAGAGTGTCAGCGCTGCTTGGCCATGACGGGTTGGTGCAGGATGCCAAAATATCCTAAGGTCTGAGGGAAACAAATGACTCATTCTCCCAGTCCGTAAAGTGAGGGCACATTCATCCCTCCAAGCATGCTGGGATTTTCCTTTGTATCCCCAATCACAGTGACTGTGTTCCAGGATTTTCTATATTAACAAGATGGAGAAATGAAGGAGCTGGAGGAGGAGGAGAGAAATTAGATCTCAGACAGTTGAAATACCCGAAGAATGTTCTGCAGTAGGTCAGGCTATTCATTATTCTACTAAGGTTGCCTTGTGTAAATCCTGCCTTCTCTGCATGTCAGCCAGGCCAGACTTGTTCTAACTGGTAGATTTCATCTTGCAGAGAATGTTCTAAGAACCTTGTTTATCTCATTTGTTTTCCGAACACTTACTAGGCCTGTTTAATTCACCTAAGGTTTAACAGGTCTCTGACTCAACCTTTTCTGGGTAAAGGAACAGAAATGAAGTTAAACCCTGAAAAATGATCCAGAGTCTCTGCCAGCAAGAGGGAGATGTATTTCTTCACCACACTAGTTAGTATGTAGTGTCTAGTGAGATGTCTCCCAGGCATGGCATCCGCATCGTTCTTTCAACCCCCATTCTTTCATGAAAAGCTCTGAGAAAATGGAAGTGACAAGAGGTCTCTCAATGAGGTGGGCAGACATGGAGCTCAGAAGCTTTCAGAATTAACATCTAAGCCGGGCATGGTGGCGCATGCCTTTAATCCCAGCACTCGGGAGGCAGAGGTAGGAGGATCACCATAAGTTCGAGGCCACCCTGAGACTACATAGTGTATCCAGTCAGCCTGGACCAGAGTGAAACTCTACCTCAAAAGAAAAAAAAAAAAAAAAAGAATCAACATCTAAGACAGAAATCCAGGCTGGAGAGATGGCTCAGCAGTTAAGGTACTTGCCTGCAAAGCTGGCCAGTCTGAGTTCAGTTACCCAGTATTCATGTAAGGCCAGATGCACAAAGGGGCACATGCATTAAAGTTTCTGTGCAGAGGCAGGAGGCCCCAGTGCGTCCATCCTCGTCCTCTCTTACACACACACTCTCTCTCTCCTGGAAAATAAATAAAGAAAAATATTTTAAAACAGAAATCCTCAACCGCAGCTCATATTAAAATCACCCATGGAGCCTGAAAATACTCTCCACACTTGAGCCACACCATATACCAATTAAATGAGAAGTTAAGGGTGGAACCAGACGCTGGGCATTTGTAAAGCTCTTCGGGTGATTTCAACGACATTGCATCCATGTTTGAGAACTGACTTAAAGCAATACAATTCATTTTATGTCAGGTGAGATTTATTTCATATTTAGTCACTCTGTTCCTAATATATTAGAAATCTTCATTTCCTTAGTGTCTGATTGCCAAGTTGTTGGTTTTAGGACTTTAAATAAGCGATGACTCATGCATTTGAAACAATGATCTAGAACAGGCTAGGTACCTGGCATGCCATAGCTATGTCATGTCACGGTCTTGCTCAAAAAGTCTCTGTGGGGGCTGGAGAGATTGCTCAGCTGTTAAGGTGCTTGGTGGCAAAGTCTGATGGCCAAGGTTTGATTCCTCATACCCATGTAAAGCCAGATGCACAAAGTGGCTCATGCATCTGGAGTTCATTTGCAGTGGCAAGAGGCCCTGGCACGCCCATTCTCTCTCTCTCCCTCCCACCCTCTCTCTCTCTTCCTTTATCTTTCTATGCTTGCAAATAAATATATTTTTTAAAAAATTATATTTTATTTTTATTTATTTATTTGAAAGAGACAGAGGCAGAGAGAGAAGGGGACAGAGAGAGAGAGTGGATGTTCTAGGGCCTCCAGCCACTTCAAACAAACTCCAGATGCATGTGCCACCTTGTGCATCTGCCTTATGTGAGTCCTGGGGAATTGAACCTGGGTCCTTAGGCTTCTCAGGCAAGTGCCTTAACCACTAAACCATCTCTCCAGCCCCAAATAAATATTTTTTAAAAAGAGTTTTTGTGGAGCCAGGCGTGGTAGCACATGCCTTTAATCCCAGCACTCAGGAGGCAGAGGTAGGAGGATCACTGTGAGTTTGAGACCACCCTGAGACTACTGAGTGAATTCCAGGTCAGCCTGGGCTAGAGCAAGATCCTACCTCAAAAAACAAAACAAAACAAAAGGTCTTTGTGGATAAGACATGATATTGGTAAATGAACAGAGAAAAAAAGTACTTGAACATATTCTTTTTTAAAAAGTTATTTCTTTATGTATATGTACGTGCGGGTGTGCGTGTGTGTGTGTGTGTGTGTGTGTGTGTGTGTGTGTGTGCTGCACACGCATGGGTCATTGCCAGTACAAACAAGGTTTATGTGGGTTCTGGGAAATTTAACCAAGGCTGGCAGGCTTTGCAAGCAAGTGCCTTTAACTGCTGAGTCACCTCCTCAGCACCTTAAGCATACATTGGAAAGCAAAAATTGATAAAAAAAAAAAAACTTTCCAGAAAACAATTTGAAAACATGTATCAAAAATTTTAATATGTATATATCTAGCAATTCCACTTTCAATAATTTAAAGAAATAACTGAACAAGTATATAAAGTACTCATCTGTTATGTTAATAGACATTTTCCAGATGTTAAAGTATTTCAGTACAGCCAGCTTTGAAAAATGCTTAGAGCTGTCCAAAATTCCAGACTATGCATTGCCATGTAGAAGTATTCACAGTATATTCCTAGGTAAAAAACAAAGATTTTGGGGGCTGGAGAGATGGCTTAGCGGTTAAGGCGCCTCCTCCTAAGCCTAAGAACGCTGGTTCCAATCTCCAGCGGTTCCAATCTCCAGGTCCCACGTTTACCCAGATGCAGTGACGCAAGGGCGCAATGCCGCACTTGACCACAAGGGGGCACACGCATCTGGATTTCGTTCGCTGCAGCTGAGAGGCTGCTGGCGCACCCATTCTCTATCTGTCTTCCTCTCTCTCTGTGTGTGTGTCTCTCACTGTGTCTCTCTCTCAAAAAAAAAAATAAATAAAGATTTTGGGGGCTGGAGAGATGGCTTAGCGGTTAAGGTGCTTGCCTGCAAAGCCAAAGGATACCGGTTTGACTTTCCAGGACCCACTTAAGCCAGTTGCACAAAGGGGGCGCATGTGTCTGGTGTTCGTTTGCAGTGGTTGGAGGCCCTGGCATGCCCATTCTCTCTCTCTCTCTCTTTCTCTCTGCCTCTCTCTCTCTCTCAAATAAATAGATAAATAAATAAAATATATTTTTAAAAAATAAAGATTCTGGGCTGGAGAGATGGCGTAGTGGTTAAAGCATTAGCCTGTGAAGCCAAAGGACCCAGGTTTGATTCCTCAGAACCCATGTAAGCCAGCTGCACAAGGTTGCCCATGCATGTGGAGTTCATTTACAGTGGCTGAAGTCCCTGGCACACCCATTCTTTCTCCCCACCCTTTCTCTCTCTCTCAAATAAAATAAAATAACATAAAGCTTTTTGCTGGGAGTGGTGGCCAGTCACCAGCAGACATTACACCCCTAGTGCTCTTTCCCTCCTCTCTCTCTTGGGTTCATGGCTACCCCTGTTGTAGGTTTTCAGTATCAGGGATGTATTCCCTCCCATGGAACAGGCCTCCAGACCAATAAGAGAGCTGTTGGATTCCCCCATAACAGACATGCCACTATTGCACCCATTGGCTTATTTGGCCTGGTTGGCCAAATTTAAAGCTTGCAGTGTTCGCTGTTGAGTATCTTCACTGGTGTTTTCTCTCCCATTGAACTGCATGCAGTGTAGCTTTTCCCAGCTTTCTGTCAGCTGGTCCACATGAAGAAGGCTTTCAGCTCAGCTCCAGCAGGATTTCTCAGTGACCTTGCAGCCCAAGTATGTGGAGTCTTCAGCAATAGGGTCTTACCATCTATTCCTGATGGGAAACCAAGGGCCTTAGCATTGGCCTATAATGTTTTGGGGGTATCTGTGGCCTCCCTGTCCAACAACTCACTGGAAGGTATTCCATCCCTGGCACTGAAAATTTTCTAGTAACAATCTATGGCTTCTGAGTGTTCCATGGTCCAGAAAAGTAAGTTTCCTTATGACTTATTTATATCCTCTTAGATTTTGATTAGCCCTCCCTCCACCTTTCCTTTACTCAATCTCTTCCCCTGACCTCACTTAGGCCTTTTCACCTCCATTAATCTGTTCTCCTACTGACATATATACGATATTTTTTAATGCACATATTCTTCAAGGTTAACTACTTCCAGGTTTACTACTTCTATAGAATGAAGACCAAATTCCTTAGAATTATACTTAGCACACTCAACCATCTGTCCCCCAAGGACATTTGGTCAGTCTTTTGGTCTTCATCTCACCTTCACAGACTCATTGGAGCCCGTCATCCACTCACCTCACATTTGCTTTCATGACTTTGACCTTGGGGGATGCACTTCACTTTGCCTGCAGTGCTCTCCCTCTTCTTCCCCACTGAAATCCAGCTGAGCTACAGCCTCCAAAGCACACTGTCCTGTCCCTGAAGTCCTACATTTGCAATAGCCAGTACTCAAGAAATGGGCAATGGGCTAGGGAGATGGCTCAGTGGTTAAAGGAACTTGCTTGTAACCCCTACCAGTCTGGGTTCAATTCCCCAGCACCCACATAAAGCCAGACACACAAAGTGGCACGTGCATCTGGAGTTTGTAGCAACAAGAAGCAATGACATAACACACACACACACACTCCCTCTCTCAAATAAAATATTTTTCATTGTTTTTTTTTTTTTTGAGGTAAGTTCTTACTGTAACCCAAGCTGACCTAGAACTCACTCTATAGTCCCAGATGGTCTCAAACTCACAATGATCCTTCTATCTTTGCCACCTGGGTGCTACGATTAAAGGCGTGTGCCACCATGGCTGGCTTTAAAATATTTTTAAAAAAAAGAAATGAGGGCTCGGTGTGGTGACACACGCCTTTAATCCCAGCACTTGGGAGGCAGAGGTAGGAGGATCAATGTGAGCTTGAGGCTAGCCTGAGACTGCATCATGAATTCCAGGCCAACCTGGCCTAGAGAGAGACCCTATCTCAAAAAAAAAAAAAAAAAAAGAAAGAAAGAAAGAAAGAAAGAAAGGAAGGAAGGAAGGAAGGAAGGCTGGAGAGGGCCTGGAGAGATGGCTTAGTGGTTAAACACTTGCCTTTGAAGTCTAAGGACCCCGGTTCAAGGCTCGATTCTCCAGGACCCATGTAATCCAGATGCATAAGGGGGCACATGCATCTGGAGTTCGTTTGCAGTGGCTGGAGGCCCTGGTGTGCCCATTCTCTCTCTCTCTCTCTCTCTACCTGCCTGTTTCTGTATCTCTCTCTATCAAATAAATAAATAATAAAATATTTAAAAAGAAAGGCTGGAGAGATGGCTTAGTGGTTAAGGCGCTTGCCTATGAAGCCTAAGGACCCAGGTCTGATTCTCCAGGTCCCACATAAGCCAGATGCACAAGGTGGTGCATGTGTCTGGACTTCATTTGTAATGGCAAGAGGCCCTGGCATGCCCATTCTCATTCTCTCTCTCTTTCTCTCTCCCTGCCTCTTTTTCAAATAAATAAATACATAAATAAAATATTTTTAAAAAGAAATGATCATCAAATGAGGGAATGACTTCTCACTGTCAAGTCCAAGGTTCTGTTCACTTTAGCATTCTTGTTTATAATGGGAAATAGTACAAACACATCATGTTGGTCCATTGTGAGGACTGAAGAGGTGATTGTGATGAGTACTTAGCACTATATCACAGCACACTAACTCAATGTTCATAGAGAGTTAGTACTATCATTATCTTTTAAAATTTATGTACAGGGAGATGGGAGATGGCTCAGCTGCTAAAGGTGCTTATTTGCACAGCCTGTTAGCCTGTGTTCAATTCTCCAGTACCTGCATAAAGCCAGATGTACAAAGTGGCACATGCATCTGAAGTTTGTGGCAAGAGGCCCTGATATGCACTGTCACTTGCTCTCTCTCTTCCCTCCCAAATATATAAAAATATTTTTTAAAATAAATAAACACAGGGCTGGAGAGATGGCGTAGCAGTTAAGGCGCCTGCCTCCTAAGCCTAAGAACACTGGTCCCAATCTCCAATGGTTCCAATCTCCAGATCCCACGTTTAGCCAGATGCAAAAGTGACGCAAGGGCGCAATGCCGCACTTGACCACAAGGGGGCGCACGCATCTGGATTTCGTTCACAGCAGCTGAGAGACTGCTGGCGTGCCCATCTCTGTCTTCCTCTCCGTCTCTGTCTCTCTCTGTCTCTCTCCAATAAACAAACAAACAAACAAACATAGGGCTGGAGATAAGGCTCAGCAGTTAAGGCGCTTGCCTGCAAAGCCAAACAACCAAAGTTCAGTTCCCCAGTACCCACATAAAGCCAGATGCAGATGCATAAAGTGGTCTGGAGTGTCTGGAGTTCATTTGAAGTGGCTGGAGGCCCTGGTGCATCCATTCATTCTCTGTTTCTCATTCTCTGCTTACAAATAATATATATATATAATTTATTTATTTGAGAGAGAAAAAAATGGGCACACCAGGGCCTCCAGCCACTGCAAACGAACTCCAGATGCATGTGCCACCTTGTGCATCTGGCTTACGTGGGTCCTGGAGAGTAGAACCAGGTTCCTTTGGCTTTGCAGGCAAACGCCTTAACTGCTAAGCTATCTCTGCAGCCCTAAATAAAATATTTTTAAAAATAAATAAGTAACTATAAAAAATATTTACTGTAAACTTCTGGATAGCAGAAACTGCAGGTCATATATTCTAGCATCCTTCCCCAAACTCCATAGCAAAAGTGTTTTCTAAGTGTTGCATACTAATATTTATTGTTGATGATGACATTATGAAATATACACACTAGTAACTTTCAGAGGAATAACAACTTAGTTTGATAATACGATGACTTCATGTTACTAAGAATAAAATAGTTTTTTGCTTGTGCATGTGTGTGTAAAATGGGGTGTGTGTGTGTGTGTATAATATGATGGGATATGGTGTATGCATGTGTATGTGTACGTGTAGCACCCCATACACTTGCCTGCAGTAGCTGGAGTGGCCTATTTTAAATATTTTCATTTATTTATTTGCAAGCAGAGGAAGATAAATGGAGAGAGAGAGAGAGAGAATGGGTAATCAGGGCCTCCAGCCACTGCAAACAAATTACAGATGCACGTGCCACTTTGTGCATCTGGTTTTACATGGGTCCTGGGGAACCAAACCAGGTCATTAGGCTCTGGCAGGCAAGTGCCTTAACCATGGAGGTATCTCTCCAGACCCCTTCTGCCTGTTTTAAAGAATAAAATATTAACATGGAATTATATTATAAAAACATTACTGACATGAAATGTACAAGTAAAACAGTATGTTCTTTCTTTAGTCAAATCACAGAAAATAGGCTAAGTCATCCCAAGAATTCTGTTTTCACAGACGAAGCTGATACTTGCAAGATGCTAGACAAGAACAGTGAGTTATTTACAGAAAACACCAGATGAATGCAGTTTAATATCTTCTTGGCAGATAACATACCATGCTGTCATAGAAGGCTGCATGTGTTCTAGAGTTTTGACATATGGGACTTTATATACTGCCAAAGAACATAGCAAGACTCACCAAGTCTTGATCTGTTTAGGTCCTCGCCTAATTTGTTTAAAATCACCACTAGATCACAGGTCTAAAATACCAGCATAGTGACTGGCAGCCTGATTGGAATGAATAGTTTCTGTTCTCACTTAATCTCACCAGACAGACGTGATCGGTGTGTCATGGCCCAATGACACCTGGAGTCACCTAATACAGAACATCACCCCAGAAAAAAGGCAGATTATTGTTTTGTCCTTGGAGGGCTAACAGCCATTTTGCTGAGCGCGGCTTCTTCTCCTTTTGTCTGTTTGACTTGGCCCCTCAGTACTGTGTGCCGACCCCAACTGTGTCTGTTTGAGAGTCAATACTTCCTTAGGACAATAAATAAATAAAGAAATGGCCAAAGTGTGAGCCATTAAGAAAAAAAGATACATAGATACCTTAAAAGTTTGACTTTAATTTATAAAGAATTAGGCATGGAATGTGGCCCAGTTGATAAAGTATTTACCTAGCATGCAAGAAGCCCTGGATCTGAGCCCCAGCACTGCATGGGGTGTGGTGGTGCATGCCTGGAATCCCAGGAGGCAGGAGGATCAGAAGGTCTACTACATAGTGAGTTCAAAAAGGAAAAAAGTTTAGAGAATATAAATGGGACTAAATCAATTCTCTCTCTCTGTCTCTTCTCTCTCTCTCTCTTTTTCTCATTTTAGTGCTGAAGCTTAAAGTTAGGGCTTTGTGAATGCTCTAACACTGAACTGTACCCTCATCTCTAATTCAGATATATATATATATATATATATATATATATATATATATATATATATATATATATATATTTGCAAGGAGAGAGAGGGGGAGGCAGAGAGAGAGAATGGGCAGGCCAGGGCCTTTAGCCACTGCGATGAACCCCAGACACATTTGCCACTTTGTGCATCTGGCTTTACTTGAGTACTGGGGTATCAAACCTGGGTCATTAGGCTTTGCATGCAAGTAAGCATTTTAACCACTGAGCCATCTCTCCAGCCCATTTTTTTTTTCCAGCAATCTTTTGATGGAGAATCAAGGCATTCTCTAGGGGTTTTGTTTTGTTTATTGTTTTTAGAGTGGGCACTCTTTAAAGAGTGAAGAGGCACTCAACATGATCAGCTACAAAAATCCATCAGTATAGATGCATTTAAAATGTATAAAATACTAGAGAAGAATGGAGCCAAGGAGCTTCACGCTAATACACAAATGAAAAAAGCAGGTTGCAGAAGAATGTGTTTGGTGTGTAATTCTGTTCCAGGAAAAGCAGACAGGCCAACGCCCCTGGATACTGGCACGAGCAAGGAGAAATCGTGGAAGACTGTCAACATGAGTAAACCTGGGAAGATAAAAACAGTGTGGAATACAGGCAGGCATGCAGGCAATGAGTGCCTTTGTTTTTAGGTATCTTTCATTATAATGACTTACCATAAAAGCATGCTGTCCACCAAGACATGATATTATGATTACTGGCAAATAAAATCTACAGAAAAATTATTAGAATTAACATAAGAACGTAACAGGATTGCTGGATTAAAAAAAACTCATTATATATCCTAACATCAGCAACAAACTATTGGAAAATACCACTTACAAGAATAACTAAAATGACAAAATACCTGTGATTCAGTCTAACAAAATATGTAAGACGTGTATGGAGATGGTTATAAATTTTATGGAATGTAACTAAAGGAGACTTTGCTATCTGGAATGATAAGCCATCTTCTTAGAAAAGAGCACTCACTATTTAAAGAAAGCCAACCAAGCCGGGCACAGTGGCACACACCTTTATCCCAGTACTCAGGAGGCAAAGGTAGAAGGATCGCCGTGAGTTCGAGGCCACCCTGAGACTACATAGTGAATTCCAGGTCAGCCTGGACCAGAGTGAGACACATAGCTTGGGGGGGGGGGGGAAAGGAATGAAAGTCAGCCAAAAAGAATTACTTTGCCCAAGGTTATGCACCTAGACTGAGGCAGCCTGCATTCAATGACTGGTTATAGTGTTATAATAACAAGGAGACTCGGAAGGGCCATTCTAGCATCAAAGCTCCTTGTGGAAAGAGCTAAAGGGTTTGCAATTACATCATAGCCCACTGGTCTTCTGTCCAATCCTGCTTCATTCATAGTATTCCATGATTAACTTTCTGCTCAATAAGCTCTGCCTCCAAGTCTATACCCCTGGGAGAACACAAATACTGGGTCTATACATTGTAAGGAGCAGTTTATATAAGTTGAAGTTGTGAGCTGGAGAGATGGCTCAGAGTTAGCATTTGCCAAGTTCTCTTCCCCAGTACCCACATAAAGCAGATGCACGAAGTGGTTCATGCATCTGGAGTTCATTTGCAGTGGCAGTAGGCCCTGGTTGTGTCCAGCCCCTCTCTCTTTCTCTCACTCTCTCTCTCTCTCTCTTCTTATAAATAAATGTTTTTTCTTGAGTTGAAGATGTGCCTACCTTGTAACTAATAATCCATGCCTGAGTATATATTCTAGAGACATTTTCACACTAAATTCACAGCGGGGATGCTTCTGTGGTGGCATGAGACTATGGGGACATCAGAGCTTCAAAAGCACTGGTGAAACTCAACTCGAATAAGCACAAAGAACACAGCTTGCATCTGTGAAGTGAGAGGCTGGCATGTCGGGGAAGCTAAGAGCTGAGTGAGGATGTATGTGTGACTTCACTGAAGATGTTTGAGTCCAGAACAGCTGTACATCTATACAAAGGAATCTAGAAGAAGGCTCTGAAACTCTGCTGGGAGTTTGTGTAGGTAAAGGTCCTGAAGTGGAGGTAAGTGCCCCAGTCCCAGCAAAGACTCTGTAGGCTGGCCAGAGCAAGAGGACTTTTTGCTACCAACCACAAGGCCAGATAACAGAAGATCAAGCAAGCCAATTAAAATGATACACCTCTGCCAGGCATGGTGGTTCATGCCCACAGAACAGCATGCAGGAGGCTCATGCACAAAGATCAAGAGTGAAGCCAGCCTGAACTATAAAGCATGTTAAGGCTAGCCTGGGCTACACAGCAAGACTTTCAAAAAAAAATCCCTCCAAAATATAATAATAATAATAATAATAAATTTTAAAATAATTTAAAATGATGTATATCTGATACATTGGGAAGAAGAACAATGAATGGTTTTTAAGGCAAGGAGGAGCAGTCTGGAGAAAATGTTTCAGCAGCAGTTCCTGTCCCTGGGATGACATTTTTCACCTTTATAATCATGCTCTCATACCAACCAAAATGAAAGATTTGCTTCTAATAAATGGCATTGCCAAGCCGGATCAGCTAGCTTGGCACAGTCTCTAAACTTAATTTGTGGACTTTCATCTGCCGGCTCAGTTTGGTGCTGGTCTATGATCACCACGGTGTATTCTCCAACGCAGCTGTTGTTTCTGACAGCATTGTTGTTTTTTTGCATGTGAAAGCGGTTAATGTTATCCTCAAATGACTGCACACGGAGCGCCACTGTGTCCTCCTCCGATGACAATAGCATCTATGTTTGATCTGAGACAAGCCACGCTTGTATTCGTGGATCTAAAGATTGCAATTAGAGATTCACTCCTGCCGTTCTGTTCTGCGTCCTGTGCCAGCAACACCTCCTATTTACCTCAAAGCCGAAAGCCATGCAGGTAACAGAGAAGGTCTCGTATCCTGAAAATGTTCAATATTGCTTTTGTTGTGCGTGTCTGTTACCTCCCGTGGGACGCTTGATTAAAACGCGATACGTTTAAGTCTACCGTTTCCGGTTACTCCCGCGGTAAGAACTGCTTTCTCTGGATTCCTGTGGCTTCAGCTGGTATTTCTAATCGTTGCTCTGGTTTCTTTCACAATACAGGGGCCACACCCCAGTCCTTACTGATAATGAATCCCACTTCACACTCTCCATGCGAACCCCGGCCCCAGGCCAGGGCAGTCACAGGCCCCTGTTGTTCAGCAAGGTCACTGTCCTCTCGGCCCCTCTCGGCTCGCACCTTCTAGACCTTGCTTTTTGTGCTCAAGTCCCCTTAGCCTCTTGCATATACCCTTGTGTCGTCTCTGGAGACTCCCTTTTCTTCTGAGGTTCAGACTTGCCCACTTTGGGAAATGAAGTGACCCTGGCACCCAGTGACCTGTCTGGAAAGGCGCTATGTGCTGCTGCTGCCTTTGTGGCACCTCTGTCACTGGGGGAAATGCAAGCCCCTCCCTACACTCCATTTCCTGAGGTCTATATAATGCAGGAGAGGGGAGCTGGAGGAGGGTAATGGATTTTACAATAAGTTGTTTTGCTGGATGTGATGGTACAGGTCTGTAATCCAGCACTTGCTAGGTTGAGGCAGGAGGATGGCAAGTTTGAGACCAACATTGTGAGTTCCAGACTAGCCCAGCCAGCCTGGAAAGATTCTGTCTCAAAAAAAAGTTGTTAGGCTGGAGAGATGACTCAACCGTTAAAGGCACTTGCAACGCGGAATGGCCTGGGTTCAATTCCCCAGTACTCACGTAAAGCTATATGCACGAGGAGGCACATGTGTCTGGAGTCGACTTGCAGTGGTCAGAGGCCCTGGCACACCCAACTCTCTCTCTCTCTCTCTCTCTTTTCTCTCTGTACTTTTACTGCATCTCTCTCTCTCTCTCTGTCAAATAAATAAACTATTTCAAAAAGCTGTTTTTCTCCCTTTCTATTACTTGTTGAGGTATAATATGTGTAAAGTATATATTTTTAAATATTTTTATTCATTTATTTTTGGTTTTTCGAGGTAAGGTTTCACTCTAGTCCAGGCTGACCTGGAATTCGCTATGTAGTCTCAGGGTAGTCTCACACTCACGGCACCCATGCCCAGCTAAATATTTTTATTTATTGGCAAGAAGAGACAGACAGAGACAGAGAATGGGTGCACTAGAGCCTCTGGCAACTACAAACAAATTCCACATGTATGCATCACTTTGTGCATCTGGCTCTATGCAGATACTGGGGAATTGAACCTTTAATTGCTGAGCCATATCTCCAGCCCAAGTATATAGATTTTAAATGAATGGTTTAATGAATTTTTACATATAGGAGAGATCAAGATGTAGACACTTTGCATAACCCCAAAAGGCCTCTTGGATCACTTCTTAGGCAGTGTCTAACCCCCACCCACACGCCCCAGAGGTCACGACTATTCTGACCCTCATCACCACTCTAGTTCTGCTCTTCTTTTCTTCTCTAATTTTATTTATTTAATTTTGAAAGAGAGAGAGAGAAAGAGACAGAGAGAGAGAGAGAGAGAGAATGAGCATGATGCCAGGGCCTCCAACCACTGCAAATGAACTCCAGATACATGTGCCACCGTTGCGCATCTGGCTTATGTGGGTACTGGGGAATGAAGCTGGTCCTTAGGCTTTGCAGACAAGAGCCTTAACCATTAAGCCATCTCTCCAGCCCTAGTTTTGCTGTTCTTGAGCTGTGTCAATGGAAACATGCATTTGTCTTCTTCTGTCTTATCTTGCTCATCATTGTGTCTATGAAATTCACCCATGTTATACTATTTTCTTTCTTTCTCTTTTCTTTCTTTCTTTCTTTCTTTCTTTCTTTCTTTCTTTCTTTCTTTCTTTTTTCCAAGGTAAGGTCTTGCTCTAGCCCAGGCTGACCTGGAATTCATTATGTAGTCTCAGGCTGGCCTCAAACTCATAGCAACCCTCCTACCTCTGACTCCTCAGTGCAGGGATTAAAGGCATGTGCCATCACTCCAGGCTTGTTTTGATATAGAATCTTGATATAGAATCTTGTTACATATTCCAGCCTGGCTACATGCTCAAACTTGTCATCCTCCTGCCTCAGCCTCCAAGTGCCTGAGCTATCATACCTGGTAAAGATGTTGCCCAGCCTGGCCCGAACTTATGATCCTCTTCAGCATGTGCCACCATGGCCACTGGTTCTTTTAATTGGCTGATTATCTTTGGTTTCTCCTTGGCCCATCTCTTCATTGGAATGAAGGAAGCAATCTTACATCTCTAGTCTATGGGAAAGTGCATGTTTTTAAGCTGGGTCTTAAGTCAGGCGAGAGGAGGTCTCTGTAACTCCCATATAGTCTAGCCCATGACATAAGGGTCCAAGTCCATTTTAGGACCAAAGATGAATATTGACTTCCCTGGCTGGGTGTAGTGGCACAGGCCTTTAATCCCAGAACTCTAGAGACAGAGGTAGGAGGATTGCTATGAGTTCGAGGCCAGCTTGAGACTACATAGTGAATTCCAGGTCAGGCTGAGCTAAAGTGAGATCCTATCTCAAAAAAAAAAAAAAAAAAACACCTCCAAACCAAACAAACAAATAGTAACTTCCCTGAAGTGTTGGGTTTTCTGTTCTACTTCTGCTGATTGCCTGTTCTGTGTACCTTCTCACATCTTCCCTGTTACATGCCTCTGAACATGATACCTGCCTAGACAAGTTCTGCCGGATCATATGATCTTCTGTGAAAGTCTAAGTATAGATCCTGCTAATTCCTGATCTATTTGCTGCTCTCGCTCCTGACCAAGGAGTGAGAGTACAGCTGACAGGACAGATACACTGTTATTCTTCAAAAGCAAGTTCTCCTGCTGTGCAGGGGGATTCTTATTTTGGAAGCAAGTGCCTTTAGCCACTGAGCCATCTTCCCAGCCCAGAGAATCCTTATTTTGGAATGAGGATAGCACCTTAACTTCTTGTTGAATTTATTTCTTCTTCTTCTTCTTCTTATTATTATTATTATTATTATTATTATTGGTTTTTCAAGGTAGGGTCTCACTTTAGCCCAGGCTGACCTGGAATTCATTATGTAGTCTCAGGGTGGCATCGAACTCACAGTGATCCTCCTACCTCTGCCTCCCCAGTGCTGGGATAAAGGCGTGTGCCACCACACCTGGCTCTTATTTGTTTTTGTGTGCATAGACAAGGACCTCTTGATAACCGCAAACAAATGCCAGATTCACCACTTTTGCATTCAGGTTTGTGTGGATGGCCTGGGAATTGAACCAACCCTGCCAGCAGACTTTACAAGCAAGCTCTGAGCTCTGATCACTGAGCATCTTACCAGCCCCTTTATTTCCTTCTGGATATGAACTCTGGTGCCAGTCCTTAAGAGCATATTCGTTTTCAGCACTTCTTTTTCCATGTACAAGTCATTCATTGACATTCTAGTACAAAGCATTTAATCCCTTCCACCTTGTGCATTTGAACATGGCTATCTAGTATTTATTTTAGTAGTTTCTTATTTTTTAGAGATCTGAGCCCACTCCTTCCTCTGCTTGGCATTTGAAGGCACACTTGCCTCAAATAATGAAAGAACTCACACATCTTCTGGTACTCTTTGTTGAGTTTTAGGGTTTGGTTTGGTTTTGCTTTGTATTGCTGTAGGTCAAACCCATGCCATTGCATGCGCTCGACAAGCGCTGTACCACTGAACTATCTGTCTGAAGTCATCTTTAGCAAGTTCATCCTAGACTGGCTGTTGAAAGAACAGAAATCCTCTCCTAATCGTCTTCATGGTCATCTCTGGGTTGTCTGATTTCATTTCCTACTAAACAACAACCTATTGTTTACTTGACTGATAGTGCTGGAATAGTCGATGGTTCCTTGGCTGCCCGACTAGAGAGGAGATATATTCTGTGCGCCTCCCATGAAACTTCCGCTACTGCTGAATTTGGTTATTTCATTTCAAAGACTCCTTCCTGCTGCTTTACATTTCCCTCTCCTACCGGCACCGCTGTTGCCGCAGGTGTTTTAGGAAGGACAGAGCTCACCTGCTCTGAGTGTCAATTACCTCTCCTTCTCCCTCATGAGTT
This sequence comes from Orientallactaga sibirica, assembly GCA_036365145.1. NCBI lineage: Eukaryota > Metazoa > Chordata > Mammalia > Rodentia > Dipodidae > Orientallactaga > Orientallactaga sibirica. The sequence goes on from JAEOAD010000054.1 coordinate 16,017,330, forward strand.
CATGTCTTGCTGGGGTAGTGCCATTTTTCTGCTCTCACTCCACCTGGGCCTAGCCTTGTGCCTGGTGCACAGCAGCCTGGCACTGAATGATACCTGCAATGTCAGCAGATGCCCTGGCTTCTGGGATTTTAGCCAGAGAATTAAGCTGATAAGACACACCCTTCCTTTCCTCTTGCTTCAAAAATACCCTTACCACTCTGCTTTTGATAGATTACTCCTTTAATTCATTCCCAAAAACCCAGGGAAAATAAATTCATTATCCATATGAGTTTCTTTGCCACAGAGCCAAATATAGCAAGTCGTCTAATAAAGATATTCATCTTTTTCCATGAAGGGATTAGAACTTCCAAAGTGAGTCAAACGAAAAGCTTTGTTTAATGCTATCTTCTCCCATCATCCATCACTACTCAACAACATAGCTTGAAGCCTGATTATGTCCGAAGAACTGGGAACACAAAGGTCAGCAAGCTTGGAAAAGGGAAACTAGTAGTGGAACACACCGATGACCCGTGCTGTGGTGACTTCTGTACTGAATAAACTCAGGGCTGTTGTGGTGTGGATAGGCAAGAAACCAGCTCTGCCAAGCAATCTATAGACCCCATGAAGATCACTAACAAGTCGGCAGCAGAGGGAAAGGCAGCAACGCAGTAACCAGGGCTCTCAGTGTGGGTAACCTGCAAAGTGGATTCTGAGACCGAGCTCACTGTTTGGAACATTTACTAGAGGGGAGAATCAGGCCAAGAGCAAAGTCAAGCTGTGACAGAAGGGACCTCTGGAGCTGAAATGCTAAAATGCCCCTTAGCTGTCCCTCTTCAGACCACCGTAGACAGACCTGCTCTAGTCCCACCTCATTCACTCCTTTCCTATGACTACCTCCAGAACGATGGGACCTTGGCTCGGGCGGGTCTCTGAAGCCAAGGCAATTAATTCATTTAAGATCTGCAGTTGAAGGCCATCAGCCATTGGCACTCCTAACAGCTGAAACAACAAGTCCTTCCTCCTCAGGGAATCTGGACAGTTCATCTCCATGTCAGTAGAGATTTCTATACTGAGCTTCTAGCCTGTGCTCCTTGGGCTCCCAGGGGCCTCTCTTAGAAGGAAATAGTGGAAAATCTGTACCCCTTCTGCTGAGGTTGGTCTTGGGGCTTCAACTGATAGTTCATCTCTTCTCTACTACCCATTCCAGGAAAACTGACCACTCCTCACATCTCTATCTACTGGTTTTTGGTGGCTTCCCAGGTGTTATGACATAGACTTACCCTTCCAGGGAATGAGCCCTTGCTCTCCATGGCCTTTTCAGGCTTAGGAAACTTCGCCCATCTATTTCTATCCCACATTTGACAGAAGCATAGCAAGCAATGCCCAAGTACACCCCCTGAGTACCGCAATAGATTCCTCATGCCTTGGTGGCATACTAGCCGTCTGTTTCTCCGCAGTGATCCGGGTTGATTCGCCCTGACCTTGTCATGACTCCTCTTTCACACAGGAAACTTCAAGTGCTCAAGGGCAATCTGCTTATGGTTCAGTGGGATTTTTTTTTTCAAGAGATATTCTTTTAAAAAAATTATTTATTTATTTTCACTGAGAGAGAGAGAGAGAGAAAGAGGGAATACTTGCACCAGGGCTTCTTGCAACTACAAATGAACCCCAGATGCATGCGCCATTTTGCGCATCTGGCTTTATGTGGGTACTGGGGAACCAAATTTGGCCTTCAGGCTTTGTAACGAAGTGTTTTTAACCACAAAGCCATCTCTCCCGCCCTCAGTGGGATTCTTGTTGTACTCCTCAAGAGAAGTGCTCCCCTTCTGTAGGTCAGAATCTTTAACCCTTCATTGCCTAAAGTACTGAGGATGAGGGTCTGGGCTATTGAGTGTGATGGCAAATAGAGTCATTCCTGCTTTGCTCCTGTGGCTCTTGTCAGTTCTTCCTACTGGGGACATCATTCCTGGAGGATGATATCCAATCCTTGTAAGGGATTGACTCTGAACTGGTGTATCAGCAAGGAATTCCAACTCTCTATCTGACCAGCAACTTCTGGGCAGTGTGGTGTGTGATAAAACCAGGAGAATTTATGGCTACAAGTAAGTAAAGTAGGTTTCCTGATCTAATGTCTATTATGTGGGGCCCCATATTAGTGGATTAAATATCCCATAAGCTCTTAGATAGTAGTAGGAGCCAAGGCTCTGTAGGTAGGAAAAGCTAACATGTAGCCTTAATATCTGTCTATTATTGTCAGGACATTTTTGAGTAGAAGGGCCCATTGTATTCTGCAGCTCAGCAAGTGGCTGTCTGGACTCTTTGGGGTGGGGGTGATATGGCAATGGTGGCTCAATGTCCGTTTCCATTGGTAACCATTAGATAGTTAGCAGTAGCTCCAGTGAAATCAGACTTGGTGAGAGGGCGTCCATGCCTGAGGACTAAAGTAGCTGAGGTACAGTTGGTGTCTCCCCTGTGGCTCCATTCTTGTGCCCAACATGTCAACAATGGGATGCTCAATGACATTAGCTGACTAATATTTACCAACTGAGCCGTTTGGTTTTTGTTGTTGTTGTTGTTGTTTGGTAAGATACAGCCTCACTCTAGCCCAAGCTGACCTGAAACTCATTCTGTAGTCCAAGGCTGGCCTTGAACTCACAGTGATCCTCCTATCTCTGCTTCCTGTGTGCTGTGGTTAAAGTGGGTGCCACCACACCCAGTTACAATCCAGTGTTTTGTTTTATTTTATTTTTTACCAGTTTTTTACTTACTTAATTTATTTTTATTTTTGCAAGCAGAGAGAGAGAGAGAAAGAGAGAGTGATTGAGAGAATGGGCACACCAGGGCTTCTAGCCTAGCCACTGCAAACAAACTCCAGATACATGTGTCACTTTGTGCACTGGCTTTATATGGGTACTGGGGAATCAAACTCTGGTCGTTATGCTTTGTAGACAAGTGCCTTAATTGCTAAGCCATCTCTACGCCCTTCCATTTGGTTTTTTAATCATATTAGATCACTTCTGGTGGGTGTTAAAGTGATCTTACTTCATACCTTTCTCATATGCTCATGTATATATGCTACTTACTTAAAAATACTGTTAAGATACTCAAAAATCAATGATTTCCACTTCAACTTCTAGACAGTCATTCAAGCATTCATCATTTAACTTTTAGCTATCTTTTCCTCACTGAGACTAGATTCCTTTCAATTGTTTCTGGAAAAAAAGACACAATTTAGGTTTGTCTTCTATAAGGTTGATAGTTAACTGACACTTGTCTTCAGATACATGAACCTCTATCTCACATACTGTTTAAATAATTTTAGGCTGTATCATAAAATTTGATGTTAAGGATGTGGCACTTTGCAGGGTAGAGAAAAATTTTACACTTTAAGGAACTAGTATCTGCTTCAGGAATGTAGGTGAAAACCAAAGCTTCCTTGTTATGTTCATATTTTCTATATGAATTTTTGGACCAAAAATATTATATATTAACCTTACCCATTTTATTTTTTATAGAAGAGGTAAGAGTTTGGCATACCACTTTCAATTTGTAGTAATGATTCTTGTGCTCTCTCTAATGTTAAAAGATATTAAAATATTGTTATAAATTCCATTGCTGAAAGATGGTTCCCTTCCTCACTTTTAACACTAATAAAGGGTGAAATTTTTTCTGACATGTGTAATAAAAATATTACTTAACAAAGGGTACTGTTAGACGCAAGTCACTCAAGCAGTTGGGCTAAGGCAGTAGCATAAACAGTCACCAAATTCACATGAATATTAGTACCCACAAAATGTGCCGTGACTTCATGCTATGTAAGGGGCATTTCTTCCAGGTGATCTTATTTCAGTGGACAACATAAAAGATAATAGTATCATGAGAAAGCCGGGTGTGGTGGCGCACACCTTTAATCCCAGCACTCGGAAGGCAGAGGTAGGAGGATCGCCAAGAGTTCGAGGCCACCCTGAGACTACATAGTTAATTCCAGGTCAACCTGGACCAGAGTGAGACCCTACCTCGAAAAACCAAAAAAAAAAAAAATAGTATCATGAGAAGTCCTAGCCATCAACATCTCCCCAATCAATTACACAACCACCCATGTAATAGATTGAAAGGGCCCAGTGTTCTTTGCCTTGAATGGAGAGATAAGGAATTGTCTCCATTTACTCTTTTCCTTCAAGGTTAGAAATGTCATACCATATTTGTTTGCTTGTTTGCAGTCCTGGGGCTCAAACCCAGCATGCTTAATAAGCAAGCTTAGTTATAGCCCCTAAACCATCTCTCCAGAAGTATTGTTCTATTTCTTTCATTTTATTTTCATTTGTTTATTTGAGAGAGAGAGATTGAGAATGGGCATGCAAGGGCCTCTAGCCACTGCAGACAAACTCCAGACGCATGTGCCACCATGTGCATCTGGCTTACGTGGGTTCTGGGGAATCAAAGTCAGGTCCTTAGGCTTCACAGGAAATTTCTTAACCACTAAGCCATCTCTCTAGCCCTTGTTTTTTATTTCTTTCAAAGGAGAGTTTCATTAAATTTTTTTTTAGGATGCTTGTCTTCAGACTTCCCCTCAAGTCTGTATGCCAAAATAAACTTTTTTTTTTTTTGTTTGTTTTTTTTTTTTCAAGGTCTCACCACTCTGGCCCAGGCTGACCTGGAGTTAACTTTGTAGTCTCAGGGTGGCCTCGAACTCACAGTGATCCTCCTACCTCTGCCTCCTGAGTGCTGGGGTTAAAGGCGTGCACCACCTCCCTGGCCAAAATAAACTCTTTTTTTCCCAAAAGCTCTTGGTGAGGTGATTTCTATCAGCAATGAGAATTGCAATCACAATTCTGTCCCTCACTTCCCACATCCTCCTTTCTACTGGGCCTTTTGTTCTCTTTTCCATCCCTTTTCACGTTCATACACAGGAGAGAGCACAATGCAGCCAAAGGAATCAGAAGAGAAGATTCAGTTGAGATGGACACATATCTGATGCAAGAGACAGAGTTCCATGAGCTTTCCTCAAAATCCCATGCATAACGAATACTCCATGCTTTATATTCCTTCAATATGTACTTCCATTAGAAGTAAGAATTCAGGGGCTGGAGAGATGGCTCAGCATTTAAGGCACTTGCTCGCAAAGCTTAGTGACCCAACATGGTGGTTTGATTCAGATATCCCCCATAAACTTAGGTATTCTGGATGCTAGTCTCCCCAGCTGATGGCAATGGGAAATTAATGCCTTCTGGAGGCAGTATATTGTTGGGGTGGGCTTATAGGTATTATAGCCAGTGTCCCCTTGCCAGTGTTTGGCACACACTCCTGTTACTATGATCCACCTTATGTTGGCCAGAGGGTGATGTCTACCCTCTGCTCGTGCCATTATTTTCCCCTGCCATCATGGAGCTTCCCCTCAATTCTGTAAGCCAGAATAAACCCTTTGTTCCCAAAATCTGCTCTTGGTCAGGTGATTTCTACCAGCAATGTGAACCTGACTGCAATAGTAATGTTGGTACTGAGAGTGGGGTTGCTGCTAGACACCTGACTATGTGGCTTTGGCTTTCTGGAGCTGATTTTCAAGAGGAATGAGGAAGGATTTGAAACCTTGGCCTAAGAGATGCCTTGCAGTGCTGTAAGTACAGCTTGATGGACTATTCTGGTCAGAGTTGAAAGATCTGAATGCAGTAAGAACTAAGGACTGTGAGGTTTGGCTTATGAGGGTGAGAAAGAGCTTTGTCTGGACTGGGCTAGAAGCACTTTGTGTGAGAGGCTTGCTATTATGGCTATGTCCTGAGAACTTGTGCAGGATTGCTTTGCATAGAAATGGCCTGATGTGAACAGAGGGATATGGCACAGAAAAAATGAAATCTTTGGGCGAAACTGCTGCCCATTCCGCTGCAATTGAGAGATTACAACCATTGAGATTGGGCCAGCTATCCTGCATTAGTCTTTTGGAGGAGCCTGAATGCTCAAGGAATTTCCTGTTCTTCAAAGTCTGCTTTATTCCATCCTGAATTAACAAATTAGCATCCTACCTGGTATTGTGGAGTATAAGAAATGCAGGAAAGAGAAAGTCATAGAATTTGCAACATGGTCTTGTGTTTTGGAAACGGCCATGTGCAGTGTGAAACAGGTTTTCTGGATGCTTGGAGCTATGAGGATGGACCATGGTTTGCAGTGGAGACCCAGTGGAGAGGCTGGGACCATGAGATGGCTACTAAGGAAAGCTGCTGGCCTCGTATGATGTTTTCCAGGACTGTGAGTAGCCTAGCTGGAGGGGCGGAATTGGAACTCCAGAGACTTGTTGCTGGTTAGAATTGGAGACTTGTCATTGACAAGACTTGTTGGACTTGGAGCTACAGAGTTTGATGTTTCTCTGATTGTTTTAAATCTTGTATTGGTTGAATATTTCTTTGCTATGCCCAATGCCATCTTTTGCAGTTTGAATGTTTATTCTGTGCCATTATGGTTTTTTGGGGGGATATTTTGGTATTTTAGCCAGTGTCCCCTTGCCAGCATTTGGCACACTCTCCTGTTGCTATGGTCCACCTTATGTTGGCCAGGAGGTGATGTCCATCCTCTGCTTATGCCATCATTGTCCCTGCCATCATGGAGCTTCCCCTCAAGTCTGTAAGCCAAAACAAACCCTTTTTTCCCAAAAGCTCCTGGTCGGATGATTTCTACCAGCAATGAGAACCTGACTGCAATGCCTGTGTTCAATTCCCCAGTAACCACATAAAGCCAGATGCACAGAGTGCCACATGCATCTGGAGTTCATCTGCAGTAGGTGGAGGCCCTGGTATGCCCATTCATTTCCCCTCTCTCTTCCTCCTTTGCTCTCCCTCCTTGAAAATAAATAAATGAAATAGTTTTTAAAAAGAAGTAAGAATTCAGTGTAAGAAGTAAGAATTTGATGCTCAAGATGACTCATGAATGTATTTGGTTGAAACTTACTGGATACCGTTGAACATAAGTAGAATAGCAACTGGTTCTCAAATGAAAACAAAGAATTAAGCACTTTCTCTTTTAACTGATAAGCTTGGCTAATGAGGAAAGCCAAAAAATGTAAAAGAATGACTGGATGTGAAAAGAATGCTTTGAAAGCTTTGGAATAACTTACATGAATGAACAGCATTAATGGCGGGTCCCTGTAAATGAAAGGCTAGTGGAAAAACTTACAACAGACCAGGATGTCACCATGTGGACTTCCTCATGTGATGTAATAGAAGGCTCCTAGCACCTCATATGAAATGTTTTTGCAGTGACAATTTAAAAACCAGACCTTGAATCTAATCAAGCTGCTAGCTACCTCAATTCATAGAAAACACAGAAAACAAGCAAGTTAAGCAATACCACAGAAAGACAGAGATAATTTTTAGTATATGTGATGCCAAAGCGAGCACACAAGATAATTTTTTTATTATTTGCATTGACAACTTCTTTAATTGTAGACAATATCCCATGTTATTTCCCTCCCTCCCCCCACTTTCCCCTTTGAAACTTCACTCTCCACCATATTCCCTACCCCTCTCAATCAGTCTCTCTTTTCAGTTCGATGTCATGATCTTCTCCTCCTATTATGATGGTCTCATGTAGGTAGTGTCAGGCACTATGAGGTCATGGATATCCAGGCCATTTTGTGTCTGGAGGAGCACGTTGTAAGGAGCCCTACTCTTCCTTTGGCTCTTACATTCTTTCCGCCCCCTCTTCCTCAATGGACCCTGAGCCTTGGAAGGTGTGTTAGAGATGTTTCAGTGCTGAGCACTCCTCTATCACTTCTTCTCAGCACCATGGTGCCTTCTGAATCATCCCAAGGTTGCCACTATCTGAAAAGAGAAGCTTCTCTAACCAAAAGTGAGAGTAGCATTAATATATGGGTGTGGACATTAAGAGAAGTGCTTACTGGGCAGTTTGGTGAGCATAGTCTATACATTTAGCAAGACACCAGCAGGCATTACAACCGTAGGGCTCATGACTACCCCTGTTGTACGTTTTCAGTATCAGGGATGTGTTCCCTCCCATGGAGCGGGCCTCCAGTCCAATTAGAGAGCAGTTGGCTTCCCCCATAACAGACATGCCACTATTGCATCCGTTGGCTCATTTGGCCTGGCTGGCCAAATTTAAAGCTTGCAGTGTTCACTGTTAAGTACCTTCACTGGTGTTTTCTCTCTCCCATTGACCTGCAGGCAGTGTAGCTTTTTCCAACTTTCTGTCAGCTGGTCCTCATGGAGGAGGCTTTCAGTTCAGCTCCATCAGGTTTTCTCAGCGAACTTGCCACCCAAGTATGTGGAGTCTTCAGCAATAGGCTCTTACCATCTATTCCTGGTTGGAAACCAAGGGCCCACGAGATAATTTTTAAATGTGGGACATTCTCCAGACAACTTACTTTGTTATTGCAATCTAGTCAGTGGTAGGATGTGGGGAGAAACAGGGAGAGTGCTGCCCTAGAGTAGAATGACTCAACAACCAAAGGCCATACCAGGAGACAAGATCAGCTTCTTTATATGTCTGAGAATTTCATTAAAGAATGGATTTCACATGCTACAAAGACATTATTATTCGTTTTATGTGACAATGGCATTATGCCTATGAGTTTAAATTCTTAGTTTTAGAGATCCATAGATCAAGTGTTACAAGAGTGAAAAAATAACATCTGGGATTTATTTTGTAAAAGCTTGTAAGTGTGGCAAAATCTTTGTCACTATATAATTATACTTGTATGTGCATACCATCAAGGTGAAGCCTATATGAAGATTTATTAAACTATTCTTTTAAGAAAATTTTTATTTATCTATTTGAGAGAGAAAGAGAGCGAGCGAAAGAGAATGGAGTGTGCCAGGACTTCCAGCCACTGCAAACGAACTCCAGATGCATGGTGCCACCTTGTGCATCTGACTTTACCTGGGTACCAGGGAATTGAACCTGGGTCCTTTGGCTTTGCCAGCAAGCACCTTAACAGCTGAGCCATCTCTCCAGCCCTTATTGATATTGAACTATTCTTGTTTCTGTGTGTGCTTGGAATTTTTTTCTTGCAATAAATATATGAGCATGAGAAAGAGAGAAGGCAGAAAAAAGGGAAATGGGTGTTGTGGTACATTCAGCACTCAAGCAGGAGAATCTATAGTTCAGTCCAAAATGAGGGCAAGATTTTTAGCAAAATTGCATACTAATATAAGAGAATATGTAAAAAAAAAAAAAATAGCCAGTGTGGTGGCACATGCCTTTCACACCAGCACTGGGGAGGCAGAGGTAGGAAGATCATTGTGAGTTCAAGGCCAGCCTGAGACTACACAGTGATTTCCAGGTCAGCCTGGGACAGAGCAAGACCCTACCTTGAAAAACCAAAACAATAAAATCTAATTTTAGGGATAGAGAGATGGCTTAGTGGAGAAGGCATTTGCCTCCAAAGCCAAAGGACCCAGATTTGATTCCCCAGGACCCACATAAGCCAGATGACATGGTGGTGCATGCGTCTGGAGTTCATTTGCAGTGGCTGGAGGCCCTGGTGTGCCCATTGTCTCTCTCTCTCTCGCTAATAAATAAATAAAAATAAAAAAATATAAAACTAAAAGCTCAGATTTAATATTTTTCTTTTTTAAAAATGTTTATTTATTGGAGAGAAAACAAGGCAGATAGAGAGAGGAGGGGTGCACCATGGTCTCTAGCCACTGCAAATGAACTCCAGACATATGTGCTACCTTGTGCATCTGGCTTACATGGGTACTGGGGAAATGAACCTGGGTCCTTGAGCTTCCCAGGCAAGTGCCTTAACTGTTAATCCATCTCTCTAGCCCTCAAATAGATTTAATTTTTAAAATATTTTTATTTAAAGCATTTTATTTATTAATTTGCAAGCAGAGTAAGACAGAGAAAGAGACAGAGAGAGAGAGAATGGGCATGTCAGGGCCTCCAGCCAATGCAAACGAATTCCAGATGCTTGCACCACTTTGTGCATCTGGCTTTACTTGGACACTGGGGAATCAAACCCGGGTTGTTAGGCTTTGCAAGTAAGCACCTTAACTGCTGAGCAATCTCTGCAGTCCAAGATTTAATTTTTACAGTAGTTCATATGCTATACATATCCTATTATGGAGGAAAACCATAGGAACAATGAAGGAAGTTTGTGTGTGTGTGTGTGTGTGTGTGTGTGTGTGTGTGTACGCACACATTTTTAATTTCTTAAACAACAGGCAATAAATCTAGTCTTTAATTAAAAAATCAAGTTCCTATAGCCAGTATAGTATAGGTTCCTAAACATTAACCAATGTAATCAACATGCAATATATGAGAACAATATTTTAATCTTACTGTATTTTTAAACCCTTCAGGTATCATCATTTATAAACAACAGCTTTAAAAAGAAGCTAAAAATAACAGTTGAGAATTATTGCCAATGTAAACATCAAACATAAAGATATATCCTAAAATAGATGTCTTATTAGTTCACTGTAACTATATACATGGAGACTCAAATAAACCAAACCAAATAAGAACTGCTTTGGTACCTGGCTGACATTACAAAATGCCAGATCCCTGGGAATTAAAAGCCCTGAGATTCATCCCTCCCCTGCGCCTGACGTAGTCCATGACCTTGGGCATGTTCGTTCATTTCTCTTGGCCCTGTGCCTGTGCCTGTTGCCTGTGCATAATACTTTCCAGCTCCTTACCTTGGGGAAATGGTGAGGACAAATGAGAAAACATCACTGAAATGTTTTGAGGTCCTCAGGAAAAAAATATTTTTTCAGTTCTACAGGATAGAAAGCTCTTTATTTTGACAGAGAACCTCATAAAGTTTCTGAGTTATGCATAGCAAACCTAGCTTTATAATCATTAACAAACACAACGCAGATAACATTTTCTAGCAAGGAATGCTGCCCACATATCTTTTTAATTACACTCAGAGTCAGTTCACCTTTAAACCTCCCAGTTCCACTAAAAAGGCTGTGTTAGTTGCAATGAAATGGAGAAAGTTTGCAAATTTCAGCTCTCTGTCTAAAGGTCTAGAATTCAGGGTTTGAAAACCCTGCATTCTCATTGGTCATGACAGTGTTCGGTCCTGATTTTAATTGCAGTGACCACCTGGGAGAAGAATAGGTTACAATTAGTAATTGCTTTAATTTTAGTTCTAAGCAAAATTACTTTCTAATCTCCCACTGGACAGGAGCAGAAAAAAATAAAAAGGTAGTCAGTGATCATTCTTTACCTAGAGTCACTCACAGGAGTGGTCTTTCTTTCTTTCTTTCTTTCTTTCTTTCTTTCTTTCTTTCTTCTCTCTTTCTTTCTTTCTTCTTTTCCGAAGTACGGTCTCACTCTGGCCCAGGCTGACCTGGAATTCACTATGTAGTCTCAGGGTGGCCTCAAACTCACAGAGATCCTCCTACTTTTCCTCCCGAGTGCTGGGATTAAAGGCGTGTACCACAACACCTGGCTTCACTTTCTGATTTTTATCTTGTTGATTTATTTGTTTGCTTGTTGTCTGACCATTTCCTCTTACACAGTAGAAAAAAAATTGTTGTTCACCTCTGTTTCTAGCATATTCCCATGTATATATTCCAACTAGTCAATTCATTCATTCAAACACTCTGCCCATGCCTTGGTCTCCAGCACGAATTGGTGCTTTTCTGGAAGCTAAGTTTGCAACCATCTAATCTTGGAATAGCCCAAGAAAAGGGGCTGAGACAGATCCCAGCACAGCCCTTGTCCTGGTGTTCAGCAATTTCCAGAGAATCTATTGGTCTTGATTCATTAACATGGACAATCAGTGCCTCTGCCAGAAACATGGTCACCTACATTCTAGAAAGATTGGGTTGCCAGGCCTCTTTCCTATGCCCGTTGCAGAGTTGGTACCTGTGTTGTGTATCATAAGTTCTTGTCTCTTCTTCTAGGGCTACAACTAAGTTCTGGGGAAGGAAAACCTCGCTAAGCAGCCTGTCACTGTGAAGGCCAAGTTCTACAACAGAAGAGCTTTGGAGATGAAAGGCATTGAGGGCGCCTGTGTCCTTGTGGATGGAAGCAAAGAGGGCAGTTCATTCAATGGCTACATTTTCTAAAAATAGGATGTTTCCTTTGCCTATTTTAAAACCCATTTTGAAAATGAAGTGGTTTCTATCAGAATTGGAGATTAAGGGTTATTTTTCTTACAATTCACAGGCCTTTGGAAAGAAAACATCTGTCTGTAGTAGGGTCAGCTCAGTCTAGGCCAGGCCCTCCATCAAAATCAGAGTTCTGATTTCCTCAATCTGGCATACGGCTCGAAGGCTTACTTGTTAATCCAGTCAGAGTAACTCAAACAGCCCAAGAGACTGCCACTTCCTAATTTCATTCACTAGTTCAGCCAATGGGAACTGAGAACTTACTGGTTTGGAGTTTACTGGGTCCTTTACAATAATATCACTTTACAAGAGATGTACAAAAAGTATTTGTCGGGAAGGAGCTGGCAACTTAGTAATGAAGACAAAAATAAGAACAAAAGGATAACTCTGTGTGCAAATAAACTCTGATGGGGTGCTGTGGAAGAAGGGGAGCTTTACTCTGTCCAGAATGGGACCAATGCTGGCAAGGCTTCCCAGGGGAATGTGGCGTTTGCACTGAGATCTGAAACCAAGGCTAGTTGATAACCAGTATCAGGTGGTGCAGAGAAGACAGAGTGTTCCAGGCAGCAAGCATAGCACAGTATATGCAAAGACCAGGAAATATCAGAGCTCATAGAAAGAAGCTCATTGTGTCTGCTGCAAGGTGGGGGAAGGAGCTGGGGCAGGGTGACGCCGTAGAAACAGGTTGGGAACAGTTTGTGAACGACTTATAAAGCAAGGTTGAGAGATCTTGGATGTCCAAATCAAAACATAGATATAGATAGATACAGATACACAGATACACTATCAGAAGAGTGACATGATTTGGTTGTGGTTTAGAACAATCATTCCAGCTACAAAGTGTGGATTGAATCTCTGAGGACAGAGACTAAAGGCAAGAGGCAAGAAATGATAGTGGGGACTATCAGTGGGGGTGGTGATGGAGGGAAATGGTTTGAATAATGTTTTTTAATTGTTTTTTAAAATTTATTTCAAGAGAGAAAGAGACAGAGAGAGAGAGAAAGAGAACGTATGTGCAAGTTGTATGTACCCTCTTGTGCACATTGTGATATTGTGCACTTGTATCACTGTGTGTCTGGCTACGTGGGACCTGGAGATTTGAACATGAGTTCTTAGGCTTCATAGACAAGCACCTTATGGTGGTTAAGTTTGGTCAACTTGATCTGTTTAGGAATCCACAGACATCCCTCATAAGTGTGTCTCTGAGGTTTGTTCTAGGAAGGATTAACTAAAGGAGGAATCCTTCCCCCAGGGTGAGCCCTTTCCCCAGAGTGGGCAGCCCCTCAGAGGGGGGATTTATCTACCTCTCCTCCCACCTGGCTGCCAGTTCTACTTGCTATTCGCTGCTTGCTGCTTGCTGCTTTCCAGTGTGCACTGAAGACCAGCGTGGACTGAAAAGCAGCGTCTCTCCAGGATGCCTCCAGGCCTTCAGTGCAGGATCAGGACTGCTGAGGCAACCAGCCTCGTGGGCTGAGCAGCAACAGGGTTCCTTGACTCTCAGGCCTGCCACCTGCTATTGCTGGACTGTTGTAAACTAATCCAATAAATTCCCTTTTAATACAATTCATTCTATCAGTTCTGTTCCTCTAAAGAACCCTGACTAATATACCCCTTACCTGCTAAGCTATTCTTCAGCCCTGAATAATGTTTAGTGAGCACAAGGCTTGGCATTTGAATGAAGGGATGGTAGACAAGGATGGGTCAAAGATGACAGCTTGGCCGGGCATGGTGCATGCCTTTACTCCCAGCACTTGGGAGGCAGAGGTAGGAGAATCGCTGTGAGTTCAAGGCCATCTTGAGACTACCAAGTGAATTCAGCCTGGGCTAGAGCAAGACCCTACCTCAACCCCCCTCCCCCCAAAAAAAGACAGCTTGCAGGTGTAGGAAACTAGGTAAAGGATAAGGCTATTCATCTAGGTAGGAAATTAAAAGGGAAGGGAAGGTCAAGAAGATTAACACGTGGTACATAAAGTACTTTGGGTACAACCAAAAGTATGCATGTGGTGATTGGTCATCCAGGGTTCAGGAAAGAGGTTGGGAAATCCTTGTAGAACCAAAAGCCACAGGCACAGATGAAATGGTGAGTAGGCCTGCCAAAGTGGATGAGATTTACCAATCTACGTGAGGCACTTGGGAAGAAGAACAATGTTCTTCAGTAATGAACAAATTTCTTCAATAAGATCCATGAACAATGCTGAAGAGGCTGAGGATGTAGCTCAGCTGATAAAGTGCTGGCGTACCGTGGTCAAGGCCAGGGTTCAGACCCTAGCACTGCACCTCATAAGCCAGGCAAGTAGCACATGACTATAACCCCAGCAGCATTCACAGGGTAGAGGCAGCAGGATTAGAAATTCAGTGTCTTCCTCCCCCTGCATGTTGAATTTGAGGCTAACCTAGGCAATATAAGACCTTGTCTCAAAAACAAACGAACAAGGCTGGAGAGATGGCTTAGTGGTTAAGGCACTTGCCTTAACTGCAAAGGACCCAGGTTCAATTCCCCAGAACCCACATTAAGCCAGATACAAATGGTGGGGCATGTGTCTGGAGTTCATCTGCAGTGGCCAGAAGCCCTGGTGTGCCCATTCTCTCTGTCTCTCTCTCCAATAAATAAATAAAATAAACCAACAAGAATACTGAAGCAATGAATCACTATCACAATAGCACCTTAGAACGCCCACAATGACTCAAAAGTTGGCATCAACAAGCAGGGAATAGGTAAGAAAGGTTTCTGGGGAGTAGGAGGCCTACACTACTATTTGAGGGAGCTCATATTTCTTCACGTCTTCTTCTAACTAATGTAATTTCTAAAGTGCTGTGAGAAGAACAGATATCAAATGTAAGAGTTATTTCTCCAAAAAAAAAAAAAAAAAAAAAAAAGAGTTATTTCTCCCAAGGTGATACTAGCTATTGCTATGCCAAAGTGTAGCAGCTTCCAGACCAACTGTGAAACACTGTTGAGATTCGCGTTATTGGCACTAATATTTCTCAACATTTGGCTTCCTTTATACAGGAAAATGCTTTTGTTTGGGCATATAACCCAAAGGACCATGTGTTCAAGACTTGATCCCCAGGGTGGTAATATTGGGAAGTAGGAGGTGGAGACTAGGAAGGAAGAAGTTTTAAGACACTGGGGGCATGCGCTCAAAGGGACACCAGTGCCTTTTCTCTTTTTTCTCTCTGGCTGCCAAGAGGGGAGGAGCATGCTGAATCACATGCTCCAGCCATGATGTACCACTGGCTCAAAAGCTACTGGAGGGCTGCAGAGATGGCTCAGCAGTCAAGGCACTTGCAGACAAAGCCTAACAATCTTGGTTTGATTCCCCAGTACCCATGTAAAGCCAGATGCACAAAAAGATGTATGCATCTGGAGTTCATTTGTAGCAGCTAGAGGCCCTAGCATGCTCATCCTCTCTGTCTCTCTTCTGCTATCTATCTCTCTCTGCTTGCAAATAAATAAATAAAATAATTTTAAAAGCTACTGGACCAAGTGATTATTTTTAAAAATATTTTATTTATTTATTTGCAAGGAGCGAAAAAGAGGCAGACTCTCAAGAAATAATGAGCTGAGGACTACAAAAGTATTCTATGGAAGCATATCCAGAAGTAAGAACAGTACACTGTACAATAAAGGAAGAAAGGAAGGAAGCAGGAAAGAAGGAAGGAAGAAACAAAGGAAGGCAAGCCAATACCAACTATGGCTAGAGAGCAATGAAGTCTTCAAGTTAAGATAAGCTGGGCTGGAGAGATGGCTTAGTGGTTAAGGCGTTTGCCTGCAAAGCCTAAGGTTCCATGTTTGACTCTCTAGATCCCACATAAGCCATATGCACAAGGTGACACAAGCACTCAAGGTCGCACATGCACACAAGGGGGTGCACACATCTGGAGTTCAATTGGAGTGGCTGATGCCTTGGCATGCCAATTCTCTCTCTGTGTCTTTCACTCTCTCGCATAAAAAAACCAGTCTGGGCCTGGAGAGATGGCTTAGCGGTTAAGCACTTGCCTGTGAAGCCTGAGGACCCCGGTTCAAGACTCAATTCCCCAGGACCCATGTAAGCCAGATGCACATGGTGGCGCATGCATCTGGAGTACGTTTGCAGTGGCTGGAGGCCCTGGAGTGCCCATTCTCTATCTATCTGCCTCTCTCTCTCTCTCTCTCTCTCTCTCTCTCTCTCTGTTGCCCTCAAATAAATAAATAATAAACAAAAATTATAAAAACAGTCTGTTAGGCTTGCCTCAAAAAAATTTTTTTTTTTAGCTGGGCATGGTGGCGCATGCCTTTAATCCCTTTGCCTTTGGGAGGCAGAGGTAGGAGGATCACTGTGAGCTTGTGGCCACTCTGAGAGTACATAATGAATTCCAGGTCAACCTGAGCTAAAGTGAAACCCTACCTCAAAAAACCAAAACAAAAAAAAAATTTAAGTTAAGATAATTAATTAAGATAATTAATTTAGTTCATAAATTGAGAACTCAGGGTCCTCGGGTGTCAGGAAGTGAAGCAAAACCACATTAAATACATCATACCTAATTTTCAAGTTTAGTATTTTTGCTGATCATACTAAGTTATGGGGATATGGCTCAGTGGTTAAAGGCACTTGCCTGCAAAGTGTAACAGCCTGGGTTCGATTCCCCAGTGCCCACATAAAGCCAGATGCACAAAGATAGCACATGCATCTGGAGTTTGTTTGCAGTGGCAAGAGACCCTGGCCCATTCCATTCATACTCTCTCTCACCCCTTACAAATAAATAAAAAAATATTTTTAAAAAACAACAAAGTTGGGGCTAGAGAGATGGCTCAGCAGTTAAGGTGTTTCCCTTGAAACCTAACAACCTGGTTCGATTCTCCAGAACCCATATTAAGCCAGATATACAAAGTGGTGCATGCATCTGCAGTGTGTTTGCAGTGGCTAGAGGCCCTGGCACACCCATTCTCTTTCCCTATTTCTTTCTCCTTCTTCTCTCTGTCTCCCTCTGTGTGAAATAAATAAATATTTTTTAAAAACAAAGTTACAATTACTCTTCTTGTTGAAATATAGAAAAATATTAATGAAAAAGCAAGCACAGTAACAGTCCATGTTGATTGTCAACTTGACAAGATCTAGAATCACCTCAGAAACAAACCTCTGAGCATGTCTGTGAGGGAGTTTCTAGAATAAGTTAATTAAGGAGGAAAGCCATACCTTAAATGCAGGTGTTAACATTCCATGAAGTGGGGTCCTGGACTGAGCACAAAGGAGATTATAAAGTGTTTGAGCATTCCTCTCTCTCCGCCTCCTGACTATGGACGCAATGCAACCAAGCAACTTACATTCTTACTA
Source organism: Orientallactaga sibirica (assembly GCA_036365145.1). Taxonomy (NCBI): domain Eukaryota; kingdom Metazoa; phylum Chordata; class Mammalia; order Rodentia; family Dipodidae; genus Orientallactaga; species Orientallactaga sibirica. Next base: position 16,034,698 of record JAEOAD010000054.1, read on the forward strand.
CCATGACTTCCCCACTACCATGGACTGTATCCCTTCTTTTAAAAATATATTTAAATTTAAAAAAATTATTTTCAGGCAGAAATAAGAGAGGGAGACAAGAAAGGAAGGATGAAAGAGAGAGAGAGGAGGGAGGGAAAATGGGTCCACCAGGGATTCTAGCCACTGCAAATGAACTTCCAGATACATGTGACACTTTGCGTATCTGGCCTTATGTGGGTAGTGGGGAATCAGACCTGGGTTGTTAGGTTTTCAGGCAAATGCCTTAACCACTGAATTTCCTCTCCAGCCACCTTCTTTGTTAGAAAAGAATTATTTATTTGTGTGCATGTGTGTGTATGAGCCTGCATGTGAAGGTAACAGGACCTTAAAAAATTATTTTTGCTTATTAGACAGAGAAAGAAAGAGAGAGAGAGTGGGTGCACAGGGACTCCAGCTTCTGCACATGAACTCCAGATGCATGTACCATCTTGTGCATCTGGTTTACATGGGTCCTGGGGAATTGAACTTAGGTCCTTTGGCTTTGTAGGCAACTGCCTTAATTGCTAAGCCATCTCTTCATCCCCTCTACCTACTTTGAGACAGAATCTTTCTTGTTGCAGCTAAAAATGAACTGCTGGCCAGACAGTAAACAAATGTTACAATAGCCGCCCTGCAAACTACTGGCTCTACCTCCTGTTGATGTTGACGGATGGACTGTTGGGCTTACAGATCCACGCATCACTTTGTATCTGGCTTTCCATGGTCGCTAGGGAATTGAACCAGACTGGAAAGCTTTACACACAAGCACCTTTAACCACTAAGCCATCTCCTAGCCCTGTTTCCCTCCTTAAACTCTAAGCCAAAATAACCATTTCCTCCCTTCAGTTGCTTCCCATATGTGGTCACAGCAAAACAAGTAACTAATAGTTCAATCAACCTAGTTTTTACTATATTTGCTATTTTTTTTAATTCTATGCCTCTTTCTTTATCCAACTATATATATGTATGTGTGTACGTGGATATTTAAGACAAGATTCATATACATTATAATGTATTCAAGGCTCTACTGAGTCTTGGGTTAGGAAAATGGCTCAGTGTGTAAAGAGCACTTGCTAGATTCCGTGAGCATCTGTAATCTCAGTGTACTTCAGCCAAAACGGGAGGCAGAGACAGAAGAATCATCTGGAAGGAAGCTCACTGGCCAGCTGGCTAGCCTGGCAAATACCATAGTGAACAACAAAACACCTTGCGAGAGTCAAGGACTGACCCCAAAAGTCATCCCCTGAACTTCACATGTACATACCATGGCACATGTGTGTTCACACCCAAGCATATGCACAGTCATGCACACCAAAAATTAAACTGTGCCGAGTCTTAACATTATTGATTATTTTTACAACACCCCCCCCCCGCACCAGCCTCCCAAATTCTGGCCACCACCTGGCCTATTGGTTATATTTAATGTCCTGTTTTTTTCCCTTAAAAGAGAACAAATTCTTTGGACTGTTAGAATTAAAGAACTATGTGATTTTATAAAAATTTGATCTCATACCATTTTATGCAGAGGAAAAAGCAATATGTTCACATTAGATAAACATGTCTTTCTGTTAGGTTCCACCCATGAATGAGATCATGTGGTCATTTGTCTTTCTGTGCCTGGTTTACTTCGTCTAACGTAACATTTTCTAGGTTCAGCCATGTTTATTGTAGATGGACTTTGATCTTTCATGGTGAATGGTCGTCTTTTTTGTTTGCATAGACCATGTTTTCTCTATCGATTGATTTGACACACAGAGAAAAGACTAGTCTCTTTAATACACACTGCTAAGAAAATTAGATATCCACACGCAGAAGAGAGAAGCTAGACCTCTGTACCACTGTGGTAGTTTGAATTCGATGTCCCCCATAAACTCATGTGTTCTGCATGCTCGCTACCCAGCCAATGGCAATTTGGGAGATACAGTCTTCTGGAGGCAGGGTATTGTTGGGGGCATGCATATGGGTGTTATAGCCAGCTTCCCCCTGCCAGTGTTTAGCACACTCTCCTGCTGCTCTTGCTCACCTGATTTTGGCCAGGAGGTGAAGTCCAGCCTCTGCTCATGCCATTGCTTTCCTCTGCCATTGTGGAGCTTCCCCTTGGGTCTATAAGCTAAATAAACCCTTTCCTCCCACAAGCTGCTCTTGGTCATACATTCTGTGCCAACTACTAGAAGATAACTACAATAACCACACACAGAAATCAAGTGCTTGGGGTGGAGCTCAGCAGTACAGTGCACAGTTAACCTATGCAGAGAAACACACACATAAAAAGTGAACTCAAGGACTGGAGAGATGGCTTAGTTGTTAGGGGGCTTGTCTGGAAAGCCAAAGGACTCAGGTTCGACTCCCCAGGACCCAGATAAGCCAGATGCACAAGGTGGTATATGTGTCTGGAGTTTGTTTGCAATGACTAGAGGCCCTGGCACACCGTTCTCTCTCTGCCTCTCTCTCAAATTAATTAATTAATTAAAAATCTTTTTAAAAATCAACTCAAGGTAGATTAAATGTAATGCCTGGATCTATAAAGCTACTAAAAAAAAATAGAGGAAAATATTCAGGACTTTCCACTACCAAGGATGGTTTGGAGAAGACCTCAAAAGCACAGACAAAAAAAAAAAAAAAAAAAAAAAAAAAAAAGGGAGAGAGACATGGTATTTCACTAAACTGAAAAGCTTCTGCAGAGCAAAAGACACAACTAACAGAGAATGGGAGCAAAATATTTCCAAGCTATATATTGGATGGGGGCTTCACAGCCCGAATATGTACAGAGTTCCAGTAACAATAACAAAAGTAAACAGTCTAATTTAAACATGGGCAAACGACTTTGACATTTCTCAAGAGAAGACACACAAGCGGCCAGCAAGTGTATGAAAAAGTGCTCACTATCACTAAATAACTGGAGAAATACACATCAAAACCATAATAGTTGGCCAGGCATGGTGGTGCACGCCTTTAATCCCAGCACTTGGGAGGCAGAGGTAGGAGGATCACCATGAGTTCAAGGCCACCCTGAGACTACATAGTGAATTCCAGATCAGCCTGAGATAGAGTGAGACCCTACTTCAAAAAACAAAAACAAACAAACAAACAAAAAAAAACCCAAAACCTATAATAGCTATCAAGCTCGCTGCAGTTAGAATGGCATACAGCAGAATTCTCTAACATCAAAGCCAGCCTTGCTAGTGTGTCCCGAGTATAAATATACCCTCAATCTAAAGGAAACATCCTAATGCTTTCCTTCCAGGAATTCAGTCAAGCTAGCTTTCATAAGCAAAGCTATGTTAACATGATCTAATCAGTTACACCAATACGATGATCCCTCTTTTCTATAGTTTCTCTCAGGTAAGACCCCATTATAAAACGTAGCATTGTTATTGTCAACACATTAAAAGATAGGTTTTTAGGCTGAGAAATGGCTTAGCAAATGCCTGCAAAGCCTGAGGACTCAGGTTCAATTCCTTAGGACCCATGTAAGCCCGATACACAAGGTGGAGCATGTGTCTGGAGTTCATTTGCTGTGGCTAATGGCCCTAGAGTGCCCATTCTCTCTCTCTCTCTCTCTGTTTCTCAAATAAATAAGTTAAATAGTTCTTTTTTTCCCAAGTGCATCTCTGATTGATTTAAGTGTTTGCTCATTCCAAAGCCTGTTCTTACTGCTGGGGTTCTAACTGTGAGAACAGAGATGTCACCATCTCCATGGAGATGTGTGGAGATTGGGGAGAAGTAAAACAGTGCAGTGAAATAATGGACAATTAAAAGAAGGAAAGTATTGGGGTCCCTCCTAGGGCTAGCTCAGGAGGGATGGCAGGATCTTTGCTGAGTAGGGGATGAGAGGCACAGAATCACGACACAGACTCCAGGAGTTGGGTGGAAGCAGGCAGAGGGCAAGGTGCTGCAAACTCATTTATTCAAGGAAGTGTAGGGAGTTTTAAGGGGTTTGGCTGGCCAATCATTGTTTGGGGTGGTCCCCTTTTTGTGACCAATGACAGCCTGTCTCCAGACAGATCATCTGGAAGCAGGTTTCTCGCAAGCATGGGACTGTAGCTGTTGTCACGCCAGACCTGTGCAGGATGCCATGTTCACAGAAGCCACTTCCTGGTTTCTTTTGCCATGCGGTCTGGCTAGGGCCAGACCTGCATTGTGCCATACATATCCTCCTTTTTGTTTTTATTATTGGCAACCTTGGGAGGCATGGTTCTTTGCCAAGCCATTGTTGACCCCAGGCCCCAAGGGATCATCACATGTGATGGTGCCTGTCTTAGGTTGCCCCATCTCATGGGGTCTTACCCATCATTGACTAACCCGCTATCCTGGTGAGAAAACCCGAGGGGTGTGGCTGTTGCCTAGGAGGCATGGAAGGGCCAAATGGTGGTGGCTCTGTGGCATGCGAATTGTCCCAGTGAGTGAGAATTAACTATACAACCTGAAAAAGACTGGGGTAGGACAGGTTGCTGGGTGACTGTCATGAGCTCACCCTTCATGCCATAAATAGCATTGAGTGTCCTTAATGTTAGCAGAACAACGCAATCAAAGGAGTTGCAAAGGAATTTTTGGCTGGTTGGAGGGCAGCATTACCATAGGAGGCATTGATAAGCAAAAAGGCAAAGGTGTGGCTAAGGAGAAGTACTTGCTTGAAGGGGGAGGAATGCAGTGAAAGAGAGTGGCTAAAATGAAGCCTAGGAAAAGCATGGGAATCTGGGTCCACCGAACCAAGCAAGTATGGCCTAAGAAGAATTGTCCAAGATGGTTTCTGGGAAGTGGTAATAGGGAAAAAAGGAGATAAAAGGAGAAAAAGGGGGAATAAGTTTACAGTCCCGTATCTGGACTGAGGGGTTTGGCATCATCCTCTTCATCAAGGTCGATCCCCGAGTCAGTGGCTGGACAGATGTTTCTGACAGGGATCCAGATCGGGATCTGTGAAGTTTCTGGAAAGATAAAAGCATATCCTCAGTCCTGTGTTAAAACAGGGTGGGGCCCCTTCCAGATATTAGTAAAGGGATCCTTCCAGTGGACTAAGGATAAGGGAGTTGTCCTTGGTTGGGATCTCCAATGTTTGTAGGCTGGGGAGAGTCCTGCCTCGTCAAAGGTGAGAAAATAGAGGGTGAAGAGAGCTTCCACCAGGGCCAAGCAGGGATCCTTGGGTGACATAGTGGACTTTTGTTTTATAATTAGTTCATTTAGGGTTTGGTTAGTTCTCTTCATGATGGCTTGTAGGGGATCCCAAGGGAGTGTTTTATTCCCCAAGATTCCATGAAGGATGTGAATTGGGCAGATGTGTATGCAGGGCCATTATCAGTTTTAATTGACCAGGGTATGCCCATGACCAACATAGCGGTTTTTGTCACCTTAATGACATGGGGAGCCTTTCCCCCTGAGAGAGCAATAGCAAAAGTAAGCTTAGAGTAAGTGTCCACGATGACATGGACATATTTGAGGTTACCAAAAGAAGGTATGTGGGTAACATCCATCTGCCAGATAGAATTTGGGGTAAGGCCTCTAGGATTGACTCCTTGAGGCTGTAGAGGGCCCAAGGGGCCTAGAGGGGTGCATGCCTTACAGGTACGGGTTAAATGTTTGCATTTGCTAAACAAGAGCTCAGGGTATAGGGTTCTTAGGTTAGTGGGGGATAGATGGAACCTTTGGTGTAAATATCTAGCTTGTTCTAAAGGTGGCAAGGAGACAATAAACTTGTCTACCTGCAAATTCCCATCAGCAATAAAGCCAGGCAGACCAGTGTGTAAGTGAACATGCTCAATAAGTCTGAAGGGTGGATGGCCCATTGTAAACGGACTTGGTCAAAGTAGGAGTCAGTGCCAGATTCCTGGGCTGCCTTGCGGATGAGAGCCAGATCAGAGAGGGGGGTGGGGTATCAGGGCCTGGCTGTTGCATCCAGCCCTAAGTTAACAGGGAAGGCAGTGAAGGGGCATGTCAGGGAACTGGCAGCTGCCTGGGTATGTCCAGGGCAGAGCAGGCATAGGTCCTTCCAAGGGTAAAGAGGGGGAGGGGTGGTTGTGAGTGCAGTTGCTGCAGGTGGTGGTTTGGGTGGCGGTCTTTTATCATTGAAGTTTCTGTCTTCCTCCTCATCTGAGTTATCGTAAGAGGGGGCTGGGAGGGACGAGCTTTGAAGAGCCAGTTTTGGTTCCTCCTTATAGTGTTCATTATGGGCAGAAATGACTTCCTCCATGAAGGAGCCTTTAAGGCTGGCAATTATGGCAAGGAGGATAGGAAAGAATGGGGCAGGGGGTGTGCACCCTTCGTAAACCTCGTGTTTCTTTGCGAGAAAGAGAACCCGGGACCAAATGGAAGTGTCCCAGATGTTTTCCAGACTAAGCCATGGGGCTAAAACAAGAGTTTCATGCCAGAATCCATGGAGGTCCTTTTGTTTCACTTTTAAGCCACGTTGCAGGAGGAGGGCCTTAAGAGCCTGCAATTGCAGTGTCCTCTGATGGGGAGGGAGGTTTCCCATTTTGGCATGGTGGTGTTTGAGGGGGCTAGGCTGGGACAATCCTGAATCAAGGAGACTGAGAAAATGATAACCCAGATGAAAAATAACAGCCCAGAAGATAATCATGCAAACCACAACACCTAATGCCGGGGCCAGCTGAGACATATGGATAGAATGTTTAGGACCAACGTGTCTTGTGCTTAGTGGAGGACTTCCGTGGGTCATTACTCCATGGCTGTATACCCACACAGTGTCTCTGGGGAAGCTCAGCCAATGGCCTTGTCTTGATTCTGAAATCGGGTGCGTCAGACCCTTATGTGATTTTGCCAGGATGAAGATTGGAGGGGCCGACACGGATTTCGGGACCGTGCAGCGATGTATGCCTTCCTGCCGGGGAAAAGGATGAACAAAAGGAAAAGGGGGGAGGAGGGGGCTGCCCGCTCACCCTCAGGCAGCCGTCAGCACACAGAACAGCAAGGGGCCTACTCACCGGACAATCAAGAAGGGAGCATCTTGCCAAATGCCGAGGGGGCTACTCGCCAACGATCAAGGAGGGGGCATCTCGCCAATGCCAAGGGGGCAGAGGATCCCTGTTCAGGGACCCGATGTTGGGATCCCTCCTAGGGCCAGCCCAGGAGGGACAGCAGGGTCTCTACCGGGTAGGTGGTGAGAGGCGCAGAGTCCTGACACAGCCTCCAGGAGTTGGGTGGAAGCAGGCAGAGGGTGAGCTGCTACAAAACTCATTTATTCAAGGAAGTGTAGGCGGTTTTAAGGGGTTTGGCTAGCCAATCATTGTATGCGGTGGTCCCCTTTTTGTGACCAATGACAACCTGTCTCCAGACAGATCATCTCGTAGCAGGTTTCTCGCAAGCATGGGACTGTAGCTGTTGTCACACCAGGCCTGCGCAGGATGCCATGTTCACAGAAGCCACTTCCTGGTTTCTTCTGACATGCAGTCTGGCTAGGGCCAGACCTGCATTGTGCCATACAGCAAAGGATGTTTTGGAAAGGTTTTCTTGACCTGGCCTAGTTTGGGGAGGAGTACTGAGAGGCCCCAGAAGATGTCATACCTTAGAGAAATTAAAGATAAATGAGAAGTAGCCAGGCAACAATGGTATCAGTTTGTCCCAAGAGTAAGCAAGGTCACAGTGAGTTCCAAGAATGGAGAAGCAGGAGTAGAGAAGGGGAAGGTGGTAGGGGAATGATGAAGACACAGGAACCACACCCTAAAAGGCACTACTAGCCATATCATGAGTCCTGACTTCTTGCTGAGGACAGAGGACAGTCACGCAAAGGGCTTGATGGCCATGTCAGGATTAGGTTGCTGGCCACAATGAGGAGGGAAAGAGGACCAAAGAGAGACACAGAAAGACCATCTAGGAGGCCGAGGAAGTAACCAGGAAAGGGTATATAAGATCCCAGGAGAAGGAAGGGAATGGCAAAAATTGAACACATCTAAGAAGTAATACATTTCTGTTAGCTATGTGTGGCTTAGGAATCTTTTTTTATATAATGTTACCATGACCCACACCAGTAAAGGAAGAAAAGTAAGTCTGGCCTGAGATCTTGCTCTCCAACATGGTGAATCAACTTGTGCTTTTTTGATCAGACAAGCAAGGTCCAAACTGTGGGGAAGCAAGAGAATTTAAAAGCAGTAGTCAGTCAGGAGTGCCCTTCTCTACTGCTCACCCACACACTGTCTTGACATGGAGGCTCTCCCTCAACCTGGAGCTGCCATGAGATTGCCCCCTTGAGGGAGCCCCATCGAATCTCAGGTCTCTACCCTCCCACAAACCGGGGCTACAGACAGGCATGGCCATGCCCAAGTGGGTTCTGAGGAAGTTAAACTCTTAGGCCTTCATTTAAGCAGCAAGCTCTTTTAACCACTGAGCTAGCTCCCCAGCCTTATTCGTCAATCTTTTTAAAAAGTCAATCTTTGCCAGACGTGGTGGCGCACGCCTTTAATCCCAGCACTCGGGAGGCAGAGGTAGGAGGATGGCCGAGAGTTCGAGGCCACCCTGAGACTACATAGTGAATTCCAGGTCAGCCTGAGCCAGAGTGAGACCTTACCTCAAAAAAAAAAAAAAAAAAGTCAATCTTTTCCAAGAGACCAGCACTCCAATACCTGGAGATAACTTAGAATGACTCGGGGGTGTTATGGGTTGCTTATCTCTGTTCTATCTTTACCCAATTTTACCCTTGACATCTGAAGTCGATCTTCCTTTTACGTTTCAGTTTCAAAACACAGTACATTCTCTTCAGTGTATAAACTGATGGGAGTTGGGTGACACTCAGGTTGTTTCCCTCTCATCAGGACCCAAAGACCCATTTAAAGCCTCTACTTATATTTCCTACTTACAAAATGAGGTGACTACCACTCCCCTTCCGCACAGTGGCTGTTCAATTAGAATACAGTCACTCCTAAAGATACCATTGCTGGGCTGCAGAGATTGCTCAGTGGTTAAGGTGCTTGCCTGCAAAGCCTGGGGTTCGATTTCCCAGTACCCACATAAAAACAGATGCACAGTGTGGCACATGCATCTAGAGTTTGTTTGCAGTAGCTAGAGGCCCTGGCATGCCCATACACACTCTCTCTCTCTCTTTCTCTCTGTGCCTGTATCTTTCTGCTTGCAAATAAGTTAAAGAAATTTTTTTTAGCCAGGCGTGGTGGCGCACGCCTTTAATCCCAGCACTCGGGAGGCAGAGGTAGGAGGATCGCCATGAGTTCGAGGCCACCCTGAGAATACAAAGTGAATTCCAGGTCAGCCTGTGCTAGAGTGAGACCCTACCTTGAAAAACCAAAAAAAAAAAAAAAAAAAAAGAAAATTTTTTTTAAGATACCAACAGTCGGGCGTGGTGGTGCACGCCTTTAATCCCAGGACTTGGGAGGCAGAGGTAGGAGGATCACCGTGAGTTCGAGGCCACCCTGAGACTACATAGTGAATTCCAGGTCATCCTGAGCTAGATTGAAACCCTACCTCAAAAAAAAAAAAAAAAAAACCATACCTTTTTGTTATAGGATAAATTAAACTCTAATTTCTTTGACTTTTTCCTGTGTCCTCTATTATTTCTGTCTTTGGCTAAGATCAGATGTGTACATATGGTGTGTTTTCCTTTTTAAAAAAAAGTTTTAATTTTTTTTTTTATCTGAGAGAGAGAGAATGGGCATGCCAGGGACTTATGCTGCCTCAAACTCCAGATGCATGTGCCACTTTGTGCATCTGGCTTTACATGGGTATTGGGAAATCGAACCTGGGCAAGCAGGCTTTGTAAGCAAGAACCTTTAACTGCTAAGCCACCTCCTGGGCCCAAATGATGAGTTCTCCAGGGATTTCTTCATCTTGGTTACCCTCTATTATCAACATCTGTCTTAATGAGACTTCCATAGATAAATAAAATGCTTTGTTGCTATGAATGGAGACTCACTAAACTCCCTTCCAAATACCTATGGTCCTGGCTTGATCCAGGCCAGGCATTTTTAAGGTGGGTGTAGGACTTTGGGTCTTTGAAGTAGAAAGCGGCTACAGATGGTGGCCCCTTCCCAAGTAAGGGTAGACCAGAATAGGGGGCAATCTCGAATGCTAACTAAGTAGGGACAACAAAGGCCAAGAATTGGACCTGAAGCAAAGGGTTAATAATCAAGAATAGTTACAATCTGTTGTTTTATTCTGTTCTTGGTTACTTTCTTCAGTAAGATGAAGCCTAAATAATCTGCCACTTGTGGTGGCAAACACAGTGACATAGGCACAGAGAACTGAATCTTTAACATTATGTCCAAAGTGCCTAAGTGTTGCTCACACAGAGCAAAGTGAAGGGCACTGGGCTGGGTTCATAGCACCATTACTGTTTAGTGTGCTGATTAATATGTCCCCAGGCTGCAGGAGGACTTTTAGGATACCCCAGTTGTGGGCTCAGCTGAGCTGAGTAGTCATGGACCACCAGGGACAACCATCAGAGACTCTTGTATATGAATTGGGGCTATTACCATAACACCATTTTATACTTGTACCATTTTTTCACTCCTCAAGGTAGGAATATATATATATATATATATATATATATATATATATATATATATATACACATACATAATGTATATGTATGTGTGTCTTTAAATATAAATGTATGTATTTCATATAGATATAGATATTGAAGTCACTGCAATGCTCCTACCTTTGCCTCCCAAGTGCTAGCATTAAAGGCTTGTGCCACCACACCCGGCTAGGAATTTATATTTATCAGCATTAAAATATCTTTTCTGTGAATTCTACCTAGTTTAGAAGTGCTTTAAAAGCCCACTGGACTGGTAAACTGGCTCATCATTTTCTGGTTGTCTGAACTTGGGGAAGCCTTTTTAATTGTTTTGTTCTTTTTCTTCTTGTGTGTTTGGGATTGAGTGCAGGGCCTTGTGAACATTAGGCAAGCACTCTCGTGCTGAGCTCTATCTGCAGACTCTTTCACTAGTCTCTTGAATAACATTTAAAAATTGTTCATTTGGAGCCGGGCGTGGTGGCGCACGCCTTTAATCCCAGCACTCGGGAGGCAGAGGTAGGAGGATCGCCGAGAGTTCACGGCCACCCTGAGACTACATAGTTAATTCCAGGTAGCCTGGACCAGAGTGAGACCCTACCTCGCAAAAACCAAAAAAAAATAAATAAATAAAAATTGTTCATTTGCATGCATGCATGTGTGTGCATGGGTGTATCTGTGTGTATACGGGCACAACAGGGTCTCTTGCCACTGCAAATGAATGGCATATGTATTTGCCACTTTTTCCATCCACCTTTCTATGGTGTTGGGGAATTGTACCCTAGCCTGGCAGGCTTTACAAGCAAATACCTTTAACCACTGAACCATCTCCCCACCTTTAACATTTTTTAAAAATTGATTATAGTGACTTGGCCCTAACAACCATTTTCTATCCATCCACTGAACAAATATGTGCCTCCCAAGCACCAGGGCACTAGGGTGGATATGCAGTAAATGTCTTTTCTGGGGTCTTCATTTAATTCAATAACAGGTCAGGCACAGACTAAATCTAAGGGTCTACCCTTGAACACATCTCTTAACTCTACCTTTTCTCTGTGAATGGGAAACAGAAATCTATTAATGAAAATCAAAGTATGATTGTTGTATCTAAACTAAGTATAATTAAGTGAACGATTTCCTAATACCTGAGCATAGCTGTACAGCCATTTTCCTCCCTCTCTTCCACCCACCCTTTTCCCTTCTTTAATTCCTTCCCTCCTGTACTCTCTTTATTTCTCTCTCTCCCTTCTTTTCTTTTTTCTTTTTCTTTTTTTTTATTTTTGGTTTTCTTTTCTTTAATTTGAGAGAGACAGACAGACAGACAGAGGCCTCTCAGCTGCTGTAAATGAACTCCAGATGCGTGTGACTCCTTGTGGGCAACGTGGCATTGCGCCCTTGCCTCACTTTTGTGTCTGGCTAATCATGGGACCTGGAGAATGGAACAGGTGTTCTTAGGCTTTGCAGGCAGGCGAATTAACTGCTAAGCCATCTCTCCAGCCTAATTTTGGTTTTTTGAGGTAGGGTCTCACTCTAGCTCGGGCTAACCTGGAATTCACGATGTAGTCTCAGGGTAGCCTTGAACTCATGGCAATCCTCCTATCTCTGCCTCCTGAGTGCTAGGATTAAAGGTGTGCGCCACAACTCCCAGCCCTTTATTCTTTATTTCCTTCCTTCCTTCCTTTCCTTCCTTTCCTTCCTTCTTTTCCTTCTTTCCTTTTTTCTTTCTGTGATTCTGGGGTTAATTAGGCCCAGAGCCTTGCACATACTAGCTAAGTGCTTTACTACTGAGCTACCCCCCCCCAAATCCACAGTTTTACCACTTTTTCCAAAAATCCTTACACTGTCCAGGCATGATGGAATATAGCTATGGTCCTAAATTCTCAGTGAGGTTGAAGCAGGAGGATTACTTGAGTCTATGAATTCAAAGCCAGCAACATTGGACAGCATTGTGAGACTCTGCATCAAGCAAGCACACAAAACACCTCTCATTGGGCAGACAACAGAGCTAGGAGCCGGTTACTGTGAGTAATGAAAAACTAAGAAGACACATAGGGGCTGGGGCTATAACTCAGTTGGGAGATTGCTTTCCTGTTGTTGCAGTTACCTTCTCGCTGCTGGGATAAAACACCCAACCAAAAGCAGCTGATGGGAGGAAAGTTTATTCTGGCTTACAGTCCTGAGGGGAAACTTCATGATGGCAGGGGAGAGATGGTAGAGCAGAGATCACTTCTTTGCCCCAGCAGGTGGAAAACAGCAGCAGAAGAGTGAACTAAATTCTGGCAAGGGGGAGCTGGCTATAACACCCCTGAGCCCCTAATAACACACCTCCTCCAGCAAGGCTCCATTTTCCAAATTGCCATCAGCTAGGGACCAAGCATTCAAAACACAGAGCTTATAGGGGACAGGTGATTCAAACCACCACACCTAGAATGCATGAAGTCACAGGTTTGATCTCAGAATCCACAAACCATCCTAGCACTTGTGAGGTGGAGGCAGGAGAATCAGAAGTTCAAAGTCATCCTCAGCTACATAGAAATTTGAGGCCAGCCTGGGCTACATGAGAACCTGTTCCAGAAGAAGGAGGAGCAGGAAGAAGAAAGGATGAGGAAGAAGAAAGAGTCAACATATTCTCCAAAAGAATGTACCTTTAAGAACACTGAATGTCCGTGAGGTTCTTTTTAATTACTATTTTTTAAAATTTTTATTTATTTATATTCATCTCTGTGTGTATGGGTATGCCAGGGAGTCACTGAAATGCATACAGACGCATGTACCACTTTTGCATTTGGCTTTGTGTGGGTACTGGGGAATCGAACCCTGGCCAGCAGGCTTCGCAAGCAAGTGCTTTTAACTGCTGAGCCATCTCCTCAGCCCTGAATTATTATGTTTAGCAACCTCGAAATGAGAACGACCCAATACTGGGGAAATTACTTGTGGTATATTAACTTGTTGGAATAGAAATAGAATCAAGAAAGAACAATTACTTACACTCAACCATTTGGATGAATTTCACAGGATAATGTCCAGTGAACAAGACCACACACAAAATAACACTTGTATATTCCATTTACATGAAGTACAAAAGCAGGCAAACACCATCGATACTGTTAGAACTAACTTGGTAATTATTCTTGGGGGAGGTGGAGACTGAAAGAAGCATGAATGGGGACATGTATTTCTCTCCGTGCTGGAGTTTGAATTTAGGACCTCACACATGCTAGGCAAGCACTCTGGCACAGAACGGAACTCTATCTCTAGCCATCTGACTGTCATCTTTTAAGACTTTCTTTATAAAACAATATTTTATTTATTTACTTATTTACACAGAGAGAGAGAGAGAGCAAGAGCAAGAGAGAGAGAATGGGTGCTCCAGGGCCTCTAGCCACTGCAAAAAAATCTCCAGATGCATGTGCCACTTTGTACGTGGATACTGGGGAATAGAACCCAGGTATTTAGGCTTTGTAGGTAAATCCCTGAACCACTGACCCATCTCTCCAGCTCTTTTAAAGCTTTTTTTTTTTCAAGCCCAGTATAGTGGCCCAACCCTGTAATCTCAGCACTTGGGAAGTGGAGTCAGGACAAGGTCATTCTTAAGTACATAGTGAGTTCAAGGCCATCCTGGGCTATGTGAGACCATGAGATTCTGCCTTAAAAATACTAATTAGGGGCTGGAAAGATGGCTTCGTGGTTAAGGCGCCTGCCTGCCAAGCCTAAGAACATGGGTCCGAATCTCCAGGTCCCACGTTTAGCTAGACGCAAAAAGTGTCACAAGGGTGCAATGTCACACTTACCCACAAGGGGGCGTAGGCGTCTGGAGTTCATTCACAGCGGCTGAGAGGCTGCTGGCGTGCCCATTCTCTTTCTCTCTCTCTGTCTCTCTCAAATATTTATAAAAAAAAAAAACACTAATTAGAAGACTAGGAAGATAGCTCAGTGGGTAAAGTGCTTGCTGCTCAAGCATGGAGGACCTGAGTTTGGACTCCCGACATCCATGTGAAAACTAGGTATGGTGCTACACACTTTTGATACCAGTGCTGCAAGAGGTGTGGCAGGGGTGGGGAGCAAAGACAGGATCCCCAGAACTTGCTGGCTAGCTAGTCTAGCTAAACTAGTGAGCTCAGGAGGAGACAGAGATTTGCTAGGGCTCGCTGATGGAAAGCAGCTCTGGGTTGAGGATGAGCAATAAGAGGACACCGGACATTCTTCTTTGACTCCCTGAAATGCACATGCATGTGGGCCGTACACCTACATACACCTGCATGCACTGCACATACATCCCACACACACCACACACATACTCTACACACACACACACACACACACACAGACACACACAATAAAAATAAGGTAGAAAGCCGGGCGTGGTGGCGCACACCTTTAATCCCAGCACTCGGGAGGCAGAGGTAGGAGGATCGCCGAGAGTTCGAGGCCACCCTGAGACTACATAGTGAATTCCAGGTCAGCCTGGACCAGAGTGAGACCCTACCTCGAAAAACCAAAAAAAAAAAAAAAAATTTTTTTTAAAAATAAGGTAGAGGCATTGAAGAAGACACAGTGTCATCTCCTGGCCTCCATACCCACTTGCACACATGTGCATATTGATCCCCCACACATGTGCCCAAACACAGAGGCACACATGTACGCTCACAACACATGTACACCCACTAAAAAAGTTTTTCATCAAAATAAGAATTTTGTTCATAAAACATATAAGGACATATAAAAGGGGCCAATCCCATTGCCTAAAAATGGCCGAAACATCACCAAATTTATGTTTAGACAGGAAGTGATGACTTCCTGAAATCCTTGTCATCACCTGCATGTCTCTCTCAGGCCCAGTATACTTTCTGAGGTTGGGGTCAAGGCCCAAGTGTCTGGCAGCCTTTCTGACAGACCAGCTGGCAGTGGCTACAAAACAAACATGCTCTCAATTGCGCAATGTGTGTCAAGTCAGGCTGTTCTATAAAGGGAACACCTGATGTGATCTTCAGCGGCCAGGATCTGGCGCCCGGAAGGTGATTATATGATGTCCGGTATTTATATCAACTTCAATCATTCACTGTCTACCAACTGGCTCTAGAAAGATGTTCCAGGCCTCATATTTAATTCCCACAAAGTAACTGGTCGATTGTCCACGCTACAGATTATCTGCAACGAATTTCTTTGTTCTGGACCAGCTTCTTCTAGTACTCCATTGGGCCACTTTCCCTCCTGTTCAGCTCGTAGGTGCCCAGCAGAAAAGCCGAACTAATTTTGATACTGGTTTTCAACTAGGAGCCATTTTCCCTCACAGGGGATATTTGCCAATATTGTAGACATATTTAGTTGTCATAGCTTGGGGGTCTTTGGGCATTTAGCGGCAGAAACCATAAATACTGACAATATTTTATACTGTACAAGATATCCCCCACAGTGAAGAGTTACCCAGCCCAATGTATAAATAGTATAGAAGTTGGGAAACCTTGGTCTAAATAAAGATAAATTAGGATAGCAATTTACAATTAATGAATACACTTTAAAATATGAGTGACATGGGGGAGGGGGACCATCCTCTGTTTTGAATTTGCTATCCCATAGATACTCTGGATCAACAAGGAGAACAGACATGGAATATACTTCTATGGTTCTCTGTGCATTTTTAGTTGTTGGTTAAGGATTTGTAGCCTTCAATTCAGGATGATAGATGTGCCTTCTCTGCAGATAGAAATGTCTCGTGCTGGCCATTTGTGCAAAGGCTGGGGCATGTTCATGGACAGTAAAAGTTCATGTGAAGAGTGCAGAGTGTGGAAAATATTCTCAATATCAAATCTTTTGGATTCGAAGAGTGTTGAGCCTCTGACCTTAGACTTCTACATGTCAATCCAATTTTCTTTTGTTTTTTCGAGGTAGGGTCTTCTCTAGGCCAGGCTGACCTGGAATTTACTATGTAGTCTTAGGCTTGCCTCAAACTCACAGTGATTCACCTACCTCTACCTCCCAAGTGCTAGGATTAAAGGTGTGTGCCACTATGCCCAGCTTATATTTTCTTTTATTTTTCTTTTCTTTCTTTCTTTTTGTTTTTTTTCTGAGGTAGGGTCTCATTCTAGCCTAGGATGACCTGGAATTCACTATGTAGTCTCAGGGTGGCCTTGAACTCTCATGATCCTCCTACCTCTGCCTCCCAAGTGCTGGGATTAAAGGTATGTATCACCATGCCCAGCCCCAGCTTATATTTTCTAATGTCTTTCAAAGTCCTGTTTAGTTATTCTCATGTCTCTTGGATGACCTGAGCTACATGCATGTTCTCTTCTGTATAATGAGACAATTTCTTGGCATGAATTTTACTCTGTTCCTCATATTAAAAGTGTAGTGTGTGTGTGTGTGTGTGTGTGTGTGTGTGTGTGTGTGTTGAGATGGAGGTCTCATGTAACATAGGCTGGCCTTGAATTGACTATGTAGCTCAGGCTGGCCTTGAAGTGGTCCTCCAGCTCTACCTCACAAGTCCTGGGAGGCATATACCACTATGTCCAACCTCTGTGGCTCATACTGATTGCTTTTAATTTCTGCTCACATTTCTGTCAGCAGTGAGTGTGAAATGCTTCCAAATTTCCATCTGTCTTGACAGCTTTTCAAACAACATTCTTTCTTTTAGAGAATCCGTTATATTCGATTTGAGAAAATAAATTGCACTGTTGCGATCAGACATCCCGCACAATACTTTTTCAGTTCGTGACTACTTACTCATCTTTTTACACTTCAGTACCTAGATAACTTACTGCTTCTCCAGCTGGAGTCTCCAGTGTCTGATGGGTTAGGTCAAGGGGTTCAAAGAAATGTGCTGAGAGTATGGCTACATGTGGTTCAAAATTTAAACTTGTAACTGAGGGAGTGGAGTGGTTCCAAGATTCTTGCAAGAACAGCAAACTATAGTGGAATGTTGTTGTGTGTCCAAATTCTTCCACCATTTATCCAGAATGATCTCCTAAGAAATATGGAGCATAAGAAGAAGAGGATTTCCTTTCACAAATTAACATAGACATTTTAAGTTTCCAAACAGTGGGGAGTGTGTGAGAGCTATGTTCTTTAAACTTGGATATGACCAAACCCTGGCCCTCTCCCTGGACCCTACAGATCCTGAAGTGGTTTAGAAGGATGACTGGGGGATTCTTTTCCCTCCAGTGTTTCCAGAAATCTGCTGACCTCATCTTGGGAAAATGTGTTCAAAACCCACCAGAAACTAAACTGCATCGTCTTCTTGACCAAAATAGAATAAAAGGGCCATCATTTATTGAACCTGTCTATAAAATTAATAAGGATGGGAATAATGTCTATGAAAGCTCTATTAATCAGTTTTTAAACATAGCAGAAACACAAAAGTTTAAAAGTAAACATGACAGACTTCTTAAGTAAACTCATAGCTCAAAAGTTATGAAAGAATTTTTTATAACCGTAGCAATGGTGTGTAAGAAGTCCTTAAATGGCAATATAGTACTTGTGTAGTCACACTGCTGTAACCAAGGTGGTGAAGAGCAGTGATTTGGTGTCAAACAGACCTTGGGTAGAACAGCAATTCTGCCCCTTACCTACTAGCTAGGTGGTCTTTGACCAGTTACTTAAACTTTCTTCTTCTCTCCCCCCTCCCTTCTTCCCTGTCATCTTTTTTTCCTCTTCCTCCTGTTCCTACTCCTTCTTCTCCTCTTCCTCCTTCTCCTTTTCCTCCTTCTCTCTTTTACAATAGGGTCTCATGTAGCCCAGGCTGGTCACAAATTCCCTACATAGCCAAGGATAACCTTGAACTTCCTGATCCTCCTGCCACTGCATCCTGAGTACTGGAATTACAGGTGTATTACAGGTGTGTGCCACCACTTCTGATTTATGCAGTGCTGGCCATCAAACTCAGGGCTTTGTGCATAATAATAAGCGAGCACTATACCAACTGGGCCACGTCCCCACCCCACAATTACTTACATATAATGCAACGTACCTTTTGGAAAAATTACATAGCGTGTGTATAGAATGTTTATTCATCTTCTCAATAAATAATAGTCTGTGTTTATTATTCTTTTTATTTGCCTATTTTTGTAGTACTACAAATCAAAGCCAGTGCCTCACACAGTCATGCCAGCACTTTACAGCTTACATTTATCACGATTATATAACAAACAGGGAATGTTGAAGCTTCCTGGCACAAAAATATAACTGAAGCATGGCATGATCATGGTACTTGGTAAGTTTCAATCAATACCAGGCTCATCTATAATAGAAATCGTCACCTCCTTGTGTTAGCTGTCCATTCCTATGATGAGACACCAGAGGTAAATCAAGTTATAAGGAGGAAAGGTTTCTTTGGGCTCACAGATTTGGAGGGTTTAGTCCATGGTTGTTTTGGAATGTGTAGCAAAGCAGTCCATCATGATGAGAGTGTGTTGTAAGAGGTGCTCCTCATGGCAGTAAAGAAGCAAAACAGGGGAAGTAGTGGGGTAGAACCCCATACCACTCCATTGAAGGGTACATCTTCAATGACCTAATGTTTTTCTTCTATGCCCCCCACTTCTTATGACTCCACCATTTCCCACTGGGGCCATTACACATGGGCCTTTGGGGAGTGCTTATCCAAATTAAAGTGCTCTTGTATCTATCTTTTACTGTGGTAAAATACACATATTAGTTGTAACTATCATTTATTTATTTGAGAGAGAGAGGCAGATATAGAATGGGCATGCCAGAACTTCCAGCCACTGCAAACGAATTGCAGATGCAGGTGCCACCTTGTGCATCTGGCTTGTGTGGGTACTAGAGAATCAAACCTGGGTCCTTTGGCTTTGCAGACAATCACCTTAACTGCTAAGCCATCTCTCCAGCCCAGCTGTAACTTTTTTTTTTTTTTCGAAGTAGGGTCTCACTCTGGTCGAGGCTGCCCTAGAATTCACTATGTAGTCTCAGGGTGGCCTTGAACTCACGAAGATCCTCCTACCTCTGCTTCCCAAGTGCTGGGATTAAAGGCGTGTGCCACCACGCCCAGCTGTAACTAATTTTTTTTAGTGTGTGTGTGTGTGTGTGTGTGTGTGTGTGTTGTGCTTGTTTCATATGTGTGAGTTCAGGTGCATGTGTGCCATGATGTACGTGTGGAGGTCAGAGGACACTTTTAGGGTGCTGGTCTCTCCACCTTGTCCGAGGCATGTCTCTCATTCATCTCCCCGTTCTTCAGTCTAGCTGACAGTGAGCTTGTGTAGCAAGTGTTTTATCCACTGAGCCATCTCCCCAGCTCTTCAGTCCTTAGAATTTTGACCATTTTCAGTGTGTACTTCAGTGGCATCTACAGTTCCTCTCCAGCTCATCTACAGCATGTGCAATTATAAATGTAACGATAAATGTAAGTTACACATGTCAATGTACACACATTATCAATTTATATTTTTTATTAGGTAAGCAGATTAGTAGAAGTGATGATAAATGACCATGGACAAAAAAACAGAAAAAAAAACTCCTTTTTTGTGTGCATATGTGGTGTGTGTATGTGTAAGTATGTTCAAATATGTGTGGGTGCGTGTAGAAGTCAGAGGTTGACCTCAAGTGTCTACCTTAATCACTCTTTGTTGCCTGAGACAGGATCTCTCACTTGACCCCAGAGCTCATCAATTCAGCTAGTTTAGCTGGGTATCTAGGCAGGTATCTGCCTGACATTGCCTCTCTGGGATCACAGGCAGACCACACACCCACCCAGCACTGATGTAGGTGAAGGATAAGAACTCAGGTCCTCACACTTATTCAGCAAGCATTTTATCCACAGAGCCTTATTTCTAGCTCCAACTTCTCATTTTAAAGAGACTTTCACGGGGAGACAATCAAGGTAGAAAAACCAAAATGACTTACTTTTAAAAATATTTTATTTGTAAGGAGAGAGAGAAAAAATGAATGAATGAATGAATGAATGAATGTGGGTATGCCTGGGCCTCCAGCCTCTGCAAATGAATTCCAGATGCATGTGCCACTTTTTGCATCTGGCTTCACGTGGGTACTGGGGAACTGAACCAGCATCTTGAGGCTTTGCAGACAAGGGCCTTAAATGCTGAGCCATCTCTCCAGCCCCTGACTTACTTTTATGAAGAGCATTTTATCTGAAAACTAGTTCTTCCTCAATCTATAACAGTAATGAGCCCAAGATTTAATGAGACAATTTCTCCCAAAGCCTAGTTATTATTCCCTAATATGTCTCAAAGTGAACAGAAATAAATAAACAATCCTTTAAAGATATAACATTCAAAGCAACACTAATTGAAAAAAAAAAAAAAGAGTCTCTAAGATTGTAGAGATGACATAGTGGTTAAGGCACTTGTCCGTGAAGCCTAAGGACCCATATTTGACTCCCCAGGACCCACGAAAGCCAGATGCACAAAGTGAAGCATGCACAAGGTAGTACATGCTTCTGGAGACCGATTATAGTAGCTAGAAGCCCTGGTGTGCCAATTCTTACTCTCTCTTGCTCTCTCTCATTAAAAAATAGGCTAATCTGCCGGGCGTGGTGGCGCACGCCTTTAATCCCAGCACTCGGGAGGCAGAGGTAGGAGGATCGCTGAGAGTTCGAGGCCACCCTGAGACTACATAGTTAATTCCAGGTCAGCCTGGACCAGAGTGAAACCCTACCTTGAAAAAAACAAAAAAAAAAAAAAAAAAAAATAGGCTAATCTGTTGGGCTTGCCTAAATAAAAAAAGTCTCTAAAAGGGGGAAACAGAAGGATAGGAAAGGGATGACAAGACATCTCTGAATACATCTTCTTAAACAGTGTGTCATGTAAACCAAATAAATGTTTCCTAGGTAAATGCAATTTGCAAAAAGCAATCTAAGCCGGGTGTGGTGGCACACGCCTTTAATCCCAGCACTCGGGAGGCAGAGGTAGGAGGATCGCCATGAGTTCGAGGCCACCCTGAGACTACATAGTTAATTCCAGGTCAGCCTGGGCCAGAGTGAGACCCTACCTTGAAAATAAAAAAATAAAATAAAATAAAAAAGCAATCTATAAGAATTTGGCCAACTGAAACAAATGAACTAACTGGAGCTGAAGTGAAAGAATTAAGACAAATGGGCTTTATTATGCAGTTGGTAATACAAAAAGATGCAAAGGAAACGATTATTTTAAGGGAACGCCTTCATGAAAATATGGTATGGGAACAAACTGAAGTGTAAGGAAATCATAAAATGTATCCTGTAGCTTGTTACAGGTAAGATTGTCATTATTTCAAAATAATTTTATACTCGAATGTACCATAAGTAATTATATTGACATTAGGAACAAAAGAATTTCATTATAAAAGATACAAATTGAGCTGGCAAGATTAATCAATGGTTAAGGTGCTTGCCTTCAGAGCCTAAGGACCTGAGCTTGATTTCCCAGAACCCATGAGAAGCCAAATGTACAAAGTGGCACATGGATCTGGAGTCTATTTGCAATGGCTAGAGGCCCTGGCATGCCCATTCTCTCTGTTTCTTTTCTCCCTCTCTCTCTCTCTCTGTCTCTCTCTCTCTCTCTCTCTCTCTCTCTCTGCTTGAAAATAAATGAAAAAAGTGAATAAATAACATTTTTTTTTATTTATTTATTTTATTTATTTGAGAGAGGGAAAGAGGCAGAGAGAGAGAGGGGGGCGTGCCAGGGCCTCCAGCCACTGCAAACGAACTCCAGATGCATGCACCACCTTGTGCATCTGGCTTACGTGGGTACTGGGGAATTGAGCCTCGAACCCGGTCCTTAGGCTTCACAGGCAAGCACTTAACTGCTAAGCCATCTCTCCAGCCTCCAATAAAATGTTTTTTTAAAAGAAAAAAAACAGCTGGTGTGGTGGTACATGCCTTTAATCCCAGTACTTGGGAGGCAAAGGTAGGAGGATCTCTCTGAGTTCAAGGCCACCCTGAGTCTACAGAGTGAATTCCAGGTCAGCCTGGGCTAGAGCGAGACCCTACCTTGAAAAAACAAAACAAAACAAAAAAAACCCAAAAAACAAAAAGATAAATAAAAAGTCAAAGAATATAAGTAGAAAAATTCTACAGGCAGACCCTGTTAGAATATTTAACTTAGAAATATCATTGTGGTGGTCATTTCTTTTTCCTATTTGAATATAGATGGTCCTGGGCTTTTGATGATTTGACTTAGTATTTCTCAACTTTAAAATGACGTGAAAGTTATATATAAAATCAGAAACCCTGATTCTGAATGTGTTTTCTGGAGCAGGGTGTGCTGTACAATACTGTCCTAAGAGGCTGGGCAGCTGCAGTGAGTCACAAAGTCACCAGGGTGAAAATTGATTCGCTACAGTGGATTTTGTTGCTAGGTTTATTGGATACAGGTATTCAGTAAATTACATGTAATAATTAACACTATTATAGAATAAGCTTTGTGTTAAATAATTTCAACTAACTGTGAGCTAATAAAGTGCTCTGAGCATGTTTAAGGTGGCTCACGCAAGGCTAAGTGATGCTACTCACAAGTTAAGGTACGAAATGCAGCTGGACTTGATGTTTTCCAGTTACAATGAGTTTCCTGGTAACACATTCCACTGTAAGTCAAGGAGGCACCTGCACACAGATTTTAGCACTATCAACTGAAAAAGCAATGATAACTCAGTAGCAATGATGAAATAAGTATTTGACTCTGGCAGCTGTTATCATTGGATGAAATACTTGGATGGGTGAAGAGAACTTCCCACGAAGAATAAGGCTGTTAGCACATGACCAGTCTTCAGAAATGAGAGACCAGACATTGCATGCCTCCATGATGCAAATGAAGCACAGTGTCTAGCAAGAATTCTTGGGGAAAATGTTGACCCTGAGTCTCAGTACCTCTTCAGAGTCAGCTTTCATTTATCCAGTTTCAGGAGATAAAAAAAACAAGCCAAATGACACTAGGGGAAATCAAACATTCCCTAAGAGACTTCTTTGGCTTTTTTTTTTTTATTTTTTAAAATTATTTATTTATTTTTGGAGAGAGACAGACAGAGAGAGAGGGAGAGGGAGACAGATAGAGATGGGCACGCCAGCAGTCTCTCAGCTGCTGCGAACGAAATCCAGATGTGTGCGCCCCCTTGTGGGCAAGTGAGGCATTGCACCCTTGCGTCACTTTGCACCTGGCTAAACGTGGGACCTGGAGATTGGAACCGAGTTCTTAGGCTTAGCAGGCAGGCGCCTTAACCGCTAAGCCATCTCTCCAGCCCTTCTTTGGTTTTTGCAAATAGTTTATGGCAGGGATGATTTAGGAGTCAGGGAGAGTCACTGTGTTCAGCCTAAGAGGCTAACATGCACAATAACCAAATGCTGTGCGTGTACATTATTAAGATCTGGAGGCTGACAACCAGAGAAACATACTTCTGAATCAGTTGTGAAATCATATTATGATCTGGGTGTCTCTCTACTATAGAGTAGTTTTAAAACTCTTCAATATAAAATGTCTGTTGCTTTTTTAAAAAAGTTTTTTAAAAATGTTTATTTATTGAGAGAGAGAGGAGAAAGAGAGAATGAGCATGCCAGGGCCACCAGCCCTTGCAAATCAACTCCAGACACATGTGCCACCTTGTGCATCTGGCTTACATGGGACCTGGAGAATTGAACCTGTGTCCTTAGGCTTTGCAGGCAAGTGCCTTAACTGCTAAGCCATTTCCCCAGCCCTTGTTTTTGTTTTTTGAGACAGGGTCTCACATAATCAGGCTGGCCTGAAGCTGACCATGAACTTCTGATCCTCTTGCCTCTACTTTTTGTGTTCTGGGGTCACAGGCATGTACTACCACGTCTGATTTATATAATACTGGGGATGGAGACCAAAGCCTCATGCTGGCTAGACAGGTGTCTTACCAACTGAGCTACATCACCAGTCCTTTCAATTAAAAACAATTTCACACCACAAAATTAGTATCTGTTCTGGTTACTATTGCCATGTGTGGTAGTTTGAATATATGGCCCCCAATATATTCAATGTTTTATTACTTTATAGTTTGCATCTGCAATCAGCTTCCTAGAGGCAATGTCACTGGGGGCTGGTCTTAAGGTGTTAATGGTGGGTTTGAGATTCCATTGTAAAGATATGCAAAGTGTGCCCAGTAGGAGTTCCTGAAGTGTGCTGGGCTTTTGGGGCTGTAGTTTTGCTCTGTGTGCTGTGTGGCTGGGGCTTTGCTCTCTCTGCTTGGCCCTGTGAGAGCAGGTCGCTTCTTCTGCCATTATGGAACTTCCCCTGGATCTGTAAGCTTCAATAAATAATATCCCTTCCTCCATAACTGTGCCTGGTCTGGAAGTTCATCTCAGCGAACCTGAAGCTGTCTGCTACACCGTGGGACAAATTACCACAAAACTTACTGGATTAAACTGCAGTGTGCTCATTTCATTATATCTTATATATTAGCTGGTCATAAATTTGAGAAGGACTTTAGGGATCAAACTCAGGCCCTCATACTTGCCAAGCAAGTGATTTTACCCACTGACCCATCTCCTCAGCCCATCTTAGTTAGATGACTTTGAGCTATCACGTGTGAAATACTCAGCTTGGTACTAGATCTATGAGACACTCTATCTAGTGGTGATGTGTGAGACTTAGTTAAATTCCTCACAAGGTTTTACTGATTGAGAACACCATCAATAAACAGTAGTTGGTGTGATTTCATGATCTCTGAGAGACCCGACATGGTTACAGTTTGTAAAGAATGGCGCCTGTCCAGGAAACTGGCAGTCACCGTACACTACTGCCGTCAGGAAACGTCTGGTGAAGACACGGAGTAAGGTGCTAGGCTCGCCAGCACGTGTGCCTGCTTGTTTGGCTTTGTTCCTGTTCATTTTAATTCATCCTCAGGTTGCCTTTTCTTTGTCTTTCTCCACCGCCACCCTCACCCAGCACCCCCTCCTACAGCAAAAATAGAGTCTTAGTGTAACCTAGGGTGGCCTCAAATTTGTGATCCTTCTGCCTAGCCTCTCAAGTGCTAGAACTACAGATTGCTGCTTTCAAAACAGAAACATCTCCCTTGTGTGGAATATGAATGAATCATGCCAAAGCTTTTTAGAGAAAACTAATGGAGTTTGGGATCCGATCTGTTTAAAAATATTTCTGAAAACTGAGCAAAACATAACCAGATTTTTGAATCGAGAGGATATTCTTGGCCTATGAGAAATGGCAGATTTTCTTTAAAATTCTTCAAAATCAAAGATAACCTTACATATGTTTCTAGACACTGGAATTCATTTGTGGTATACATTAAAATGTAATTCCCCAAAGTGATGTTAATCAGATAATACCTATAGCTGTTCAAAGAAAGAACACCTAATGTATCAAACTGTAAGTTGTCTAAAATCATGTCACACAAACAGTGGGCTAATTATAAACTGACTTCCTTATTAAAATATTTTACTAATTTTCCCTGGTGCTATGACAGTATGTAACAACAACAAAGCTACATTGTAGAGGTCACTGGTCTAGGGTGTGTATCCTTCCAACCATTACATTTCAGTGCCTTCATTTTTTCTATTTAGCAATCCTTATTTACTTAGGGATATTTGTGAAGATGATATGAATACCCATGTATTTTGGTTTTATAAGCTTAAGAGATCCATGTTCCCAATCAGTCAATTGTGATATATTATAGGCCATACATTTCAGAGGTTCAAAGGCTGTTGAATAAATTAAATTCTGCTTTAAAAAAAGAAAAAAACAGGGCTGGAGAGATGGCTTAGCAGTTAAGGTGCCTGCCTGCTAAGCCTAAGAACCCAGTTCCAATCTCCAGGTCCCACGTTTAGCCAGACGCAAAAGTGAGGCAAGGGCGCAATGCTGCACTTGCCCACAAGGGGGTGCACGCATCTGGATTTCGTTCACAGCAGCTGAGTGACTGCTGGCACGCCCATCTCTATCTGTTTCCCTCTCCCTCTCCCTCTGTCTGTGTCTCTCTGTCTCTCCAAAAATAAATAAAGTAAAAAAAATTTTTTTTAAATAATTAAAAAAACATTATTGCCGGGCATGGTGGCTCATGTCTTTAATCCCAGCACTTGGGAGGCAGAGGTAGGAGGATTGCTGTAAGTTCAAGGCCACATTGAGATTTCCAGGTCAGCTGGGGCTAGAGTGAGACCCTACTTTGAAAAAAAAAAAAACCCAAAAACCCAAAAACCTTATTTATTTACTTGAAAGCAGAGAGAGAGAGAAAGGAAACAGAGAGAGAAAGGACTGAGTACACCAAGGCTTCTAGTTGTTGTAAATGAATTCCAGATGTATGCACCGCTTTGTGTATCTGGTTTTATGTGGGTACTGGGGAATCAAACCTGGGTCATTAGGCTTTGGAGGCAAGTGCCTTAACCACTGAGAAGTCTCTCCAGCCCAAATTCTGCCTTTTATATCACAGGTAAAAAAAAAAAAAAATACAATCTCAAAAATTGCAGACAGCAGGGCATGGTGTTGCATGCCTTTAATCCCAGAATTTGAGAGACAGAAGTAGGAGAATCGCAGTGTGTTTGAGACCGCTTGGGATGACAGAAAAAGTTCTAGTTCAGCCTGGGCTAGAGTGAGACCCTATTTCAAAAAACCAAACAGATAATCACAAATAGATAATCTGGAGTGACTCAGAGGCCTCTTCACATTCTCTGCAAAATGGCTTATTTATCTTATAAATTGTGCCCTGTAAGAAAAATGCTTTTCTGTAGATGGCAGTTTTTGACATCGAGAATAGAACTATTAAAAAACAAAAGAGGAGTACTGCATATATTTTCGTTATTACATTCTTTGGGGGGTTCGAGGTAGGGTCTCACTTTAGCCCAGTGTTATTACATTCTTTGTGGAGTATGCTCGGGCAAATAGAAGACCTTGTAGAAACCGTCTAACTGAGGGGGAAATTCTACCCTGCACAAAACTCCCATTGATGTCAGTGGGAGTTCTGTGAATGGAACAAATGTTGAACTTGACCCTGTAATGTTTAAACTGCGATCCTCCCTGCTCTTGGCAGAGCCTGGCTTCCCACTGAAAGGAGTTGTAGTCTGTGCAAGGATTACACAGCGGGTTAACAGTCTAGGTTTTCACTTCCTTTGGAGCAACAGATGAGACCCAGAATGCCTTCTTTTAGGACTGTTGGGTATGCTTAAGCACTAAGACTTTACATGAGGTGGTGTAAGAAAGTGAAAGGTAGCTGTGAATGGACATTCATGTTGGTAATGGTTTTTAAACTCACTCCTCCGTTAGCCTCAATGAGTCCTATGTACAGTGAAGGAAAGGGGGGCATCAACCATGAACGAGTCCAGTTCTGAAGATCGGCGTCGAGTGAGCCACACTTCCATTATATCACATGCATGTATACAGAAGCATTATCAGCAAGATTCCAGTGCAATGACTTTTAGTTCGTAAGGTAGCATTAGTAATAATTAAAGTTGAAAGAAAAAAATGCATATAAAAAAAGAAAATGAATTATCTTCATTTCAAGGTGAACAAGTGAGCCACGCTTAGTGGCACAGGGCTATTATCTCAACACGCAGGAGGCTCAGGCAGGAGGATTGTCACGAGTTTGAAGCCAACCTGGGCTACAGAGTACAGTCCTGTCTCAAAAAGAACAAGAACAAAAACAAATAAACAAAAAAGGGGCTGGAGAGGTGGCTTAACAGTTAAGGCGCTTGCCAACAAAGGCCAAAGGACCCAGGCTCAATTCCCCAGGACCCACATAAGCCAGATGCACAAAGTGGCACCATGCATCTGGAGTTTATTTGCAGTGGCTGGAGGCCCTGGTGCACTCATTCTCTTTCTCTCTCTCTCTCTCTCTCTCTCTCTCTCTCTCTAAGTAAATAAATAAAAATAAATTTTAAAAGGAAGGTAAACAACTATAAACATCAATTTGTAACAGCTCAGTTTCTCACTCAGAATCTCTTTCTCTCCGCGCAGGGGCAGGGACATCTAACTCTACCACAGTCACTTACCACTGACTGAACCCAGAAATGAGCAGTAAGGCCTTGCAATCACCTAGTGTACATGGTTAGACAGAGGTGCTTGAATAACACTATCAGTAGGGTCCTGCTTTTAGCTATTTGTTCTTGGTGGGATGTTTTTTGGTTGTGTATTTTGTAAACCCTGTATTTTCTACAATGCATATATATTGCCTGTATAATAGAAAAAGAAGGAAGGAAGGGAGGGAGGGAGGGAGGGAGGGAGGGAGGAAGGAAGGAAGGAAGAGAGGGAGGGAAGGAGGGAGGGAGAGAGGAAAAAAGGAGGGAGGGAGGGAGGGTGGTAAGAAAAAGGGCCAGCTCTTGTTTGGAAGGAACAGAGCACGAAGAAGAAGATACAAGAAGTATTGCAAGATGGTATTAAAACTCCTTTTGTTTGTTAACAGAAGAATGTAGATTATGTAATGATTTAGTAATGAATGTGTTGGCTTACATTTGGTGTAGAAAACCTACCAGTACAAGTCTTTAAAGTTGTTCAAAGACGACACAAAGTTGGACAGCTGGCATTTATGCTCTGCTTTCCAGTGCTTGGGCTCACATTCCAGCTACGCAGCTTCTTAACTACATGATGTGGTGCAGGCATGTTATCTATTGACCACATTATAACTTATGATCCTAATAAGGCTACATTGAAGAAGAGATGGGAATGTTGTTTGTGCTAGCTGTAGATATTGAGGGTCTCAGAAGTCAGACTTACTGAGAGGGACACTTGGGAGCCATACAATTAGAGTCCAAGGACATTTTCAGAGTGACCTGTTTCACTGCTTCTCTACACAGAAGGCTCCTGGTATCGTTTCCTGGGAAAAATCAGACAATTTAGGAACCTAATGGCCTCTAGCAGTTCTCTTTCTTTTTAACTAATTTGGAGCTGTTTTTTTTTTCATTAGTGTGTATGTGTGTGCATGCATGCATACATGTGCATACCATGACATGTGTGTAGAGTTCAGAGGACAACTTTGAGGTATCTTTGCTGCACCTTCTGTGAGGCAGGGTCTCTTGCTGCTGTAAACAAACTGCCAGACTCTAAGGAATATCTCAGACTAGCTGGCCCCCAAACTTCAGATTCTGCTGGCTCTACCTCCCATTGTCATAGAAGCCTTCACGATCACTGATGTGTGAGCCACTTTGTATCCAGCTTTTCATGGAAATTGGGCAACTGAACCCTGGCTGGCAGGCTTTGAAAGCAAGCGCCTTTAACCACTGAGTAATCTCCCCAGCTCCCAGAGCTGTTTGTTGTATGTGTGTGTGTGTGTGTGTGTGTGTGTTTGTTTGTTTGTTTTGAAGGATGGAACCCAGGGACTAGTTCATGTCAGGCAAATGATCTAAGAGTGAGCTACAACAGTAGTCCTATGTTATTAATTAATTTTTTGTTATAAAAATTGAATTTATTGAGCCAGATGTGGTGGCACAGGCCTTTAATCCCAGCACTCGGGAGGGAGAGGTAGGAGGATCGCTGTGAGTTCAAGGCCACCCTGAGAATATAGAGTGAATTCCAGGTCAGCCTGGGCCAGAGTGAGACCCTACCTTGAAAAAAAAAATAATTCCTTTTGAGGTAGGGTCTCACTCTATAGTCCAGGCTGACCTGGAACTCACTCTGTAATTCCAGGCTGGCCTCAAACTCACAGTGATACCCCCTATCTCTGCATCCTGAGTGCTGGGATTAAAGGTGTGGGCCACCAACACCCGGCTTAGAAATTGAAAATTTTAAGATCGAAAATTATCCATACTTCTCTCAGCACTATGCCATTCATTGTGCTTGTGTATGTGTGTATGCGTATGTTTATGAGGTTCACATGTGTAGAGGAATATGTGTGTGGGTATGGGTGTGCCCATGTACCTGTGGGGGGCAAAGGTTGACATTGGCTGCCCTTATTCACTCTGATGCACAAGTGTGAAAACCTGATTGTGGCTCCAGGGTTCAAGTGTGCAAAGGCCAGTAGACCTCTATGAATGGATGGCCCCCAATACATCCATGATTTTATTAAAGTTTGTAATTTAGGTCTGCAGCCACCTGGCTGGAGGAGTCACTGGGCAGATTCTAGGGTCAAGCCCTAAGGTGTGGGGGTGGATTTGGAATTTCAGTCTGAAGATATGCAAAGTGCCTGAGCTTTGCCCAGAGTTCCTGCTTCC
The DNA here is from genome assembly GCA_036365145.1 of Orientallactaga sibirica. Lineage (NCBI taxonomy): Eukaryota > Metazoa > Chordata > Mammalia > Rodentia > Dipodidae > Orientallactaga > Orientallactaga sibirica. The sequence continues at coordinate 16,065,237 of JAEOAD010000054.1, forward strand.
TTATGGTGGTAGTGGCTTCTCTCTCTCAGCCTGGACCTGTGAAAGCCAGCCAGTTTCTCCTGCCATTACGGTACTTCCCCAGGATCTGCGAACTTCAAATAAATGCCATTTCTCCCATAAACTGTGCCTGGTTTGGAGTTTCATTCCAGCGATATGAGGCTATCTGCCACAACAACCTTGAGTGTCTTTCTCAGGAATGACATGCATTTTTCGAGATAGGGTCTGTCACTGGCTTGGAACTCCAAGGATACTCCTATCTCTGCCTCTCCAGTACTGGGATTATAGGCATGTGCTAAAATGCTGGGCATTTGCATGGAGGATGCCTTCCAGAACCACCTGCAAACATCAAAGTCCTCGTATATAAAATAGCACAAGATTTGCATACAACCTGCACGCATCCTCACATATACTATTATTTATTTATATGAAAGAAGACAGCTGGGCGTGGTGGCGCATACCTTTAATCCCAGCACTTGGGTGGCAGAAGTAGGAGGATCACTGTGAGTTCGAGGTCACCCTGGATCACAGGTCAGCCTTAGAATGAGTCACCCTGAAAGACAACAAAAAGATAGAAAGAGAATGGGTTCCAGGTCACGCCTTTAATCCCAGAACTCGGGAGGCAGATGAGACCAGTGAGTTCGAGGCCACCTTGAGAAAGAATTCCAGGTCAGCCAACAACCTCAAAAAAAAAAAAAAAAAAAAAAAAAAAAAGAGAATGGGTGCACCAGGGCCTCTTGATGCTGCAAATAAATGCCAGATGCACGTGCCACTTTGTGCATCTGGCTTTATGTGGGTATTGGGGAATTGAACCCAGGCTGTCAGGCTTTGCAAGCAAGCACCTTTAACTGCTGAGCCATCTCCCCAGCCCTGTTACATATATGTGTGTGTGTATATGTGTGTGTGTGTGTGTATGTATATATGACATTTGGAAGGTGAGAATGGGTGTGTCAGGGCTCTAGGCACTTTGTGCATCTGACTCTATGTGGGTGCTGGAAAATTGAACCCAGGCCATCAGGCTTTATAAACAAGCACCTTAACCACTGAACGTCTCACCAGCCCCTTACATCTGCTTTAAATCATCTCTAGATGATGGATAATATCTGTGGGGGTTTGAATCAGGTGTCCCCTATAAACTTATGTGTTCTGAATGCTTGCTCCCCAACTGGTAACAATTTTGGACATGGAGCCTTGCTGGAGGAGATATGTTGATAGGGGTGGACCTTGAGGCTTTTTAGCTCTTAGCTTGCCAATGTCAGATGGCTCACGCTCCTGCTGCTGGTTTCCACCTTGGCTCGTGCCATGTTATGGCCTGCCATCATGAAGCTTCCCCTGGAGACTGTAAGCCAAAATGAATCCCTTCCTCCAGTCAGCTGCTTCTGGCCAGGTGTTGTGTCCCCAACCTTCTTGGGGTGCTGCTGTATAACTTCCTTATAGGTGTTTATGCCGTGACACCAGAAAGACGACTCTCTGGGGCCATTAAAGCAGTTTAACTATAACCTGCTTGCCATTAGACTGGTTTATTTCCCTTTCTGTCCACATCAGAGGTGCACCTTTTGATGATAGCCCAGCATAGTTCTTTTTTGCTTTAGAGAATTGAACATCAATAAAGAGACCCCTATTGGAACAGAAAAGAAAAAAAGAAGAAGAAAAATTTTGGAAATTATAAAATATTTGACAACTGTCAGAACGAACGATCTTATCTCTACATGTTCTACATACAGAAGTATAAATAAATGTCCTTTGAAAGGAAAGTGGTATGTCTATTCCTAGTCTGGTATACTGTGTATCAGGAAATATGAATGACAGACCATATATAAGGTTTAATGTAAGAAATCAAAAAACCTCAAAAGAAGTTTGAAGAGGTAGAAAGAAATTAAGCATCCATTATAGAGTAAAACTAGAAGAAAAAAGTAAAAGTGATTAAAATGCAGAAAGTTAAAATATAGGGCATAAAAGAAGAGACTGGACTAGGGGAAAACAGGAGATAGGAAACATCCAAATTATGCTGCTGCACCAGAGATAGTGGTGTGCACTTTAAATCCCAGCACTCTGGGAGGCTGAGGTAGGAGGATCATTGTGAGTTCAAAGACAGCTTGCAACTACAGAGTGAATTCCAGGTTAGCCTGGGCAAGACTGTACCCGAAAAAAAAAAATTATGCTGCTGTTTAGATTGGCAGTTTTGAAGAAAACATATTTCTTACCCAGAAAATAAATTTATCTCTAAGGTAAGAAAGTTAGATTTAGATTGGCACACGCCTTTAATCCCAGCACTAAAATTACCCTGAGATAATTCCAGGAGCCTGACCAGAAATATCATTACCTTGCAAAAAAAAAAAAAAAAAAAAAAAAGACAATTACTTACTTAAACATATTTAGATTTAAGACCTGAGAAATATCATTTTCCAATTACTGATTAAACTAGATTTAAGTGAGATTTGTCCAGTATTGCACTTATGATATGGTAGCCATTGATGATACATAGAGAGCTTTACTTTTTCTGAAATTTAAGTGATGTAAGGCTTACCAAAAAAAAAAAAAATGTGTCTTTTGGGGTAATATAAGCTAGCATTTTATATCAGGGCATGTATCCTCAAGTTAGGTTTAATAGCTATGTATTGGTTATGTTCATAGCTAAACAGTTGTTTAGAATAAAATGCTTTGAGAAAAAATTCTTGAAATGTGGGCTTTAATGAGTAGGAAATGCATAATTTTGTTACATAAAGAAAGATTTTTTTCTGCCTTGCACAAAAGCCAAACTTGCATGAAAGGGTATTAGTATCAGTACTTAAATTTTTGTTGATCTAATATTGCTACAATTTGTAAAGTGATATGTACATAGTAATATGATAGAAATAGACTATGATTCATACTAGAGAGGTGAAGTAAATAAGAAGTGAATGAAGTTGGAAATTATTATGATGCCCAGTTGCCCCACTTCTCCCAGGATAATTCAGGGGTCACATCTGTTGCCACTGTGTAATTATTGTCTTTCACTCTCAAGGTGGTCTGCTTTGGATAATAAACTATGGTGGCCTTAGAAATAATGGGAGAGGCGCTGGAGAGATGGCTTAGTGGTTAAGGCTCTTGCCTGCAAAGTCTAAGGACCCATGTTCGACTCTCCAGATCCCATGTAAAAAGGTGAGGCAAGCACATGGTCACACATGTCCACAAGGTGGCGGAAGTGTCTGGAGTTCAATTTCAGTGGCTGAGGCCCTGTCGCACCAATTCTCTAAAATAAAAAATATTAAATAAAAATAAAAAAAGAAATAATGGGAGAGGGTACACAGTAACAATTCATTTAAAAGTGCTAACATGTTTGAGTGCAGTCACTTTACCAGCATGATTTCTTTTAGTCTTCCTCATAACTCATGCAATACTTAGTAGGATGGTCCCTGTTCACAGACAAAAAACTCAAATTCACGTACATTGCTTTTCAGGAACTTGCTGCAAGTCACTCAGCAGTGTTTCTAATTTAGTCTTGTTTCAGAAGCCACACAAATAACCACTGGGCATTGTTTGTACCTGCCACACATTTAAAACAAGATAACTGGACCAGGTGTGGTTGCGCATGCCTTTAATCCCAGCACTCGGGAGGCAGAGGTAGGAGGATCACAGTGAGTTCGAGGCCACCCTGAGACTACATAGTGAATTCCAGGTCAGCCTGAGCTAGAGTGAGACCCTACCTTGAAAAACTAAAAAAATAAAAATAAAACAAGATAACCGAAAGAAATTTAGCTTCCAGAAGTTCTCAAAATGGATAGAATAGAAAGACTGTCACACATGTACACTAGTCCCCTAGTTTGCACTTTTGCTGTCATCATTCAGTTACCTATAGTCAAATATGGTCTGAAAATATTGCATGGAAAATTCTCCAAATGAACCATTTACATCATGCTGTAATGTCTGAGCTGTGTGAAGAGATCTCGTGCTGTTCTCTGTCCCAGCTGGGATACAGACCTTCCATCTGTACAGTGTTTTCACACTGTACACATTATCCATGCATTACTCACTTGTTTCCAGATTGCCTGTGATCAAGGAGTCTTATGTAACAGGCTGACACTGCATCACAATTATCTCACTTTGCCTCGTTGTGTAGGTACTTTAAAGACAGGGTCTTAGGCTGGAGACATGGCTTAGCGGTTAAGGCACTTGCCTGTAAAGCCTAAAGACCCAGGTTCAATTCTCCAGGTCCCACGTAAGCCAGATGCACATGGTGGTGCATGTGTCTGGAGTTCATTTGCAGTGGCTAGAGGCCCTGTTGTGCCCTCTCTCTTTGTCTCTAATAAATAAATAAATAAAAATCTTAAAAAAAAAAAAAAAAAAAAAAACAAGGACAGGGTCTTGCTATGTAGCCCTGGCTGGCCTGAAACTTGTATGTAGACCAGGTGGCCCTCAAACTTGGAGCAATCCTCCTGCCTCTACCTCTTGAGTGCTGGCATTATAGGCATGTACCTGACCTGCTACCATGTACGCATGTAATCATCTTACAACATAAGGTGAGTCTAATACAAGACTGGCTTTTTATGTGTGTGGTGTGTGTATGCACGTGTGTGGAGTATGTATGCACGTGTGTGCATGTATGGGTGGAGACCGTGAGTTGACATCAGGTAGTCTTCCTTGATTGCTTTTCATTTTTCTTATTGAGGCAGAGTTTCTCATTGAACCTAGAGCTGGCCAATTCCGCTAGTCCAGCAATTCAGCTTGCCCCGGGGATCCCATCTCTGCTTCCCAAGCACTGGGATTACAGGTGTGTGGCTGTGACTGTCTAGCATTTACTTGGGTATTGGATATCTAAACTTCAGTCTTCACAATTGTGTGGCAAATACTTTATCCACTGAGCCATCTCTGCAACTGCAATACAGCAAGACATTTTGTGAGACAGACCACATTCATGTAACTTTTATTACTGTATGTTGTTATAATCATTCTATTATTGTTACTAATCTCTTACTATGCCCAATTTATAATTCAAACTTTCAAATAGGTCTGTACGTACAGGAAAAATACAATATACAGGGTTTGGTACTATCTGCAATTTTAGGCATCCACAGGGTTCTTGGAATGTGTCCCTGATAAGAGGTACTACAGAAGTAGATCAAAACTTTTTTGGAAAGCTTTTCACCAATAGACTTACCCTGTTATTCATAAAATATTACTTAAAATATGCTGGAAGCCAGGAATGGTGGCTCATGCCTATATTGCAGTATTAATGAAGCAGAGGTAGGCAGATGTCCTGAGTTCAAGAACAGTCTTAGCTACAGGGTGAGTTCTAGGTCAGTCTGGACTAGAGCAAGACCCTGCCTCAAAGAAAAAACTAGGCTTGAAAGGTGGAAACATGTTATGGGAGAGGTGAATCTATACTGAAAGTATTATAAAAATCCAAACTGGCTCTTGAATGTACTACCTCTGAATTTAAGCATCCCTTTTCTCACAAATGTGCTATCCAGACCTCCTGACCCGTCTGTCAGGGGCCTAAGAAGGAAGTGAAGGAAGGAAGTGAAGAGAGGGAAGTGAACTCTACAGAATAAAATATGACACAGTGCAACATGACCTAGTTCATCTCATGCACCTACATTTGCTTCTAATCTAACCCCATGACCGCCTGAAGATTCATTTTTCCTAAACACTACTCCAATAAACAAAACCAAACCCAAAGTTTCAGTTTTAAGTAACTTTTTTCCCCTTTTTGGTCATGGGCTGACAAAAGAAGAAAGATAGTTTGAACCTTTTCCTTGCCTTCTGCCATCTTTGTCTCTCCGATGCTTGTGCACAGTTGGCATGGAGTAATGACAGGTCTCTTTGCAAGGAGAAAGAGCAGGAGACAGAAAGAAAGGGAATGAGTGAGCATGCCAGGGGCTCTAGCCGTTGCAAATGAACTCCAGACACATATGGCTTTAGATGAGTACTGGGGAATTGAATCCAGGTCATCAAGCTTTGCAGGCAAGTGCCTTAACCACTGGGCCATCTCTCCAGCCCCAGATCTCTTTCGAAAACAGTATAAATGCTCTCTTTGGGGGCTTTTTCCCCTGATGGATTTGATGTACACTCCCTAGAATACAGCTTTATGACTGTCCTTCAGATAAAAAGTGGCTTTTCTCCAACAGACAGAATTCTTCTCTATAGCCCTGGCTTTGGGAAGGGGAATCCCACAGGAACAGAGAACCATGTTTGGGAACCATAATGGGGAAGGCAGACCTCTGCTATCAGCAAGCATTAGCTTCCTCTCTGAGGTAGTCCTGGGTTTCATGTCATCCTTACAGAATCACAGCAAGGTCGTCTTGTTTAAGGTAGTGTTTTGGTTCTCAGTTTAATAATGAATGAAAAGTTCAGTCCATCTTTAGTTCAAGGTCCTGTGGGGGGGGGTTCTCAAAGGAAATTAATCTGTAAGGCAATGAACAGGAAAGCCTTGTAAGTAACCCACATTGGGAACTTGGCTGTTTCTGCTTGTGATGTTCACTGGAGTTAGATTTAAATAGAGATGAGTAACAAAGACGAATCATTTCTGAATATTGAATGCCCCATCTCTTAGCTCTCATTTCAGATACAGAATTTCTGGGAAATGCTTAACAAAGAGATTAGTAAAGAAACATTTCACAAACTAGACAAGTGTATCTTGGCTTCCGTTTGTGTAAAACATAGTATTTTAAGGTTCATTTTTGTGGGGGCATCTTGAAACACACAGATGGGTTTTATTCTTCTTAAACTTTTGCATATGTGCAATGTTATCATAGTTTTTGTCTGGGCTATACAAAAGGATAGAATGAAGAATGTTCCCTGCCAGGGCTTATTTTTACAGTGAGTAAGCAGGACTTATTTAACAGTCAAATGGGATCATTTATTGTCTGCCCTTCTCTATTCTCCCTGCATTGCTCCAAGCAATGAGACTCATTTCCTCCCTATCTACTCAGCATCAGCTGTGTTATCTCTACTTTCCCCTTCCATCGAAAGTTGCTTTAGAGAAACAACCTGATGATTAGGTATAAGTGACTATTAAGGCTTAAAAATATTACCTTTCCCAGCCTTAGGGCTTTCTGCTGAAGAAACTCTGAGGGAATAAACTCTAATGGCAAAATTTCAGGTGAGTTATGAGGACTTTTCTTAGCCTGGATTGTGGTCAGCTACAATGGTGCTGGATATGAGTTTGAATCAAAACAGGGTCAGGATCAGAGGTGGTCTTAGCTTAGAGGTGGGGTCTGGTTATTTAGGTTGGAAGCAGGTATATTTGAATCTATTTTTAATACATTTCCCCCTATAATGATGAGGATCAAGCCCAGGACAGTGTGTGTGCTAGCCAGGTGAATGCTCTAGCACTGACCTATGGCCCTATGTACAGAATACTTAACGGGGTCTTTCTGGTTTTTTTTTTTTTGTTTGTTTTTGTTTTTGAGGTAGAGTTTCACTCTAGCCCAGGCTGGCCTCCCAAGCACTGGAATTAGAGGAATGTGCCACAATGCTTGGCTTTTAACGGGGGAGGGGAGGGTCTTAAGTCAACCTTAACACCATGCAACACCAGGATCTCAGGATCCAACTGATTTCCCACTGGTATGGGAGCTACATTCTGGGGTGTTCTAGGAGAGTGGACCCTTTGAGTTCAGCCATGCCACTCAGTTCTAATCTAATTTTACTGATCACGAAAATAGCCTGTACACCACATTAGCTTTCTGTGCAGTGCTTAAGAGCTGTACTGACATAAAATAGATCCTCAACTTGGTATGACTGGTGTACCTATACCAGCCAGCCATTTCCAAGCTCCCAGTTAACATGCATACTCCAAGCAAACACTGAAACTACTGTAAATCAACTTCTGTTCTGTGTTTAGGAATGCCTGGGCTAACTCTAGCAGTTCTGATGTAGTTAAAATGCTTCCACTTCTATTCAAAATGGCTTGAATATCTTTAGAGTTATTGCAGTGTTGGTCAGTTGCATCGAACTCACTTAGGTGAAGAATTCCTTGGTGGACTTCTCGAACTCCTTTGCATGCAAGCCAAAAGTCATCTGTAAGACATAGCTGTATTCAAATTTAGCAATGATTTATCTCTGGCCGACAGACGGAAGAATTGAACCAGTGGCTTCAGCGGGTCCCATCGCCACTGTAAGTACTGAACAGATTATCTGGCTCCGTGTGTCTTCCATTCCTTCATCGGGTAAAGCAAGGACGCCTTGCCTGTGAACATACTTAGGCACTGTAAAAAGTGTTCTTTCTATTTTATGGTGGAGGCTTTGCATGCCATATGTGTTGACAGAATGCTGCTGTCTCTGCAATAAATGCAAAGCGTTGTCAGGTTGAAGCACCCATCCGGCCCGGGTGGTAAGCCTACGGTGGCATTCGCAGTGACTCCCAAGGTTGCTTCTTAACAAAGGCACTATGGTCGAGGCAATTTCGCGGGCCATTTTTTCTCCCCCCCCCCCTTTCCCCAACCCCAAGCTTTTGTCTTTCCCCACCCAGGACAGTCTCTCTTCCTGCAACCTGAGCATGCCCATCATGCGAGGAAGCGCGAGGGAGTGCGGCGGGCTGAAAAGGGATCCATAAATCGGGGCTGCAGTCCAACCACCTCTTTGTACCGATTACAGCCGTACAAAGAAGCTCGACCGGCCAGGGGGCGGCGGCGACTTCACGGGCTGTCTCGCGGGCTCCGTCCGTGTTCCGTCCTGGGTCCCTGCAGCTCGGCCCCGGCTTGGGGAGTGTGCGGTGGGGGGAGGGGGCAACGCTGCAGAGGGTGTGTTCGGGGGGCCGCAGCCCGGGGCCTCCCCGCAGCGACTCGCCTCGCCCCGCCCCGCGGCCCCTCGGCCCACAGACGTCGGCCCGCGGCGTCCCCCTCCGCCGCACCCCCTCCCCGTGAGCGCCGACTGGCTCGCTGCTGGCGGCTGTGGTGTCGCTGGGGCGGGGGGCCGCCGACGGGAGGTTTCCGCGCCCCGCCCCCCCGCCGCCGAACCTCCGCCGCCGCGCGCAGCCTCTTCCCTCCCGGCCGCCGGGGCGGTGGCGCTTATTACCGCCGGCCGGTGAGGAGGGGCGACTGCCTCCGCCCTCCAGCCCCGGCTTCCTCCGCCTTTTCTCAGCTCTCCCTCCTCCCTTCTTTGCTCGCTCGAGTGAAGGTTGCGCGGCGCAGGCGGCGGCGGCGGCGGCGGCGGCGGGACGTCACCTCGGTGCCCCCTGCCGCGGCCCCGCGAGCTCCTGCCGGAAGATTCGCGCTGCTGCTTCTCTGTGTGCACCGAGCCGAGCTCGGCCCCGCCGTGCCGAAGGGAAGAAAAGAAGACCGCGAGCGAGCGAGCGAGCGAACGAGCCCACGAGCGCGCGGCAGGGGACGACGGCGGCGGCGGGAAAACGCCAGTGGAGACGGACGGGCCGTCTTGGAGCCTATCCTTCAGCTCCGGTTCGGGACGACAGCGGCGGCGACGACGCGGGGGCGAAGGGAACCAGCCGTCCGCGCTCTCGAGACAATACCCCGGCTGTGGTGGCGGCCTAAGCGCGCGTGTCGCGGTTCCCCCTCGAGTTCCCCGTAGGCCGGGCCGCGTCCTCACGAGCCCCCCTAGCCTCGGGGGGACCCCCCGCGCGGCGCTCGGAGGAGCCCCCTCCTCCATCGTCCCCTCCCCCGCTGCGCGCGCACCCACGCCCGTCCTCCCGCCGGCTTTTCCGGGTTTCTCCCCCCCGCCGCCGCCGCCGCCGCCGCCCGCCCGCCGCCGGGTCCGGCTGCTCCGTGGAGGCAGGAAGTGACTTTCGCACGGCAATTGCGGGCGGGCCGGTGTGTCACGAGTGAAAAGTTTTCGTGGGTTTCTTTTCGTTCTTTTTTCCTTCTCGACACCGGGAAGCCGGCCCACTCAAGGTCGCGGGGTACCCCCGCCCAGCCTTCCATCCACGCACCACCCCGCAGAGACTGACCACGGAAGGGAATCATCATGTCAAGCCGAGCCGGGAGGAGGAAGCGGCCCTGACCCCCTCCATCTCCCCCGTCCCACCGAAAGGTAAGCTGGACTTTAGACAAGAGGGGTGTCCCGTACCCCCACCCCCCAAAAAAGTTCGTAGGCCGCAAAACACGGCGCTTGAGTGGGGTTTATTATTTATATATTTATTTATCCCCCCCCCACGTTGCCCTCAATTCTTTTCCTCACCCCGGAATGGTCCCTGGACGAGGAGCTCTAAGGAGTAGAACCGATTTTTTTTTTAAAAAAATTCTTACTTGTTTTTCTTTTCCCCTCTCCACCTTCCACCATCTGGACTGTTTTAAAAGACTGAGATCGGAGGAATGCACCAGGACGAAAAGTTTTTTGGTTTTTTTTTCGGAGGGGCTGTGGTGGCGATCCAAAGACAAGAGTTGCCTTTGTTGCGATTTGGGGTCCAGGAGTTGTCGTCTTCCGGAACCTGTGCGGTGTGCATGAAGTTGCTGAGTCTGGCAACTTTTTGATCTTTTTTCGGTCTTTTTTTTTTTTTTTTTTTTTTTTTTTGAGAGGGGGCGGTGGAGAAAAGTTAGTTTTTTAGACCTCTGCCCTTCGGGGGTCTGTGGGGGGTGTTCGAGATGACTGCCGCGGTGGTTTCTGTGCCTGGTCTCTCTCCCCGTGCTATATGGAGATGTTTTGTTGAGACACTGCTGAACGTGTTTCTCGGTTGCTCTGCAGGCGGGTACTGCACCCAGTTGTAGCGAAGTGTGTTCTTTTTGAGGGTTCCTTGGTGGAAGGGATCTGCTAGACTCCTTGAACCCTGGGAAGCATGCATGCATGCGCACACACACACACACACACACACACACACACACGCGAAAAGAGAGGTTAGGAAGATTGGAGGGGGGAGTATGGCTGCGAGGAAGAAAAACAGAGAGAAAAATCAAGCACCCGCGAAGTTGTCGATTCGTTAGGAATTGTTTGCAGCCGAGGACAGGTTCCATGGGAAGCGACGTGAAGCGCCCAGGACGCCTCCTTTTCATGGGAATCGCCCCGTGATCCAAAGCTGTGCTTTTTAAAACTCGGGCTTCGCCGTCTGGTCTGTTTTTGTGTGGTTCTGCCCATGTTGAGAGGGCCGGGCGGTGCTCTGGGTGTGAGTGTGGCATGGGGAGCGCTGCAAACACCCCCGCAGGCAGAGCCCCCTCGCTCCAGAACACCCCGCGCGTCGTCTACGCGGAGAAACAGTTTTGGTTGCAGCGAACCCAGATGACCCCCCCTTTCCCCCTGGTGTTTTAGTATGTACCTTCATAAATGTAGCGTTCTTTCTCCTGGCAGTGCTTCTGTGCTAAAGGGAGGTGAAAGAATGCTGTCCTTTTGAGTGCATATTAAAATAAACGTGGTGTCATAGTGCCTAGCTATGCCTTAAGTTTAAATTGATGTTTAATCAAACTCTACCAAAGTAATTATTTAGTTGAAAGAGAAAGGTAGGTTTTTGCAACCAGGACCAAATTACTTCACAGCCTGCTCGTTGCTACTTCATTTTTGTTAAGTACATTTTAAGAAGAGTATCTTTAATGATTACACGCATTGTTTTGTTATTTGAGCATGGTCTCCTGGAGTTTTTGTTTCATTTTTATTTACTTTTTAAATTGGTCACATTTGTAAACCCTCAAGTGATTCCTGTTAAGTTAAACAAGCTTTATCAAGGAATTTAAAGTGCATATGATTTTGGAACATATCACTAGGCAGCAGAAGAGGTTATTCTTGGGCATCTGAAAGAGGGGAACAAAATAAATGACGTTGAACTTCAGTTTCCTTTTATGGCTTATACATGGCCTCAGAGCAACAAAGCCTTAATAGAGCAAATCTTTTAAAGAGAATTAACAGTCTGCATTAGCAAATTTTGTATAAGGTATCACAGCACTTTACAATGATTATTTAAACTCCCCATTTTAAGAAGTAGTTCTTGGGCCGGGTGTGGTGGCGCAAGCCTTTAATCCCAGCACTGGGGAGGTAGAGGTAGGAGGATCGCCAGGAGTGGGAGTGAGAATAGAGTGAGTTCCAGGTCAGCCTGGGCTAGAGCGAGACCTTACCTCAAAAAACCAAAAAAGAAAAAAAAAAGTAATTCTTGATTTTTTTTTTTTTTTCTTCTTGAGGACAGAGTCGTAGTAATGTTTCGATAACATTTTGGAAAGGTGGTGGTGACTTTTGTTCACCTTTGAGTCCCTTTCCCTCTTCTACAGGCACTATTTACCTTGCAGTTTACTGAAAGTTACTTGTTACTGAGATAACTTAATGAATTTTAAGTTTTATATTATTGTTAAACTAAGTATTTTTAAAGTCTTTAAAAATAAGACAAAATTTGAAAAGAAATTTTAAAAAGCTATCAGTTAAAATATTTTTTAAATTTTTATTTATTTATTTGAGAGTAACAGACAGAGAAAGAGGCAGAGAGAGAGAGAGAGAGAGAGATGCACCAGGGCCTCCATCCACTGAAAATGACTCCAGATGCATGCACCACCTTGTGCATCTGGCTCACATGGGTCCTGGGGAATAGAGCCTCAAACTGGGGTCCTTGGTCTTCACAAGCAAGCACTTAACCGCTAAGCCATCTCTCCAGCCCAGTAAAAATATTTTTATATTCTCATTGTGTCATGTTTTTAGATTTAATTGGCAGAGTATTTTCAAAGTGTTGTATGTTGCTTTGAGGCTTGTTATTAAAAGTCATCTTGAGTTTTCAGAACTTCACCTAATTTATGTATTGTGAAGTCTCCTGGCCATTTAAGACCAAGCTGTTGTAATTTTCATGTATAAAAAGTTAACAAGCTGGGTGTGGTGGTTCATGCCTTTAATCCCAGCATTCAGGAGGCAGAGGTAGGAGGATCGCCTGGGCTTGGAGGCCACCCTGAGACTGTATAATATATTCCAGGTCAGCCTGAGCTGACCTCACAAAACAAAACAAAGCAAGCAAACAAAAAAAAGTTAAGGTTCAAATATGAAAATGGAATTGTGTCCTGTTTCTCAACTAAGTGGTAACAATAGAGACATTTCACAAATATCATTGGTAAATCTCTGAAATTTGGTTTGTTAGACATCATTGATGTGGAGCTATTGATAGTAAACAGTATCTGCGAGGAAACGCTAAAATTTCAGAAAATTAGGTCCTTACTTAGGTATTTGTTTGAAATAATGGCTTAGAGGTGATATGACTTAAAATTTAAGCTGCTTTTGCTGCTAAAATATATTATGGCAGGACCCCAAAATATTTGGGATTATACAGAATCATAGTGATGTTGGATAACAGACTTATTTTGTTCTTTATAATTGTTACCCAAATGCTCTTTAAGTCCCTTTATTTTGTAGCTTGCATTTTCATTGTTTTTGTCTTGTTCATCCACTTCTCTGTTACAATCTTATTTGTTTATTCTTGGAGTATCCTGTTACAATCCTTTAAGAACTTTCTTTTTATTATCCTTACCTGACAGAATATAATTTATAATTACATAACTGTTCATAATAGATTATTCAATTCTTGAATGTATATTATTTGTTCTTACCATCAAAAATGTGTATATGGGGTTGGAGAGATGGCTTAGCGGTTAAGTGCTTGCCCGTTTAGCCTAAGGACCCCAGTTCGAGGCTCGATTCCCCAGTACCCACGTAAACCAGATGCACAAGGTGGTGCATGCATCTGGAGTTCATTTGCAGTGGCTGGAAGCCCTGGTGCACCCATTCTCTTTCTCTCTCTGCCTCTTTCTCTGTCTCTCTTAAATAAATAAATAAAAATAAAAAATGAACATGTGAATTGTGTCCTGTAATGCCTGCTTTTGATTCAACCAAGAAAATTAGTTCATAATTTCTGCCTTCTATTTTCTCTCACATTATTTTCTCTGAGTATTTACCATCACTAGCTCTTTAAAGTATTCCCATTTTTGTAGCTATATTTTATCTTCTTCCTTGGTTTCCTAATTTAAGAAATCTAGTTTTAGTTTCCAATTTTTTTTGGTTAGCTTTGTTTTACTTATTTTTCCATGTTTAGCAATAACTTAACTATATTTTGCCTTCCTCTCTTTTCTAGACTTCTAGTTCATATTTATCACCCCCAAAATTCCTCTAAACATGCAGTAGAAAAAAATTTATCTGATTAGCGTCATTAATTCTGAATGTTTTGCATTCCAACTGAGTGTACATGCCAGTATTTTAATTTAATATTCAATAATGTACTGTTCTGTTTTTATACTTTGTTTCCTCATTTTCTTTGTCCTCCTTATACCCCTGGAATCAGTGTTCAGGTTGCTGCATCTGCTTCTGTTTTGGTCTGTAACTGCACACGCACTCTAACCTATCACACATTTGATTGTTGCTACTCCACATTGTGTTCCAGGTGCCATTGAATGAAGGCCCTGGCATGTGAGACAATGAACATAAGAATATCTAAAAATAGCTTGATAAGGTAAAGCTCTACTTATTTGGAGGTCATTTCTCCATCTATGAATTTAGGTACATTATATAGTGAAAAAGAAAATATTTGGTATAATAAACCCTGTGGACTTCATTCGTAAAGACATCCTTATGTGGAGCCCATTGATTTTTGGACATAGTGAGCTATGTCTTGGCTCTTTGGTGTTGCTAGAAGGGTTAAGAAAAGCTCATTGACAGCACCATGAAGTTCTGACCAATGAGTATTACAGTAAGGGAATAGAAGGATGGAAAGAAGATTGAATACTTAGAAAGTACAGATACTTCTCAACTCCTGATTGGGCTACATGCAGATACACCATCCTGAGTGGAGGTAAACTAAGAATGATTTAATATATCCAACCTGCTGAACATGGTGGCTTAGTCTAGCCCATCTCTGGTGTGGTCAGAACACTTACAAAATCATCCAGTGAAGTGTTGAGTAGCTCATGTAATTTATGACATGCCTGTATCCAGAAAGCAAAGCCCTGACAGCCCAGTACACTGTAGAATATTGTTTATCCTCGTGGTCTCTTCTGTGACTCCTGAGATGTACCATGCTCTGGACTGTTGGTGGAGGGGGTGGTCAACACTTGAAGTGTAGATTCTCTTGAGTGTACATCCCTTTCTCACGATTGTGTGTGCAACAGTCATAAATTGAACCCTTGTCAACTCAGAGACCACTAGTAGAGTCTCTGGATGATTTCCGTTGGGACAGTGCTTTATACATTTTATTTGCCTGTTGGAGGAGTTACTTTGTTATAATATGGTAAAATTGAGAGAAATAATAGTAGCCATAAAGACATTTGACTTTTTTGGTTTTACACTCTCTTAATACTTAAAAACTATTGGGAACCTCTGAAAGTTTGGGTTTATGTGAGTTATATATTCCTATTCTTCTAGAAGAAATTAACACAAATTTAAAAACTTAACAGTAACAATAAACCATTGCATGTTAACATGGTTTTAGTAAAAATATAACTATTTTTAAAAATAGTTGATTTTCATTGAACATTATTCCTGCTCTATCTGCATGTATGCTCAAGTCCCTTATATAAAATGTTGTAGTATTTGCGTGTAACCTAAGCACATCTGCCTGATAATACCTTAAATCACCTTTACTTATAATGCCCAATCTGAAGTAAATACTAAGAAAATTGGTGTTGTACTGTATTAAGATATGATAAAAAAAGAAAGCCTTACGTTCAGTACAGACATAACCTTTTCACTTAATATTTTCAGCTTGTTGGTTGAATCCATGGATCCCAAGGATATGGAGGGCTGACTGAAACAGAGCAAAAAGAGTGCTAATTTTGTATTTCTGCGAGTTACTTATGTTGGGCTTAATGGGAAGCAGCTCAAATCTCATGTCAGCTCCTTCCATCTGTTGCAATATGTTGATTTAGTTGAAGTATGTGAAGAAAATCCAGCCTGATGCAGATATGTAGCTAGAAAAAGGAGGAATGTTTTCAAATACTTTTAAAATACTTAGGAGTACTCTTTGATATCAAAACCTGATAAGTATTTGCTATACCAAAATTTGACAAGTAGTTTCTTAAAGTTAGCTTGCAGTTCTAAATATGAAATTATGCCATTGAAATTTTCATTTTGTGTTGTTACCTTAGAACCCTTTTGTTTCTTACACGTTTGAAAATCTTGTACATATTTATTATTATTATTATTATTATTATTATTAATAATTTTTGGTTTTTCGAAGTAGGGCCTCACTCTGGTCCAGGCTGACCTGGAATTAACTATGTTGTCTCAAGGTGGCCTCGAACTCCCAGTGATCCTCCTACCTCTGCCTCCCGAGGGCTGGGATTAAAGGTGTGCGCCACCATGCCCGGTCTATTTTTGTTTTTGAGGAAAGATTTCACTCCAGCCCAGGCTGGCCTGGAACTCACAGAAATTCTCATACATCAGCCTCTAGAGTTCTGGGATTAAAGGTGTGAGTCATCGCATCCAGCTCTGTTTTTATTTTAGTTGTTTTTATTTTGTTTCATTAAAGAGTTTTTTGTTTGTTTGTTTGTTTTTTTGTTTGTTTGTTTGTTTGTTTGTTTGATGTGACAGTGTTTTACCTTGGAGTCCTGGTTGGCCTGGAACATACTAGGTAAACCAAGCAGGACTTGTGACAGTTCTCTTACCTCAGTTTGCTGAGTGCTTGAAGTAAGGTGTAAGCCACCATGACCGTCAAAATGCTCTTAAGAGTAAGTAGCATTAAAAAGAAATCTCGGTTGTACATGGTGGTATACATCTGTAATCCCAGCACTCAGGAGGCTGAGGCAAGAGCACGTTGAGCTAGAGGCCAGTCTTGGATACAGAGTGAAACCCTGTCTCAAGCCAAATCAGAACGAATCTGGAGTATATAATGACAAATATAGTAACAATATCATAACGCTGCAGGTGGTATTGATAGCCCTGGCTTTGAATGTAAAATGAGAATGGAAAAGTGACCTCTCGGTGTTATTATGAAAGTTGTTTTAAACTTCAGGACCAGAGGCCTGTGGACTTTAAGAGCCTGTTGCCTGCACTTTGAGGATTTAGGTGCCTATTGAGACTTAGGAAACTTTCATTACTTCCTTTAATTTTAAACAAGACAAAAGTTGGCATTGTGTTGTGGGAGAATTTTGAGGTTTAATCTTTGAGCTCACTATCTTGGTTTTCAGTTCTTTTGTTACTTGTTTTTGGAATAAAGTTTCTGAGAACTTTTTTTCCATCCTCATTTGTTTTTTAGCAGTATTTTGGTCTACATGTAACCTAGGGTGTCTGAGATATTGGTTATTATTTTAATACTGTCTTTTGTTTCCTACTTGAAATTTGATTTTATTGTGCTTGGTATATCTGTTATACTTTGGGCTTTTCTTTAGGTATTAGGTTTTTTTTTTTTTTTTTTTTTTTTTTTTTTTTTGTAGTGGAGAGTGTTTTATACTTAACACCTTATTGGGCATTTAAGCCTATCTTCCCAGCCCAAGTGAATACTACTTCTTGCTTTTGTAATTGCTTAGAAGGGAGGAATAGTTAACCAATGGGCTTCACCCTTAGGATATGTGGATAGCCTGACTTTTCTGCCACAGGTGTTTCCTGTACTTCAGGAGATACCCTCCTATTTTCAGTCATGCTGTGTAAGCTCTCCCACAGTACTGAGAGCTGTATTATTAACTAGCTGACTGCCCAGAATACAGTTCTTTTAATCCTTCTTGCTAACAAAACTCTCCTTTCCCCACCTCCCTCAAAATATGTTCTCACTCTAGTCCAGGCTGACCTGAACTCACTCTGCAGTTCCAGGCTGGCCTCAAACTCAGGGCAATCCTCCTACCCCTGTTTCTGTCTCCTGAGGAGACATGCGCCACCATGCCTGGCTTCAAAACTCATTATTTTTGGAGATCACATTTTTTGTTTGTTTTTGGTGTGTGGTCCTGAAATGTATAGTAACAGTGATACTTCTTATGAGTATAAAAGTTTTAAGACTGGGCTGGAGAGATGGCTTAGTGGTTAAGGCACATGCCTGCAAAGCCTAAGGACCCCGGTTCTATTCTCCAGGTCCCACGTAAGCCAGATGCACAAGGGGGCGCACACATCTGGAGTTCGTTTGTAGTGGCTAGAGGCCCTGGCATGCCCATTCTCACTCTTTCTCTTTCTGTCACTTTCCCTTTCTCTAATAAATAAATAAATAAAAATAAAATCTTTAAAAAAAGTTCTAAGACTACTAGTAGATGCCTGAGACCACAGATCTTCACACTTTATGTGGTTGTAACTTTTTAAAAGTGGAATGGATGACACTCAGGGCTCTACTTGGAGGACAAAATGTTGTACCACCTGAGCTGTACCCCCAAGCCCACGTGTCTATAACTTTTGTAGTTTGAAGTAGGAGCATGAATTTTCCTCTTTACAATTTCACAGATATAAGGTAGATTTTTTTTTTTTAATTTTCTCTCAGAGAAGTCAGTGAGGCAGGCCTTGAACTCATAATCTTCTTGCCTCCATTGCCCAGTATATTACAGTCATGTGCCACCATACCTAGTAGAAGGTAAATATTTTTTTCTTTAGGTGTTTTGTTGAGAATTTTAATGCATGACCATACTATAATTCAATTGTTTCCCTCTTAATATTTTCTTTTCTTATCCTCTCTCCCCTGTCCCTATTCCTTTTAGTGCTTTAGTCTTATTATTTTGTCCTACTCCATCCTCTGTGTCAAAATGTTGATAGACTCTGAATTGGGTAGGTCTTGTGGAGGTAATGACAGCCACTGTGAGCTCGGAGGACAGTGACCCAGTACTTCTTCCCACCCTAAGGCTCTTCATTTCTTTCCATCCTCTCTTCTGCAATGTTATCTAAGCCTTGAAGGGCATGAAAGATGATTCCTTTAATGTTGAGCTCTCAGTAACCACTTATTTTCAGTGACAGCAGCACTAATGCTCAATACTCTTGGTGCCTCCTCCTCTGTAATGTGTCCTGAACTCTGGCTGGTGTGCTGAGGATTTGTCCAGTTCTAAGCAGCAGGCTCTCCTTTTTTATCTTAAAAAATATTTATTTATTTATTTATTTATTTATTTATTTATTTATTTATTTATGAGAGAGAAGGAGGCAGAGAGAGAGAGAGAGAGAGAGAGAGAGAGAGCGAGAGAGAGAGAGAGAGAATGGGTATGCCAGGGCCTCCAGCCACTGAAAACAAACTCCAGATGCATGCGCCCCCTTATGCATCTGGCTTATGTGGATCCTGGAGAATTGAACTGGGATCTTTTGGTTTTGCAGGCCTTAACCACTAAGCCATCTCTACAGCTCCCTCTTTGTTATCTTGATGTGTTACTTTGTGCATTTGGCTTACATGGGTACTGGGTAATTGAACCCTGGGCCATCAGGTTTTGCAAGCAAGCACCTTTAATCACTAAGCCTTCTCTCCAGCCCCTGATTCTGGAATTTTCTTCTTTAAAATTTTTGTTTATTTGAGAGAGAATGGGCACTCCAGGGCATGTAGCCACTGCAAGCCAACTCCAGATGCATGTGCCACATTGTGCATCTGGCTTACGTGGGTACTGGGGATTCGAACCTGGGTCCTTAGGCTTTGCAGGTAAGTGTCTTAACCTCTAAGCCATCTCTGCAATCCCTGTTTCTGTCAAATGCTTTTGGGACCATTCACTGCTTGATGCTTCCTGATTATGGAAGCAATGTGACCAGCTGCATCAGGCATGTCTTCCCAGGCATGATGGATTATAACCTGCAAATGAATGTGAAGCACCCAAGATGGAACAACTCTGGCTTGTCTAAGATTGATTTGTGTGTGTGTGTGTGTTCCATGGCAGAGAATGTGATTGCAGCTCCGATGTGATTTCAGCTCAAAGCTCCATCTCCAAATGTTAGGCGTTGAGAAAATTTTTCTTCTTCAGAAGTGCCTGGTCCAGGGACACACTTTTAGGATACTGAAAAGTTCTTTACTAGAGAATGGAGATTTAATCAGGCTTGTTATTTAGATACACCCATCAGATGTCCTTAGTGGGACTAGCTGACCTTTCTTTCCTACAAGTGTATGGCATGGAGGCACAGCATGGCCACTGACACTGCTGGGTGTCTTGCTTCATACCAGACCACCAGCTCTGGGGGAGGGGAAGAGCGCAACAAGTGTGTAGTGCACAGTCACCGCTGCATGCCTGAGAGCCTCCAACCTATCACCCATGGCACAGGTGAGGGACTAAGGCAGGCCAGAGGCTCTCACTACAACTCCCTCCTCCCTCTGATACTACACTTGATCTTAGCCAAAAGGCTGAGAAGCGATATCCTTCCTCCCTCTGAAAAGTGGCTCCAGGCACCCAGGGAAGAGTGGCATTCCTTATTTTTTTAACTTAAATTTAATTTTTATTTATGTATTTATTTGACAGAGGGAGGGAGAGAGAATGGGCACACCAGGGCCTCTAAGCACTGCAAACGAATTCCAGATGCATGCGCCCCCCCTTATGCATCTGGCTAACATGGGTCCTGGGGATCCTGGGTTCTTTGGCTTTGCAGGCAAATGCCTTAACCACTAAGCCATCCCGCCAGCCCACATTCCTTATTTAAACAAATATTTATTCATGAGAAAGAGAGAATGGGCATGCCAGAGCCTCTAGCCACTGAGAACAAACTGCAGATGCATGTGCCACCTTGTATATTTTGGCTTTACATGGATACTGGGGAATAGAACCTGGGTCCTTAGGCTTTGCAAGCAAGCATCTCAACCATTAAGTCATCTTTCCAGCCCACATTCCCTATTCTTTAATATTAATTAAAAATATTTTTATTAAGAGAGAGAGACAGAAAGAGATAGTCAGAGAGAGAGAAGGAATTTGAGCCTCCCAGGGCTTGCTGCCATTGCAAACAAACTCCAGAAGCTACACCACTTTGTGCATCTGGCTTTATATGGAGTGGGTTCTGGGGAATCGAACCTCAGGCTGTCAGGCTTTGCCAGCAAGCACCTTTGCCCATGGATCATCTCTGCAGCACCTTGCACTCCCTATTTCTAGATGACCTTTCCAGTTCTGTTTAGGAGAATTATGAATTGCTCGGTGCCCTTTGTAGGAGCTAGCAGGTGTCTCCAGGGAAAGAGTTCCTGGAGGTTAAGAGAATGGTAGGGGCAGAGCCCAGGTTTGCTGAGTTCTAGGACTCCAGGCTGCCAGATCTGGTGACAAATGGCCAGTGTCCCCACAGTCATTGCACCACTCCCTCCCTCCATGATCCTCTTGGTGCACTGGGTCCTGTACCCTGTTTGACCTCAGGTAACTGAAACTGTGGATAAGGGGATATTTTATTACCTTCCCCTCCCCTCATATTTACTTGGTATTCTCAGTGTACTTGCTGTTTGTAGATAAATCCTTCCTAGGTTTTGAGACAGGGTCTAATATAGTCCAGGCTTCTCTTGATCCTGCTTCCACTGCCTGAATGCTGGGATTTCAGTCATGTGATGCTCCCAGGGTAGGTGGTATTGAGGATTGAACCCAAGGCATTGTGCATGCTAGGCAAGCAATTTTACCCAACTGAGCTGTATCCTTATCCATAGTTTTAGTTCTTGAG
Source organism: Orientallactaga sibirica (assembly GCA_036365145.1). Lineage (NCBI taxonomy): Eukaryota > Metazoa > Chordata > Mammalia > Rodentia > Dipodidae > Orientallactaga > Orientallactaga sibirica. The sequence continues at coordinate 16,086,609 of JAEOAD010000054.1, forward strand.
ACAATGACAGATACACATAAAAGTTTGAAATTGGGCTGGAGAGATTGCTTAGCAGTCAAGGCACTTGCCTGAAAAGCCTAAAGACCCAGGTCTGACTCCCCAGAATGCGTGTAAGCCAGATGTACATGTTGGCATGTGCAACTGGAGTTTGTTGGTAGTGGCTAGAGGCTCTGGCACACCCATTTTCTTCCTCTCTTTCTCTGTTTCCCTCTCTCTCTCTCTCAAATAAATACATAAAACTATTTTTTTTAAGTTTGAAATGAGGGCTAGACAGATGGCTTAGCAGTTAAGGCATTTGCCTGCAAAGCCAAAGGACCCAGGTTCAATTCTCCAGGACCCATGTAAGCCAGAGGCACAAGGTGGCGCATGCATCTGGAGTTTGTTTTCAGTGGCCAGAGGCCCTGGAGTGCCTATTCTGTCTCTCTCCACCCCCCCCACCTCTTTCTCACTCTCAATAAATAAATAAAAACAAAATGTTAAAAAATATTTTTTTTAAAAGTTTGAAATGATTTGTTCCCTGAACCATTTGATAATCCATTGCCGATCTGAGGCTGTGTCATCCTAAAGTGCTTCTGTGTTTATTTCTTATGAATAGGACATTCTTCTCTCCTACATAATGACATCATAACTATAAAAATCAGTTAACATGAATACTCACTTTCTTTTCAAGTTAGGATCTTGATTTAGCCCAGTCTAAGCTGGTACTCATTCTGCAGTCGTAGGGTGGTCTTGAACTCATTGTAATCCTCCTACCTCTGCCAGATTAATAAAGGCATGTGCCACCACAACCAGTAAATACTCACTTCTGGACCTTACCAGTTCTCCTTAAATATTGTATTTCTGGGCTGGAGAGATGGCTTAGGGGTTAAGGCGCCTGCCTCCTCAGCCTAAGAACACTGGTTCCAATCTCCAGGTCCCACGTTTAGCCAGATGCAAAGTGACGCAAGGGCGCAATGCCGCACTTGACCACAAGGGGGCGCACACATCTGGATTTCGTTCGCAGCAGCTGAGACACTGCTGGCGTACCCATCTCTGTCTTCCTCTCCCTCCCACTCTCTTTCTCTCTCTCTGTCTCTGTGTCTCTCTCCAAAAAAATAAAAATAAAAAAATAAATATTATATTTCTTTGTCTATTTATGCCCCTTCAATCTGGAACAATTTCTGCCTTGCCTGTACTTACAGAACATATATACTTTTGAAAATTGTAAACCCTGTTATTTTTCAGAATACTTAATATTTATTTGTCTGATTTTTTTCTTGAGATTTCACAAGTGTGTTATGATCAGATCTTTGGCAAGGGTTCAGAGATTCATATGATGATGCTTCTCATTGTATCTTACTAGGTGGTAAGTGTGTCCTATTACTGATGTTCACTTCAGCTGATAAAAGTTGTCTCTATCAGACTCATCTTTTAAAAAATATTTTATTTTATATATATATCTGAGAGAGAGGGAGATAGGCAGGGAGAGAGAGAATGAGAATGGGTGTGCCAGGGTTTACAGCTACTGCAAACAAACTCCAGATGCATGTGCCCTCTTGTGGGTCCTGGGGAGTCAAACCTGGGTCCTTTGGTCTTAGCCACTAAGCCATCTTTCCAGTCCCGTCTTTTTTTTTTTTATTATTATTTGAGAGAGAAAGAGGCAGAGAGAGAGAATGGGTGTGCCAGGGCTACACCACTGCAAACTCTAGATATGTGCTCTCCCTTGTGTGCATGTGCAACATTGTGCACTTGTGTCACTGTGTGTCTGGCTTATGTGGGACCTTGAGGTTCAAACATGCATTCTTAGGCTTCGCAGGCAAGTGGCTTAACCACTAAGCCATCTCTCCTGCTTTTTTTTTTTTTTAAAGATACTCTTCCTTTCTGTAATTAGTAAACATTTTGGAGGTATTGTTGAAATTTGCAAATATTATTTCCTCTTCAGATTCTTAATTTATTTACATGTATGTGGATTCATGTTTTCTGTTACATTCATAGGCACAATTCATTTTCACTTATTTTGATGTTAAGTTTTTTAAATATTTGAGAGACCGACAGAGACAGACACACACAGGGCACGCCAGGGCCTCCAGCTACTGAAAATGAACTCTAGGGTCCTTAGGCTTTGCAGACAATCACCTTAACTGCAAAGCCACCTCTCTAGCCCTGATGTTCAATTTTTTTATGTTAAAAGTAGTTTATTTTGTAAAAGTTTCTTTTACACTGGTGTTGGCCTAAAAATATATTGAAAATAGTTTTCCTAGAGAAAACAAAATCTAGAATTTTAAACTATTTTCTTTCTTTTTGTTTTTTGTTTTTCGAGGTATGGTCTCACTCTAGCTCTGGCTGACCTAGAATTCACTATGAAGTCTCAGGGTGGCCTTGAACTCTCAGCGATCCTACCTCTGCCTCCCGAGGGCTGGGATTAAAGGTGTGAGCCACCACACCTGGCTTTGATGTTCAATTTTTAAACTACTAATTCGTTTTTTATTTGTGTGTATGCATGCACACACTGTTGTATGAGGACTACTATCAGTCGTCACTTTCCAACCCATTTGAGGCAGGGTCTCTCATTCTTGCTCTTCTTGCTGTTCTTTCCCAAGCTTCCAATCTTTCCAGGAAAGTCTCCTGTCTCTACTTACATCTCACTGTCAGCCTGTGAGCATGTCAGAAATCTGGACAGCTTCTAGCTTTTTAACATGAAATCTGGGTACTCTGACTTAAGCAAGAAGTTTCGTCCACTGAGCCATCTCCGCAGCACCCCGCCTTTTTGAAAACGGCGCTTGAACCCAGGACTAGGCAAGTCCTCTCCCATGGAGCTGCATTTTGAGCCCTCAACCTACTCTTGATTTGGTCAGTGAGAAAGAACCCCTTCCAGCTGGGTTATTGTTCTTCTTTGGTTTTATTTTGAGTGAATCCATGCTTTTAAGATGTTCTGAACATAGCTGCTGCTTCCTTTGGTTCTATTTTTACATTACAGGACAGTCGTGCTTAGGAAGCAGTCAGTGTCTGGGTACTTGTGTTCATTGCTCTTGGCATGTTGCTGCCCCAGGCCTCCCACTGTGTAGAGCAAGGGAGTATGTGTATGTTTTTGAACACATACCTGTCTGAGAAAACTGAGTTTACAATGTACCACAGGGCTCATTTTAGGCTTTTTAAAAAATTGTTGATATTTTTTGCCATACTAGGGATTGTATTTAGTGCCTCTCTCTATCCATTTTACTTTGTATTTTGAAAAAGTGTCTGACTATTTTGCCCAGGTTAGCCTTGAACTCACTCTGTAGCTCAGCCTTGAACATTTGTTCCTCCTACCTCAGCTTCTACCTTCCCCTGAGCAGTAGGGATGAACATACACACACATCTGTCTGAGAGAAAACTATGAGCTTACAATGCACACTTCACTTTTATAGGTCTCATTTTAGGATTTTTTTTTATTGTTGATATCTTTTGCTGTACTAGGGATTGTATTTAATGCCTGCTCATTCTAGGGTTTACCTCATCTGAGGGATTAATACCAAGCCCTGTTCCTGTTAGATTTTTGTGGGTTGTTTTTTATTTTCCTCTAATATTTGTAATTCATGCCTGACAGTGAAAACTTGTTTTCTTCCCTTGCTCTTTTTTTCTTTTGGGGGTGTTTGTGTGAGGGTAATAAGGCACTTTTTTTTTTTTTTTTTTTTTTTGGTTTTTCGAGGTAGGGTCTCACTCTGGTCCAGGCTGACCTGGAATTAACTATGTAGTCTCAGGGTGGCCTCGAACTCACGGCGATCCTCCTACCTCTGCCTCCCGAGTGCTGGGATTAAAGGCGTGCGCCACCACGCCTGGCTTAAGGCACATTTTTAGGCATTTCCAACTAGTAGTCTGTATAGTTTAAATTTCTGAAGTATTACTAAAGTATTTTTTAAATCTCTAATTTTGTGATAAAGTATAGTAGATGAAGTATTCCTCAGTAATTTCAGGTTTCTCTGTAAAAGGTGAATAGAAGGAATTTAGTACTTGGCTGTTATTTTTCTGTGTTGAGAATGGAGTCCAAGAAATCGCTTCTCAGCCTTTTGGCAGAGATCAAGTGGAGTACAGATTCCAGGACCTTGCACATGTTAGGTGAGTGCTCTTAGCACTGGTCCCAGCATGAATGCAACACTTTTGTTGTTGACCTTGGACAAGATCTTTATGGAGATAATGGTTTTATTTCACTAATAAATACAGTGATTTTTGATGCAGTTCTGTTTTCAGTATTGAAATTCAATTGTTTATATTATTCCAAAGTTTGGAGTGTGTATCTAACTTGAAATTGGTATCCTTAGAATTTCAAATGATCCATCAATTCTAGACTCTGGAATGGAGGTAGGGAGTGACCAAGCATATTTGAATTGGGTCCTGTGTAAAAAAACCTGTAAATCTAAAAATGAATCTTGCCTTTGATAAGACTATCCCAGAATGAACAGGTTTGATTTTGGAAGTGCTGTAAGCTTTTTGTGAGTAGTTAGACCTTCTCTTGGGTTTGTAAGAAAGGCAACCTGGCAGCATGACATGCATCCTTTGGGTGCTCCGCTAGTCTCTCATGGCTTCACAGAATCTAGCTCTGTGTTTTGGTGTTAACTGAAGGTTAGGAGGGACTGCACATAGTAGATCTGTTGGGTGTATCATGGATACTTGATACCAACAATATTGATAGCCATTTCCTAATACTGTCTTCCCTCTTCTGCTATCCTCTTTTCCTTGCTGTCCTCCCCAGTTTTGTGCAGGTCTGGTGCCTTTGTGAAGTCATGAGTGTAGCAGACACTTTGTGTTCATAGTTCATCTTTTTAATGACAACAACCATGCCTTAATTTCTTCTCCTTGCTTGATATAATCCTTTGCAATAGACAAACAGATTGGGATAATCTCCAGCAGAGGAAAAGGGACTTGGTATCACTGTGCCTACGCTCTCTTGCTTTGTCCAGGTATGCCACTGAGAAGGGGAAGAGGAACATTACTGAGCTCTAGCCCTCTTTATTAGAAAAGCAAAGATCCCTGGTTGGTTCTTCCAGGAAAAGCTGGTCCCTTCTACTCTTCTGCCCCTTAACTATCTCTTGAAGCTAACTTTAGTCACCTAAGAAGCACCTCTTGAACCTTTCTTACTGATTCTTTTGATTGATCTTTTCAAATTTTATTTTATTTTATTTATTTGCGAGAAAGAGAACAAGGCAGAGAAAGAGAATGGGCATGCCAGGGCTTTCAGCCACTGCAAACAAACTCCAGACACATGCTGCACCTTGTGCATCTGGTTTTTGTGGGTCCTGGGGAATCAAACCTGGGTTCTTTGGCTTTGCAGGCAAGTGACTTAACCACTAAGCCATATCTCCAGTCCTCTTTTTATTTATCTTTAAAAAATACTAATTTTAGCATACTTGTAATCCCAGCACTTGGGAGGCCATCCTTACCTACATGGCAGATTTGAGGCTAGCCTGGGCTAACATGAGACCCTGCCCCCACAAACCCCAGAATACAGAATACTAATTATAAACTTTTTCTTTGAACTTCAATAATTGAACATGATGCACAATAATACACACACACACACACACACACACACACACATACATATATACCATTAAATGATAGTAATTTTGGTCTCACTTGATCTTAGCAGTAAACATTCAGTGTGATTTATTTATAAGGTACTGTTTCACTACAGGCCTTTTAACTATTATCCTTTAGTGTTAATTTCTCATTTACATGTTTTATTAATCATGATCTTAACCTTTTCCTGATGAATTTCATAGGATAATTTGGATGTAGATGAAATTCATGTTCTAGTTAGATAACTCAGTGGGTAAAGTGCTTCCCTAACAAGCATGATGACTTGGTTTCAAATCTTGGGAACCCACATAAAAATAGGACTAAGTGTTGAGCAGCTATAACCCCAGCCTTCCTCTGGTGACATGGGAGAGGAGACTCAAGAACATCCCCTCCGCCCAGTCACACACTAAGGTGAACAAGAACACTTACCTCAAAACAAGATGGAAACCTTGTCCTCTGCTTGTGCACCCTTGTCTATTCTCTCTCTCTCTCTCTCTCTCTCTCTCACACTCACACACACACACACACACACACACACACACACACACCAAGACAATTAAAAAGGGGATGCCAGGCGTGGTGGCACACGCCTTTAATCCCAGCACTAGGGAGGCAGAGGTAGGAGGATCACCGTGAGTTCGAGGCCACCCTGAGAATACATAGTTAATTCCAGGTCAGCCTAGACCAGAGTGAAACCCTACCTTGAAAAACCAAAAAAAAAAAAGGGGGACATTTTTCTTAAATGTTATTTTCTACATGTTCCCTGTATCATCGTAACTGACTTAGAAAAATGGTTGTTTGGATAAGCCTTTTTAAAAATTTTTATTTATTTGAGGGAGAGAGAGAAAAAGAGAGGCAAATAGAGAATGGGTGTGCCAGGGCCTCTAGCCACTGTGAATGGACTCCAGACGCATGTGCCCCTTTGTGCATCTGGCTTTATGTGGGTACTGGGGAATCAGACCTGGGTCCGTAGGTCGAAGACAAGCATCTTAACCACTAAGTCATCTCTCTGGCCCCTCTTTTTCTTTTTTTTTTCTTTTTTATTTTTATTTTTGTTTTTTCGAGGGAGGGTCTCACTCTGGCCCAGGCTGACCTGTAATTAACTATGCCATCTCAGGGTGGCTTCGAACTCATGGTGATCCTCCTACCTCTGCCTCCCAAGTGCTGGGATTAAAGGTGTGCACCACCATGCCTGGGTTTTCTTTTTCTTTTTAATTAGCAGAAAAGGAAACTGTTGGCACAGTGGGGGAAATAAAATCCTGGGGCAATTGAGTTTATCAGTGACATTAACTGAGATTAGAAAAATAAATCCAGCTTCCCCAGCTCTGTAGGTTTCCCATGATAATAGTGTTTCCCTAGGCATGCTTTTTAAGAATATGACTTTTGGGCTGGAGAGATAGCTTAGCAGACAAGTCACTTGCCTGCAAAGCCAAAGGACCCAGGTTTGATTCCCCAGGACCCACGTAAGCCAGATGCACAGGGGGGCACATGCATCTGGAGTTTGTTTGCAGTGGCTGGAGGCTGTGGCCTGCCCATTCTCTCTTTCTCTGTCTGCTTCTGTCTCATAAATAAATAAATTAATTAATTTTAAAAACATTTAAAAAGAATATGACTTTTCTTTTAGAAGAGTGCTATCTCACAAAGATTTTAAATAAGTGTTAGAAAAAATGTGAGAAACTTCTAACCTTTTTTTCTCCTCTTGGCAGATGCGTTTATATAGTTTTTTTTTTTAATTTTAGAAATAACTAGAATACAGTTCAATTTATAAGAAATGTTGGTATTAATATCTGTGGCAAAAAGTTCTATCCTCCTTCCCTCCATCCTTCTTTCTCTCAAAAATAAGTGAAAATTTTTCTTAACATTTATCCTGAAACAATATGCATTCTGCAACACAATCTCGGACCTTTTTTGGCAAATAAACTTGTTTTTTGAGTAGTTCCCGGACTACCAAAAAAAAAAAAAAAAAAAGAGCAGCAATTCTAAAGTTCCCATGCCACCTTCCTCTCTATTTCCTGTTATTAATAGTTTGCATTCCTCTAACATACTTGTTGCAGTCGATGAGCTAATGCTGATAGTGATTACTAACTAAACTATGGCTTATATTAAAAATTGCTCTTTGTTGTACTGTGAGTTTTTAGTTTGTTTTGTTTTGTCTTGTTTTTGTGTTTCAAGGTAGGGTCTTGCTCTCATGGCGATCCTCCTACCTTTGCCTCCTGAGTGCTGGGATTAACGGTGTGTACCACTACACCTGACTGCTAAGCTATCTCTCCAGCCTGAGTCTTTACTTTTTAAAGATGGTCTCCTATAGGCCAGTCTGACCTGCAGCTCTGTGTAGCCAAAGATAACAAAATGTAGCAAAATGCTTGAGCAATGCAAAATCAACTAATAAAAAATATTCTTTATTATTTGAAATGAAATTTGTAGGCATTTTAATCTTCAAAACCACATATGGGGTTGAAAAAAGGGAAAAAAGCAACCTATTTTCCTACTGACTAGCACAAAGAATATATAATAGCATTCTGTTAACAACAGAGCATCTTGCCATAACCTCATTAGAAAATGTTACTAGGTAGTTTGGGTTGCATATTGGTCTTACTTGGATATCTTGAAAAATATTGATACCTATTCCTTCTAAAATTAAATATTATACCTACATAAATTCTATCCCTAAGTATCTGTCTCAGAAAATGAAAACATGTCTTCAAAATATGTTGAAAGCAATCCCCCAATAACAGCAGCTCAACCCCTTCATTAACTGAAAAAATAACAAAGATAAAATATAAACATGTAGTAACTGGACCATAAGCAGACTACAGGAGATTCCAGTCTGTAACCATGTATACCATGGATGAACTTCAGAACCCTATTGTGTTTAGTGAAAGAAGGCAAGTACCAAAGAATACATATTATGTGGTTCTGTTTTAAGAAGTGTGAAAGCCAAGTTGTTTCATTAGATGTGAAAAGTCAGTGCCTCTGGATGGAGGTTATGAAGGAATTTCTGGTAATGGAAATGTCCTGTCTTGATTAGGGTGTTTGTCACTCCACCATAATTGTATGCTCTAAGACCCGTTTATTTCACTGTACATAAACTGCCTCAGACACGATGAAACAGCAAGCATTCTAAAGCCTTCATGTCACCAGAGATTCTGATATGACTTTTCAGGGCGATGATATGGACATGGCTTCTGGTGTCAGTCAGTTATGAATCATGCTTGCCCTTGGACACACACCCATTGTGAATGCAGCTGCTACACATGCAGATTTGACACAGTGTGTTATATTGCCAACTAAATTATAGCTAAGAGAGGCATATCTATTTGTAGCAAGAATTAATGACAATACTAGGTAAAATTTCAAACAAAACTTACTTTTCTTATTTTACTGGATAGTTACAATTAAAATATTGTGCAGGGGTGAAGAGATACCTTAGCAGTTAAGGCACATGCCTGGGAAGCCTAAGGACCTAGGTTCAATTCTCCCAAGTCCCACGTAAGCCAGATACACAAGGGGGCACATGCTTCTGGAGTTCGTTTGCAGTGGCTGGAAGTCCCTGGTGCGCCCATTCTCCCTCTATCTCTCTCTCTCCCTCTCTCTAATAAATAAATAAAAATAAACCTTTAAAAAATATTGTGCAAAAAAGCAAAACAAAACAAAAATTCCCCCACACTCTGATTTTTTTCTTGCATAGTGGCTAAATGATATTTGATAATTGTGTGTGGAATTAATTCCTCCATTACAAGACATTAATCACCCCTGGTTTCTGACAGTACATTTATTCGCTGTGATAATTGTGAGAACCACTATCAGACTGAATTCCCTACTTTACTATTTATATGTGTTCAATTTATACTTAAAGAAGAAATTTAAATATTATCATAAAAATCTACTTAAAACATCTCAATCCGGGCTGGAGAGATGGCTTAGTGGTTAAGCCTAAGAATGCTGGTTCCAATCTCTAGCAGTTCCAATCTCCAGGTCCCACGTTTAGCCAGATGCAAACTGATGCAAGGGCGCAATGCTGCACTTGCCCACAAGGGGTCTCACGCATTTGCATTTCGTTCACAGCAGCTGAGAGACTGCTGGTGCACCCATCACTATCTGTTTCCCTCTTCCTCTCTGTCTGTCTCTCTCTGTGTCTCTCTCCAAAAAAATAAATAAAATTTTAAAAATTAAAAAAAAAAAATCTTAATCCCTTCTGAGAAATTCTGGAATTCAGAAAGTTGTGAAAATTGAACTTTTTCTCTTAATTCATTTGGTAGGTAAAATATGACCTACTCCAAACTATGATGCAAGCCTGATTTTATTGTTTATTTATATAATTTTCCTATCAAAGTTAACATTTGTTCATTATACTTCCCTGCAGAGATATCCTACTAAATGAAAATTATTTTTGTTGTTGGTATTTTGTTTTGTTTTATTGACACAGCAGGGTATCTCATAGCTCAGTCTGGCTTATAACTTGCTATGTAGCCCAGGATGACCTTGACCTCCTGAGCCTCATGCCTCCATTTCCCAGGTGCTAGAATTTATAGGCATATGACACCAAGTCTAGCCTGCCGGTTTTTTTTTTTCTTTCTGTTAAGCATTTTATTAAGTTTTGAAAGCTTTACTTTTGCTACACCCTAAAACATAGGTGGGCTGCTGCTTCTCAAGGAATCTTGAGTGTTGATTATGAGTTTAGAAGTTATGGAGCTCTGCTGTTCTGTTACGTACCTCATGCGTTCATATGCACTCTTGTCCCTGGGTGGGAAAGGCTGTGATCATCTTCCTCACCCAACTGTCTATGTTCAGAGCTGCCTGGCCAATCTGATGATGGTTCTCCTGAAGCAATAGAGGCCCCAAGCTCTTCTGTCAACAGCAGACACGGCTTTCCTTCTCGTACAGTGTATCTGCTCCTGGACGCACCAGAGATGATATCAAAGATGATAATGGTCCTCAGGTCTGGGACAGTGAGCATGTTCATCGGTAGCTCCAGCCCTCTGGAATGAACAAGCTGTGACAAGTGGGTTACAGAGCCCCCGTTTCAAAATTAGCCGCTGCCCAGGCAGCCTCTTTCTGAATTTTGAATTCTGCATTTTTTTTTTAAGCATAGCCACCAAAGGAGGCAGCACATCACACATAATCAGCTGCTGGATGTGGTGGCAGGGCCCGGCAGCCATGTTGCAGAGTCCAGGTGCCCTTCTTCTGGCTAGAGGAGCAAGGACAACCCCTGAAGCGTGCCTGTGTCTGGTAATCCATCATTCCCTGCAGTGTTGGTCACAGCATAGAGAGAAAGTGTCAAGACACTGAGCTCTGTGTGCTGCTCATGAGCTTCACCAGCTTGTGTTAGCCTGTGTCGACCACTTAGTGCTCATTGCAGCCTTTGGTGGGATGGGATAGCCTAGCAGGTGTTGGAGAGAATCTCATCATGATACAAATGAAGCAAATAGTTTACCAGACAAGGTCCACATGACGTTCTGCAGAAATGTGGTTAGTATGATTGATGACACAAGAGCCACCAGGGTAGGATGGCATTGCTTGAGATCATGACATCTCAGGATTCTGGGCTTTCACCAGCTATATTACCAAGGTCCCAGCCTCTGACTTCACAAACTGCCTCAGGAGGGGAAGATAGAAACTCAGTCAGAGGCTGGATTGCACTCCATTTGACAGCAGCACAGGTCTTATCTGAAGACCCTGATGCAATAATGGCCAGACCCCAAGCTGTCTTAACTTGCAGGTGGGAGTGAAGCAAGCAATGACTTCCAGAACTCCACCAGCCTGGGAATGGCCCCTGCTTCGATAATCAGTTCTAGAAGAGGTCAGTCTAGGTGACCACAAAACACAGGATTGGATCTGAGCTATGACACTTGACTGTTTCATCCAGAGCGAGGCTGACCTCTTTGGCAGGAATCTCAGAAGCTAGGTCATCAGACGATTCAATGATACTCCTTCTCTTTGAGCCTGCTTATCTTTCTTTATTGGCCTTCCAGAGAGCTCCATGATGGCTGCTATCCTCTACTGCTGCCTCACAGATGTAGCTTTGCCTCGATACTTAACTGTTCTCAGCCTCTCTTTGCAATCATCTTACGTAGGCATGCTGACTGGAGGAAAAACTCCCCTGACTTCAGATCCTCAGAATCCACAGAAGAACTAGATGTTGGAGTGGGCTTCTGTAATCCCAGTGTGCCTTGCAGGAATCCCCCAGTTGTTCTTAAATCAATTCCAATTACATTTTTAAATATTTTTATTTACTTATTTGAGAGAGAGAGAGAGACAGAGAAACATACACAGAGTATGGGCACACCAGGGACCTCTTGCCACTACAAACTGCAGATGAATGTACCACATCGTGCGTCTGGCTTTATGTGGGTACTGGGGAATCAAAGCTGGGCTGGCAGGCTTTGCAAGCAAGTGCCTTTAGTCACTGAGCCAAATCCCAAGCACCACTATTACACTTTTGTCCTATCATTTCAGTGAAAACTGTCACTAGGGAAAAAAGTCAGTTCCATCTATAACCTTCAGAGTTTAAAACATTCTTTATAGATGTATTTGTGTATATAATTTGTGTTTGAATGAATGAAAGCAAGTATTAATACTTAACTAATATGAGAGAAAATAAATTTGTGTACAGTGATTCTCTTTAAACTTCTATAACTTTAAATATACAAGAATATATTTAATGAAGTTATATTTAGGCATTTCATAAATGAAGATGTTTGATATTCATGGTTTTAGGTTTTATAAATTTTTATTTATTTGCAAGCAGAGAGAGAGGGGGAGGAAGGTAATGGGCATGCTGGGGCCTCCTGCTAATGCAGATGAGCTCCAGATTCATATGCCACTTTGTGCATCTGGTTTACATGGGTACTGGGGATTTGAACCCGGGCCACCAGGCTTGGAAGCAAGCTCTATTAACCATTGAGTCATCTCTAGAGCCCCATGGTTTTAGATTATAATACTTTTGACTTTGGTACTTCAAATTGCTTTCCCTCCTTTTAAATAATCTTTTTAGCAAACTGAACCAAGGCTCTTGTGCATGGTAGACAGACACTCTCACTCTGCCTTGGAGTACTTCCCTAATCCCTGTTTTAATAATTGTCAGCAAGGTACACAATTCTGTTTAAACTTAATTTATCCTGAAATTAAGAAGGTAAATAATTAGTACTGAACTGGCAAAAATTTTACTCCTTGACTGATTTGATTACAAGAGGCTTCTCTGAAGCATGAAAATAGTGTTTTTTTTTTTTTTTTTTTTTTTTTGGTTTTGCGAGGTAGGGTCTCACTCTGGTCCAAGCTGACCTGGAATTAACTATGTAGTCTCAGGGTGGCCTTGAACTCTCGGCGATCCTCCTACCTCTGCCTCCCGAGTGCTGGGATTAAAGGCGTGCGCCACCACGCCCGGCTGAAAATAAAATTTTTAAAAAATTTAAAGTACATAGGTACACTGAAAATACTAGTGCAGGTACAAGAAGCAAGGTCCTTGTTCAGGCTCACTGAATGGTAACTAACAGAATCTAGATCAATGTGATACAGTGTTTTTCCAGAGTCATTTTGTGTGTGTTGCATACATGCTTGCTGATTGATAACTCCCATTTTGACTCTTTGCTATTGTATTTTAAGTAGTATTAAAAACTTTTTGAGACAGTATATTATATCATCTTTTTTTTCCTGAAATAGGGTCTTGCTGTGTTACCTAAAAGGCCTTAGGCTCCATCATCCATTCTGTATTTAGTTCTCTGAGTAGATGGAATTAAAGGCACATGCCACCATGTCTATCAGGGGCTGTTGATATCTGTTACCTGTATGTCTCTAGTCCTATGTACCTAGAATTCAGCACCTAATAATAGCTCAGCAAGTACTCGTTTTCTTTATTGTCATTTTTGCTATAGTTATATTGTCGAGTACCAGAAAGCCAGTTGTACTCATTCAATATTATCCCATTCCATTTGTGATTTCAGTCTAAAATTGTTCTCTAAATGTTTTAAGAATAACCTTCTTGTGCTCATGCAATCTAGTAGCTTTGATAATAGCTTTTGTGAAAAAAACAGAGCCAGATGTCTAGTAACAACTATTGACAATTGCAGGTGTTATCTTGTGTTTGTGTGCCTAGTGTTTTCAGTGTTTAAAATCTGTATCAAGACTGTGCCGCTTTAAGTTACTTTTAAAAGTTCTGGCAAGCTCACACCTTGAATCCCAGCACTCGGGAGGCAGAGGTAGGAGGATCGCTGTGAATTTAAGGCCACCCTAAGACTACATAGTTAATTCTGGGTCAGCCTGGGCCAGAGGGGGTCTACCTTGAAAAATAAAATAAAATCTGTATTGTGTCATTCTTCATGTGTACAATTACAGCTCTGGAACACAAAATTCCCTTTTTAGAATAATAAAAAGTGAGGAAAGGAGATGGTGATTTTCAAAGTGACTGATGATTGTATTTGTATTAGATTTTTCACATATTGAATATGTCTCCCAAATTTTAAGTTTTCTGAAGCTAATTTACAGAAACCAGGAAAGACAGGATAATATGAAGGGTATAGTAATGTCCTGTGGGCACTCAAGGGCTAGGATGAGATTGGTTTCAAAAAGGAATTAGAACAACTAATTAGAAAGTCATCAGGAACCCAGGACCATCATCACTTTTTGAAAATTAATTTTTTTTTGAGGTAGGGTTTCACTCTAGTCTGGGGTGGCCTTGAACTCATGGTGATCCTCCTATCTCTGCCTCCTGAGTGCTGGGATTAAAGGCGTGTGCCAGCACACCCAGCCCTCATCCCTATTTTTTATGCTTCTCTGTCTTCAAGGGTAGCATTCTGATTCCATGTCTCTGTGGTAGGATGCAGCTGTCTTTGCAGGTTCTGGCTTTAGATGTTACAGTTTTGCTGGCTGTAGAAGACAAGATTTTTTTTCTTTCTGAGGTAAGGTCACCATAGCCCAGGCTGACCTGGAATTTACACTATAGTCCCAGGCTGGCCTTGAACTCACAGCAATCCTCCTACCTCTGCCTCCCAAGTGCTGGGATTAAAGGTGTGTGCCACCACCTGGCAATAGGAGACAGGTTTGCTTTCTTTTAGCCTCACACATTCTGGGGAGAGAAAAAAATGATGGACTGGCCTGAATCTTGGTGCCCTTCCTTTTTGTTTTGATGCAGTGTTAGTATTACCTAATACTACCATAGATGCTAGGGGCGCCTTTTTCAAATGAGAGCACCCTCCACCGCCCCAGAGCAATACTGCTATATTGACAGTTTGCTTATTGCATATGTCTTGTTGCCCAGCCAATACCCTTAGGACTGTCATTTTTCCCTCCCTCCCTCCTTCCCTCCCTCCCTCCCTCCCTCCTTCCTCCTTCCTTCCTTCCTTCCCTCCCTCCCTCCTTCCTTCTCTCTCTCTCTCTCTCTCTCTCTCTCTCTTTTTTTGAGGCAGGATCTCACTCTAGCCCAGGTTGATCTGGAACTCACTCTGTAGCCCAAGCCAACTTTGAAGTCAAGATGATCCTTCCTCAGCCTCAGCCTCAGCCTCTGGAGTGCTGCTGGGATTATAGGCAGGAGCCACTGCACCTAGAACATTTGTACAAAAGTATATCATGAGTTTGAGGTGAACTTTTATTCATTTTTCTAAGAGAAAGAAATCATTGTGAATTAAGAGACAATTCTAAAGGAGCCTGATATGTCTTTTGTCTATGGCTATGGTATGTATTACTAAAATTTTAGAAAGGTTCCTACTCATAGACCCTGAAATTTATTGCAGAAAAACAAAATACATATGCTTGCATATCAGTGTTTTCTTACCAGTACCAACAGTAGAAGTATGTGGGTTTTTGACAGTTTGAGACTTAGAAAAAATTTTTTGAGAGAGAGAAGGTCTTATGTATCCCATATTAGCCTCAAACTCCTGATCCTACTTTCACCTCCCAAGTGCTAGGATGACAAAACATTTATAAAATGTCCTTATACTGAGAACCATTCATGTTACTACAGGAAGGCTGTTACTATACCTCAGATCTCAAGATGACATCTAAATCTTAAGACCTCTTGTTTATTCTATGACCTTGGCTTATGTTTTTTTTCTTTCTTTTTTTTTTTTTAATTTGAGAGCAGAAAGGAGAAAGAGAGGAGAGCGTGGGTGTGCCAGGACCTCTTGCCCCACTGTAAAGGAACTCCAGATACATGCGCCACTTTGTGTGTCTGACTTTATGTGGGCACTGGGGAGTTGAATTCAGGCCAGCAGGCATTGTAAGCAAGTGCCTTTAACTGCTGAGCCATCTCCTCTGCCCCTTGGCATATATTTCAATGTGCATGAAATTAGAGTGATGTCAAAGGTTCATGTATGTAAATGGACTTGGCACTGAGCACTCTATAGTTTC
This sequence comes from Orientallactaga sibirica, assembly GCA_036365145.1. NCBI lineage: Eukaryota > Metazoa > Chordata > Mammalia > Rodentia > Dipodidae > Orientallactaga > Orientallactaga sibirica. The sequence continues at coordinate 16,102,485 of JAEOAD010000054.1, forward strand.
TACAGGGACATTTAAGGAATTTTCATTACTTAAAAGTTCTTTCAAAGTAGTGTTTTTGCTTATTGTTTGCTTATGACTCTGCTGCTGAGGCTGTCCTTGCTCTCTAGACCTCCAGTAAATCTCCCTGGTAGCTCTGGACACAGGTGTATGCCACCACATCTGGCTCAGAAAGAACATTTGATTAGAACGTTTGATTTTTCTTACAAAAGCTTGAGTTTGTGGGCGTGGTGGCGCACGCCTTTTTTTTCTTTCAGGCCACCTTGATCTACAGTTAATTTTGGGCCTTACCGAAAGAAAAAAAAAAAAAAAAAAAAAAAAAAATAAGTAAGTTTGCAGCTCCAAGGGATGTTGTGGATAGCTTAATTGTATTATGGATATTATGCCTAATGTAAAACTTAACACAAGCTTATCAACAAGTGGTGATATTTTAAACTTTGTTATAAATGTTAATTAACTTTTTAAAGTCATTTAGTAGCATGGTGCTGAGAGTGACCTGGCACCCTTTGGAAGGTTTGTGATTGTATCAGTCAGGGTTCTAGTGTAGCAGAACTGATGAAATGTATATATGTTACAAAGGGCATTTATTGATTGACTTACTCTGCAGGCTGGAGAGGCTGAGAACTCAGTAGCTGCTCAGTCCACAAGACTGGATGCCTCAGCAGTCCCAATCTGGTACTAAATGCCTGGAGGATTCCTGAACAGCTGCTGGTCTTCAGTCCACATTGGAAGGCTGAAGAAATTGGGTTCTGACATCCATGAAGGATGACAGACAGCAACAGGATAGATGCACTCACCGTCAAGTAGCGAAGGGCAGCCAGGAAAAAGGTACTGCTTTTTTCTGGAACCTCTTTCAATATAGGCTTCTGCTGGAAGGGTTGCCCACTCTAGGGGAAGGTCTCCCCTCCTCCAGTAATCCTTCCTGGAAATGCCCTCACTGATTGCCCAAGAGGCATGACTCTTGATTCCTGGTTCAGTCATGCTGAAGTAGAGATTAACCATCACATATTTACTCCTTGTCAGTTTGACACCCACCTACATATCTTTACATCACACTTAATTTCCAAATAAAGACAATAACAAGGTCAAAATTCTGCCTAACAATATATAACTGTCCCATGGACAACCAGAAATTCACTGTTCTTTTCCTCCAATTGATGAGAAAATCCTTGAGAATGCTTAGTCTTTAATATCCCATAACTTATATGATAATATAGATTAAAGAAACATTTAACTACTCATATTACATCAATTGATGTTATATTACATGGAAGAAATAGAGGAAAGAAAACACAAGTATCTGCTTTATATATATATATATATATACCAATGTTCTTAACAAAATGGAACAGAAATATTAATGGCAATTATGATTCTTATTTCTGTAACTGCTTACATGGCTTCAGCTGGCATTTATAACCTTCTACTAACTCTGTATTTCCTCCATCCTCACTAAGCACTTTGGAAACTCTTGTTCTTTATCTGGATGGGTGACCTGAAGGGTCTGGACCATTTATTACTCTGCCTTGATTGGGTTGTTGCATTTTCCCATTAACTTTAATCACAGGACACTGTATCACCAAGAGACCCCCTAAAGGATCCTCCTTACCTTCACTGTAGTGGAGCAGTCCAGTTTCACCCTGGTAGTCTCCTAGCACTATAAATTTTTCTTGTACTGTTGACAGGAGTCCAAAGTAGCCAGCAAGGAGTTTTAGTTCAATGGAATGTTTATCATATCATAGCTCTAGCCAATTATTTTTGGGAAAACCCAAATTAAGACAGCATTCACGGGCTAGAGGAATGGCTTAGTGGTTAAGGCGTCTGCCTGCAAAGGCAAAGGACCCCAGTTCGATTCCCCAGGACCCACGTTAGCCAGATGCACAAGGGGGCACATGCGTCTAGAGTTCATTTGCAGTGGCTGGAGGCCCTGGCGTCCCCATTCTCTCTCTCTCTCTTTCTCTGTCAAATAAATTAATAATAAAAAAAGAGACAGCATTCACATATGGTACTCAATAATTTAATTTACTTTGAAATATTTAAATTTATTGTAACTGTTACATAAAACCAAAAATATTGTACTTGTTAATAGGATAACAGGATTTTTCATACATGGATATACTGCATAATCTTTTAAGTCGGATTAGACATGTCTGTCTCCTCAAAGATTTAACAATTTATTATGGTAAAATCTTTCTAAATTATTTCTTGTAGCATGTGAACACTTAGTATTTGAAAAGTAGCAACAATTTAGGAATTGCAGTTGGATGGCCATTCAAGGGAGCTGCAAGTGGATGTAAATAAGAGGAATGAGATTTGTGTTGTATGTCATAATACTGTGGCAAGAGGTTGCTATAAAGAGGATCAATAAGCAAAGGAGACTTAGGTGTGACCAGTAGTATAATGACAAAACTAGGATATGTATTTCTGGAATCTAATGCAAAAACTGTGAAGAAGGTGAAGTTTGCTGTTGCTAAGTCAAGTGAGATGTGAACTTAGAGTATAGTTGGGTTCAGTAATGTGCAAGCTGGCTACTGGTGACCTGTGAAAGACAGTTGTTATTGAAGAGATGGAATTGGGGTAAGAAGAGTAAACATCAGAATCAAAGGCAGCAAACATGAACAGCTTTCTTGAGGAATCTGGCTATAAAGGGGACCTAGAATTAAAGACTGGAATCTAGAGCAGGGTGTTTTCAGTGAGGTTCTCTTTAAGAGCAAAGGGAAGAATACGTCTTTATGTAACATGTGGCCAAATCAGTTCCTTACAGAATTATTACTTGTTTGCTTATTTACTTATTTTTGCAGATACTAAGTATAGATTCCATCCTGGGCTAGTTCCCAGCCCCTCTTAGAGTATTTTAGGCTATGCATGGACGTGTGTGTGTGTGTGTGTGTGTGTGTGTGTGTGTGTGTGTGTGATCAAACCATTTTATTAGACTTGAAGGCAGGGAGGGGCTGAAGAGATCAACAGAATTTTATGTCGTTAGCAGAGTAGATCTCCATGTTCCCCTTGTTGATGAGATAGGCTATCTTTAAAAAAAATTATATTTATTTTATTTATTTGAGAAAGAGAGGAGAGAGATAATGGTGCACCAGGGCCTTCAGCCACTGCACACAAACTCCAGATGCCTGCACCATCTTGTACATCTGTCTTATGTGGGTCCTTTGGCTTTGCCAGCAAGTGCTTTAACCACTAAGACATCCTTCTAGCCCTAGGCTACATTTTTAACAGTGGACTTAGAATAGTTTTAGAAAATGTTAATTTGTCATCCTGTTTAGTTCTCAGTAAGATTTCTAAGAAGTAAAAAAAAATTCTTACAGATTATTAATAGAAAGAAACAAAGGAAATTAGGAATTATTTTGGCATAGGTATAAACACCAGAAAATAAAGAGAAGTGAAGGAATGTAAGTGAGGAACTTAATCCTGCCACAGGATGGTGTGTTATAGAGAAGAGTGTAAAATCCAGTCAAGGGCTGGAGAGATGGCTTAATGGTCAAAGGCGCTTGCTTACAAAGCCTGATGGTCTGAGTTCGATCCCAGTACCCTCATAAAGCTAGGTGGACAAATTGGTGCATGTGTCTGGGATTCACTTGCAGTGACAAGAGGCCCTGACACATTCTCTGTTTCTCTCATAAATAAATATTTTTATTTTATTACTTTTAAAATATTCATTTTCACTTTTAAATTATTCATTTATTTGAAAGAGAGATGGGAGGGGGAGAGAGAAAGAGACAGAAAGTGATAGAAGGAGAATGGGTGCACCAGGGCCTCTAGCCACTGCAAACAAACTTGAGACGCATGCACCACCTTGTGCATCTGGATTCTGTGGGTACTGGAGAGTTGAACCCCGGATCCTTAAACTTCACAGGCAAGTGCCTTAACTGCTAAGCCATCTCTCCAGCCCATAAACAAATATTTTTTAAAAATCTAATCATGAGAGAAAAACCTGTAGTTTTGAAATAGCACCATGATTAAACATCCTCCCCATGTTAAAGCAACAACATTGTGAATGTGCATGTTTGTGATAGTATATTGCCTGAAAAGTCTTCATGGCCAGTTCTTATCAACCTGTTTTTGCAAACCTATCCAACTCTGGTAGGAACAAATAAAATTTATCTACAGCCTAATTTATTTATTTATTTGAGCCAAGTTTTCACTGTGGCTTAGGTTGACCTGGAACTTACTCCGCAGCCCTAAACTGGCCTCCAACTCAACTACATTTCTAGAGGTCTGGGGTGCAGGCCTGAGCCAGCTTTCCCCATGGATGTTTATTTCTACAGCATTAAACCCTTCCCAAGTTGGATTGTAAGCTATAATTGAGCTGGTTTTTTTCTTTATCCTGTTCTACCTCTTCCTTTAGATGATAGAATGATTTAATATAATTCTTTAAGCATTGATTATATTTGGGATATTCATATTTTTAATACTTCCTAATTGTGGAATGACAGACTGCCCTGTGAAAATAATTTCAAGCTCTCTGTTCTTAAAGTATGTCAGCACTCTTAAACTGAGGTACATGATTCTTCTGACTTGACCAAGTTTCCTCCACAATGGAGGAGTGAGCCAGAATGTTTCTTTCATGAGAATTTTTTCTATAAATTAAACTACTTCATCTACACTGAAAATCTTGAGATTTTTACTTTTAATTAGGATATAGGAAAACATAAAAGACCTTTGGTTCCTGGTAACAAGAAAAACTGAAAACAACAAAAATCACAGTTAGAAAAAATAGATCTAGTACAAATCAGTGGACTCATAAAAACTTCAGTGGTTGAATTCCACTATAGCAGCTTTCCTGCCTGGAAGGAGATACCTGGTTTGAGTCTAGGTATATAGAAAAGCAGGAACGCCATAGAGGGAAGGTGGTGAAGGTATGAGGTGAAATTTTTCCATCCTTGAAGGACTGTATGAGTTTAGGGAAGAGGTGGGGAATCTGACAGAGCCCTAAGGGGAAAAAGCAAATAATAAAGCCTAATCATCACCTTCTTTGCTTGCTTGTCAAGAAGGGGTTGAAAGCATAGAGAAATTGTTCATGTATGTATTCATGATGGGTTAATGTCTAGGACTAGGTACAGATAAACCAGATAGAGGCTAACAAGCATTGTGATGACCATGACTCAACTAAATCTTACACAGCCACTAAATGGAAGCCTTGGTTTAGCATTTCTACGTAGGAACTCATTTACAGATCTCATATGTATGTAGGGTTTCTCTTAAATCCAATAAAATCTTTTCATAAAATAGAATAGAATGTATCATATTTTTTAAACCTGTATAGTGATTTGTTTCTTTTTGATTCTTTTAGTAATTTTCAAACTGACACTTTGGACAAAATAATTTCTAATAGAGAATTAGAAAGGGCTAAAGGATAATCTTATGCCCTGATCTATAGATCAAGTAAAAATGACTATGTTGGCTGGGTGTGGTTGCGCATGCCTTTAATCCCAGTACTCGGAAGGCAGAGGTAGGAGGTTTGCCATGAGTTTGAGGCCACCCTGAAGCTACATAGTGAGTTCCAGGTCAGCCTGGACTAGAGTGAGACCCTACTTTGGAAAAAAAAATAACACTATGTTGCATATTAGTTATTTTTGAAACTGTATTGGAAAAAAATCACCTAGGGTGCTGGAGAGATAGCTTAGTGGTTAAGATGCTTGCCTGCGAAGCCTAAGGACCACGTTCAACTCTCCAGATCCCACATAAGCCAGATGTACTAGGTTATACAAGCACACAAGGTTGCACATGCACACAAGGTGGCATACGCATCTGGAGTTTGATTGCAGTGACTGGAGGCTCTAGTGCACCAATTCTCTCTCTTGTGCACACTCTTGCTCTCTTATTTTTTAAAAAATCATATGGGTATTTAACATTTAAAAAAATGTTAAGCCAGGGGGAGACTAGGAAGGTGGCTCAGTTGGAAAGAGTGCTTGCCATTTAAGCATGAGGGCCCGAGATGCATTTGAATCCAGGAAAAGCTGGGCATGGCCACCCACATCTGTAAACCCAGTCTATGGGAGGGCAGAGACCAGAGAATTGCTTGGGGTCACTGAGAGGTGGGGACACACTAGTGAACCCTTGTCTCAGAAAATAATATACAAATACATGTACATAACAATGTTGGGTTTTATACTGATTTACTACAGTAGTAGGAGTATGTGAATTTGAAAAATGCTGAGTGATTTTATTTTTGTTGTTGTTGTTGCGATGCTAGGGATTGAACTCTGAGTCTCAGGTATACTAGACAAGCTGGATCACTGAGCATCCCAGGGCGAATTTTGTTTGGCTAGTTATACAGTTTGATCTAAGGATTGTTTTGTTCTGTTCTCTTTTCTTCCTCACTAGTAGGTATTTTAATGGCAAGAGGTTTTGCTAGGTTAATCTATGAATGGTTGCACAAAACCTTTCTTCTAAAAGTTTAAAAGTGCCTTTTTTTCTTTCTAGATTATTTACATATTTGAAAGGCATACTTAAACTCGTTGTACACATAATATTTGCTAATTTTATTAGATTTATTTTCCCTGCCTACAAATCTACTTTTTTGTCTCTTGATTCATATTTTGTTTTGACAACTGGTCAATTTTTCTAAAATCCTATGCAGCAAAACTACCTGAGTTATATGTGTTTCCAGCTTGCTTGCCTTCTCTTTCCCAAGCTCTCTCTTACTTTCTAATCTTTGTTTCTTCAGTGCTAGTCATTGAGCCTCTCACCCTCTGTCTTTTTGTTTGTTTGTTTGTTTTTCGAGGTAGGGTCTTACTCTAGCCCAGGCTGACCTGGAATTCACTAAGTAGTCTCAGGGTGGCCTTGAACTCACGGTGATCCTCCTACCTCTGCCTCCTGAGTGCTGGGATTAAAGGCGTGTGCCACCATGCTCAGCATCACCCTCTGTCTTTTGTGGTAGCCATAGGTGTTCTAGAACTTACTATGTAGACCAGGATGGCCATAAACTTGGCACTGTTTTCTGCCTCTGTTTCTCAAGTGTTGGAATTATAGCTTCTTTTTCTACTTTCAGGGGTGTGTGTGTGTGTGTGTGTGTGTGTGTGTGTGTGTGTTTTCCTTTAATCTAGACTGGGGCTGAGGCTATAGCTCAGAGTGCTTACCTAGCTTTCCCTAGGTTCAGCACAGTATAAACTGGTAGTACACACCTATAATTCCAGATCTTCAGTCCCTATACTCAGGGCTTAGAAATTCAGGGTCATCATTGGCTACATAGCGAGTTCAAGGCCAATCTAGCATATATGAGACCCTGACTCAAAAAAATTAAATAATATGGATTCTACTTAGGAAAGAAAACATGCATGGTCTGGAAAGATTGCTCAGTGGTTAAGGGTGCTTGCTTGCTTGCAAAGCCTGATGGCTCAGGTTCAATTCCCCAGTACTCAGGTAAACCAGATGCACAGAGTTGCACATGTGTCTATAGATCATTTGCAGTGGCAAGAGCCCCTGGCCTGCCCATTCATTCTCATTCCCTCTTTCTCTTTCTCTCTTTGCTTGTAAATAAATAAATAAAAATATATTTTAGAAAGAAAAAACATGCATTATTTTGTCAATATGATCTCTAGTTCTATCTTTAGTTTGAACTCTTTTTTTTGAGGTAAGCCTAACACACTGGCCTTTTTTTTTTTTTTTTTTTTAAATGAGAGCGTGAGAGGGAGAGAGCAAGAGAGAAAAAGAGAGAATTGGTACACTAGGACCTCCAGCCACTGCATTTGAACTCCAGACACATGTGCCACCTCGTGCACATGCGCATCCTTGCTTGCTTGAGTCACCTTGTATGACTGGTTCACGTGGGACCTGGAGAGTTAAACATGGGTTCTTAGGCTTCACAGACAAGTGCCTTAACCACTAAGCCATCTCTCCAGCTGTTCAGTTTGAATTTTTAAGAAAAAATGTTTACATTGTTTATAATGTGTGTACTTTAAAAAATTTTTATTTTATTATTTGAGAAAGATAATAAATAGGGAGAGAGAGAGAAAGAGAGAATGGGCACGACAGGGCCTCCAGTCTCTACAAGATGCAAATGAACTCCAGATGCTTGTGCCACATTGTGCATCTGGCTTACGTGGGTCCTGAGGAACTGAACCTGGTTCCTTTGGCTTTGCAGGCTCCATCATCAGTGTTTACTGATATCTTAATCTACCTCTTTGTCGTTAGGATGGTTTCTGCAGCTCATCATGTGCAGATTCATGGGTAGAAAAATGAAGGACTAGTTGTTTCAGACACACTTGTTCCCATTTATTAATCAGCACTGGCATTCTACCCCCAAGCACACTTCTGAATACCATTTTAAATTTTTTATCTCAGCCATGTCACCTCTCCATGCCCCACCTCTTGGCATGGAAAGTTGAGCCCATTAATACCCCAACAAGTCAGGATCCTTAAAAGGAAGAATAAATCTGGTAAGCAATTAACAGTACCTGTCACATCAGAGACCACTAAATTTATATATAATTGCTCTCTCTGATCACTTGTGAACTTCCAGCTGTGGGTGAGTTTTTCCCTTGGCTGGGCCTGGGATGGCTCGGCCTAGGCCCTAGCCCAGGTCCAGCCCAGAGAGCCCCTAGCCCTTACTCTCTGCATTGGTTCTTTATTCCCCTCCAGCTCCCCACATGGCAGGAACTCCTTGTGAACTTTGTTTCCATGCTTTTTTCCAGGCCTTCCACGTGTGATCTGTAACCACATGGGTGCCTTTCCTTGGCTCTATACTTCCTCCATAAATATAATTTAATAATTTTAAAATGTCATTGATAGAGTTTAATTGCATGGAGATAATCTTCAGTAAACTCAATCAAGTAAATGGCATTTTAGTGACGGGTAAAAGGGTACTTGTTTTGCTAAATGTAGGTTCTCCATAGTCATTTAAAGAGCGAAGCCATTTTATCTATAAGTTAGCAAATTTGTGCAAGCAGGTATGGCCATGTATTTTTAAGAAGCTAGTATTTTGGTTTGGTTATTTGATTGTATTTTTTAGTGACTGGTAAATATTTTAGAATTTCTTATTATCTATTTGTCAGTGAATGAAAGAGAAAATGAGTAGGCACTCCATGGCCTCTTTCCACTGCAAACTGTTTTTATGTGGGTGCTGGGAAACTGAATCTGGATCAACAGGCTTTGCAAACACTTTGAATCACCGAGCAATTTCCCCAGCCCTACTTGAGAATTTCAGCTTAGCTTTTGATGTAAATTAGGAATTAGAAAAGATTTTCCTTAATTGTAAAGATCAATTTTTATTAATTTTGATTCTCTCTTGTTTTCCATAGAATGTTGGCTCAATTCAGAAGCATCAGGGAGATAATTTCAGCCCAGTGGTGAGTAGCCTTAATTTCCTTTGTTAGAAGATTGTCTGCTTATTGTTCTCCATTCCTGGATTGGCCACTTTTCTTCCATTGTGATTTGAAGATTCGTACCACCAGTGTTAGACCTGATTTTTAAAGAGTTCCTCCTAAAATTAGCATTCCCCAAGTGGGCAGTTTCCATTGAGACCAGGCTAGGCTTTCTACTCCGTGTAGGTTACTTTCTTGTATTATTGTATAAGGGTGGATCTCTTTAGGTGTTTTCCTCATGTACTTTTCCTTTATATGGTACTGTCTCCACTCTCTTCAGTGAATACAAACTCTTAACCTTTTTTCTTTTCTCCTTTTAAGTCAGTCACTGATTTGTATTGTGCACTGTTTCATCTTCTTACCTACACAGTATTGGCTTTCTACACATTCAGTTTAATCTGAGGTCCAAAAATGTTGCATGGTGACACATGTTTTAGTCTTAGCTACTGAGGAAGGAGGTTGAGGCAGGAGAAAAATGACCTCATGAGACCCTGTCTCATAATGACAATGAAAACCTGGATTTGATCTGAAGGGTTTTTTTTATTTTTTTATTATTTTATTTATTTTTGGAGAGAGACACAGAGACAGAGGGAGAGGGTGACAGATAGAGATGGGCGCGCCAGCAGTTTCTCAGCTGCTGTGAACAAAATCCAGATGTGTGCGCCCCCTTGTGGGCAAGTGAGGCATTGCGCCCTTGCGACACTGCATCTGGCTAATCATGGGACCTGGAGATTGTAACCAGGTTCTTAGGCTTAGCAGGCAGGCGCCTTAACCACTAAGCCATCTCTCCAGCCCTGATCTGAAGTTTAAACTGCTTTCTTCATAGCTTTTACCCTTTGAGTTATGCACTCTATGTGGATTCCTAGAGCCACACACTCAATCCTTTCGGAAATCATTGTCCAGTAGTGCTATAATCTGTATTCATCTGTTTACAGCGAGGTTAGCTTTGTAGACTAGTCTTAGTTTATAAATATGTGGTATATTTCAGGTGCTCCACAGTACATCTAAAATAATTATGCTGTTTTCAAATATTTGGTAACAACACTTCATGTCCTGTATTCTTAGGTAGTTTATCCCCAGATGCAGAATAGTTTCTGGGAAATGAATTGGGGGGGGGTGTTTCAAGGTAGGATCTCACTCTAGCCCAGGCTAACCTGGAACTCACTATGTAGTCTTAAGGTGGCCTTGAACTCATGGCGCTCCTCCTACCTCTGCCTCCTGAGTGCTGGGATTAAAGGCATGCACTACCATGCCCAGCTGGGAATGAATTTTTTAAGCTATAGTTTCCAAGGTCTTGGATACTGTCAGATTATATGAAAGACATAGAGTTGTTAAAATATGGTATAAAAGAATTACAGTTCAGCCGGGCATGGTGGCGCATGCCTTTAATCCAGCACTCGGGAGGCAGAGGTAGGAGGATCGCCATGAGTTCGAGGCCAGCCTGAGAATACAGAGTGAGTTCCAGGTCGGCCTGGGCTAGAGCAAGACCTTACCTTGAAAAACCAAAAAAAAAAAAAAAGAAAGAATTACAGTTGAGTCACTGAAGTACACTGTGTAACTGAACTTCCTGCAATTGTAGAAATGTTCTGTCTGTTTGGTCTACTGTGGTAGCACCTAGCAGAATGTGGCTATTGAACTTTGGAAACAAAATGTAGCTGAGAAATTACATTTTAATTTTTTATTTAATATTGTTTAACACATGTGGTAGCTAGGGAGGTGACTCTGAGCATAAAAGCACTTGCCTAAAGCTGGCAGCGGTAGTGCATGCATGTAATCACAGTGAGCCTACAGTAAGATGATAGGCAGAGACAGAGGAATCTCTGGAAGCTTGAAGGACGGTGGCCTGACATATGCAGCATCAAACAAGGTGGAAGATGAGAAATGATATCTATGGTTGTCCTCTGTCTCCATGTGCATGCCTTCATGCATATGTGCATATGCACATGCACTAAAACAATTGCATATGTTGGGGCTGGAGAGATGGCTTAGTGGTTAAGGTGTTTGCCTACAAAGCCAAAGGATCCCAGTTCAATTCTCCAGAACCCACATAAGGTGGCGCATGCATCTGGAGTTCGTTTGCAGTGGCTAGAGGCCCTGGTGTGCCCATTCTCTCTCCTCTTTGCCTCTTTTTCTCAGATAAATAAATAAATAAAAAATATTTTTTAAAAATGACATGTGTCTAGTGGTTACCATACTGGTCAGAGCAGGTAGATGTACTCCTAAGGGTCAGTTCTTAAAATGTCTAGAACGAGAGGCTGGGAGGTGTCTCAGTGGTAAAGTGCTTGCCATGCAATACAAGGACCTGAGTTCAGATCCTCAGCTCCCACATAAAAGTTGGATACAGCAGCACACACCTGTACTTCCAGCACAGGGGAAAGGGAGAAGAGAGGATCCCAGGGCTTGCTGCTTAGCTAGTGAGCTCCAGATTCGGAAAGAGACCTGTCTCAAAATATAAGTTGCAGAGTAATTGAGGAAGACACCCAATGTCAACCTCCCACCCACCCCTGTATACATGTATACACACATGCACAACACAAACAGCATACTCACACAAATGTCTAGAATGATAAATTTTATATCAATTTTTAGAATTAAAAAATTCTCTCATAAATTCATTAAATTAATCAATAAATTAAATACATATTAGATGAAGTCCTTATTCCTATTTATGAATTGTACCTTTTGTAAGCATAGATCGTTAGTAAGAATCTAGGAAGTTTTTTCTGGAAACTTATTTGTTAACAATGATTTTAGGTGGAAATGTATGCATGTGGGGGTTGCTTAAGCACTCAGGGTATTGCACTGTGATATGTATGTACTCTAACACTGAGTGACGCCCTAACCTGAGATAGATACATTAGATATTTGATATCTTAGGGTTTTCTTTTTCTTTTTCTTTTTTGATTTTTTGAGAGAGTCTCACTCTAGTGCAGGCTGACCTGGAATTCACTATGTAGTCTCAAGGTGGTCTCGAACTAATGGTAGTCCTCCTACCTCTGCCTCCCAAGTGCTGGGATTAAAAGTGTGTACCACCACACCCAGCTTCTTAGTTTCTTTTTGAAATCCAGAAGTAATGTATAATATATAGTATATATATATGTGTGTGTGTGTGTGTGTGTGTGTATAATGTATATATGTAATATATAATGTATATAATATATAATGTATTAAGACCTACTGAAGCTCAAATAGTTTGAAGGATCCAGTTCAAGTATACACTGCATGCTTCTATAAAATCCATGTCTTAAGAGTCTGCTTCTCAAAAAACCTAATACAACAAAGACTTTTCTTTAGTTTCTACCTCTTAAGAGTACCATGTTCTTAAGTTTATTTATGGAAAATGGAAATAATAGATACACACTTATGCATACTTGAAGTAGATGGGAATTCTCATGTGGAAGAATCATAGGAAAACTAAATGGTAACTGACCCCTGATAGCTGGTTAGGAATACCTGAAAATGCCTTCAGTCTCAGTTCCTACTCAGCAGTGTATACAATCAAGTTCTCCTCCTCCTCCTCCTCCTCCTCTTCCTCTTCTTCTTCTCTTCTCTTCTTCTTCTTCTTCTTTCTTCTTCTTCTTCTTCTTCTTCTTCTTCTTCTTCTTCTTCTTCTTCTTCTTCTCCTTCTCCTTCTCCTTCTTTCTTTCTTCTTCTTCTTCTTCTTTTTTTTTTTTTCCAAGGTAGGGTTTCACTCTAGCTCAGGCTGACCTGGAATTCACTCTGTATTCTCAGGGTGGCCTCGAACTCATGGTGATCCTCCTACCTCTGCCTCCTGAGTGCTGGGATTAAAGGCGTGAGCCACCTCCCTGGGCACAATCAAGTTCTAAATTAAGAAACATAGAACTCTTAAAGCCAGAGAGTAAAGAAAAACCTTTATTGTGTTGGTGTTTCATTTTGAGAAGTAAATAGACTCATGGTTTTATATAGATACACAAATTGTTACTTCCTGGATTATTTTATAAAGTGCTAACGTACTTTAGTTTCATTTGAAGTCCTGTATATATAATGACTATTAAACTTTTTGATTTTTCAAGATAGGGTTGCGCTCTCATCCAGGCTGACCTGGAATTCACTACATAGTCTCAGGGTAGCCTTGAGTTCATGGCGATCCTCCTACCTCTGTCTCCCGAGTGCTGAGATTAAAGACATGTGCCACCACACCCAGCTAACCAATCTTAAATGGACTTCATTGGGTGTGTGTATTAAGAGGAAGGTTATCATTTATCTATGGCATGTTACTTGTTGTAAATGAATTGTAATGACTTGTTCTAAATGGTTATAACATATGTTTTAATTTTTTATCCATATGCTGTAGTGTCTAAAAATGACTACAAAACGAAGTTTGTTTGTGCGGTTGGTACCATGTCGCTGTCTACGAGGGGAAGAGGAGACTGTCACTACTTTAGATTATTCTCACTGCAGTTTGGAACAGGTTCCCAAAGAGATTTTCACTTTTGAAAAAACTTTAGAGGAGCTCTATTTAGATGCTAATCAGATTGAAGAGCTTCCAAAGGTATGTTAGTACTGTCAAGAATCACTACATTTGATGTTGTCTGTGCCTAAAACTTTCACATTCTAATGTTGCTGCATGCTGTACATATATATGTATGTGTATTGCTTCCATTTATTGGTTCAGTTTTATGTTAAATTCTCATTAAAAAATTACCCAGAAAAAGATCTTTAAATTTTGTTCAAATTGCATAATTGTATAAAATTAAAAATTTGTACTTATTTCTAATATAGCCCTTTAAGAGATGGGCAGGCTGACTGACTGACTATGTGTTTCTGGAGCCAGTAGATTTAACATAACAATGAACTGAAATTACAGTCTTTTTGTAGTTTTCATAACACATTAATGTACATTGTTATAATTGGGGATAACTATCATTTCAGTGACTACATCATGCCTTTATTGCTTAAGTTTTTACAGATAGTATTCTGTTTTTTCAACTTAGAATTTGTTTGAAATTATTTTAAAGATCTTGTATATGTGACACCTAATAACAACTGGCAGCCGAACATTTAGTGCCCTGACATTCTTTCTCAAAATAGCACTTTGTTTCCATTCTAATTCTTTTCAGTGTATTATTATTTTCTTCTCATTACCTGTATTCATTTTCCTGTGTTTTTTGAAAAAGCCTTAGTACTTTTAAGTTGTTAGGATCTATAGCCATCTGAGCAGCAGTATTTTGAAGCTGTGCTCAGAGACTTTAGTTGATGGCTGGCCATGGTGAGGGCTAAGACTGAAGGATCTCTAGTTCAGGGATAGCCTGGACTGCACAGTGCATTCACTGCCACAGCCTGGTGACTGAATAACTAACAAACCATCACTAATGAATAATTTAGTATGTGTTGTCAGCATTTTGAAAAACTTAACTGTAATTTGGACTATGAGAATTAGAAAATAAAATATGGAACATTTTATTTAAATAAGAGTTTTTAGATGAGCAAGAAGTAAAAATCATTGTTTTTCTGAAGTTCTAATTTATTTATTTTTGAAAAATATTTATTTATTTGCAAGGAGAAAAGGAGAATATGAATAGGCACACCAGGGCCTCTTGCCACTGTAAACACAATCCAGATGCATGTGCTACTTGTGCATTTGGCTTTATGTGGGTACTGGGGAATTGAACTTGAGCAGTCAGGCCTTTAATCTCTGAGCCATCTGTCCAGTCCTGAAGTTCAGGTTTAATTGACAACCCTATATTTAATATGGCAACCCTAGCTATAATATGTTGCATATAGTGTTGCATATAACCCTTGTTTCATGTAATATTTGTATTGGCTATTTGAATATGTATGTACATATTGGATAACAGAGTACAAAAGATTCCACCCCGCCCTGTTACCAATCCTGAAAGCATTTTGGAAGCCACTGCTATCCTAGATCTTTTTGCTCTGTTGTGACTGACTGCCAGCCTGCTGCAGTCCCATACCTCAACCTCACAAACCCTGGAATTGCAGGCATAAGCCACCATGCTCAATTAATCCTAGGTTTTTTGTGGAGAAATGTAAAAGGACTATGGAAAAGTTACCAAAAGTTGCCAGTTCCATGGTTATGAATTACTCACCTATGCTGTGACTTTAGGATACTTTATAATTTAATGTTCTCCACTATATGTTCTTTAGCAAGTAATTTTATGTTCCATAGCCAGTTCTCTTGGAATATATATGGAAAATCAAGACTGAGACCAAGTAGGATCTCAGTTTGGAGAGAGGCTTGGGTAACAGTGCAAATAGCTGAATTATTTGTCTATCTGGTGATTAACAGTTTTACAGTTTTGGAAGAATGCTTTTTTAATGTAGAATGCTTTTCTTAAATATGGCTTTCATTTTGGAGTAAGACAAGTTTCATAATTTATCATATGTAGCAGCTACTTTTTTTGGCTACTTCAAGAGAGAATATAGGCATATGAACTTCATATACTTATTCTCACTCAGTGCAGTTTACGTGGAGTAGAAGTATAAAAATGTAAATCAATCTAAGTGCTTCGGCATTATTTAGATTCATAATAGCATAAGCAGAACAGTGAGGTCTTTCTTGGTATTGGTGCAGGTATGGCTCCTTGAGCTTTAATATTAAATGACTAATAGTATTTAGTTACTCATTTATTTATTTCCAGGTTTTTGTTTGTTTTTTGTTGTTGTTGTTGTTTTGTTTTTTGTTTTTTTATTTTTGGAGAGAGAGAGAGAGAGAGGGAGACAGATAGAGATGGGCGCACCAGCAGTCTCTCAGCTGCTGTGAACAAAATCCAGATGTGTGTGCCCCCTTGTGGGCAAGTGCGGCATTGCGCCCTTGTGTCACTTTGCATCTGGCTAAACGTGGAACCTGGAGATTGGAACCGCTGGAGATTGGAACGGGGTTCTTGGGCTTAGGAGGCAGGCGCCTTAACCACTAAGCCATCTCTCCAGCCCTTGTTTTGTTTTTTGAGGTTAGGTTTCACTCTAGCTCTCAGGCTGACCTGAAATTCCCTTTGTAGTCTCAGGGTGGCCTCCAACTCATAGTAGTCCTCCTATCTCTGCCTCCCCATTGCTGGGATTAAAGGCATGCAGGCACCACGTCTAGCTTTAGTTGTTTTTGTTGTTGTTGTTGTTGTTGTTGTTGTTGTTGTTGTTTGTTTGTTTGTTTTTTGAGGTAGGGTCTTCCTCTATTCCAGGTTGACCTGGAACTAACTTTGTAGTCCCAGGCTGGCCTCAAACTTGTAGTGATCCTCCTACCTCTGTCCTCCTACCCACACCTTCTGAGTGCTGGGATTAAAGGCATGGGGCGCCATGACATGCTAATAATATTTATTTGTATAAAAATTACAAATTTGTACAAAAATTATTTGTATTGATAGCACATGATATATATATATATATATAGTTAAAGAAATTAAAAAATAATCAAAATTCTCTTGTCTCCTTTTTCATTAGCAACTTTTTAACTGTCAGTGTCTACACAAACTGAGTTTGCCAGACAATGATTTAACAACATTGCCAGCATCCATTGCAAATCTTATTAATCTCAGGGAACTGGATGTCAGCAAAAATGGTAAGGTATTTTTTTTCCACTCTCAGTTTTTGTATTTGGGGACATATATTATTAAGATTTATATTTTCACAAGTAAAGATGCAAAATTAAATATTCAGGTTATAAAATAGTGTATTAGCTTCATCTAAGGATAAATCTGTTTTATGTAAACACTAAACATTTTTCCTAGTTCAAAGTTTTGTAACCTGTTCCAAATATAGTAAAATTTAGTCTTCTACCCTTGGCTTGCAATTTGTTTATAAATATAAAATCTATGATAGCTCAAACCAGCTGGAAAGTAAGGTTTTGTAAATATATTTTTACACTCTGTATTATACATCTGTTGAATTTGTTCTTCGTAAGTGAAAGTTTGCACTGTTTGAAAAAGATATTTAAATCTTCCATTCTCCTTACCCTGCTCAGCCCCTGGGCATGATATCAAATATGATATCCTAAAAGAGCAAACTCATGGAAGCAGGAAGTAAAAAGGTAGTTACCAGGGTCTGTAGAGGTGGCTCAATGATTAAAGGCACTTGCTTGCAAAGCCTAATGGCTCATATTTGATTCCCTTAGTATCCACATAAAGTCAGATGCACAAAGTGGTACATAGGCCTGGAGTTCATTTGCAGTGGCCTAGTGTGTCCATACTCACTCACTCAGTCTCTGTCCTTCTTCTCCTTCCCCTCCCCTTCTAACTGCAATTATTTAAAAATAGTTTTAAATCTTCTGATTAAAAATGTAGCAATCCAGGTGTATTTCTCTAAAATGAGACTAGTATTGCTTCTTGTCCTTTTGTCTAAGCTCAAGTGTGTAAAATGAGACAGAATTTACAGCTGTGTTCTAGCCCTGAAGCATCACTAAATGAATCTCCTAGACTTTCATGTATCTTTGGATTGTACAATTTTGACAGCCTATTAGGCCATATAGTGTCTTTTTATCTGCCTAGCTGTAGCAGTTTCTTTATGATAAAACTGAAAAGTTGATTTATATGATTATTTCTGCTCATGAATATTTTTGTAATAATATTTATTTGTATAAAAATTACAAATTTGTACAAAAATTATTTGTATTGATAGCACATGATATATATATAGTTAAAGTTAAAAATTTAAAAATAATCAAAATTCTCTTGTCTCCTTTTTCATTAGCAACTTTTTAACTGTCAGTGTCTACACAAACTGAGTTTGCCAGACAATGATTTAACAACATTGCCAGCATCCATTGCAAATCTTATTAATCTCAGGGAACTGGATGTCAGCAAAAATGGTAAGGTATTTTTTTTCCACTCTCAGTTTTTGTATTTGGGGACATATATTATTAAGATTTATATTTTCACAAGTAAAGATGCAAAATTAAATATTCAGGTTATAAAATAGTGTATTAGCTTCATCTAAGGATAAATCTGTTTTATGTAAACACTAAACATTTTTCCTAGTTCAAAGTTTTGTAACCTGTTCCAAATATAGTAAAATTTAGTCTTCTACCCTTGGCTTGCAATTTGTTTATAAATATAAAATCTATGATAGCTCAAACCAGCTGGAAAGTAAGGTTTTGTAAATATATTTTACACTCTGTATTATACATCTGTTGAATTTGTTCTTCGTAAGTGAAAGTTTGCACTGTTTGAAAAGATATTTAAATCTTCCATTCTCCTTACCCTGCTCAGCCCCTGGGCATGATATCAAATATGATATCCTAAAAGAGCAAACTCATGGAAGCAGGAAGTAAAAAGGTAGTTACCAGGGTCTGTAGAGGTGGCTCAATGATTAAAGGCACTTGCTTGCAAAGCCTAATGGCTCATATTTGATTCCCTTAGTATCCACATAAAGTCAGATGCACAAAGTGGTACATAGGCCTGGAGTTCATTTGCAGTGGCCTAGTGTGTCCATACTCACTCACTCAGTCTCTGTCCTTCTTCTCCTTCCCCTCCCCTTCTAACTGCAATTATTTAAAAATAGTTTTAAATCTTCTGATTAAAAATGTAGCAATCCAGGTGTATTTCTCTAAAATGAGACTAGTATTGCTTCTTGTCCTTTTGTCTAAGATCAAGTGTGTAAAATGAGACAGAATTTACAGCTGTGTTCTAGCCCTGAAGCATCACTAAATGAATCTCCTAGACTTTCATATATCTTTGGATTGTACAATTTTGACAGCCTATTAGGCCATATAGTGTCTTTTTATCTGCCTAGCTGTAGCAGTTTCTTTATGATAAAACTGAAAAGTTGATTTATATGATTATTTCTGCTCATGAATATTTTTGAGAAGTTGGACAAACTTTTTTTTTTACTTTTTTTTTTTTTTTTTTTTTTTTTGCTAGGTAGGGTCTCACTCTGGTCCAGGCTGACCTGGAATTCACTATGTAGTCTCAGGGTGGCTTTGAACTCATAGCAATCCTCCTACCTCTGCCTCCCAAGTGCTGGGATTAAAGGCATGCACCACCACATCGGCTTGGACAAACTTTTTATGTGATCAAAAGATTGAGGATGCCAGGTGTAGTGGCACATGCCTTTAATCCCAGCACTTGGGAGGCTGAAGTAGAAGGATCACTATCAGTTTGAGGCCAGCCTGAGACCACATAGTGAATTCCAGATCAGCCTGAGCTAGAGTGAAATCCTACTTCTGGTAAAGATCTGTTTTAACTGTTTTAACATGTTACTCATATTAAATCTTGAATAAGATGCTATAACATTTTATCATTTAAGTTTTTTTTTATCACATTAGCTTAATATCAGATACAGTTTGGGGCTTTATTAGTTCTTGTGTCCTGTTTGAGAGAAGACAGAAGACATTGTGACATCCTTTTTTGTTAGCTCAAGCCAGCTGTATTTGTTTTAAAAGCACTTGCTTTAGGGCTGGAGAGATGTCTTAATGGTTAAGGTGCTTGACTGTGAAGCCTAGGAACTCATGTTCAGATCTCCAGGTCCCACATAGCCAGATGCATAGTGATATAAGCATGCAAGGTTGCACATGCACACAAGGGTGAGTACACATATGCAGTTTGTTTGCAGCAGGCATAAAGTCCTAGCGTGCCCATTCTCTCTCAAAAAAAAAAAGTAATTCACTCTTTTCCTAATTTATATTCTGTGGTAAGACTGGTATATTAATTTCTGTGTCTTAATTTGCTCCTCACTTTGTGAAGTTCTGGTTTACTGTCAGTTCTCCACTGCTTGCTGGGAATGGAGCCTAGGGTCTTGTTGCATGCTGAGTACCCTCTGCATTTCTGAGATACACTCTAGTCCTGGAAGCTTTTTTTTCTTAATTTATTTATTTGTGAAAGCGAGAGAGAAAGAGGGAGAGACAGAGAGACAGAGAGAATGGGCATGCCATGGTCTCCAACCACTGCAAACGAACTCCAGACGCATGTGCCCCCTTGTGCATCTGGCTTACGTGGGTCCTAGAGAATCAAACCTGGGTCCTTTGGCTTTGCAGGCAAACGCCCTAACTACTAAGCCATCTCTCTAGCCCCCTGGAAGCTTTTTAAAGATATAGAAAATAGAAAATTCTCCAAGCTGCTTTTCCCAAACTATTACAAATACCAATCTGTTTTAGAAATTATCTTTTGTTGTGTTTTGTTGATTATTTTAGAGAAGCGAGTGATTAAAACTTTTTGTCAAAGTGTTTGATAAAATTGATGGAGGGGGGAATAAGAAATAAAAACTGGTTGTTTATGATCTTAGGAATATACTGAGAAACCAGAAATAGCTTGTTTATCTGTTGTCTGATACAGGAATGCTAGATAGGTTTACCAAGGCCTTTTTAAAAATAGAGTTTTAGACGCTTGGGAAATTTGAAAATTGTGTCCTAAGCAGAAGACAGTTACTTGAACTGGAGAAAATCTGCTGACTGGAGACAAGGCAGTGGGAAGGCCTTCTCAATCAAAAGAAGTTAAACTAGAGAAAATTATAGGTTGCTGGGGAAGTCACTAGTTATTGTTTGGGGCTTTTCACATTTGTGTTTTAAGTTTCTAAAAGTACTTTTTGCTTAATAGTGAATATTGTTTTAGCTCAGGTGTTGTTTTGGAGGGCCGGGGGAAAGAGAGGGAGGGAGTGAGCGAGCAAGAGAGAGAGTGTGTGTATGGGGGGGGGGGTCAGTGTGTGTAGCCCAGGCTGTGTAGTCTTGTTTTAGCTTCCCAAATGCTGAGGTTACAGGTGTGTACCTCCATGTCAGTATGTGGTGCTTAATAAAAGTCAATGTAAATAATGAAAGAAGAAAATGTATGTTTTAAACCTACCTGAAACTTAAAAATTAATGTTTAGTATATTGGTCACTATCGTGTGTGTGTGTGTGCGTGTGCGCGCACGCGTATGTGTGTGCATGGGCATGTGTGAGAGAGAGAGAAATTTTCGTGTAGTCTCGATTATCTTTTGAGCTCACCATATAGTCAGGCTGGCCTTGAATTCCTGAGTGCCTGCCTCCATAATCAAGTATTGTGATTGCAGGTGTGTTTAATGAAGAAAGACTTTTGTTCTATACCATGGGCCTTACCGTTCCTTGTTATGCCTCGTCCAAGTCCTACCATCCTCTGAAAGCTGTGGCCACTTACATTTACAATGCCTAGGTCACACCATTTTAATTGGGACTCAGTGTTTCATTTTGTAGTACTTGTTATAGCCTTTGAAGTATAAAACAAGGGGCTATCATTAATTTCAGTTTAACAATTAGGATTACCATGGTGATGGCCTAAAGAAAAAGACCAGGGAACAATTTGGGCTTATTAACCTTGACAGTATGTTAAGAAAAAGACCTCAGGGATTGGGGTTTGGATTTAAACTTACTTCTTACTTGCATAGCAATTTTTAGAAACTTGTTTGTTTGTTTGTTTGTTTGTTTTGGTCTTTTTGAGGTAGGGTCTCACTCTAGCTCAGGCGGACGGACCTGGAATTCACTCTGTAGTCTCAAGATAGCCTTGAACTCACGGCAGTCCTCCTACCTCTGCCTCCCGAGTGTGGGATTAAAGTCATGTGCCACCACGGCCGGCTTAAAAAAGTTTTGAGAAAATGAGAGTTTGCTTTCAATGGATGCTAGATAGGGAAAGGATAATTCTTTGATTAAGTATCTCAAATCTTGTCTATAGGAAAGGCAGACTACAGCAAAGCTAAAGTTACCATTGGCTTAAGATATCGAGGCCATTCATTAAATGGGAAGAAAATATTTTGGGCCTTTTTTGGCTTCAACAGTGATCATGTTTTGTTTTAGTTAGAAATGATTAGACATTTGTTTCTGTTTTGATATGTCATGGATACAGAGTGATAATGTTTTGTGAAATAGTTGAATAAAACAGTAATTCTTCCCTCTCAACCAGACTGGTCTGTAGTAGGATCAAGGACTAGCTGATGATATACAGACCATCTATTGGTGGTTGAAACTGTTAAAGAACTGAGAAGTGAATTGTGGGGTTCATAAGCCCCCACCCCTCTCTGAAGAGCTTTTTGGCACTTAATGACTGCTGGGGGTGAAGGAATCATGTTTTTCAGTGGTGCAGCCATTACAAAATTGCTCATGCTTCAGGAATTAACCCCTCCCCATGCTCATGCAAGCACCACTAGTAAAACTCAGTGGGACACACACACACACACACACACACACACACACACACACACACACTACAGGAAAGAAGAAGGGGTTCAACAGGAGTGGGAGGGGAATAAGAGAAGATGATGGAGTGAATATGGTCAAAGTATATTATATACATATATGAACTGTCAAGGAATAAATGAAAAGTAGATAAGAAAGGTGTGATAAAAGTCAAGAACTGTGTATTTATAAGGACAAAGTGAGTCTGTATCAGTGACAGAGGGGTGTGGAGTAGAGAAGCAGCTCCATGCTGACTCCTGGAACAGCCTGGTGAGTTATTTTCAGTGATTTCTACTGATGAGAAGCAAAGATTCTTGACTGAACCACAAAAAGAATAAGCCAGTATAAAGCAGAGTTGAGGGTTAGAAAAAGAATTGCTCAGGGAAAGGATAGAGTGCACCCAGTATGAGCTTCTCAAAGCAGTCACACTTGAGTGACTTAGAAGAGCCATATATATGCTTTTGGTGGCTTCTGAAGTTACTTTTTTTTGGGGGGGGGGGTAGGGTCTCACTCTAGCCCAGGCTAACCTGGAATTCACTATGTAGTCTCAGGGTGGCCTTGAACTCATGGCGATCCTCCTGCCTTTGCCTCCCGAGTGCTGGGATTAAAGGCTAAAGGTGTGCACCACCACGCCCGACTTGAAGTTACATTTTTAAAGTTTGCGAAAAGGACCTTTTGTTCCTCCTCTTTTGAATATATGAGAACACAGGCTGATTTCTCGGGTACCTTGGATAGGATGATAATCTTATAAATTTTTAAAAATAAGGAAAAAAATGGGGGCTGGAGAGATGGCTTAGTGGTTAAGGCGCATGCCTGAGAAGCCTAAGGACCCCAGTTTGAATCTCCAGGTCCCACGTAAACCAGCTACACATGGTGGCGCATGCATCTGGAGTTCATTTGCAGTGGCTAGAGGCCCTGGCGCGCCCATTCTCACATTCACTCTCTCTCTAATAAATAAATATAAAACCTTTTAGAAAATAAAAATTAAATTAAAAACAAGAAAGTCTGTAAGGGAAAAACAACCAAGTGTTATTTCAGCTATTTTAGATAATTGTGGAGATTATGTATACAGATTATGGGTATACTTAAAGGTTGAATCAAGTTCATGACGGATTGGGTGTTGGTGTCTGAAAAGATTCAGGTAACATTGTTGATTTTATCATGCAGTTGGAAGGACAGGATTGCGATAAGCTGTGGGGGTAATCTGTAAGAGTTAGAATTTTTAAGGGAACAAATCAGGAACTTGTTTTTGGTTTTGTTATTTTGAGGTATAGACATCTCTTCAGTTGCTTATAGAGTATGGATTGCATCCAGACGACAGTGCTTGCAGGTTCCTATTTGGGAGTTGTCCCCATGTAGAAGATATGTAAAGACTAATATTAGATGCATTTACCAAAGACATAAGTGTGGGGGAAAAGCCCAGAAACCAAAGCCCTGGCTTTTCCTTGCTACATTAAGCGGTCTGCAAGAGTAGGAGGATGCAGAAGATACTGAGAAAGAACACTATTGGGATAAGAAGAAACCTGCCTGGAAAAGTATTTGTTTTCCTAATTACATTGTAACTATTCTTGAAGAGTCTCAGCATGTATACTTAGCATAATGTTAGGCACTTTGTGCACATTTGATGTGCTAAATAATAGTGAATAGAGATATGTTGAATTTGAGTACCTGAACAAAACATAATGGGTATTTGAAAAATCTTATGTGGAGTTAAAAAGAGTATGAATTAGAGATAGATATTTGAAACCTAAGATATAAAATGGTAACAGTTTATGGCAAAACAAATACGTTTCTAGCAATTTGCAAAAATCAAAGTGATAACATGTTTTACAATTATTTGCTCAGGGCAAAACTATCTATAAACCACATTATAGAATAAAGTAAATATGAAAAAATATAGAGTCTGACAGGCATGGTAGCACATGCCTTTAAGCACTCAGAAGGCCAACGTGAGTTTGAGGCCAGCTTGAGACTATGTAGTGAATTTCAGGTCAGCCTGGGCTAGAGCAAGACCCTACCTAGAAAAACCAAAGATAGATTGAAGATAGATAGGTAGGTAGATAGGTGATAGACTTTATCTGTACTTATAGGTAATGATACTGATTTCCTCCACTAATACTAAACTAATATATATCTATTTTTAGTAAATAAATATAATATTTGTAATATAAGTTGAACCCTAATCTGAATTCTGAAAAGCTCCATATTGGTCACTTTTTGAACCCTTATGCCACAAGTTGGGTTGATTGTAGTAAAACATACAAAAGGTTTCAAAATATTGTGTGTAATTACCTTCAGGTTATATGTGTAAGATGTAGATGAAGCATAAATAAAGTTAGTACTTAGGCTTGACATCCTCCCCCTAAATATCTGTGTGTGTGTGTGTGTGTACGCACGCACGTGTGCATGTGTGTGTGCATTGTAAAATTTGGAAAAAGAAATCTGAAATCCAAAGCACTTTCAGCCCAAACATTTCATATTAAGATGATCAGCCTGTATTATCCAGGGGTTAGTATTATCATATGGGCTAGGAAGATGACTCAGCAAATAGAAGCACTTGCTGTACATGCATGAGCACCTAAGTTTGTTTCTTAGCAACCATGTAAAAAGCCGGGCATGGTCATACATGTCTGTAACTCCAGCCCTGAGGAAAGAGGAAACAGGAAGATTTCTGGGGCTCCCTCGTCAGCCTTTCTGACTTTGTAAAAACCAGGGGGAGCTCCAGTTTAAGTGAAAGATTCTGTCTCAGGGAAATCAGGTGGAAGAATGGTAGAGAAGGACACCAATATCCTCCTCTAGCCTGTGCACACTTGTGCATGGCCTTGTGTGTATACCATGCACATACACCAAAAAGAGAAAATACTACCCTAAGATGGTGTATATTGAGAGAGCACTATAAAATGACCAATATATCATTTGCTATTTTCTGAAAGATTAAAATATTTATACTTTCAAATTATATACATTTTGGGCTGGACTTTCAAATTATATGCATTTTAGCGGTTAAGGCACTTGCCTGCAAAGCCAAAGGACCCAGGTTTGATTCCCCAGGACCCACGAAAGCCAGATGCACAAGGTGGAGCATGTGTCTGGAGTTCATTTGCAGTGGCTGGAGGCCCTCGTGTGACAATTCACTCTCTCTCTCTCTCTCTCTCCTCTTTCTCTCTCACTCTCAAAAATAAATAAAATATTTTTTCAAATTATATACATTTTGTTTGTCTAGATATAAGGAATACGATTAGCATGATTATTGTTCTTTTTAGACTGTTATCTTTAAATGGCATATATATAAATTTACAATTGCATATTAAACTCAGAAATAATATTGCTAATGCATGAATCTAACCTAATTAGTTTAAAATTTTTATTATCAGAATATTTTCATAATGTAAAATTCACTATTTTAGCATCTTTTAAATTGTATTTTGTAGCACTTAGTTTGAAGTTTAGTTTGTCTACTACCACCAGTAACAGAATTTTACCACCATGAAAAGAATCCCTGTACCCATTAAGAGTCCCCTCCCATTCCAGTCTCTCCCAGCCCCTGGTGTTGGGGTGACTTTTCTTGGGTGACATGAACAAACATCTGTTCATTAAACATAGGGCACCAAGGACAGACTGAAGTAATGACTCCAGCACAGTCTAACCTGGTGAACCACTGAGTTGATTGGGTTTCATGGATGTGAGAGCTTATTTTCAGAAGCAAGGATGACTGTTGAGCAGCTGCATCTCTGCACAATGGATAATAACTCTCAGAAGCTGCATCATTGAAGCTCCCTCCATAACTTTTAGGCAACCTACTGAAATCTCCTCTTTCCTTCAGTTGTTTTCTGCTTATGTTACCCCGGGGAGAGGCCTTGTGAGTCTTGTAAGCTGGGTAAACCTCTGGAATCTTAGGAGCTTCCCTCTCTGTCTAGGAAGGAAATATCTTCAAAGTAGCTGTTTACCTACTTTGTATCTGCAAAACTTTGTTTATTTTGGCTATTTCACGTAAATGGAATCGTATAATATGTGGTCTTTTATCTTGGTCTTCTTTCCCTTGCATAATATTTTCAAAATTCGTCCATGTTGTACCATATATTGATATTTCATAGGGTGGATTTTGTTCATTGTTCATCTATTCATTTGTTGGTGGTGGACATTTGGGCTAATCTGAGCATTGTGTTTATGTACAACTTTTATTCTGTCTGTAACGTTTTGAGAAACCACCAAAGGAACTATTCTCCACAGTGGCTAAATCATTTCACACACCAGCAATCCTCACTCTTCTTTACTTTACATGCTGCATTTAGTTGTCAGCTTGCTCAAGACGTCTTTCCCCAGAATAGTTCCTCTGTCATTCTTGATTGTTTTGATGGGAATTTCCTTAACAGAGGTTCTATTTTTAAAAATATTTTCATTATTGTGAACTTTACAGTATGAACATATTGCATATCAATCATATTCTCATCGGGTTATACTCTTATAGCCCTTGTGCTCCACCCTTATTCCACTGAGGGCCCTCCTCATTGGGGTTGCTGGTATTTACTGTAGGTCATAAATGCAGGAGTCAGTCTCAGTGTGGGGAGAGGCAGTGAACAGACGTTCTTTTAACATGGGTTTGGATTCTTGCTTATGATTAAACTTAGGTTGTGTGGCTTTGCATTTTTCCTCAGGTGCACACAAGGTGATTAGGATAACTGGTAATTACTAACTAAAGCATTTTGTTAAGGTGATGCTTATGAGATCCATGCTTTCCTCCTTTAATTGAAGTATATCTTGTGGGAAGAATCTTTGAAACAATACCACATTTATTATTATACTTTGTGTGTACTTTTGTGGAGGGAGGTGGCGATTACAGATGCTTGCACTACTACATTTAGCTTTACATGGATTCTGAGGGTCCATACTCATGTACTAACACTTGGGTGGCAAGTGCTTTATCGTTGAGCCACCTCTCCAGCCCGTGTGTGTGTGTGTGTGTGTGTGTGTGTGTGTGTGTGTGTGTGTGTGTGTGTAGGTCAGAGGACAACTTTCAGGTGTTGTCCTCATCTTCCACCTCATTTGATGTGAATCAGGCTCTCTGGTTCTTTTTGTTCTGTCTGTGTTCTCCAGGCTAGCTGGTCCATTAGCTTGCAGGACATTTCCGACTTCCCAGCTGAGTGCTGGCATGCTTACAGAAGCCTAATATAGCTTTTGGCTTCCACCTTCTAAGTGGGGTGTGGAGATCAAAACTGATGTGTTGCCAGGCGTGGTGGCACATGCCTTTAATCCCAGCAATTCGGGAGGCAGAGGTAGGAGGATCACCATGAGTTCGAGGCCACCTGAGACTACATAGTGAATTCCAAGTCAGCCTGGGCTAGAGTGAGACCTTACTTCAAAAAAACAAAAGAAAAGATCCTGGGCTGGAGAGATGGCTTAGCAGTTAAGCGCTTGCCTGTGAAGCCTAAGGACCCCGGTTCAAGGCTTGATTCTCCAGGACCCACGTTAGCCAGAAGCACAAGGGGACACATGCATCTGGAGTTCGTTTGCAGTGGCTGGAGGCCCTGGCGTGCCCGTTCTCTCTCTCTCTCTCTCTCTCTCTCTCTCTCTACCTGTCTATTTCTGTATCTCTTTCTCTCTCAAATAAATAAATAATAAAATATTTTAAAAAAAAGAAAAAGAAAAAGAAAAAAACAACAACAACAAACTGATGTGTCCATGCTTGTGTGGCAAGCACTTTATTCCCTGAGCCATATCCCTAGCCCCTATTTTGGCATCCATTGGTGAAGTTTTGATGTTTTTATTTATTTATTTATTTACTTATTTATTTATTTGAGAAAGAGGCAGAGAGAGAGAAAATGGGAGTACTAGGGCATCCAGCCACTGCAAACAAACTTCAGATACATGTGCCCCCTTGTGCATCTGGCTTATGTGGGTCCTAGAGAATCAAACTGGGATCCTTTGGCTTTGCAGGCAAATGCCTTAACTGCTAAGCCATCTCTCCAGCCCAATGTTTTGTTTTTTTCCTCTGGTGGTACTGGAGATTAAACCTCAGGTCTTGCATATATTATACATACATTCTGTGAGTTTTGACCCAAACAGCTATTTACTATAGTATTTGCTACTTTATATCATTCATTTTCTTCTTTGAAAATTTTCACTTAGCATTTTAGTAAGATTTCTTAGAATCAGCTATTGATGAAATTGAAAAGATCCTAACCCTACCATGAAAGCCTTCTTGAATAGTCAAATTGTGTTAGTAAATGGATGGACATTTTATTTTATTTTGTTTTATTTTATTTTTATTTTATTGTGTGCACACACATGCCATGGTGCAAGAATGGCAATCAGGGGACAACTTGTGGGAGTCAGTCCTTGCTGTCCTTAGAAGCAAGGTTCTGTCTGGATCTTGCTGTTCTTTGTTACCACAAGTTCCCGAAAATTCTCCTGTCTCTACCTCACTTCACCATCAACATGCTGGGATTATAGAAGCCCACATGGCTTCTGGCTTTTTTATATGGGGTCTGGTAATTGAACTCAGGTACTCAGGCTTGAGTTACCTGCATTTTATCCTCTGAGCCATCTCCCCAGCTTCCAGGCAAGTCTTTTAGATAAGCACACTATATTAAACAATTTTTAGAATA
Source organism: Orientallactaga sibirica (assembly GCA_036365145.1). Lineage (NCBI taxonomy): Eukaryota > Metazoa > Chordata > Mammalia > Rodentia > Dipodidae > Orientallactaga > Orientallactaga sibirica. The sequence goes on from JAEOAD010000054.1 coordinate 16,131,488, forward strand.
TTTTTTAATTTTTTATTTTATTTTTATTTATTTTTGAAGAGAGACACAGAGAGAGACAGACAGAGAGGGAGACAGATGGGTGCGCCAGCAGTCTCTCAGCTGCTATGAATGACATCCAGATGCGTGCGCCCCCTTGTGGTCAAGTGCGGCATTGCGCCCTTGCGTCACTTTGCATCTGGCTAAACGTGGGACCTGGAGATTGGAACCGGGTTCTTAGGCTTAGCAGGCAGGCGCCTTAACCACTAAGCCATCTCTCCAGCCCTAGAATATTTTTGGAACTTACTAATTATTCTTTCAAATTAGTGCTGCTTCTTGAAATTGATTTGTGACTTGTGCTAGTTCACGAGTTATTTCTTAGTGTAGTCTTAGTGAGATTAATTGAATAAATAAGTATGCACTTAGAATCTTTTACCAAAACTTGATATTTTCACAATAATTTGTGGTATATTGTAAACATATTGGTCTATAATTAATTGAGACTAAAAAAGAATCCCTTACCTCACGTGGTTTGAAGGGTACTCAAAAGCTGAAATGTCCAGGTCTTGAACATGTTCACAATACTGTGCAGAAGTCACTACTGTCATTGAGTAGCGTGCCTCTGGGCCGTGTGAAGGAAAAAGGTTAAGGAGAGAATGGACAAAGAGGAATATGCTTCCTTGCCTGGTGGGGGGACAGCACTGCCTTCAAGTACATCATAGAGTGTATCGCATACATATTTTCCATCTCTTCTATCTGCAAGTTTGTTTTTGGCTTTTTAGTTATTTGTATCAGGGACTAGCTCAATCTGGAGCCCAGCATTTTAAAAGCAATATTCTTTTCACATCAGAGAAACAAAAAGAATGTTCTGCATCCTGTGTCCTTATTAGTTCATAGAAAAGGTACTAATTTTCACAAGTGCTAAGGAAGGGAAGGAAAAGCCATGGACATGCTTAGAGCAGTTACAAGGAGGCTTGCTTGCACATCTTCACTGTTAAGCCAAGCTTACCTTTCTGAATTCTAATTCAAAAATTGTAACTTTCCCTCTATCTTTGAAAATTGGTACAAATCCTAAAAACTTGTGCTGACACTGATTCTCAGGGTTTGTTTCTTTGACGCCCTTTCCCTCCACATGCAGCTGAGTAAAGACAGACCTCCATCTTGAGCCCTGAGCCTGCCTGCCTGCTTTCTTGGATTCTAACTCAAAAGGCATGATTTCTCTCTTTTTCCATCTCCACCTCCATTCTCCCAGTACATGCCCAAGATTGACAGCATGCTTGCCCTGTGATTTTTCTCTCAAGTGCTAATGAAATGATCCTCAAGCTTAAAACAACCAACCAAACACAAAAAGACTATTGGAAGAAAGAAGGAATAGAGTAGAAACAAGTTATTGGGGAAGTGGTCTGCTTGGTTTGCATGAAGTCTGTTGACTGAGCTCTTGCTTAGTTGGTAGTCAGTTTCTGATCTTAGCAATGTACTTTGTTATTTGGGCCTTTGTAATACATTCCGTCCCAACCCCCGTCCCCCTGAAGGTAAAAGTGTCTGTAATACATTCTAATTTGATTGTTTTCTAGGAATACAAGAGTTTCCAGAAAATATAAAAAATTGTAAAGTTTTGACAGTCGTGGAAGCCAGTGTGAATCCTATTTCTAAGTAAGTCTTCTCAGTTGAATTATAAGTTACTTTTTGTCGAAAACAGTTATGAAACAATAGAAGAATATTTCCTTATATATTTTAGTGAAAAAGATTTGTATCACTCTTAAAGCTATACAAAGATTCCGTTTTCAAGGTTATAAGAGCACCTTTTTATCTTTCTAGCCCAAGTACTCATATGTAAAATTGAGATCTGAAAGAGATCATGCAAGTGTTTTTGCTCCAGATCTCAGATAGTTTTAAAAAAGGAAGAAGAAGAAGGAGAGAGATACTAAGTTCCTCTGAGTTTCCTCCCTCAAACCACCAGTTTACCACATCGTGATGTCTTGCATTGACATCGGATATGGGGCATTTTCCAAAGAAACTGAAAGGTCAAAAGAGCAGCAAAAGGAAAAAGAAGGGGAATGGTTACAGTGTCCTGCAGAGTATGAGTGCCCTTTTATGACATGATGTCTGTCAGCAAAGGTCTCCTGCCATCAAAGTTAGCAAAACTGGAATATAGTGCTAAAGATGAGTAGAATGAAGCATAGCTTAGTATAAGTAAGTTGAAAGTAGCTTTTATATCATGTGCTGTTACATGTCATGATAACTTGTGTCTAGAGCAGCTTCACTTACTGTGGAAGATGGTGGAATGTTGTGAGGTAAAAGAAAAATCAGATGAGTAAAAGTCTCATGTCTTACACTTAGCATCAAGTTCTACATCTGTCACTTGTTTTAGAAGCAAAAATAAATATAAGTAAAGCTAGTACACACAATTTTTTTAAAAAATTTTATTTATTACAGACAGAGAAAGGGAGAGGGGGGAGAATGGGCACGCCAGGGCCTCTAGCCACTGTAAATGAACTCCAGATGTATGTGCCACCATATGCATCTAGCTTATGTGGGACCTGGAGAATCGGACCAGGGTCCTTAGGCTTCACAAGCATGTCTTAACCACTAAGCCATCTCTCCAGCCCATAGTATACACAGTTTTTAAAAATATTTATTTATGTATTTGAGAGAGAGAGAATGGGCATGCCGGGGCCTCCAGCCACTCCAAATGAACTCAAGATGCATGTGCCGCCTTGTGCATCTATCTAGTTTACATGGGTCCTGGAAAATCGTACCTGGGTCCTTTGGCTTTACAGGCAAGCACCTTAACCACTAAGCTGTATCTCCAGCCCAGCACACACAAATTTTACATGAACTTAACCTGTCACTGTACTGTTTATATTCTCATTTGCTTATTATAAAACCTGACAACTACAATCATTTAGAGACCAAAAGTTGAAACTGAGAATAACCTAAACCTGTGGCTTTCATTTGGTGGCTATTTTACTCTCAGGAGACATTGGGCATCTTGGAGATTGGTTTTCACAATGGATTTGTGTATTTGTGTGTGTACTGACCCTGCCGGCATCGAAGTTGATAGAGTCCAGGTTTGTGACTAAGCATCCTACCATGCACAAGATAGACTCCTCATAACAAATTATTCAGCTTATCACATTACTCTGCCAATTTTTATAAATTCTTTATGTAGTCCTTTGAATTGGTGTTAAATAAGTTGATTTTGAAAGATGCTTGTTGCTTTCAAAGTTATGTCCTACATATTTCTCTGTGTTGTGGCTCATTCTTAATGTACTATTTTGTGCAGATTTTATGTTGTTAAGTCAAGTAGTGTCTCATTTCCTTTTATAAAGACATAAAGTTACTAGCATTGAAGCATATAAGCCATTAGAAAAAGGCATTTTTTTTTCTTTTGTGGTTTTTCAAGGTAGGGTCTCACTGTACCCCAGCCTGACCTGGAATTCACCATGCAAAATAAGGTGGCCTCGAACTCGGCATTCCTCCTACCTCTGCCTCCCAAGTGCTGGGATTAAAGGCACGTGCTACTGTGCCTGGCTCAAAAGGGCAATTTTCAATTTAAGGTTCACTAATAAAAGTAAAGAAGTAACTATTATTTGTTGAGAAAATATCTTTATTACACAGGTTCTTAGAGAAATTTTAACAAGAGACTGAACTTTTAAATATGAATCTAATTTAAATTATAATATATTTTACATAGGCTCCCGGATGGATTTTCTCAGCTGTTGAACCTAACCCAGTTATATCTAAATGATGCTTTCCTTGAATTCTTACCAGCTAATTTTGGCAGGTAAGTATAATTTCTTCAAAAGATATTCCTTGTTACCTTTTTTTAAGTTTACAGAACTTCACACCACTTCAGTACATTTTCATAGGCTTTTTTTTTTGTAATTTTTTCCAAGCATCATGGTTCATATAGTTTCTATAGATTTTGTTATTTTTTTACTTTGGATTTATTTTCCCAAGTAAAAAATAGTAAGAGCTTAAGAGAAATGAATAAATTTGTTTTCAAGGTAGCAAAACTAGGTTTCAATAGAGGTAATACTTGCTTGAGATACTTAATGCTATATTAATATTTATTAAATTCTAAAATGATTTAATAATTGATTTAGCTGTTTTCCCCGTTGGAATCAAAGTTTTAAGAAAATAGGATATGTTTCTGGGATTCCCCTCATCTTGACCTAATCTTGGGTCCCTGTGTAATTGTGGGTATCAAGTTGCTGACACTAATTACTAGAGAAAATACTGTTCAACTATTAATTTTAATAGCCACCTGTTTCTGAAATGTACTTCATTAAAGTGCAGAGAATTTCTCCTCCATGTATGTACGTTGCCATACTGGTTTTTCTCAGTTCTGTACTCTAGATTTCAATATTATTCTGAAATTCTATAGCAGTAAACAGTTTGTGGGATTTTTTTTTTGTTTTCATTTTTTATTTTCAGTAAAAAATGAAGTATTCGCTAGGATTGATACTTAGAAACCATCGTTTTGCCCCTTTGAAAACAGAGATGCTTACCCATCTTTACTCTCATTGTAAGTTTGAGGATCAGAAAGCATCTATTCTTTTTATTTGTTTTTATTCGTTTTTACTCTTTAATATTTAACATTGCTTTGCACACAGTAATTATGCAATGAGTACTAGTTGCTTTAAAACTTTAGAATGTTTTATAATTAAATTCCTTGTTATAAAGACTTGATTTGTTCTTTGTTTTACAGATTAACTAAACTCCAGATACTGGAACTCAGAGAAAACCAGCTGAAAATGTTGCCCAAGTAAGTCAAAGTGCTACCTTTTTAAAATCCAATCTAGATTCTTTAATCTTTAAGCCCTAAAAGACTAAGAATTATATTACCTAAAATATGGTCTTAAGTTATTTTGAAAGACATATTTGTGGTGCAGTTCTTGGTGTTCAATATGAAATGTTGTTGTTCACTATGGAAGTATAGTAGTACTTCACTGTCTGAATTCAATCTTATATGTAACACACAAAAGTAAAAATTTTATGTAAAGACATCTGAGCTTCAAATAGAGGTTCCATGCTAGAGCTCCTGTATATCACTCATTAGAGAAACTTATACGGTAACTATTGTCTGGCTTTCTGAAGTCTGTTGTAATATTAGAAATGGAGTAATTGGTCTTATAATGGTAAAATAAAATCAAGAAGAAGCTATAGCCTACAGCAGTTACATTCTTGTTGCTGGAACAAAACGCCAGACCAGAAGCAGTTTATGGAAGGCAAGGGTTTATGTCTGGCTTACAGTCTTGAAGGGAAGTATCATCATAGTGGAAAAGTCAGAGCAAGAGTAGGAAGTTGGAGCCGGGTGTGGTGGCGCACGCCTTTAATCCCAGCACTCAGGAGGCAGCGGTAGGAGGAGTTCGAGGCCACCCTGAGACTACTTAGTGAATTCCAGGTCAGCCTGGGCTAGAGTGAGACCCTACCTTGAAACACCAAAAAAAAAAAAAAGAGTAGGAAGTTGGCTCATTTTGTCACGTATCTTCAGGCAGATGGTAGAAAGAATGAGCTACCTCACACAAGCAAGGAAGGCAGATAGTTAAGAGAGTGAGCTAGCTCACACAGCGAGGGGGGCTGGCCTATAACATCCCAAGGCCCATCCCTAGTTATACATCTGTAGCAAGATCCACCTAACAAAGGCTCACCAGTATAAGGTTTAATCACACATGAGACTTTGAGGGTCATTGTACATTCAAATTGCCACATAGCCCAAGAGCAAATAGTCAAATAAAATTGCTTTACAAACAGGGCATAATTCAAATATACTGTAGTCTCTGGCCCTTTCTTGGACAGTCTCTTTTTTAAAAGTACGTATTTTAGCCAGGCATGGTGATGCATGCCTTTAATCCCAGCACTTGGGAGGCAGAGGTAGGAGACTCGCCAAGAGTTGAAGGCCACCCTGAGGCTACATAGTGAATTCCAGGTCAGCCTGAGCTAGAGTAAGACCCTACTCGGAACCCCCCCCCCCAAAAAAAAACATACATTTTTAATTTATTTGCAAGTAGGTAGAAAGAGTGAGAGAACGAATATGTGTGTGTGTGAGAGTTGAGAGTGAATATGAGCATGCCAGACACAAGCACCACTGTGCATCTGGCCTTAGGTGGGTATTGGTGAATTGAACCCAGGCCTACAGGCTTTACAAACAAGTGTCCTTGACTGCTGATCCATCTCTCCAGCCCTTTTGGCCAAATCTCTTTAAGCACCTTCAATGCATTGCTATTTTGTTTATAGTTTAGTTGTTGGTCTGTGATTAAATATGGCACTGTCCATATTTTTAAATAAATTTTCAGTCGAACACAGCCATATCCATAGTGCATATTGCCTATGGCTGCTTTTTCTTGGCAGTGGTAGGGTTGAATAGTTGTGTCAATGACTGAATGATCCGTAGAGCCTAGAATGTTTACTACCCCATTCTTTAGCAAAAAAGAAAAACAAAAATCCCAACTTCTAAAATTAAATCATTAAGACAATATCACAGAGTGGGGAGATGGCTCAGGGATAAAGCACTTGCCTTTCAAGCTGCAGTACTCAAGCTTGATCCCCAGACTCCATGCTCAAACTGGAAGCCATCACACTGATGCTGATAGCGGCAGAGACAGGTGATGTCCATAGAAGAGCGCAGCAAAGAACAGCAGAGCAAGAATGCACAGGGAGAAAAGAAACCCCGCCTCCCATGAGGTTGACATATGAGGACCAGCCTAGCAATGACCCTGTGACCTCCATGCATCCACACACACAAGAGCATGCAAAAACTATGAGTGAATGTGCACATACAAATAATAAAATGTATTAAAAAATAAAAGACTTAATGTCCCTTGTGAGGAACGAAACTTCTCCAGTTACCTGCACATTAGGTGTTCTGTGTACTCAGCTTGCATGGCATTGTATTGGCATCTGTTATGCTACTTTCCACATGGTGTTAATACATTGTTTTACATCTATCCTTTTCTGACTAACATGGATACATATATGCATGTACATGCCTGTATACTCCCCACATGATTATGTCTTTGAGGGAAGAGGCCATATTTGGTTTTCATTCCAGGTGGCTGTGTTTTCCTGAGTAATAACTATTTATTATGTGAATGAAGTTTATAGCTGTGGTAGTGGGTATAAGTTAAAGTGAAAATTATTCATACTAAGATTGAAAAAGGTCTGTGTATTTTATTGATTTGGTACTAGCTTAGTTCGAAACCTGACTGGTTTCTAAGCAATGGAGTACATAAGTTGTTTGCTGTAATAGCTAAGTCTACAGTCTGTGTGGTGAGTTAGCTAGCTTTGTGTTACTGTGACAAAATATCTGATAGAAACTTTTCAAGAAAGGTTTTATTTGGCTCATGATTTCAGGGATTTCGCTCCGTGGTTGGTTGACCCCCATGGCTCTTTAGCCTGAGCAGACAGCGTATCATAGTGAGGCCTGTGAGGAGCACATGACAATGTGGCTCTTTGGCCTGTGAGCAGGCGAGGCGGTGCATCATAGTAGGGAGCACATGGCTCTTTGGTATGTGAGAAGACAGTGTATCACATTGGAGAGCACAAGGTGGAACAAAGGTGAGGTAGTGAGGGAATCAAGGAGAATTTAAATAGCAATGGCAGTGTCCCAATGTCACTTTTGTGGATATCTCTCCCACCCCCCACCACGACCTAACTTCTTTCTGCCAGACCCCTTCTAAAGATTCTACCATGGGCTGGAGAAATGGCTTAACAGTTAAGGCGTTTGAATGCAAAGCCAAAGGATCCCAGTTTGATTCTCCAGGACCCCCTAAGCCAGATGCACAAAGGGCACATGCATCTGGAGTTCATTTGCAGTGGCTAGAGGCCCTGGTGTGCCCATTCTCTCTCTGTCTGCCTCTCTTCTATCTCTCTCTCTGCTTGCAAATAAATAAATAAATACATTTAAAAATTTTTTATTATTTTATTTATTTTTGGAGAGAGACACAGAGAAAGAGAGGGAGAGGGAGACAGAGATGGGTGCGCCAGCAGTCTCTCACCTGCTGTGAACGAAATCCAGATGTGTGTGCCCCCTTGTGGGCAAGTGCGGCATTGCGCCCTTGCGTCATTTTGCATCTGGCTAAACTTGGGACCTGGAGATTGGAACCAGCGTTCTTAGGCTTAGCAGGAAGGCGCCTTAACTGCTAAGCCATCTCTCCAGCCCACATTTTTCTTTAAAAAAAAGATTCTACCACTATATGGGCCTTTGGGAGACATTCAAAATCCAAACTACAGCATAGGGACCATCTGATTCCATAAGCAACTCTCTTGTGAGATTAGGTTATATAAATTAATTTGCAACTATAATTAATTGTTCTTTTATTTATTTTTATTTTTTTTAATATTTTTTAATATATATTTTTTATTTATATTATTCTGATTTTACATTCATAGTATTGGTTCCATTGTCCTCCTCCCTGTCCTCCCACTTTCAAAGGGACCCTCATCAATGGGGAATGTGGGTCGTGCATTGTGAGGTTAGTCAAGAGTTCTGGGGGGTAGGCCCCAGTCTCTGTGCATAATGCCCCAACTTGTGACTCTAACAATCTTTCTGCCCCCTCTTCCACGAGTTTCCCTGAGCCACATTGGGGTCATTTTAGTTCTGTTTCAGTGATGAGGTTTTTGGGAGCCTCTGTGTCTCTGGATATCTGGCTTAGTTGGCGTTGGATGTTCTCTGTGTTTATCTCCTTCAGCCTTTTTCTGGTGTCGTGATTGCCATGAACGCTGAACTCTTGCCCTTCCCCTGCATTGTTCTATGGTTTCAGCTGGGGCCCTGATGAGGTGTGGTTAGCTGATCCTCCCTTCAGGTTCGTTGTCCACCTGAAAAAAAGATAAGCAAATTCTCCAATGGAGAGAAAAGTTAGTACTAGGTAGAAGGGATGACCATCTATGTTTTGGAGGGAATTTTATATGCATTGGCTCTCTTCTAGCCCACATTTGGTGGTATCTTGCTCTTGGAGACTGAGCTCATTTTTTGTACCTGGTTTTGACTTATTTCCCAGCTCCAGCAATGAGTTCCATTCCACTGAGTGGGTCTGTTAGCCAAATCAAGAGCAGTTGGTTACCCACCATGGCTGTTTGCCACTACTGCACTTGTATGAGCCTTACGTCAGATTGTTTCCTGCTGGGTATCTTAGACTGGAAGTTGTTTGGACCAATGTCTGCCATTTTCCCCCCAGTTGCTCCTGTAGCACCCTCTGGTACTAGACTAGCTAACTGTCTGGGGACTGACCTTCTTCCAGATTCTGGCCAGGTCTCTCTGTGTTTGGTCTCACACACGTATGCTATCTTCAACAGTAGGGTCTTACCATTAACCTTTGGTGGGTCACCAAGTACTCTGACAGAAGTCTGTCTTTTTTGGGGGGGGAGGGGGAAACCTTGTAGGTGTCTCGGATCAAGAGCTCATTGTGGAGTTTAACCCCGTGCTGGCACTGGGAGTTTTAAGTCTGCACCTAGAAAGGTGAGGGGGGAAAAAAAGATAGATAATATTATAGAGGAAGTGAGTATAGAGAGGAGAGGTAGGAAAAGAGAGTGAGAGGGAGAGAGAGAGAGAGAAGCAGGACAAGATTAGGGTTAGCCTTCATGATGCTCTCTCCAGATTCCTGTGATTTGGGTGTTCCCTCTGCGGGCCTGCTGAAGGATCAATATTTTAGCCTGTTGTTCAGAGTAAAGGTTTTTATAGCATCTTTTCCTTTTGGGTCCCAATTGTATCCCCACCCCTTGTCCTTCCCCCCACCCTCTCGTTCCCTCCCACCCTTACCTTCCCCCCATCCCACCCTCCCTCTTGTCTGGTCCTCAGAGTGTTTGTTAGGTTTGGCTGCATGTCACATAGATTCAGGTTAGGAGTGACAGATAAACGAGACCATGCGACGATTATCTTTTTGTTCTTGGGTGAGCTCACTGAGGATGATCTATTCCATGTTTGACCATTTTTTTCAAATTTCCTTATTTCATCTTTCCTTACTGCTACATAGAATTCCATAGTGTAGATATACCACATCTTTGTTATCCATTCATCTAGTGATGGACACCTGGGTTGATTCCAGCTTTGTGCTATTATGAATTGAGCAGCTATAAACATGGTTGAGCAAATGTCTCTGGTCTGAGGTTTGGAGCCTTTAGGGTAAATGCCCAATAAGGGAATAACTGGATCCATTGGTAGGTCTATGGTCATCCTTTTCAGGAGTCTTCATATAGCTGTCCATAATGGTTGAACCATTTTACATTCCCACCAGCAGTGAAAACTTGTTCCTAATTCTCCACAATCTCGCCAGCATTTGTTTTCATTTTTTTTTTTTTTTTAATGTTAGCCATCCTTACTGGGGTAAGGTGGAATCTCATTGTTGTTTTAATTTGCATTTCCCTGATGATTAGGGGTGTTGAACATTTTCTTAAATGTGCGTTTGCTATTTGTATTTCTTCCTCTGAGAACTGCCTGTGCAGTTCTCTGCCCCACTTTGTGAGTGGGTTGTTTGGTGGTTTATTGTTTAGGTTTTGGAGTTCTTTGTAGATTCTAGAAATCAGGCCTCTGTCAGTTGTATAGCTGGTGAAAATATTCTCCCATTCTGTGGGTAATCTGCTGGCTTTGGTTATAGTATGTTTGTCAGTGAAAAAGCTGTTCAGCTTCATGAGATCCCAATGGTTGAGTGATTGTTTAATTTCCTAAGCTGCTGCAGTTTTGTTCAGGAAATCTTTTCCCACTCCTATGTCGTGGAAAGTTCCTCCTATTTTTTCTTCCAGTAGATGCAGTGTTTCTGGTTTTTAGATTAAGGTCTTTGATCCATTTGGACTTAATTTTTGTGCATGGAGAGATGTGTAGGTCGAGTTTCATTTTCCTACATATGGTTGTCCAGTTTGTCCAGCAACATTTGTTGAAGATGCTATCTTTTCTCCATTCTGCGTTGGAAGGGCCTTTGTCAAATATCAAGTAGCTGTAGTTATTTGACCCGAAATCTGGGTCTTCAATTCTGTTCCATTGGTCTATATTCCTGTTTTTATGCCAGTACCATGTTGTTTTTATTACAGTGGCTTTGTAGTATAGCTTTAGATCAGGTATGGTGATGTCTCCAGAGGTATTTCTTTTGCTGAGGATGAGCTTGGATATCCGAGGCCTTCTGCCTTTCCATATAAATTTTGAGATAGTTTTTTTCTATCTCATTGAAGAAGGAAGTTGGGATTTTTATCGGCATTGCATTGAATCTATAGAGTGCTTTTGGTAAGATTGCCATTTTTCACAATGTTAATTCTACCAATCCAGGAGCATGGGAGGTCTTTCCATTTTTGTAGGACCTCCTCAATTTCTTTTTTGAGAGTTTTTATGTTTTCATTGTATAGGTCTTTCACTTCCTTAGTCAATGTTATTCCAAGGTATTTTATTTTCTTTGTTGCAATTGAAAATGGGACGATGTTAGTTATTTCTTTTCCTGTCTCTTTGTCCTTTGCATACAGAAAGGCTATTGATTTCTGTGCATTGATTTTATATCCTGCTACTTTGCTGAAGGCACTAATCACCTTTAAGAGTTTTGAGATGGAAGTTCTCGGGTCACTTATGTATAGAATCATGTCATCTGCAAATAGGGCTAACTTAATTTCTTCCTTTCCAATTTGTATCCCTTTGATTTCTTTCTCCTGTCTTATTGCTTGAGCTAATACTTCTAGCACTATGTTGAAGAGCAGAGGTGAGAGTGGACACCCCTGTCTTGTTCCTGACCTCAATGGGAATTCCTTCAGTCTCTCCCCATTTAGAATTACTTGGGCTTTTGGTGCTTTATATATAGCCTTTATTATGTTGAGATATGGGCCATCTATGCCTATTCTCTCCAGTGTATTGATCATAAAGTGATGTTGTATTTTGCCAAAGGCCTTCTCTGCATCTATCGAAATGATCATGTGGTTTTTGTGTTTTAGCTTGTTTATGTGGTGTATTACATTGATAGATTTCCGTATGTTGAACCATCCCTGCGTTCCAGGGATGAAGCCTATTTGAACAAGGTGGATGATGCTTTTGATGTACTGTTGAATTCGGTTTGCAAGAATTTTGTTCAGGATCTTTGCATCTATGTTCATCAGAGAAATGGGCCTATAATTTTCCTTTCTTGTGGCATCTCTGCTTGGTTTTGGAATTAGGGTGATACTAGCTTCATAAAAGGAGTTGGTGATCTCTCCCTGTTCTCCAATTGTGTGGCACAGTTTGAGAAGAATTGGTTTCAGTTCTTCCATGAAGGTTTGGTAGAATTCCGCTGAGAAACCGTCTTGTCCTGGACTCTTCTTTTTGGGGAGGTGTTTTATTACCTCTTCAATCTCGAAGTTGTGTGATGGGTCTGTTTAGGAAATTAATCTGCTCTGGGCTTAGCTTTGGTAGGTGGTATGTGTCTAGGAATTCATCCATTTCTTCCATATTCTCCTGTTTTATGGAGTAGAGGTTTTTGAAGTAAGTCCTAATGACTCTTCCTATTTCACTCGTGTCTGTTGTGATCTCTCCTTTTTCATTTCTAATTTTGTTGATTTGAAGTGTTTCTTTTTTCCGCTTGATCAAATTGGCCAGGGGTGTATCAATCTTATTAATTTTTTCAAAGAACCAGCTCTTTGTTTCATCAATTTTCTTAATTGTCCTCTTAGTTTCCGATTCATTAATTTCTGCTCTGATCTTAATTCTTTCTTTCCGTCTGGAGCTTTTTGGGTTGGCTTCTTCTAGCTTTTCCAATGCCTTTAGATGGATGGTTAGATTATTGATTTGGGATCTCTCTGTTTTTGTTATGAAGGCATTTAGTGCTATGATTTTTCCCCTAAGGACTGCCTTCATTGTGTCCCATAAGTTTTGGTATGATGTGTTCTCATTGTCATTGAATTCTAGAAATTTTGCAATTTCATTCTTTATTTCATCCACAACCCATTTATTGTTTAAAAGTGTGTTGTTCAATTTCCAGGAGGTAGAGGGATTCTTGGTGTACTTTTTGTTGTTGATTTCTAGCATTACCGCATTGTGGTCTGATATCATGCAGGAAATTACGTCAGTTTTCTTGAAAATATGGAGGCAGGCTTTGTGGCCCAGTCCATGATCTATTTTAGAGAAGGTTCCATGGGCTGCTGAGAAGAATGTGTAATCTGTAGATTTGGGGTGGAATGTTCTGTATATGTCTGTTAGGTCTAGTTGCTCTATGGTGTTGTTGAGCTCTCTTACTTCCCTATTAATTTTCTGTTTGGATGATCTAACCATTGTTGATAATGGAGTATTAAAGTCCCCGACTATGATGGTGTTGGTGTTTATTTCTGTTTTGTTGCCAAGTAGATTTTGCTTTATGAATTGTGGTGCACCTGTGTTTGGTGCATAAATATTGATGACTGTGATATCCTCTTGTTGGATTGTTCCCTTGATAAGTAAGAAGTGGCCTTCTTTGTCTTTTTTAGTTACTTTTGGTTTGAAGTCTATTTTATCAGATATAAGTATAGCTACACCTGCTTTTTTTCTTGTTTGTATTTGCTTGGAAAATCGTTTTCCACCCTTTCACCCTGAGGAGGTGTCTGTCTTTAGTGGTGAGGTGGGTTTCTTGAAGACAGCAGATTGAGGGTCCAGTTTTCTGATCCACCCTGTTAGCTTATGTCTTGTGATGGGTGAATTAAGACCATTAATATTCAGAGATATAACTTTCAGGTTTGATTTAGTACCTGCCATATTGTGGTGGGTTGTGGTCTTTTTGTGGGTTTTTTTGTTGTTGTTGTTTTGTTTTTTTGTTTTTTGTTTTGTTTTGTTTTTTTGGTTAATGTGGACTATTTCTTGAGGGCTCTTGAAGTTGGTTATTTGTTTCTTCTGTGTGGAGAATTCCCTGAAGTACTTTCTATAGGTTTGGCTTTGTGTTCATATACTTGTAAAGATGAGATTTATCGTGGAAGGTTTTTCTTTCACCATCTATTATGAGAGATACTTTTGCTGGGTAGAGTAGTTGGGGCTGGAAGCCATGGGTTCTTAGAGTTTGCAGTGTTCCATTCCAGGCCCTTCTGGCTTTTAGGGTTTCCATTGAGAAGTCTGAGGTAATTCTGATGGGGTTCCCTTTATATGTAATGTGTTGTTTTTCCCTGGCTGCTTTTAGGATTTTCTCTTTGTGTTTGATGTTTAGAGTCTTAAAGATAATGTGTCTTGGAGAATTTCTCCTTTGGTCCAGTCTGTTTGGAGTTCTGCTAGCTTCTTGTAATTGGGTGGAGTTTTCTTTTGAGAGAGCGGGAAAGTTTTCTTCAATTATTTTGTTGAATAGGCTTTCCATTCCTTTGGTCTGTGTTTCTTCCCCCTCTGGTATACCCATGATCCTGATGTTTGGGCGCTTAAGGGGGTGTCCCACATTTCCCTCATGTTCTGTTCACAGAAGTTTTTGAACTTGTTGAAATTTTTGGACTCACAGACTGTTTCTTCTGTTCTGTCTTCCAGTTCTGAGTTTCTATCTTCCACCTGACTTACTCTGTTCTTAAGCGCTTCTATGGAGTTTTGGGCCTGTTCAATTTGGTTCATATTTTCTACGGATTTTTTATGTATAGTTTTCATCCCTCTGTCTAGTTCCCTTTTTGTGTCATTTTCCGATTTTCTTAATGCTTCTTGGAGTTCATCCCTGCATTTCTTTATGTCTTCATTGAACTTAGCCAGCTGGTTATTGAGGACCTCTTTTTTTTCATTCTCCTTCAGTTCATTTAACTGTCTTTGGAGCCCTTCCTGGTTCTTTTCTATTAGGTCCAATCTAGCAAGGATAACATTCATACAATTGTTGGCTCTTTGTTGAGTTTCTGAGTGTTGTGGTATTTGCTTGGCCAGGGTTGCATAGCTAGTCACTTCATTTTGAGGTTCTTATTCTATTGTCTCTTCTATGCTTTGATTTGAAACATCCATTATAGGACTGGATAGTCTAGGTGGATTTACTTGTATCTGGTTTTTCATGCTATTTCTTTTTCGCTGTAGTTTGCCCATCACAATGATTCAGGTACCCTGTGTATGGAATGTTAGCCTGCTGTCCAGGGGTGGGGTGGCGTGCAGTGGTGATTGTCAGGGCAGTGGTCCCTGGAGTTCTGGTAGGCTGGGGTGGGGGATACTGGCCTACTGGCCTGTGTTCTTTATGTAAGTGGGAGGGATGGGGGACCACAATCACCCTAGTTGGGCTGAGGCAGGGTAGGGCGGAGCACTGGCCTACCTCCCTGGATCCCTGATCTGCCCTGGGAGGGGGGAGTGATGGTACGTGATTGCTGATAGGGCTCAGGAAGGCTAGAGGGGCACCTGGCCAGTGATGGGGATGTGGCCAGTGAGGGAGGGGTCTTAGCAGCTATTGGCCCTGATCCAGCGGCCACAGGTGCTAGCAGCTAATAGCGGGCTTCCGCCGGTCACTCGGACTGGCAGGGTCCGCGGCGGTCCCGGGTCAGGTCACACCGGGTGCTAGCGGCTAATGGCCGCCGATTTGGGTCACCCCAGCACCAAGGACCTAACCTGCGGTGGCCCCTATCCTAGAGCGTGGGAATCAGTGGATTCCCTATTTTTTCATCCACCCCCTCCCTCTAGCTGGATGCAGGGGCCAGCAAACCCTTTAAGAAATCTTTTAAAAGTTTAAATATCTTGCTTTTACTTCCCTGTAAGGTGAGGCGAGGTTAGGCTGACACCAGCTTGACCAGAAGTCTATTTTTACTTTTTAGAGAGACAGCGAGATAGAGACAGAGAGAGAGGAAGAGAGAATTGGCGTTCCAGGGCCTCAGCCACTGTAATCAAACTCCAGACACTAGCGCTTGCCTCACCTTTGTACATCTGGCTAATGTAGGATCTGGAGAGTCAAACATGGGTCCTTGGGCTTTACAGGCAAGCCCCTTAACCACTAAGCCATCTCTCCAGCCCACGTTCTTTTCTTTCTAAGATATAGACAAAAACCTTTGAGCACTCACAAACTATAAATATAGAGCCTGTAATTTTTTAAATTTTTTTAAATTTATTTAAGAGAGAGAGAGAGAGATTGGGCCTGCCAGGTCCTCTAGCCACTGCAAACAAACTCCAGACTCATGTGCATCTGGCTTATGTGGGTTCTGGGGAATCAAACCTGAGTCCTTACATTTCACAGGCAATTGCCTTAACCACTAAGCCGTCTCTCCAAACCCAGGCATGTAATTTTAAATACTGGGGTAGTCATGTGTGTTCAGATTGTGTGAGTAGACTTTTTGTGATGAAAGATTGAAAGTGGGAAGAACTGTTTTACATACATATCTAAGTGAAACTTAATACTTCCTAAAGAATTCTTAAGAGCCAGTGTTCTGCTAAGAGCACACAATGAATGTTATGCTCTTATGGGTAGGAAAGAATATAAAATGAGTTAAATACAAATAAATTTTATCTTACTACCATTTTTTCAGAAAATTAACATTTTTAAAAATTTATTTTTATTTACTTAAGGTAGGTAGAGAATGGGCACACCAGGGCCTCTAGCCACTGCAAACAAATTCAGGACACATTTGCCATCTTGTGCATCTGGCTTACATAGGTACTGGGGAATTGAACCTGTGTCCTTAGGCTTTGCAGGCAAATGCCTTAACTGCTAAACCATCTCTTCAGACTGAAAATAAAATTTTTGTTTGTTACCATATGAAAACCTATACATTACATTAGTATGCTTTAAAGTATGAGATTTGAAAGTGTGATTTTTTTTTTTAAATTCTTAATTATTTATTGCTCCTGTGTGAATAGAACCATGAATAGACTGACACAGCTGGAAAGACTGGATTTGGGAAGTAATGAATTCACAGAAGTGGTAAGTTCTTGCAAGTCTCACTATCCATAAGTCTTATGTTTGAACAAGGAAAAAATGTGAAAATAATAAAGGTATTTCATTTAAAAATTAAATCAAAATAGACATGTTTTTCGGACATAAGTTGGATAGAAAAATTAGTCAAAGGAAAATCTGACAAAAGTGAAGACAAAATATGAAATTAATGAGAAGTCCACTGAAGAGATAATGTATGCAGCAGAAAATTTGAGAGATTACAAGTGAAAAAAAAAAAGAATGTGAATGTAGCCAAGTATTTCCATATCAAAAATAATTCCCTGGAGTATTGCTTACCAGTTTATTTAGTGATAACTTCTCTGGTTTTACTTAATAGCTAAGGAAGAATCATTAAGTGGAACTCTACTTTTGAGTTTCTATTGAGATCTCTCTTAGTGTGCGCTTCCTATGCTAAGTGTGCAGTCTTGCTGTGTCTCAAAAGAATGGAACATGTATGCAGCTTTTGTCTTTTAAGTCAGTTTTCAAAAATAGAAAATAAGATATTTTTTGAAGAGGAATTCATCAAGCCTTGATATAATTTAAAATTTATGATTGCAAGTTTACTGTTCAACATGTGCATTCAGATGATATTATTATGAGCAACAATTTCTATCATGGGTAACATACATTTCAGCTATAGTCAGAATACTATTGTACTTTGGGATATCTTACATTTTCTCTCAAGGGTTTCTTCATATTACTTGTTACATTTTAAGTGAAAGTAATTCCTCATGGATTTCCCTATATGAAGCTATTACTTACTGTGAAAAAATACATGCTGTGCTTCTTAAATCATGTATTGTGATCTTATCGATTGTTTTATATGTCTTAACTGTTATTTATTAATAATTTGAAAGTTCTGTCATTAATATTCTGTTATTGATATTTTAGTATTATACTTTTTTGTTTTTAACAAATGGAAAGCCAAGCATGGTAGTACACAATGGTAATCCTAGCAGTGGGGAGGTGGATACAGGTATTTCTGGAGTTTAAGGTCATCCTCTGCTACATACTGTTTGTAGGGCCATTCTTGGCTATATGAGACCCTGTCTCAACAACAACAACAAAAACAACAAACAAAACGCAAAAAAAACCCCACAGAACTTAATTGTGGAATTATAACAGTAGAACACTGAAACTTTGTTTAATATGAGTTATTTCGAATTCTTGCCTATATTTGTTAACAGTAAATCTGAATTACGTGGATTTTTCTATATGAGTCATGTTGTTGCAGTGGTTAGACATGGTAACTTTGCCCCATTGCATGGTCATTAATTGCACATGGCTTTGTGAGATGACATGACAGAAATAATTTCCAGAGGGGACATTAAAATCTTTAGTGTCAGTGCTCAAAGGGAAAATGTCTTCTTGAATACCAACAACACATGAAATAAGTTTAGGGCTTCAGCACCATATTATAAGTGATTTTCTACTAAAAGTTTAAAGAACAGGGTTCTCTTCATATACTTGCACCATTGCTTGCTTCCCTGTTCCTCCCTAGACATTTCAAGTATCTTTGAGATTTTTCCCAAGATTTTCTAAAAGGCTATATCCTGATATTGATAATGAATGAGAGTACCTGCATTCCATTTGTGTGTGTGTGTGTATGTGCACGCGCGCACACACATATAGAAATAAGAGGACAACCCTGGAGTATTGGTCCTCACCTTGTTTGTTGAGACAGGATCTTTCTTTTTTTTTAAATTATTATTTTTTATTGACAACTTTTATATTTACATACAAAAAAACCCACCTGATATTTCCCTCCCCTCCCCCCATTCCACTTTAGAACTCCAGTCTCCATCATATCCCCTCCCTCTCTCCATTAGTCTCTCTTTTAATTTGATGTCATCATCTTTTTCTTCTATTTTGAGGGTCTTGCCGGAGGTATTGCTAGGCACTGCAAGGTCATAGATATCGAGGCCAATTTCTGTCTGGGCAGTTGCATTGTAAGAGGTCATACCCTTCCTTTGGCTCTTCCATTCTATCCGCCCCCTCTTCTGCAATGGTCCCTGAGCCTTGGAGGGTGTGACAGAGGTGTTTCAGTGCTGGGCACTCCTCCATCCATCCCTTCTTCTCAGCACTGTTTTGCCTTTTGGGTCATCCCAGTGGTCATCGCCATCTGAAAAGAGAAGCTTCTCTAACCAGAAGTGAGAGTAGCGTTAATATGTGAATATGAACATTAAATGTAGTACTTTCAGGGCAGCTTGGTGGAAATAATATATACATTTAGTCAGACAAGAGCAGGCTTATACCCCTAAGGTTCATGACCTCACCTACCATAGACTTTTACTTAGGTTTTTCAGTACCAGGTATGTATTCCCTCCCTTAGAGAGGGCCTTCAGTCCAATTATGGAGCAGTTGATTACCCCAAGAGTAGACATGGCACTATTGCACCCGTTCAGTCATTGGGCCTGTCTGGCCAAGCTTGAATATTCATTGTCCACTGTTTTCACTGCTGATGACTTCGAGACAGGATCTTTCTTTATTTGCCACTAGGAAGGCCAGACAAGCTGGTTTGAGAGTTTTGGAATTCTCCTGACTCCACCTGCCATTGTTGTTGGCATGCTAGGATTACAAATTCATATACCACTTTGCTTCCTGCTTTTCATGTGGGTGCTGGGTTCTGGTATGCAACCTTATGGAACAAGCACTTTATCACCTAAGCCATCTCCCCAGCCTCAAGAGTATCTTTTTATATACTTCCAAGCATGGGTCCTGGCTTTATTTCCTTGTGGAAGCCAATGCTTAAATGTGTTTCATGTAGTTGACGTTTTCTTAAATGTCATTGCTATGACAAAATACCCAACCAAAATCAGCATATGGGAAGAAATGGTTTATTTCAGCTTAGAGTTTTGAGGGGAAACTTAATAATCTCAGAGAAAGCATAGCATGAGCAAAACAGCAGAGCAAGGAAGTAGTTCAGTGTGCTAGCCAGTCAATGCTAATAGGGCTGGATTAATAAACCTCAAGGTTTGCCCCCCACCCACCCATCCAGTGACACATCTCCTCCAGCAACACTCTATCTCCCACAAGGGTATGGGGGCATTTCACATTCAAAGTGCCACAGACATATCTTTGATTTCTCCTTTAATAATGTTACCACACAAACTATAAAGCAGTGCCAAGCATCTTGGCCTACTTGCCCCTTACCTTTTCTCCTTTAATGTTTTTAAACTTAAAGACTATGTTACAAAGTCCGAGGGCTTCTTTTGCCAGACAATGATGGTAGTGTAAATTAATTGAATTTTTCCCTCTTTTATCCAAACAGCCTGAAGTACTTGAGCAACTAAGTGGATTGAAAGAATTTTGGATGGATGGTAATAGACTGACTTGTATTCCAGGGGTATGTGTATGAAATTTTAACTGACTTCATTTATTGCTGGCTGACCTTTGCAGTATTTGAATTGTACTTTTATTTTATTTTATTTTATTTTATTTTATTTTTATTTTTCTTTTTCTTTTTCTTTTTCTTTTTCTTTTTCTTTTATTTTATTTTATTTTTGGGTTTTTGAGGTAGGGTCTCATTCTAGCCCATGTTGACCTGGAATTCACTCTGTATTCTTAGGGTGGCCTTGAACTCATGGCAGTCCTCCTTCCTCTGCCTCCCAAGTGCTGGGATTAAAGGCATGAGCCACCACACCCCGCCTGAATTGTACATTTTAAAATTTATTTTTTTTTTTTTGGTTTTGCGAGGTAGGGTCTCACTCTGGTCCAGGCTGACCTGGAATTAACTATGTAGTCTCAGGGTGGCCTCGAACTCTCGGCAATCCTCCTTCCTCTGCCTCTCGAGTGCTGGGATTAAAGGCGTGCGCCACCATGCCCGGCTCTGATTTTTAAATTA
Source organism: Orientallactaga sibirica (assembly GCA_036365145.1). Lineage (NCBI taxonomy): Eukaryota > Metazoa > Chordata > Mammalia > Rodentia > Dipodidae > Orientallactaga > Orientallactaga sibirica. The sequence goes on from JAEOAD010000054.1 coordinate 16,152,086, forward strand.
TTTTTAATTAGTTAAAAATGAATTGCTATAACAAATAATGCTTTTATAAACTATAAACACATTCTTTTTTTAATTTAAGAGAGAGAGATAATGGGTGTGTCAGGCTTTCAGCTGCTGCAAACGAACTCCAGATGCATGCACCCCCTTATGTGCATATGCACATTACATGTATGTAATACATGTAATACATACATCACTGTATGTCTGGCTTACATGAGACCTAGAGATTCAAACATGAGTTCTTAGTCTTCACAGGCAAGCACCTTAACTGCTAAGCCATCTCTCTAGCCAAAATTATAAACATATTCTTGATTAAAATCTGAAAATTCTATAATTTTTGTAAAAGAGTCTATTTTTAATACTGTAGAATGTATCTGTTCTATTGGTATTAATCAAATTTATGTCCTAATTCCGTTTGCTCAGGGAATTGTTAAACTATACATTTCTGCTTTATCAATCTACATCTAAAAACAGACCACAAGAGAATCCCTTTAAATGTTGTCCTGTCACCCCAGGAGGTAACAAATAGCTAAGTTTCCAAAGAAAAACACATGTCTTTTGTCACTCTGCTTTGCCAAATGTAATAGGAATTTTTGGATATATTACTAAATATACTTCAGGTGGAATTTAGAAAATATTCACATCAATTATTAATGAAAACTTGGTATTATGTTTATTACCTAACTTTATATAAATTATTAGCTAGAGTAACCATTTTCTGGTTTTTGCTTATAGTTTATTGGTAGTTTGAAACAGCTCACATATTTGGATGTTTCTAAAAATAATATTGAAATGGTTGAAGAAGGAATTTCAGCATGTGAAAACCTCCAAGATTTCCTGTTATCAAGTAATTCACTTCAACAACTGCCTGAGACTATTGGTTTGTATTGCTTTCAAATTTACTTTTTTTTTTTTTTTGAAGTAGGGTCTCACTCTAGTCCAGGCTGACCTGAAATTCACTCTGTATTCTCAGGGTGGCCTCGAACTCATGGCGATCCTCCTACGTCTGCCTCCCGAGTGCTGGGATTAAAGGCATATGTCACCACGCCCGGCTCAAATTTACTTATTTTTAATTAAGACAAACTCAAGGCCTCCATACAAACACATTTTACTAGTTTTAAGGTTCTACCACAGTGCAAACGTCATTAGAATTTTCTCTGATGTGATCAGAGTAAGTACAACTTACTCCTTTATTGATGTTACTGTATTTTTTAATTCTAAAGAAATCTCATTTTTATAATCTCAATAGTTTTTTAATATTTTTATTTTTATTTATTTATTTGAGAGAGGGAAAGAGGCAGAGAGAGAGAGAATGGGCGCTCCAGGGCTTCCAGCCACTGCAAATGAACTACAGATGCATGTGCCCCCTTGTGCATCTGGCTTATGTGGGTCCTGGGGAGTTGAACCGAGGTCCTTTGGCTTTGCAGGCAAACGCCTTAACTGCTAAGCCATCTCTCCAGTCCCCTCAATAGTTTTAAAAAGAAGTTAATTTATCCTTTTTTTTAATCTCTTAATCCTATCCTTTATTTGTTAACTTTTTTCAATTACAGAATTATGAACAAGAAATTATAGACAAGAAAATGATTGGGTGAAAAAAATGTTATAAGGAATCTACAGTTTTTACTGAAACTGTTTCTGAAGTTGCTTGTATGATGAATATCAAACAAGTTGGATTAGTTTGATGAAAAGTCTAGAAACTTAAATTATTTTTTTAAAAAAAACTTAAATCTAGCCGGGCGTGGTGGCGCATGCCTTTAATCCCAGCACTCGGGAGGCAGAGGTAGGAGGATCACCGTGAGTTCAAGGCCACCCTGAGACTACATAGTTAATTCCAGGTCAGCCTGGGCCAGAGTGAGACCCTACCTCGAAAAACCAAAAAAAAAAAAAAAAACTTAAATCTTTTTGATTTTTTGAGGTAGGGTCTCACTCCAGCCCGGGCTGACCTGGAACTCACTGTGTAGTCTCAGGGTGGCCTCAAACTCAAGGTGATCCTCCTACCTCTGCCCCCCAAGTGCTGGGAATAAAGGCGTGCGTGGCCTGGCTAAAACTTAAATCTTGATGTTATCCTTGCAAAACTATTTTATATATGTCTCAGTTGAATTACACAGTTGTCTTAGAGCTAAGGTACATTTTGCAAATTTATTTAGGATTTTATTCTAGTATTTGTATTAAAATATATTTTTGTATTTTTATACAAAGATTAGCTTTGTTATAAGCTGATAAGCAGCCTTGACACTGCCATTTCTTTAATATGTTAATTGAGCAAGTTTGTATTGTGTTTCTTCTCTGGCATGGTATTGTTTCCAGGAGCCAGACTGCAGCAATGAGCAGTGCAGACAAAAAGTCCCTTCTCTTCCGTAGCTTATGTTTCAGTGTGTGAGCAGGGTGGGGAGGGTTATTAGCAAATACATACCATGTTAAAAGATGAGGTGGGTGGAAATTGAAAATGTAGTACAAAGGAATACAGTGAGTGGGTTGGCATGGTATCTTTTAAATATGTTAGTTAGTAAAGTTCTTTCTATTTCTTGTCAAATCTGATGTGTCACCTTGATGGTTGGTGGACTTGTTCTCAGGTTGAGGTGAAAAATTATATTATTTCTTCACAACAGGTTCATTAAAGAATGTCACAACTCTAAAAATAGATGAAAACCAATTAATGTATCTACCAGACTCTATAGGAGGGTAAGTTTTTTTGTGACTATAGAGACCCCTTATAAAATTTTACTTTTAGTTCAATCTGCCATATATATTTTCAGATATTTACATAACATCTAAAGGAGATTACATAAACAAGTAAGTAACCAAAGTTTAGGTATTTTTATAAGAAAGACCTATTTAATTATTGAAGTTTAGCTTTATTTAATTTCACTAGGTTTTCTGAAGATAAATTGAAATGTTCATAGGTTCTTAATTTTTATTTAGATGCTAGGTAAACTTTAAAAATAATGTGTGCTTCCATTTATAATTAAAGGTTAATATCAGTAGAAGAACTGGATTGTAGTTTCAATGAAATTGAAGCTTTGCCTTCATCGATTGGTCAGCTTGCTAACATAAGAACCTTTGCTGCAGATCATAATTACTTACAACAGCTGCCCCCAGAGGTACAGTGTTTTACATATTGTTACATTTTTTTTATCTTCATCTTCTTAAAATTAGCTATCTAGTGTTGTCTCATTTATTCTCTTTATAAAATAATTTATTTACCTAAGTTACTTATTATCTGAGTAGTAACTATGTTAACTTATAAGATGTACATACTTTCGATCTCAAAATTAATAAGTTGCCAGCATGGTTGCTCACACCTTTAATCCCAGCACTTGGTAGGCAGAGATAGGATCGCCATGAGTTTGAGGCCACCCTGAGAGTACATAGTGAATTCCAGGACAGGCTGGGCTTGAGTGAGACCCTACCTCAAAAAAACAAAGTTAATAAATTTAAAAGGAATAATTAAAGTAATTGTTTTTATAATTAATGGCAAAGAACATTTTTCATAACTTTTAAAAATGATATTATTCAGGCTGGAGAGATGGCTTAGCGGTTAAACACCTGCCTGTGAAGCCCAAGGGGTTTGAGTCTTGATTCTCCAGGACCCATGTAAGCCAGATGCACAAGGGGGTGCACACATCTGGAGTTCATTCTCAGTGCCTGGAGGCCCTGGGACGCCCATTCTCTCTGTACCTGCCTATTTCTGTATCTCTCTCTCTCTCAAATAAGTAATATATTTTTTAAAAAATGATATTGTTTTCAGATTCATTAGCCTGTACTCCAAATTTGTGATCATCAATTTAAGTTTCTTTTTCAGATTGGAAACTGGAAGAATATAACTGTGCTGTTTCTCCATTCAAATAAACTGGAGACACTTCCAGAGGAAATGGGTGATATGCAAAAGTTGAAAGTCATTAACTTAAGTGACAACAGGTTTGTAATATATTCATCAATTGGTTTATAGAACATACTGATGGAGTGAAATTAAAGTTGCATATGAAATGTGTTGATGCTTTTTCCTCATATATATTTATTTAAATTAATTGAAAGAATGAGATAATTTTATCTGATATTATTTATCCTGTTGTGATTGTCACTGTGTATTTTGAGTCAGCATAGCTGTAAGACCTTTATTCTCTCTTCATTTTAACCTGTCTTATTCGTAAAGTTAGATCTTCAACTTAATACTTCTGTTAAGAATAGCAACCTTTTTTGGGGGGGGGGGTTGAGGTAGGTTCTCAGACTAACCTAGAATTCACTTTGTAGTCTCTGGCTGGCCTCGAACTCATGGTGATCCTCCTACCTCTGCCTCCCAAGTGCTGGGATTAAAGGTGTGTGACACCTTGCCCGGTTAAGCATAGCAGCTTTTGCATCTGAGGTGTTACTTAAATGCTCTGGGCAGAGAGACACTCACACAGCCAGGACCACAAAGCCAAGATGCAGAGCAAATTGATCACTAGGATTGTTCACTTGGAAATAGTGACTAAGTTCAGAACAGAGTCTTCATACCTTTTCCTGAGGTGAAGATACTGAGGATAATAAAATAATGTTTGTAACAGTGTTTTGGATGTTATTTTCAAAATACATTATGAAATTGTCAAAACAATACTATGAAATAGCACAACTGGTATTTCCTGTTTATGTAGAAGTGTGTAAGACTCAAATTTAAGGTGACTCACATGGTTTAATATAAATTTTTTTTAATATAAATCCAACATTATGACTTGTTAATAGTATTTTAACTGTTGCATTATTTTAAAGAATCTTTATGTCTTTATTAAAGCCTGTTTCATCCTACACTTTCTCTTTCAAAATTAGAACACTAGATACTGATGGGCTGCCTTCAAAAGTATGCACAGAAAGCCACCAATAAGACAGCCAGGCTGAAGTAAAAATTTTATTTTAAAGAGGAAACAATTTTATTTTTCTATTCTAATAAACATTCATATTAGTTTTTACTATTTTAAAACACTCTTTATTATGTGTGTACTGGTTTACAAAAATATACAGAGCAGTGCTGTTTTTATAATAAACTCTAAAAATTCTCTGTAAATGCAAAAAGAAAAAGAAAGATAATTTTTTTGTTTGTTTTTTCAAGGTAGGGGCTCACTCTAAGCCAGGTTGACCTGGAACTCACTCTGTACGCCCAGGCTGGCCTCAAACTCAAAGCAATCATACCTCTGCCTCCCAAATTCTGGGATTAAAGATATGCCACCACGCCCAGCAAATAAAACAATTTTATGAGTTAATATTTAACATGTTCTTTCTTTATCTAAAGCAGTGGCAGTTGATGGTTAGTTATTAGTTTGTTCAGTTATTATTTTCTTTGAAGACAGTCTCAGACTGTCCTTGAACTTGCAACAATCTCTCTGCCTCAGCCTCTTGAGTGCTGGGATTACAGAGGTATGCAACTATGTCTAGCTGGACTTCATTGTTTGGTTTTGTTTTTTGAAGCAAGGTTTCACTCACTGACCTGGAACTTAGTCTTATAGTCCAGGCTGGCCTTGAACTCACAGCAGTCCTCCTGAGTGCTGGGATTAAAGATGTGACCCTACCACACCTGGCTGGATTATTGTTATTTAAGAAATAATTTTGGGGGGGCTGGAGAGATGGCTTTGTGGCTAAGGCCCTCACCCACAAAGCCAAAGGACCCAGGTTCAACTCCCCAGGACCCACATAAACCAGATGTACAAGATGGCATATGCATCTGGAGTTCATTTGCAATAGCTAGAGGCCCTAGAGCACTCATTTTCTTACCCCCCTTGACTCTCTCTTTCTCTCAAATAAATAATTTCTTTTCTTTTCTTTTCTTTTCTTTTCTTTTTTTTTTTTGTTTTTGTTTTTTTTTGAGGTAGGGTCTCACTCTGGCTCAGGCTGACCTGAAATTCACTATGTAGTCTCAGGGTGGCCTTGAACTCTCTGCGATCCTCCTACCTCTGCCTCCTGAGTGCTGAGATTAAAGGCATGGGCCACCACGCCCAGCTCAATAAAAATATTTTTAAAAAAGAAATAATTTAGCCAGGCATCATGGTGCATGCCTGGTGAATTCCAGGTCAGCCTGAGCTAGAGTGAGACCCTACCTCGGAAAAAAAGAGAGAGAGAGATTCTGGAAGTTACTAGATTATTCATTTGCTTCCCTGGTGAATGGATTCAATTGGAGAATTACATTTTTAAAACTAGATAATGCTTTATCCTTTGTCCTATAAGAAGGCCTATGTTTGAACTTTCCATTTTACCCTATTTGTATGCATCATTTGTATGTTCAGAAACTATTAGGTGCAGCTTTCCTTTACTTTAATTCTTTTAGTTATTTTTTGTGGTACTAGGGGGGAAGCCAGGGCCTATACTAGGCAGGTACTCTACCTCTGTGCTTCTAGTGCTATCTTATAATTGTTCCAAATATTCTCAGCTTTTAAGTTTCAAATTTTGTTTGTATTTTTTTTTTCATATAGGTTAAAGAATTTGCCCTTTAGCTTTACAAAGCTCCAGCAATTGACAGCTATGTGGCTCTCAGATAATCAGGTAAGCATTCTCATTTTGTCAGTCACTACAGTTCCAATTGTGTTGTGTGGCTGCACACCTTGAATTATGTAAGGTTTTTCGAAAGCAGTTCTTGTGTTGTATGGCTACACAAGATATATTTTATTTATTTTTTTTATTTGAGAGAGACAGAGAGAAAATGGGTGTGCCAGAAGCCTCTCAGCTACTATGAACAAATTCCAGATGTGTGCGCCCCCTGGTGGGCAAGTGCAGCATTGCGCCCTTGCATCACTTTTTGTGTCTGGCTAAATGTGGGACCTGGAGATTAGAACCAGTGTTCTTAGGCTTGGCAGGCGCCTTAACCACTAAGCCATCTCTCCAGCCCACAAAATATATTTTCTATATATATAAAGAAATATCTTTTTAAAAATTAACCGTGCTGGGCGTGGTGGCACTCGCCTTTAATCCCAGCACTTGGGAGGCAAAGGTAGGAGGATCGCTGTTTGAGTTTGAGTTTGGGGCTACCCTGAGACTACATAGTTCTAGGTCAGCCTGGGCTAGAGTGAAACCCTACCTCAAAAAACCAAAAATAAATAAATAAATACAAATTAACCATGTAGGGAGTTAGAGAGATGGCTTAGTGCCTAAGGCGCTTGCTTACAAATCGAAAGGACCCAAGTTTAATTCCCCAGTACCCATGGAAAACCAGACGCACAAAGTGACATGTCTATAGAGTTGTTTGCAGTGGCTAGAGGCCTTCACGCACCCATTCTCTCTCTCTCTCAAATACATTAATTAATTAATTAATTAATTAATTAATTAAATACAAAAAGAAAATTAACCATGTATTTTTTTCCCTAGTCCAAACCCCTGATACCTCTTCAAAAAGAAACTGATGCAGAGACTCAGAAAGTGGTGCTTACTAACTACATGTTCCCTCAGCAACCAAGAACTGAAGATGGTAGGATTTAAGGATTTTTTTTTTTTTCTTCTCAAATTCTGACAATCACAGCAGAGGTGCTAAATGCATTCTTGTGTCTAAGATGTTTTTACTAGTTCAATGGGATGGTGAAGATTTTATCAAAAAATGTATGTCAGAACATTGGAACAATAAGTATCTTGAAAATAAGGCTATCATTTTAATAGTAGTGACACCCAGGTTACATCTCATGGCATCTAGGAAACAGACCAAGGAAGAAACTGGGACCAGGTATAACTGTCCTTCAAAGGCATGCCCCTAGTGACCTCCTTCTTCCAGCGAGGTCCTCCTCCCAGTGCTTCCACACACACTCAGTGTAACACCATCTGGGACCAAATGTTCAAAGAGGACATTTCCTGTTAAAACTATTAGCTGTGCTATTTCCTGTTATATAGAAAGTAACTTTAGAGATAAATAAAAATGAAAATTTTGAGATTTGAGCTCCAGTGAGTAAGGCAGTGATGCATAACTTTTCATTGATCTATCCAATTATTTGCTGTAACTTCCCATACAGCTGCACTCATAGTGACATAGTAGAATTTGCACATACGTTATTTTTCTGTGGTGCCAAGGATTAAACCCAGGGCTTTGCATGCTAGGCATCTCCAGCCCTGCAATCCATTTTTAACTTATTTTCTAATATGTACAATTATCATTTACATGTAATAATATATCAGTACTGGCAGTTTAAAATTAAGTATACTATTTTATTGTGAAAACATTTTTACATTTTATAATACTGCTCAATATGAAGATTAGATTTGGATTTATTTGAGAGAGAGAAAGAAGCAGATAGAAAGAAGGAGAGAATGGGCACACCAGGTACCCATGGCAGAAGAACTCCAGATGCATGTGCCCCCTGTGCATCTGGCTTTATGTGGGTACTGGGGAATCAAACTCAGGTCCTCAGGCTTTGCAGGCAAGCACCTTAGCTGCTGTGCCACTCTCCAGCTAGATTTGGATTTAACGACATAGGACAGAGATCTATCTTTCAAATCTTTTGAGGCAGAGTCCTACAGTAGCCCAGACTGTTCTATAACTTACTCTGTCGTCTCAGGCTGGCCTCAGCAGTCCTCCTGCCTATCAAGTGATGGGATTAAAGGTGTGTTACCAAACCCAGCTAAACCTTCTTAAAGCTGTCACTATATACCCTTCTAATATCTCACAAACCTTAACTTTGAATTCTGTGCAAAAGCTAACTAGTTTCTGCTACATCTAAATAAATGTTATAAAAAATACCTATGAGGAGCCGGGCATGGTGGCATGCCTTAGATCGCAGCACTCGGGAGGCAGAGGTAGGAGGATTGCTGTGAGTTTGAGTCCACCCTGAGACTACATAGTGAATTCCAGGTCAGCCTGGGCCAGAGTAAGACCCTACCTTGAAAAACCAAAAACAACAACAACAAACCCTATGAGACCGGGCCTGATGGTGCATGCCTTTAATCCCAGCATTTGAAAGTGGTAATGACTAGTATATTATGAAATCTAAGCTTTATTAGAGAAGCAAGTAAGACCTACAGTAATTTACACGTATTACAATAGAAAAGAAAGGTTGCTAAGGAACTGAGAGTTTAGCAGCAGTAATAAGTGAATAAGACTTAGAAGTACAGATATGAGGGCAAAGAGGTAAAAAGTTTTATTTAGCCTTGATGTGACCACGATTGTGAATCACTTAGCTGATATGCAGATGAATGTCAGAATTGAAGACATCCAAGAAGTGATGTAGTGTTGGGTGGCATCATCACACACTGACATCATTCAAGGTATTGAGAGAGGAGGCCTATGGCCAAGTACTCACATCTTCAGTGAGTATGCGTGAGTAGGCAGATTGTTTAGCTTCTAGGAAGGGTAGAAAATACTATCTCCCAGTATCCTGAATCTTCAAAGATGTGAGATGTCAGACAGAAGAGTAAAAAGTATAGTTGAACATAAATTATCATAAAGAGGCATCGTCAAAGTTATGAACGTTGAGGTTCTGAATAAATTTTAGTATAGCCAGGCATGGTGGCACATACTTTTCATCTCAGGAGGCAGAGGTAGGAGGATCTCTGTGAGTTCAAGGCCACACTGAGAGTACATGGTGAATTCCTGGGCTACAGTGAGACCCTACCTCAAAAAACAAAATAAATAAATAAAATTTGGTATAAAATTGCTTTCATATAATCTAACACTTTTAAATATTTTGGAGCTGGGCCCAGAACAGACTATTGGAAGGAAGCTGCCTGGTTTTGCTTGCCAGTATTTTAATCAATAACTTCATCAAGGCTTCTGATAAGAAGAAAAAGGCCATTGACATTGTAAAGAAATCTTAACATCAAAGTCTAGTAGTAATCCTAGGATTTATGCTGTTAGCACTGGCCAGCCTTGACTGTCTTGGACTTGTTAATGAATAGAATTCTTAAAGAAGATTTTTAGCAAGTGATAATTTTCTGTACTTAAAGGGAAAATACAGTCTTTTTGTTGTTTTTTTTAATTTTCTCTAGTTATGTTCATATCAGATAATGAAAGTTTTAATCCTTCATTGTGGGAAGAACAGAGGAAACAGCGGGCCCAAGTGGCATTTGAATGTGATGAAGACAAAGATGAAAGAGAGGCGCCCCCCAGGGTGAGTCTTTTAGCTGTTTTTTTTTTTTTTTAATTTGTAACATATCTTCTGATATTTAATCAGGTACTGTACACTTACACTGTGCTGTTTTGTGGAATAAGAGTTAATGGATTCATTTTTGTCCTCAAGGCACTTAACTGATCCAAAATATTTCATATACAGAAAAATTTGAGACCGATATAAAACTATGTCATTAAAATCTGAGTTTTAGGCCAGTGTGGTGGTACACGCCTTTAATCCCAGTGCTCAGGAGGCAGAGGTAGGAGGATCACTGTGAGTTCGAGGCCATCCTGAGACTACATAGTGAATTCCAGGTCAGCCTGGATTAGAGTGAAACCCTACCTTGAAAAGCCAAAAAAATAAAAATAAATAAAATAAATAAAAATTTGTTTAAAAAGCTGAGTTTCAGCATATGATGGGCTCCGGGTTCTGGGTTCATTCCCAGCAATTGGGGAAATTAATAAAGAAAGGGAGGGAATGAGGGAAAAAGGTAAATTTGAAATACATATAAATATAAATAAAAAATTGTTTGTAGACTAGAGATAACCACACTTTCAGTTGGTGCTTTTAAAATTTTATTTATTTATTTATTTTTATTTGAGACAGAGTGAGAGTGGGGCAGAGACAGAGAGAGAGAATGGGCACACCAGGGCCTCTAGCCACTGCAAACGAACTCCAGATACACATGCCACCTTGTGCATCTGGCTTACATGGAACCTGAAGAATCAAACCTGGGTCCTTAGGTTTCACAGGCAAGTGCCTTAACCGCTAAGCCATCTCTCCAGCCCTCAGTTGGTGCTTTTTTTTTTTCTTACCTTTTTATTTAAGAAAGAGAGAGAGAAAAAAAAATGGATGTGCCAGGGCCTCTAACCACTGCAAACAAACTCCAGATGCATGTGCCACTTTGTACATCTGGCTTACATGGATCCTGGAGAATCAAACCTAGGTCCTTTGGCTTTGCAGGCAAGCACCTTAACTGCTAAGCCATCTCCCAATCTCCAGTTGGTGCTTCTTAAATTTGTTTTAAACTCCCCTTTCCCTTTCTTTAATGACTTATATCAATCCTAAAGCTAGAGATTTCATTACGAATTTTACACTTTTTTAGGATAATCAGAACATGTGTTATACTTCTGTGAGTAGTAAACATAGAGCTATTTACCCCTTACATAAAAATAGTTGAATCTGATGCTGGAGAAAGGGGCTTAGTGGTTAAGGTGTTTGCCTGTGAAGCCTAAGGATCCCACTTCAATTCTCCAGGACCCACATAAACCAGATGCACAAAGGGCCCATGAAATCTGAAGTTTGTTTGCAGTGGCTAGAGGCCCTGGCGTGCCCATTCTTTCTCTGTCTGCCTCTCTTCTCTCTCTCTCTCTCTGCTTTCAAATAAATAAATAAAATTTTTTTAAAAATTTAAAATAGTTGAATCTTAGATATGACAAAAAAAAGCTGACCCTGTAAGAGTTTGGTTTCTGCCGGGCACAGGGATGCACGCCTTTAATCCCAGCACTCGGGAGGCAGAGGTAGGAGGATCACCAAGAGTTCAAGGCCATCCTGAGACAACAGTGTGAATTCTAGATCAGCCTGAGCTAGAGTGAGACCCTACCTTGAAACAAACAAAAAAAAAAGTTTGAACCGGGTGTGGTGGCGTACGCCTTTAATCCCAGCACTCGGGAGGCAGAGGTAGGAGGTTCGCAGTGAGTTCAAGGCCACCCTGAGAATACATAGTTATTTCCAGGTCAGCCTGGGCCAGAGTGAGACCCTACCAAAAAAAAAAAAAAAAAAAAAAAAAAAAGTTTGGTTTCTGAAACACAAGGTATAAGTAAGTATGTGAATATCTGGATTTTTTTCTAAACAGAAAAGATATCTGTTTCAAAGCATAGTGACAAGAGTTTCAGGCAGTTTCTTTTCATATATATCCAAGTAGAAAATATTTTTGTCTGCTAAAAAAGCATTGAAATACTGAAATTTACTGTGAAGTCTTTGATTATTTTGTTATAAAACCATATTTTTATTGAGCCTACAGTGCTTTCAAAACATAACATTTGAGACTAGGGAGATTGCTCAGTGGTGCTTGCATGTAAAGCCTGACAACCCAGGTTCAATTCCCACGTAAAGCCACATGCACATAGTGGCAAATGCATTTGGAATTTGGTTGTAGTGGCAAGAGATCCTGGCGTGCCCAGATTCACTCTCTCTGTGTCTGCCTCTTCCCTCCTCCCCACTGTCTTACCTTATAAATAAATAAAAATAATAAAATACTATCCATCTTCACAATTATTCATGTGAGCTAAGTATCCAGTGAGTTCCAATAGATCATACATTAAATTCTGTGACATTGACATTAGAAATATTTATCCTGTATATTTTTCTTATTTCTTTAGGAAGGAAATTTGAAGAGATATCCAACACCATACCCAGATGAGCTTAAGAATATGGTGAAAACTGTTCAAAGCATTGTACATAGATTAAAAGATGAAGAGGCCAGTGAAGACTCTGGAGGAGATCTGAAATCACATGAGGATCAGCAAGTTGTAAATAAAGATGCGGTTGGGAAGGTTAGGAAGCACCATTAAAATTGGGAACTAAAGCCATTTTAAGTTATTTTTTTTAATTCTGGAAATTCAGCCAGGTGTAGTGGCACATGCCTTTAATCCCAGTACTCAAGAGGCAAAGAAAGGAGGATCACTGTGAGTTTGAGGCCACCCTGAGACTACATAGTGAATTCCAGGTCAGCATGGGCTACAGTAAAACCCTACCTCGGGGGAAAAACTTCTGGCAATTAATATAATGATCCCTATCTTTTTATGCACTAAATGCTCTTCAATTCTCACCTGCCTTGACTGGGTTGTGAGCTCAGAGAACTCCTTAATTTTTCTTATTACTGTTGTTAGGCTATAGGATGTCCAGTTTAGCAGGATAAGATCAAAACCATTTTAAAATCATGGTATGAAGCCAGCTGTGGTGGCACATGCTTTAATTCCAGCATTCGTGAGGCAGAGGTAGGAGGATTGCCATGAGTTCAAGGTCAGCCTAAGACTACATAGTGAATTCTAGGTCAGCCTAAGACTACATAGTGAATTCTAGGTCAGCCTGGGCTGGAGTGAGACCCTACCTCGAAAAACTTAAAAAAAAAAAAAAAATCATTGTCTGAACAGTAGGTAATGATTAGGGCTAAAGGGATGGCTGGCTTAGCAGTTCAGGCGCTTGCCTGCAAAGGCATAGGATGCAGGTCCGATTCTCCAGGACTCAGGTTAGCCAGATGCATAAGGGTGCACACGCATCTGGAGTTCTTTCGCAGTGGCTGGAGGCCCTGGTGTGCCATTCTGTCTGTCTCTCTCTCTCTCTCTCTCTCTCTCTCTCTCTCTCTTTTCTCTCTCCCCCTCTTCTTCTTTCTCTGTCAAATAAATAAATATAAATAAAAAATATTAAAAAGAGATAAGGTAATAGTTGCCAGAAAATTATTATGGAAATATCATTTCTCCCTACTTTGGTGATATTGGTGAAATTTTACTTAATTCTGATTTAAATTAATTGCTATGATAGACTTTTCCTGGCATGTTGAGAGGTTGTGTCTTCCCTAAGTGAACCTTCCCATACACATTCTATCACAGAAACAATAATGTCAGATATTGCTATGCATTCTTCAGTAAGCACAACCCAGTCGTAACTATCCTTTGTGTGATGAGTCTGATGAGCCAATTAGTTCAGTTGTTCACAGTAAGCCTGCAGTCTCCTTGAGGAAAAGTAGCTTTAGCTAAGTTATGGATATTCAGGCCATTTTGTGTGTGGAGGAGCACATTATAAGGAGTCCTACTCTTCCTTTGGCTCTTACATTCTTTCTGCTCCCTCTTTCTCAGTGGACCCTGAGCCATGGAAGGTGTGTTAGGGATGTTTCAGTGCTGAGCACGCTTCTGTTCCTTCTCAGCAACATGGTGCCTTCTGAGTCATCCCAAGGTTGCCACCATCTGAAAAGAGAAGCTTCTCTAACCAAAAGTGAGAGTAGCATTAATATATGGGTGTGGACATTAAGAGAAGTGCTTACTGGACAGTTTGGTGAGCATAGTATATGCATTTAGCGAGAGAACAGCAGACATTACACCCTTAGGGCTCACGACTACTCCTGTTGTAGGTTTTCAGTATCAAGGATGTGTTCCCTCCCATGGAGCAGGCCTCCAGTCCAATTAGAGAGCAGTTGGTTTGCTCCATAACAGACACGCCACTATTGTACCTGTTGGCTCATTTGGCCTGGCTGGCCAAATTTAAAGCTTGCAGTGTTCACTGTTGATTATTCCCACTGGTGATTTCTCTCCCATTGAACTGCATGCAGTGTAGCTTTTCCCAGCTTTCTGTCAGCTGGTCCACATAGAGGAGACTTTCAGCTCAGCTCCAGCAAGATTTCTCAGTGACCTTGCAGCCCAAGTATGTGGAGTCTTCAGCAATAGGGTCTTACCATCTATTCCTGGTGGGAAACCAAGGGCCTCGGCAATGGCCTATAATGTTTTGGGGGGTATCTGTGACCTCCCTGGCAAACAACTCACTTAAAAGTATCCCATCCCTGGCACTGAAAATTTTCTAGTAACAGTCTATTGTTTCTGAGTGTTCCATTGTCCAGAAAAGTAGGTTTCCATATGACTTATTTATATCCTCTTAGATTTTGATTAGCCCTCCCTCCTGCTTTCCTTTACTCAGTCTCTTCCCCTGACCTCACTTAGGCCTTTTCACCTCCATTAATGTGTTCTTCAACTTACAATACCATCCTATTAAGTCCCCCATCCCTCCCTTTCTATTCCTTTGATATCCCCTTTCTAGCTTACTGGCTTCTGCTACTGAGTTTGACTCCTACTCACATAGAAGTCCAATCATTTGTAGCTAGGATCCACTATGTGGCATTTTATCTGTGAGTGCTGTGCTCCCATGCTTACAGTTGATGATTTTATCTATAATTAGAACTGGATGTATTCTTTGTAAATTTGCATGAACTTTAATATGAGGTCTTTATCTTTTACTTAGATTTCAGAAAGTACTACAGTCAAAAGCAAAGCTGATGAACAAGAAAAGTACATGATAGGGAACTCTGTACAGAAGATCAGCGAACCTGAAACTGAGATCAGTCCTGGGAAAGTACCAGTGACTGCAAATATGAAAGCCTCTGAGAACCTGAAGCTTATTGTTAACCATGATGATGTCTTTGAGGTATGCCTTTATTCTGGAGTTACCATGAGATTTTTCAATTTCCTATCTCATTGCTGTTGATTGCTTTAGAAACAATACTATAATGCAAAAAATGGATTAATGATACCTCTCTCAGAAAATTTATATTTGGTGATAACCCATTTATCACTTTAAAGTTAGCGTTTTTACACTGTGAACAAATGTTTTAATTACTAGGTCTATTTCTTTTATTTATTATATTCATTGTTTTTTGCAATGCTGGGGATTGCACTGAGGACTTTGTATATGCTAGGCAAGCCTACATCCTCAACCCTTGCTTTTATTTCTGTAACATCAAAATGAAAAGAGCTGAGAATGTAGCTCAGTGATAGAGCACTGGCCTAGCATGCATCAGACCCCAGATTCCATCCCCAGTGCCATGCACAACCACAAAACATCCACCACAAAAGAACCTATTATACGAATGCTCAATTATTTGGCTTATTTAAGCATTTATGTTTGAATTTGAAGTTTTTTGTTGTTGCTCTTGTTTGGTGTCTGAGAATTTAGTAAAAGGAGAAAGATTTATACGATCTGAAGAGAATCCAGAGTATGTCTGAGAATTTAGATGCAGTGTTTCTTCTAGGAGATTAGTGAATCTGTAACTTAATATAAGAAAGCTTTTTTGAGGTACAACTCACATCTATACAGTTTACTGATATAAAGTGTAGTTCAGGGCAGGAGAAATGGCAAATTGGCCTGATGGCCCAGGTTCAATTCCGTAGTACCCATGTAAAGTCAGATGCAAAGTGTAGTCCAGTGGTTTGTTTGATTTCACTACAGCACTACAATCACCTCAGAAAGAATTCTAGGGCTGGAAAAATAACTTAGCGTTAAGGCACTTGCCTGCAAAGCCAAAGGACCCCCGTTCAATTCCCCAGGACCCACATAAACCAGATGCTGAAGGTGGTTCATATGTTTGGTGTTCATTCACAGTGGCTAAAAGCCCTAAGCCTTGTAAAAAAAGAGAGAAAAAAATCTAGTACTAAGTGTCACTACACTACTTTGCTTCCCCTCAGCCAAAATCTACCTCAGGTTTTTCATAGATTTGCCTGATCTTGATGCTTTGTGGAAGTAGAAACATTCGCCAGACATGGTGGCGCACGCCTTTAATCCCAGCACTCGGGAGGCAGAGGTAGGAGGATCACAGTGAGTTCAAAGCCACCCTGAGACTACATAGTGAATTCCAGGTCTGCCTGGACTAGAGTGAAGGCTTATCTCTAAAAAAAAAAAACCAAAAAAGAAAGAAACATTCAACATATGGCCTTTGGCAGTTTCTTCACATAATGTATTGTCTTCAAGTTCATACTGTAACATCTTTCAGTGCTACATCTATTTTTAGGGGTGAATAATATTCCCTTGTATGTACTTATCACATGCTCTTCATTCTTCAGCTGATGGAAATTTGGATTATTTCTACCTTTTGGCTATAATGATTAAGATTTGTGAATGTGTAAAGGCTTTTACATGCATGTATACCTTTTCTATTATCTTGGGTACAAGTGGGATTGCTAGAACATATATGGAAACTCCTTAGGTTTTCTGATAGAGTCTCACTCTGTAGCCCCATCTGGTTTGGAACTCAGTGGCAGTCCTCCTGCCTAAGCCTTTGGAATTGCAGGCATGAGTCACCACACATATTTGAAACTCTTGATTTAACTTGAGAAACAGCCAAATACTTGCACCATTTTCTGTTGCACTTACATTGCTAGCAGTAATGTAAAGTAGAGAAAAGGCCTTTTTAGCATCAGTCTTTAGTAAGTTTTATTTATAATATGATATGATTGCTCTGGACACATAATATTTATTAATATACCTGCATAAGTCCTGGTATCAAAAATTACACCATACATACTTCACATTGCTAACAAGTACTATACTTTTATTGCCATACTTTGAAAAAGTTATATTTTCTAGTAGTTTTAGTCAACTATTACCATTAGGTGGTGGCTTCATACATGATCTTAATGTCCTTTATTTTACCTGTGATGTTCTTAATGATATAATATTTATTCATTTAGAGTCTAGGATTTAATGTTTATATTTTTCTTTTTTTATTTAAATAGGAATCTGAAGAACTTTCTTCTGATGAAGAGATGAAAATGGCAGAGCTGCGACCTCCGTTAATTGAAACCGCTATCAATCAGCCAAAAGTTGTAGCACTTAGTAATAACAAAAAAGGTCAGATGTTGAAGGAAAGCATTGAGACCAAAGATGACCTAAGTAAAATTTATAAACTTTGGAATAAATGTTATGAATATAAAACAGTTTAAAACATGCCTTTCTAAAAATATTTCCTTATTACATTTTTTTTAAAAAATTATAGTAGATCTTTTCTCTCTCATGCAAATTTACTTATAAGGGCATGAACCTTAAGAGGCACACACATAATTCTAGGTAATTCCATTTCTGCTACCTCTCTGCTATGTGATCTGTATGTTGCTTAATTTCACCTATATATGCATACCTAACTTGACTGCATTGAGTCTAATGAAGGATTTTTGTGCATCTGGCTTAAGTGGGTCCTGGGGAATTGAAACTGGGTCCTTTGGCTTTGCAGACCAACACCTTAACTGCTAATCCACCTCTCCAGCCCTAATGAAGTATTTTTGTATCAGATGCACTGGATTATTTACAATATTCAGGTCTAGCACAGTTCGTGATACACAATTGATCTAATTATCATTTTACTGTTACCTATTGCAGAACGGCTTTTAAGCCCTTCTCTTTACTCCTGCCAGCTAAATTTTAATGCAATAGAATCTTGAACTCTTAGCAATGAAATGATATAAAGAGTGCCCATCTCTTCAGTCACCTCAGGCCACCCGTGCTAGCTTATCTTTGCCTTACCTCTAGCAAGGGCTTATCCAACTTTTTACCTTTATGACACTATCGATACTATCAGAGTGGCCTTTGGGTAGGGTCATAATGATAAGGTCATGGATATGCTTAGTCTTTGTTAAGCACTTTATTTTCTAGTTCCTTAAGTACTGTACTGTATTTTACCTGCTATGCAATTGTCAAAATAGCTCTCATAAGGAGGAAGAAAATTTTATCTAGAAACGACCTCAAAGCCATCTTAATTAATAGTATTATAAAACCCGAGGCCTCAATATCTTCATGCTGAGATTACCACACTACTTGAACTGTGCTTCTAAGAAGAACAAAAATATCCTTAATTCATTTGTCTAGACATACTGTTTCTTTGATTTGACTAGAATTAAGATAAAAAGAGACCTTTGTATGACTGCTTTAGAAAAATATACACTTATGCATATAGTAGAGTATGAAGTTTCTTTTTAATTGTTGAGTATACAACCATCTCACATCTTGAGAGATTACCACTCAGAAATACTGTGAAATGCTTAGAAAAAAACAAAGAAATGAGGGAGCTGACCTTTGAAAACTGGATTGTGTAATGATTGCATTCTCATTTTTTTAGAAAAGACTAAAAAATCCACATGTATGAACGAATTTCTTACTCAGATATATTTTGGAAGATTGTGAACTGTAACTAATTTTTATGAGTTTTAAAATTTATAAATGAGAAAGTATATTCACTAAAATGGATTGATATCCATTGAAAACAATGCATATCATCTTGATAGTGAGGTTATTCAAATATTGAGTAGCCTTAATCTTTGAATTTTTAGAGACACCTTAGATTATCTTATCCATTTAGTTTACAATCTGATGTACAAAACCAGGACAAAAGAATTTTCATTAATTCTTGGTAAGTTTATCCTTGGTCTTAAATATCTCATTGTTGTTTCAGATGATACAAAGGATGTGGATTCTTTATCAGATGAAGTTACACACAACAGCAATCAAAATAACAGCAATTGTTCTTCGCCATCTCGAATGTCTGACTCAGTTTCTCTAAATACTGATAGTAGTCAAGACACCTCACTCTGCTCGCCAGTGAAACAAACTCATATTGATACTAATTGCAAAATCAGGTTTGTGAACATCTTAACAGAATTATTTACTTACACAATAAATAGAAATAATAATGCAAGTAATAAATAAAGGACAAAAACATAAAGGTTTAGACAAAGGAATCTTATACAAGTAATTTAGCAGTATACATTTTATTCCTCCATTGTTTTACCTAATAATATTTATATTTTATACATTCCCACTTTAAAATATTTTTAATAGGGGAAGAAAAAACTTAGATTCTCAATATTTTGATGAAATGATCAAACATTTATACATTATTTCTAACTTATAATGTAAATAGCCAATTTAGATAATTCAGATTGAAAGAGTTAATTTTATAGCTGAAATTCCAGGATATGTAGCATCATTAAGTTTAAAACTAATTTTATTGTCTAAGCTCTCAAGAAACTTGGTTATCAAAGTTAAAGCAAAGTAAGACTGCCATTCAACATGGTGCACTATTGGCTGGAGTCTGCTTGAGAAAAATATTGAGCTGCTATTAAATTATCCCTTGAGCTAAAGATGAAATTTATTACTTGTGCCATTGTAAAAGAAGACTAAGTTTCTGCCTGAAAATGATTTTAGGTAATATATAATTATGATAAATGTTTATATTTATATTTAAATATATTTATAAAAAGTTTAAATGTACCTATATTGAAATGTTCTTTGAATTATATACTATGACCTAGTGGTTTAAAATACAAATTTTATAATCACTTACATGTTAAAATAATGCTGAATTTGTTAAGTTATAAAACTGTATTGGTTTTTAAGTCAGGTTTTTATATAATGAAGTAAGTATTAAGCATTAAAAGAATATCTTTTATGCGCTGTGTTTATAATAATGTTTTCTTTTGTCTATTACTAAGGACTCAACTATGTTTTCCAGCAATTAGAAACAAGATAAATAAAATATTTTTCATAATTTGAAATGGCACTTTTATAAAATATTTGCAAAATACAATGTAGCCATTGAGAATAATAATCAGATTCAGTTTCTCTTTCGATCCTTTTTCCATACTTACTGCAAAACTATAGGTGATTATAAAGTTCTTTGTTTGATTTCATTGTCTGTATATTTGCTTTAATAGTAAGTACTTGTTAATAATATAATACTTCAGAAATATTTATCAAGTTGTTCTGTGCTCTTTACATCTGAAGTTATTCTCTTTCCCTTAGTATATCTTGCCCGTCTTCAAATATTTCATTTTCGATGCAAGAGCAGAAATGGATACATAATTCTGCTTTTGTTCATAGTTTAGCCCTTTAAGGTTATCATGTTACAATTTAAATTGAGCATATTGATAAAAAGTAATCTTAAGCCAGGCATGGTGGCACACGCCTTTAGTCCCAGCATTTGGGAGACAGAGGTAGGAGGATCGCCGTGAGTTCAAGGCCACCCTGAGACTACATAGTGAATTCCAAGTCAGCCTGAGCTAGAGTAAGACCCTACCTCGAAAAAACAAAAAAAAAAAAAGAAAGAAAGAAAGAGAAAAAAAAGAATTTAATCTTGATATTATCAATGAATTTTAGTTGTTTTACTTGTCTTGAACTTAATATAAACATATTCCTTATTTAAGTAAATTTTCATTTAATTTTAACTGATACATAAAGACAAAAATTGTGGGGCTGGAGAGATGGCGTAGTGGTTAAGCACTTGCTTGTGAAGCCTAAGAACCCCGGTTCAAGGCTAGATTCTCCAGTACCCACATAAACCAGATGCACAAGGATGGTGCATACATCTGGAGTTTGTTTGCAATGGCTGGAGGCCCTGGTGCGCCCATTCTCTCTCTCTCTTTCTCTCTCTGCCTCTCTCTGTTTCTGAGATTCTCAAATAAATAAAAATAAACAAAAATTTTAAAAGATTGTGACAATGTGTTGTGATACATGTATACACTGTGTGATAAAGGTCATGCTTTGTACTGCATGTTTCATAATAACTGAGTCTTAAACAGTTCCTTTAGCTTGTGCTACCAACACAGTAAGTAGTTATTGATGATCCTCCATTAACAAGAAAATATTATTGTTTTCTCATAAAATTATCTTTATTTTAGGCAAGAAGATGAAAATTTTAATAGCCTTTTACAAAATGGAGATATTTTGAACAATTTACCAGAGGAAAAATTCAAGGTTCAGTGCAAAAAGGATTTTAACTCACCTGAATATGACTTAAATATTGAAGAACAGTTAGTTCTGCTTGAGAAAGGAGTTGACTCAAAAGCCACATCTGATGAATCTCACAAATTAGGCCATATCAATATGAATCTTAATAAACTTGTGATTAATAATACCTTTCAACCAGAGATAATGGAAAGATCAAAGACACAGGATGTGGTGCTTGGAACGAGTTTTTTAGGCATTCATTCTAAAAGGGAAGCTGAGCACTTGGAAAATGGAAATAAATATTCTAATTCAGAATCCGTCAATAAAGTAAATGGCCATTCTGAGGAAGCTCCACAGTCTCCTAGTGGGATGAAAACACAGGACACCAATTCTGCTGTTGACGTGGGGATTTCTAAAAGCACTGAAGATCTCTCCCCTCAGAAAAGTGGTCCAGTAGGATCTGTTGTGAAATCTCATAGTATAACTAACATGGAGACTGGGGGCTTAAAAATTTACGACATTCGTAGTGATGATGGTCCTCAGCAGCAAACTACAGCAGTTAAAATTTCCTCTGCTATTGATGGGAAAAATATAGTCAGGAGCAAGTCTGCCACCCTGTTGTGTGATCAACCATTGCAAGTATTTACCGGTTCTTCCTCATCTTCTGACTTAATAGCAGGTACAAAGACGATTTTCAAATTTGATTCAAATCATAATCCTGAAGAGCCAGA
Source organism: Orientallactaga sibirica (assembly GCA_036365145.1). NCBI lineage: Eukaryota > Metazoa > Chordata > Mammalia > Rodentia > Dipodidae > Orientallactaga > Orientallactaga sibirica. The sequence goes on from JAEOAD010000054.1 coordinate 16,174,125, forward strand.
TATCAGAGCCCCCACCATGAGTGGCCCACATCACCCCTCTCAGATATATAGTCCCCCACAATACAATGTCCAGTACAGTAGCAGTGCTGCAGTCAAAGACACCTTGTGGCACTCCAAACAGAGTCCACAAATAGACCCTGTGAGTTACCCTCCTCAGCGCCTTCCTAGGTCAGATAGCACAGAAAATCATAGTTATACCAAACATGCTGCCAATATGAATTTCTCTAACCATAACAATGTTAGAGCTAATTCTGCATACCACTTACATCAGAGACTTGGCCCAGCAAGACATGGAGAAATGTGGGCTGCACCAAATGACAGACTAGTTCCTGCAGTATCTCGATCTACAATTCAGCGACAAAGCAGTGTGTCCTCAGCAGCCTCTGTAAATCTTGGTGATCCGGGTCCCACAAGGCGAGCTCAGATTCTTGAAGGAGATTATTTGTCATACAGAGAGTTACATTTGGTGGGAAGAACTCCCCCAGTGATGTCAGGATCACAGAGACCTCTTTCTGCACGAACATACAGCATTGATGGGCCAAATGCATCAAGGCCTCAGAGTGCTCGACCCTCCATTAATGAAATACCAGAAAGAACTATGTCAGTTAGCGATTTCAATTACTCACGGACTAGTCCTTCAAAAAGACCAAATGCAAGGGTTGGCTCGGAACATTCTTTATTAGACCCTGCAGGAAAAAGTAAAGTTCCTCCTGATTGGCGAGAACAAGTACTTCGACACATTGAGGCCAAAAAGTTGGAAAAGGTAATTGAACATGAGTTTTTTATTCCTCTTAATGAATTTACATATTTTCCCTAGAAATGTTTGTCATTCTCTCTTTTTTAAAAAATTTTTTTATTTTTATTTGAGACGGAGAGAGAATGGGCACGTCAGGGCCTCTAGCCACTGCAAACAAACTCCACATGCATGAGTCATATGTACATCTGGCTTACATGGGACCTGGAGAATCGAACCTGGGTCTTTAGGCTTCGTAGGCAAGCACCTTAACTGCTAAGCCATCTCTCCAGCCCCTTGTTCTCTTTTTTAATCAAGTTGAAACAAGATACTCTGAATTATATTCTTACATTATATTCTAGGAAGTTTTTTTTTCCCTAAACAGGGAAGAGTAAGGTGGTTGTATAAGGTTTTTCTCTCCTCTTACTCCTCTGTGTTATGGTCACAAACATTTTATGTTTATGTGTGTGTTTGGGATTTTAGACACAAATGTACATCTATGTTTAGCACTTTTCTGCTCATTACCAATTAACTACTGCTTATGTAAATATTGTAAGAAAATAGCTATTTACTGTATAATTAATAAAATAGCAGGAAATCTGTTTGCAAATGTAAATATTTTATGAAAAAACTTTCCCAGTCCACATTAAAGAACTAACATTGCCACTGACACACACAGCTCTGGCATGGCATTCAGTCTTGACTACTGGACTATGTTCCTGCTGTAATTGAATTCTATTAAGTGCAGCTTTGCATTGGTAAAAAACTAATGCTCATTCAGCCCATAACCTTGTGTCTAGATCTTTGTCTTTTGAAAGGAGTTGTTTTGTTTTGCTTTTCTGAAAATAGCATCATACTCTAACCCAGGCTGATCTGGAATTCACTATTTAGTCGCAGACTGTCCTCAAACTCACAGTTGATCCTCCTACCTCTACCTCTGGAGTGTCAAGCTTAAAGGCATGCACCACCACACCCAGCTTTAATTTTTTTTTTTTTTTTTTTGGTTTTTCAAGGTAGGGTTTCACTCTAGCCCAGGCTGACCTGGAATTCACTATGTAATCTCAGAGTAGCCTTGAACTCATGGTGATCCTCCTACCTCTGCCTTCTGAGTGCTGGGATTAAAAGTGTGTGCCACCATGCCCGGCTTCCTAATGTTTTTTAATCCTATAAAATTGATATTAATGCATAGCCATGTGTGCTAAATATCTATAGTTGTTCTTTAATCCAGGTGTGGTGGTATATACCTATAACATGAGGACTGGGGAAGATGAGGCAGATGGGAGGCCAAAGCTAGTTTGGGCTACATAAGTGAGACCTTACCTAAACAAAACAAAAAAAGAAAAGGGGGACTGGAGAGATGGCTTAGCAGTTAATGCGCCTGCCTGCAAAGCCTAAGAACACTTGTTCAAATCTCCAGGTCCCACGTATAGCCAGACGCAAAAGTGATGCAAGTGCACAATGCCGCACATGTATACAAGGGGCCGCACATGTCTGGAATTCGTTCACAGCAGCTGAAAAGGGCCAGGTGTGGTGGCACACACCTTTAATCCCAGCACTAGGGATGCAGAGGTAGGGGGATTGCCATGAGTTGGAGGGCACCCTGCACTCTTGAGACTACATAGTGAATTCCAGGTCAGCCTGGGGCTAGAGTGAGACCCTACCTCGAAAAACTTAAAAAAAAAAGAAAAGAAAGATCCTTTAAGATTTAGCTTTATGTGTTTCCCTGGATTCTATCCAACAATTATCTTTTCTGTAGTACATATAAAATGTATTTAAAATATAGCTGGCCGGGCGTGGTAGCGCATGCCTTTAATCCCAGCACTTGGGAGGTAGAGGTGGGAGGATCGTGAGTTTGAGGCCATCCTGAGACCACATAGTGAATTCCAGGTCAACCTGAACTAGAGCAAAGTAAACCCTACCTCGAGAAACTGTATGTGTATGTGTATGTATATATCTGGACATAAACTCAGATATTATATAGTAATTCCTTAAATTTTTATGTCATAAATGCCTAAAATATGGGTGTCGTTTATATCTATTTTCACAAATCTCTGCCTAATGTTCTTTTCAGTGAGGCTTTCAGTCACTGAACAAGCTGTAGCTGCTTTGCCCTCATCTTCTGTTTTATTGTTGTAACTCTTTAAACATTGGTAAGACTATTTAACTTTGTACTTTTTCTCGAGAATTTGAAAATGTATTAAGTTGAAGAGAGGAAGAACTTTTGGAGGCAATGTGGAAGTGGATTTTAGGAGAAAAGACTGTGGTCAAAGAAATTGAGTTCTAAATTTGTCTTTGTGATACAGATAAATGAAATGTATGGGCTGGAGACATGGCTTAGCAGTTAAGGCGCTTGCCTGCAAAGCCAAAGGACCCAGGTTCAACTCTCCAGGACTCACATAAGCCAGATGCACGAGGTGGCACATGCATCTGGAGTTTGTTTGCAGTGGCTGGAGGCTGACATGCCCATTCTCTCTCTATCTGCCTCTTTCTGTGTCTCCTTCCCTCTTTCTCTCTCTCTCTCAAAGAAATAAATAAATAAATAAATAAATGAATAAATAATTTTTTTTTAAAAAGAAACGAAATGTGAAATCAATAGGGTTGAGATACAGGAATGAATTCACAGGCATTTCTGAAATAGACATCATGAAGATTTACATCAGATTTTAATGTTCCTGTAAATGCTCATTGCAAAAAATAAGAGGGGGGGTAAAGCTTGAGGTTTGTGCCTTGAATAACTGATAGTTGGGAATTTAATGATTGTTAGACATAGAGGAGGGGTTGCAGGTAAGAAGCAAACTTATTCTGTATGGTTTACACACGTTTTGTTACTGTTTGACAGGGATGTACTTGACTTGAGTTAGTAATAGGTAGCAGGGAGCTTATTGTTCAATGTGCCTTTTAGCTAGCTTGCTTGCTTGCTTGCTTGCTTGCTTGCTTGCTTGCTTGCTTGCTTGCTTGCTTTCTTTCTTTCTTTCTTTCTTTCTTTCTTTCTTTCTTTCTTTCTTTCTTTCTTTCTTTCTTTCTTTTTGGTTTTTCCAGGTAGGGTCTCGCTCTAGCTCAGGCCTGGAATTCACTATGTAGTCTCAAGGTGGCCTTGAACTCACAGAAATCCTCCTACCTCTGCCTCCCAAGTGCTGGGATTAAAGGTCTGCGCCACCACGCCTTTCTTTTTATATATTGCATGAAATACATAATTAGAACGTTGCTATGCAATTTTTTTATAGAAGGAAAGGTTTATGTATTTCAGGCTTACAGATTCCAGGGGAAGCTCCATCATGGTGGAAGAGGCTGTCTCAGTCAATCACACATCCACAGCAAAGACAGTAGTCAGCACCAGCAAACCTGAGCCCACTGAACACACACTTCAGTAGTTATCCCTATGAAAATTTTTGAACACAGTACTTTTCTAGTTGTGTACTAAAAGGCAAGTGTATGGAGATGTATGCATTGTACTTTGAAGTCAAGAGGGCACTCTTTACCAAGATACCCACCTCCTAGATTACTAAATTACTAAGGAGTGGGCTGTGGTATATGCCAGCTCACTGGTTAGGAAACATTTCTAGCAAATACCAAAAGTGTAGGCTGCTGTTACCTCTGCTGCACTATTGCAAGGCTTGTTAATTCTCCAGAGGGTTTTTGTTTCCAAGACAGTCTCATGTGGTCCAGGCTGAGCTCAAACTCCCTATGTACCTAAAGATGACCTTGAACTACTAATCCTCTTACTATCATCTCCCAAGTACTGGGATTACAGACTGTTCCACCACACCCAGCTACCAGGTTTTTCTTAAATATAGTCTGTATTTGCTTCTGTTTGATCTTAAGAAGTATTCACATATGACACTACTTTAATCTTACATATAAGCTATATATTCAGTATGTTGTTTCATCAAAAATAACTGTTCCCAGCACTCTGGAGGTGGACACAAGGGAATTGTAAGTTCGAGATCAACCTGAGCTACATAGAGTTTGTGTCCAAAAAGTGGGGAGGGAACGCCTTTGATAAACCAAATTTAAAAGAATATATATAGAGTACAGAATGTTTTATCTCCTTGACTTTTTAAGGAAAAAAACATTTACTACATTGTCTAGCATTTAGATGCTAACTATTTGAGAACTTTCTTATGGTACATAGTAATTGGACAAAGAACTTAGGTTTTCCTTGCCTCATTTTGCTTCATTTAAATAGATGTGTATAGGGGGCTCCTTCCTCTAGAATTTTTTGTTTGCTTTCCCAAGTGTTAGGATTCAACTGGCTTTCCTCTAGGATGTTTTAAAATCTTAAATGAGTTAATACATAAAAAACACTTTGAGCCAGATGTGGTGGCACATGCCTTTAATCCCAGCACTCAGGGGGCAGAGGTAGGAGGATTGCCATGAGTTCAAGCCCAGCCTGAGACTACATAGTGAATTACAGGTCAACTTGGACTAGAGTGAAACCCTTACCTCAAAAAAACGAGGAAAAGAAAAACACTTTGAAAACCGGACATGGTGACTCACGCCTTTAATCCCAGCACTCTGGAGGCAGAGGTAGGAGGATCAGCGTGAGTTCAAGTCCACCCTGAGACTACATAGTAAATTCCAGGGCAGCCTGGGCTAGAGTGAAAACCTACCTTGAAAAACCCCCCAGAAAAAGCACTTTGAATACTAAATTACATATGTAGATGGTACTGTTTATTATCATCCTTATCATAAAAATTGATTAGAATGTTTTTAAATCAGCCTATTAAAAACTAATATTTTCGGGGACTGGAGAGATGGCTTAGCAGTTAAGGCGCTTGCCTGCAAATCCAAAGGACCTAGGTTTGATTTCCCAGTATCCACATAAGCCAGATGCACAAGGTGTTGCATGCATCTGGACTTTGTTTTCAGTGGCTGGAGCACCCATGTCTCTCTATCTTCCTCTTTCTAGCTTTTAAATAAATAAATAGAAATAAAATATTTTTTTAAATATCAATATTTTCACTGAGCATGGTGTCACATGCCTTTAATCCCAGCACTTGGGAGGCAGAAGTAGGAGGAACTCTTTGAGTTCAAGGCCACCCTGAAACTACATAGTGAATTCCAGGTCGCCTGAGCTAGAACGAGACCCTACCTTGAAAAACCAAAAGAAATTAATGCTTCTTTTCAGAATACCAAAATAGCTTATTACTTTATATTGTCAAAACAATTGTTTTTCTTAAAAATATTTAAGATCATTTCTGATTTTATACAACATGAGTTCTTTTATGTCAAAGATAAAGGTCTTTCAGAACGTTAAGGTAATGTCTTCATGGTTTTTAGCTTACAAACTTTTCCATTTTTCAAGGATGTGACCTTTAATGATATCTCCATTATATATAATTGTCAGAAAGGAAGCCAGGTGTGGTGGCACACGCCTTTAATCCCAGCACTCAGGAGGCAGAGGTAGGAGGATCACTGAGAGTTCAAGGCCACCCTGAGACTACATAGTGAATTCCAGGTCAGCCTGGGCTAGAGTAAGACCCTACCTCGAAAAAATAAAAATAAAATGAAGGCTGGGCGTGGTGGCGCATGCCTTTAATCCCAGCACTCGGGAGGCAGAGGTAGGAGGATCACCGAGAGTTCGAGGCCACCCTGAGACTACCTAGTTAATTCTAGGTCAGCCTGGACCAGAGTGAGACCCTACCTTGCAAAACCAAATAAATAAATAAATAAATAAATAAATAAATAAATAAATAAATAAATAAATAAGTAAATAAAAATGAAATGAAATGAAATGAAATGAAATGAAATGAAATGAAATGAAATGAAATGAAATGAAATGAAACAAAGAAAGGGGGCTAATTCCAGGACTCCGGAGGCAGAGGAAGGAGGATCGCCATGAGTTTGAAGTCACCCTGAGACAACATAGTGAATTCCAGGTCAGCCTGAGCTAGAGTGAGACCCTGCCTCAAAAAAAACCAAAGGAAAAAAAAGAAAGGGAAAAATACCAATAAAGGGATTTGGAAAAGCCAGGCATTGTGGCGCACGCCTTTAATCCTAGCACTTGGGAGGCAGAGGTAGAAGGATCACCATGAGTTTGAGGCCACCCTGAGACTACATAGTGATTTCCAGGTCAGCCTGAGCTGAGACCCTACCTTGAAAAATCAAAAAAAAGGGAGGGGAGATTTGGTCATTCTATATATTATTTATTCATACACGTATATACATATACTATTGGCAAAAATAGATATTGTAACAAAAAATTAATATTTTGCTCATATCTTGTTCATAAACTTATACTTAGGAAAATAAAGATCACAAATTAAATTTTGAATATAGTCATGGTAATTACTAGTGATGAGATTTGTGGGGGTTTCTTTACTTTTGTGTGTGTGTGTTTTTTTTTTGTTTGTTTGTTTTTCGAGGTAGGGTTTCACTCTGTTCCAGGCTGACCTGGAATTAACTATGTAGTCTCAGGGTGGCCTTGAACTCACAGTGATCCTCCTACCTCTGCCTCCCGAGTGCTGGGATTAAAGGCGTGCGCCACCACACCCGGCTTCTTTACTTTTTAAGACAGAGGTTTCATTGTGTTGCCCAAACTGGCCTTGAGCTCCTGGACTCAAGTTCTTCTCATGCTTCAGCCTTCTGTGTTGCTGAGACTACAGTGTGTACTCCTACACCCAGCACAGGAATATATATATTATATATATATATTTGAAGAATAATGAGAAATATAGGCTAATGGTAAATGTAGGAGTCATTACCAAAAAATGGTACATTCAAAGAAATCATTACTTTGGGTAATATTGGCATTAAGATAAATAGATCAAAAAGCTGGACATGTTATAGCACTTGGGAGGCTTAAAGCAAGAGAAGAATGGATTCGGGCTGGAGGGATGGCTTAGCAGTTAAGGCGCCTGCCTGCTAAGCCTAAGAACGCCGGTTCCAATCTCCAGGTCCCACGTTTAGCCAGATGCAAAGTGATGCAAGGGCGCAATGCCGCACTTGCCCACAAGGGGCGCACACATCTGGATTTCCTTCACAGCAGCTGAGAGACTGCTGGCGCGCCCATCTCTATCTGTCTCCCTCTCCCTCTCTTTCTGTCTCTTTCTGTGTCTCTCCAAAAAATAAATAAAATAAGAGAAGAATGGATTCAAGCTACTGTGAACTACATGGAAGTATCCAGGTCAGTCTGAGACACTTAGTATGACTGTAAAAAAAGACAGAAAAGAGCCAGGCATGGTGGTGCAAGTCTTTAATCCCAACATTAGGGAGGTTGAGGTAGGAGGATCACCTTGAGTTAGAGGCCGCCCTGAGACTACATAGTGAATATCAGGTCAGCCTGGGCTAGAGTGTGACTCTACCTTGAGAAACCAAAAAAAAAAAAGAGAGAGAGAGACAGAAAAGAGGGCTGGAGAAGATAGCTTAGTAGTTAAGGCATTTGTTTGCCTGCAAAGCCAAAGGACTCAGGTTCCATTCCCCAGTACCCACGTAAGCAGACACACAAGGAGGCGCATTTATCTGGAGTTCGTTTGCAGTGGCTGGAGGCCCTGGCACGTACACACTCTCGTTTTCTCTCTCTCTTGCTCTCCCTCTCTCCCTCCCCCCCTCAAATAAATTAAATTAAATATATTTTTAAAAAAGAAAAGATGGTTGGCTTAAAGGCTTTCTCAAAAGTCTACTATGATGTTGCCCATCTATTTTTTTCACTTGAGAAGTGAAGGCAGGAGGATCAGGAAGGAGTTCAAGGTCATCTTTGGCTACATTATGAGTTCAGGGCTACTCTGGGCCAAGAGCCCATCTCAAAATATATACATATTTATATCAGGAAGGAATGCTGAGAGCAGAGACAAGGATGGACACCTGAATAAATGAGGAATTTATTTTGAGGAAAAATAAAGTTTGGTCTAGCTTACAAATATAGGGACTATCACATTAGCAGTTAAGTTTATTTAGTGCTTCCACAGTGCCAGGAAGCACTGTAAAATATTTCTAAATTTTCACATAAGACTTGCAAGACATTTTTATTATCTTTGAGGTACAGAACAGTAACTGGTCCAGGATGATATATATTATGTGGAAGAAAGAAAACAACTTTAAAAGTCTAGGAAAGTTTTAGTTTCACACAATGAGATACTTTATGCTCTGAGCTGAAGAGTGTTATAATCAAAGAGGTATTTTAGAATAATCTCAGGCAAACACGTTTGGGATGAATTGCTAAGAATTAAGTTAGCAAATAGTTTACTAACAAAAGAGCCAAATGATAGATCCTGGGCTAGGACTATTGGCTGTAGTAGGATGAATCTAAAAGGCACCTTGATAGAAAAAATAATTTTTTATAGGATTGGATAAAAGGATTCATGAAACCTTATTTAGTCACCAACATTTTTTTTTTAATCCTAGAATTTAGGAAAATGGAATCTTGAAAGCTATGTGGCAAAATTTAATAATATTAAATCATTTTGAATGTTTGAATTTGATATGATAGGCTATTGAAGTAAGCACCCAGTATAAAGAGATACCTTGTTTTTAGGTATTCAAAAATGTTCTAGGCTGGAGAGATGGCTTAGTGGTTAAGGCGCATGCTTGCGAAGCTTAAGGACCCAGGTTTGATTCTCCAGGTCCCACGCAAGCCAGATGCACATGGTGGCACATGTATTTGGAGTTTGTTTGTAGTGGCTAGAGGCCCTGGCATGCCCATTCCCCCTCCCTCCCTCCCCTCCCCCTCTGTCTCTAATAAATAAATAAAATTTTTAAAATCCTTTAAAATATTCTAAAAGCATTACATAGGGATTCTGAAAGTTGTTCCTTTTTATTTATAGTAACCTTCTTTGTGCTGTAGTCTGGAAGATTTTCATTAACTATGGTAACTGGAATATACATAAACAATCTAAGTGCTTCATAAAGATGTTTCTGATTAACCACTTCAATAGAGCATGATTTTAGACTGTAAACTTCAAAGCATTGGTTCAAAGTGGTGGAGGGTAATAGAGGACCTCTCTACACACACACACACACACACAGACAGACAGACAGACAGACAGATAGATGGGGGGGTGCAGAATTCCAGTGGCAGAAAGGGCATTTAAATTTTTTCCCCAAGGACATTTTACAATGAATGCTATACCTTTTGGGGTAAAGCCCCCAAATTAGATCTGCTGTTTTACACAGCTGAGAATTTAGTAATAATAGATCATGTGTGGAAGCTTACATGGGTTTATAGTATTTTAGTTATAAAACCGTCCTTCCTCAACCCATTAAAAACTATACAAGAAATCTAAACACAAAATAGGTTTTAACTTGAAATTTTTGTGACTGAAAGACTAAGAAGTGGCTTTTAAGGCAGGATGGGTCTGGCTTTCAGGTCCAAGGCGTACAGTCCATCCTAGTGAGGAAGTCACTGCAACAGGTGTAGAAAGTCAGCTGGTCACAATGCATTCAACAGAGGACAAACAGGAAATGGGGCAGGCTGTGGAACCTCAGCCCCCCACCCCAGTGACCCACTTCCTCTAGCAAGACTGCACCTCCCAAAAGTTCCACAACCTTCCCAAACAGGGCTGCTAGCTGAGAACTAAGTGTTCAAGCAATGAGCCGATTGCAACAGTTATGATTAATACATGATCAATGCCATACCACTGGTTTTTGATTCTAGGATCCAACCCTTGCTCACATTAAACTATGCCTTCAGACTTATTCATTTGTTATTGTACAACCATTAACAGTATTGAACAATACTGCCCAGCGTATTATGTCTGGAATTTCATCGAACTCTTAAAGTATCCATGCACAAGCCTGAATCCAAAAGCCAGGCCTATTTTGAACTTTAGCCTTAGTGAAATATTTATAGTCAACTCATGTGTGTTTAGAAATGACAGAAAAGGAACTGAGGAGATGGCTCCAATGTTAAGGTGCTTGCCTGTAGAGCCTAGCAACCAGAGTTCAATTCCCCAATGCCCACATGGAGCCAGATGTACAAAGTGGCACATGTATCTGGAGTCCATTTGCATTGTTTGAATGCCTTACACATCCATTCTCTCTGTCTCCTCTCTCTGCTTGCAAATAAATAAATATAAAAAAATTTAAAAGAGGGCTGGAGAGATGGCTTAGCGGTTAAAGCGCCTGCCTGCCAAGCCTAAGAATACCCATTTGATCTCCAGGTCCCACGTTTAGCCAGATGCAAGTGACACAAGTGCGCAATGTTGCACTTGCCCACAAGGGGACACGTGCATCTGGAGTCCATTCTCAGCAGCTGAGAGGCCCTGGTGTGCCCATTCTCTCTTTCTCTCTCTTGCCTCTTCCTCTCTCTTTTTCTCTCTGTCTCTCTCTCTCAAAAAAAAATTTTTTTAAGAAATGCAGAAAAGGCTTTGTTCCCAAGATCTATGTATCATTGAAAGGGTCAATCAGGCCACTCAAGTTAACATGTTAAATCTCTAGGTAAACAGTGAGTGTATTTTTTAATTATTATTTTTTATTGACAATTTCTATACTTACATACAAAAAAAACCACCTGATATTTCCCTCCCCTCCCCCCATTCCACTTTAGAACTCCAATCTCCATCATATCCCCTCCCTCTCGCCATTAGTCTCTCTTTTAATTTGATGTCATCATCTTTTTCTTCTATTTTGAGGGTCTTGCGAAGGTATTGCTAGGCACTGCAAGGTCATGTATATCGATGCCAATTTCTGTCTGGGCAGTTGCATTTTAAGAAGTCATACCCTTCCTTTGGCTCTTCCATTCTATCCGCCCCCTCTTCCACAATGGTCACTGAGCCTTAGAGGGTGTGACAGAAGTGTTTCTGTGCTGGGCACTCCTCCATCCCTTCTTCTCAGCACTATGTTGCCTTTTGGGTCATCTCAGTGGTCATTGCCATCTGAAAAGAGAAGCTCTCTAACCATAAATGAGAGTAGCGTTAATATGTGAATATTAACATTAAGTGTAGTACTTTCAGGACAGCTTGGTGGGAATAATATATACATTTAGTCAGACAAGAGCAGGCTTTATACCCCTAAGGCTCATGACCTCACCTACCATAGACTTTTGCTTAGGTTTTTCAGTACCAGGTATGTATTCCCTCCCGTAGAGAGGGCCTTCAGTCCAATTATGGAGCAGTTGGTTACCCCAAGAGCAGACATGCCACTATTGCACCCGTTCTGACATTTGGCCTGTCTGGCCAAACTTGAATATTCAGCGTCCACTATTTTCACTGCTGATGACTTCTGTCTCCCATACGCTGCATGCAGTGCAGCTTTTTCCAGCTTTCAGTTGGCTGGTCTACAGGGAGAAGGTTTTCTGCTCAGCACCAGCTCGCTTTCTCAGTGACCTTGCCTCTCAGGCAAGAGATATCTTCAGCAATAGGATCTTACTATCTGTTTCTCAAGGGAAACCAAGGGCTTTAGCAAAAGCCTTTAATGTTTTGGAGGCTACTGGGCCAGTGAATGTATTTTTATGTGTTCATATATATGTGTGTGCGCGCACGTATGTGTGTGTGTTACATTCTAGTCAAATGTTCGTGAGACCTGGATTACCTTTAATAAATCCTATCCGTGGTGAAATAGTTGGAAAGACTGCAGATCTGGTTTCATATTAAGCTTTGCTTTTTGTTGAGTCATTACATTAAAATACACACAGTAAAGTATATGTAGTACTCTTATAAATCATTTTCTTTTGCGATCCTATATTATTTATAAGTTATTAGCTCTCAACTATGTATTTCCTAAGAGTAAAGTAAATATTACTATATTGTTCCTGTGTTCTTAATAACAAGCTATGCCCAGAATTTGGTTTCTTTCGTTTTATCTTCAAACCCCCAATACTGAGTGGTGTGATTTAAAGTTCCATATGAAACAGTTAAGGCAGGAATAAACAAGTGGGAGTAATGAGCATAAGAAGCCCATTTACTGAGATACTTCCTCAATTCTTGGATTATATTTGGTTATTCATGTAAACCCAGTCTATCAGTAGCTGGGCGTGGTGGCGCACACCTTTAATCCCAGCACTTGGGAGGCAGAGATAGGAGGATCGCTGTGAGTTCAAAGCCACCCTGAGACTACATAGTTAATTCCAGGTCAGCCTGGGCCAGAGTGAGACTCTACCACAAAAATTAAAAAAATTATTACACATATTTTCTATTATTTTTCTTCTGATAATTGTAGACTGGTGGAAAGTTTTTAGTTATATCCAAAACTGAACTTTAAGATAATTGTAGATAATTTTTTTTGAGAGAGAGAGAAAGAATAGGCATGCCAGCAGCCTCTCAGCTGCTGTGAACAAATTTCAGACGTGTGTGCCTCCTTGTGGGCAAGTGTGGCATTGTGCCCTTGTTTCACTTTACGTCTGGCTAAACATGGGACCTGGAGAATCCAACGGGCATTCCTAGGCTTGGCAGGCAGGTGCCTTAACCGCTAACCCATCTCTTCAGATAATTTTTTAATGGAAATGGCCATCAGCCAGGTGTTTTTCATAAGTGTATTTTGTTATACTATGTTTGTTAAATGTTCATGTTATTTAATAAGATAAAATTAATCTTTATAGAAAATAGAAACCATACATTTGACTTGGAATTACCAATTGTTGGTAAATTTATCTGTTTTTAGAGAAGTTAGCTCACATATAACATTATATAGATGCACATACATCTAGGTATGTCATCAGTTTATATTTGTGGCTTATATCAATGAATTAGGAATACAGGAAGTAATAACATTTAATAAATATAAAGTAGATATGTGTTTGTATTTTCTTATATGTGTACTTTTTTTGAGGCAAGCCCAACAGACTGGCCTTTTTTTTTTTTAATGCAAGAGGGGAGGGAAGGAGAGAATGGTACAACAGGGCCTCTGGCCACTGCAATCAAACTCCAGATGTGTGTGCCTCCTTGTGTGCATATACGACATCGCATGTCTGGCTTACATGGGACGTGGAGAGTCAAACATGAGTCCTTAGACTTCATAGGCAAGCGCCTTGACCACTAAGCCATCTCTCCACCCCTTGTATGTGTACTTTATGTGTGTGTGTGTATTTATGTAAATGTGTGGTGAATAGTGCCACTTTTCTTTCAGTGGCTCTGAAAATTGAATGTTGCATGATTTGTATGTAGTATGGGTTGGTTACTTATAAATACATGTATGTATATAACATGTCTTCTGGATTTTGCATGCTACACTAATCTCTTTTAAATCTATCTATCCCTCTTTATTCAGAGCATGCTGTCAAGGTCCTTTAATTGCAATTTCACTGCTGTAAGCAGCTCTCACTGTGGCAGCTCTAGGGACCTGCATGGCAGCCAAGGCAGTCTTGCCTTGAGTGTTGCAGATGGAAGAGGTGCTGGTGGGCACAGTTTTCGAGTGAGTACCTACAGCAGACCAGTGTGCTTAGTGCACTGAAGAGAAAATGCAGAAGTTTTAACACAGAATCTGTCTTTTCTCTGAGTTTCTTCTATGTTTTAATTCTGTAACTAACTTTGTTCAAAACTGAGTCTTTTTATTTTCTTTGGTCATAAGCTACTGATTTCAGCAGGTGTAATTTATTTATTCAAATGGGGAAACATTAGAAATAACTATTAGGTTTTAAAAACTACTATTTGTAGTGTTTTTCTCTTAGTATTGAAATTGTTTTGTGCTCCTAAAGTGTAAGTTATGATATATGTAATCCACAGAATTTTTATAGGGCAGAATAAATGGTGAATCTAGGAATTAAAAATTGGCACTACATGTATCTAAATTTAATATTTTACTGAATATGATTAAACATGAGACAGTAGAAATTGTGATAAACAGCAATGAAAAGGCCAAACACAAACACTTAATTATCCATACTTCTCCATAGCCCTTAGTAGTCAAGATTCTATTCTAATTCTAATTCTAATGAAAGTTGAAGAGTTAAGTTATAAGAATGGCCAAGAAAGAGCCAGACTTCTCTGCCATGGTTCAAAACTGAGAATTTTTTTCTTCATAAGGACATAAGATGGTAAATATGTTCACTAAATGAATATTTCATTCTGTACTGATAAGAACCTTCTCCCTATTGTGTTAACCCACCCCATAGTTTGTTTCCTTTTTTTTTTTTACTTTGTTTATCCTGGGCTCTTGGGTTTTTTCCTCAGCTCCTCCTCCTCCTCCTCCTCCTCCTCCTCCTCCTCCTCCTCCTCCTCCTCCTCCTCCTCCTCCTCCTCCTCCTCCTCCTCCTTAAATCCATCCCTGGCCTTAGTCTGCTCTGTTCTAGAGTAGGAGCAGTCTCCTTGAATCCAGAATCCAGTTTGCTCTGGCTTCTCACGAACTGGTCTTGCCCTATCCTTTACCAATTACCTGCCATCACTTGGTTTCTGTGCTATCGTAGTGATAGCAATCATTTTGAAAGCTCCTAATTTGAAAGAGAGAGAGAATGCTGATGACTAATGAGCCCTCATTTCTACAGACCATGAGAAAGACACCCATGGCTTGTATTAACTCAGGAGGAACCATTGCCCTTTATAGTAACATTTTGTGCTAATTTTTCCTAAATTGAGAGCCTCTGAGACTGTTGAATTTCCTTTTTCATTCATGATCTGCTGTTTTCAAGAGTAAAAAGCTTCAGGCTTGAATTTAAATTTCAAATGTTGCACTAAGTTAATTATTATGTATTCTAAAAACACAAGAAAGAAGAAAAGTGAAATACATACTATAAATATACAAAACTAGCATAAACTACATCCAAAAATGCTGAGTTATGATTTGAACTAGCAAATAACTGTACATGATAGATCTACTGCAAATCAAATTTTACAGATTAGTTTATAAATCCTCAAAGTCTAGGTTTTCTGTAGTGTATAATGAAGTAGATTTCAGGTTTATTTTTAAGATGGTGTAATTTGCATTTCTTTGCTGCAAGGCATGCATATACTGTTGTGAAAGTAACAGTAATGCAGTTTATATCACCTTCTGTTTTGCTTTCTAAACACTAAAGGTGTTTATTACTAACTTAAAAAGAAAATACAGATACCTTGTTTCCCAGAATATTAATAATAATAAATATTTAGGGTTAATGATATTGTTCACATTAAGTTAAACTATAAGAAGAATATTTGGCATATAAAGATAAAACATCTAATTTTTAAAGCATTTCTTTAAAATAGTACTTTTTAAATATTGAACCAGCTGGGCGTGGTGGTGCATACCTTTAATCCCAGCACTCGGGATGCAGAGGTAGGAGGATCGCTGTGAATTCAAGGCCACCCTGAGATTACATAGTGAATTCAGGGTCAGCCTGAGCTAGAGCAAGACTGTACCTCCAAAAACAAAACCATATATATATATATATCTCCAACTAGTATTAGTGTGATAGAATTAAGACACGAGTTTTTATAAGACTGTGTTTATTGGTATTGCTCATCATGATAATCTAGGGAGGAAATCCTGTGTGATATTTTCCTATTAATACAACAGCAATTCATTTTTTAACCAAAAAAAAAAAAAACTTGTTTTAGCTGGGTGTGGTGGTGCATGCCTTTAATCCCAGCACTCGGGAGGCAGAGTAGGAGGATCACTGTGAGTTCGAGACCACCTTGAGACTACAAAGTTAATTCCAAGTCAGCCTGGGCCAGAGTGGTGAGACCCTACCTCTAAAAACCAAAAAACACTTGTTTTAGTGCTCAACAGCGATATTTTAGTTGCCAGTAATATTAGTGGGTATTAGCTGGGTGCAGTGGCTCACATCTATAATTTCAGTACTTAAGAGGCTGAGGTAGGAGGATTGCTATGAGTTTGAGGATAGCCTGGACTACACAATGAGTTCTGAGAACATGCCTCAGAAGAATTATTTTTTATTAGAAGGTATTAGCTTTAATCAGTGGCACTGCTTTAAAGTTACTAAAGATAAGCCTGGCATGGTGGCACACACCTTTGATGCCAGCACTCGGGAGGCAGAGGTAGGACGATCGCCGTGAGTTCAAGGCCACCCTGAGACTACCTAGTGAATTCCAGGTCAGCCTGGGCTAGAATGAGACCCTACCTTGAAAAAAAAAAAAAAAAAAAAAAAAAAGATACTAAAGGTAGCTATTACTGTAAGTAAAACTCCAAAGGAAAAGATTAAAGAATGTCTTCTACATGTACATATTGTAAAGAAAGATTATATATCTTTATAAGTTTTTTACACCATTGCAGGAAGAAGCATGTTTCATATGCCTGTGATAGAGTGAAAGGAGCTAATTGGTGGTAGCAATGATTGTAACATCTAAGTTGGGTCTTCCCCTTTCTGCCATGGAGCTGTCTTTCTGTCCTAGTCTTCTTTCAAGCATCATCCCCATCATCATTTTGATCTTACATCTTAAAGAGTATTATTTATTGACTTTTTGTTTCCCCTCATTTTGAAGCATCCCCAGACATCCAGTCCAGGAGAGTCTTGCCACGATGATAGATTGATTTCAGGAGAGCAAAGCTACTCATCAGCTGCACTTAGTCACAGAGATGCTCTTCCAGACAGCTTGTTGAAAGTAGGTGCTCCCAAGCCGCTGTGGAACTAGAAATCTCATGTGCGCTTTTACCAAAAATATTTTTGTAAAGGTTTTCTCACATAGATTGGTAAAGATTATTTTTAAGTAATTTGTGACTACAAAAAAATTTGATTCTGTGTTTCTCAGTTTATCCCATGATTTTTTACACTGTGGAATAATTTCATTGTTATATTTGGATTTCTATAGAACCACCTGCCTATTTTACCATTTGAATAAAGGATTTTTTGTCATTTCTGATACTAAACTTTGGAGAACTTTTTAAAATGCTTTTGTCTTATTTCGTTCTAAAATCTTTTATTATTGCTTAAAAACATTTGAAAATTCTTAAGGTATAATTGATAAATCACCTTGAAAAACTTTGGTAAATAGTAGAATAGACAGTAGTTATATTTTTAATACCGTGGACCAAAAAAGAGATTGATACAGCGCTAGGTCATTCATGACCAGTGCCAGATAGGTTACTCTTTATTGCCTTCATCCAGCTAATTACGTATATCCGGTTTGGCCACATGGAGATAGGAGGCATATTTATTATCTAAAACTTTATGATGTTCTTGAGGGTAGGTACCCAGCCATCTAATACAAAAATATTTTCGGTTCATACATGCCTATTCTTTGTTTTGTTTTGTTTTGTTTTGTTTTGTTTTGTTTTGTTTTGTTTTGTTTTGTTTTGTTTTTCGAGGTAGGGTTTCACTCTAGTCCAGGCTGACCTGGAATTCACACATTACCTATTCATTTTACCCTTGGCTTTTTAATTAAGAACTGTCATCAGTTCCATTTTCTTTTTAATTTATATTTTATGGTTTAAGTTAATCTCCTGAGGCATTTACTAAATGTAACATATATTCTTTTAATTCTTGAGGCGAAGTCTCACTGTAGCCCAGGCTTCCCTAGAACTCTGTACCCCTGGCTAGCTTCAAATTTATGGCAGTCCTCCTACTTCAGCCTCTTGAGAGCTGGGATTAAAGTCTTGAGACACCATACCCAGCTTACTTCATGTATTTTTTTATGTTTAATACCAACTTATGTAAAAGTGTGTGTGTGTGTGTGTCTTAAAAATAGGTTAGGCTGGGTGTGGCAACACTTGCTTGTATCCCAGCATTTGGAAAGCTGAAAGAGGAAGATCTAGAGTTCTAGGCCAGTCAAGGCTACATAGCGATACCTAGTTAAATACACACACAAGAATAGATCAGCGGCACGTAGATGGCAGTGTCACTCTGGCAAAGAGTTAGCCCTAGGTTAGATCCCCTTGTCTGAGTTTTGTCAGTGGAAGATAATGAGTGTGCACATAAGAATAAATGATACAAACAGAAAAGCAAAGGCAATTTCTAGAAGGGTGTGTACATGATAAAGCAGTAGCACAACAGGGAAATACTCCCGGGTGGAACAGAAGCTTTACATCTACTGTTGTCAGTTCACAAATGATTAGTATTTTCAGAAATGTGGGCATAAGCCAGGCATGGTGGCACACACCTTTAATCCCGGTACTCGAGAGGCAGAGGTAGGATGATCACTGTGAGTTCGAGGCCACCCTGAGACTACATGGTGAATTCCAGGTCAGCCTGGACTAGAGTGAGACCCTACCTCGAAAAACCAAAAAATAAAGTGGGCATAACATAGAACCTTTTCTTTTCCCTCACTAATACAAGATTTGTCACAGAGTGATATATCATCCTTGTATCCTGTTATACAACATCTGTGTATCTTCTCAAGTTTCCAAAATAAGAAAGTTTTTAAGCTGAACAGTGAAAAGGAGTACCTTGTTTAGATTACAGAATTTCTTTATCGAAGCCAAACTTCTGCTGGACGTGGTGTCATATACCTTTAATCCCAGCACTCAGGAGGCAGAGGTAGGAAGATCACTGTGAGTTCGAGGGCCACCCTGAGAAGACTACGGAGTGAATTCCAGGTCAGCCTAGGGGCTAGAGTGAGACCCTACCTTGGAAAGAAAAAGAAAAAGCCAAACTTCTTTCTATCTTTAGTAAGATACAAGTTCACAATTGGAATAGCATGCATTTCTCAAACTTTTATACTTTTGGGTAATTTTAAGGAAATGGATGCGAGTATTTCTTCATAGTTTCTGCTAATTTCCTTGTGGAAAGAGTTACCTTTCTACTAACAATCAAAAAGGAAATTTCAATGTAACTTAGGCATATATTTCCTCTTCTGCACAAGTCTTTTTATATATGACTATTTATAATATGAATGTAGGCTCTATCTCTAGCTAGATTGTTCATAGAATAAGTTATCAGCTACAAAGGTAATTTTAAGTCTAAAAAGAAGGCTAAAATTCTAAAACCTGAAAGATACCAAAGATTTGTTAACAACAAAATGATAATCTCAAGATTTTTGTTTAACTTGTGGAAAATAAAGCAGAAAATCAGTATTTAAATTTTGTGTTTACTATTCTTTAGAATTAATATTCAGAGAGTTTTTAAATTGTCAGCTGGTACATTCACACACATATAAAGAATAAATCAGTTTTTATAGCCAGACATGGTGGTGCATGTCTTTAATCTCAGCACTTGGAAGGCAGAGGTAGGAGGATCTCTGTGAGTTCAAGGCCACCCTGAGACTACATAGTGAATTCCAGGCCGGCCTGGGCTTTAATGAGACCTTACCTTGAAAACCAAAAGAAAAAAGAAAAAGAATAAATCAGTTTTCTACATAGATAGCTGAATTGACTTGTTAATTCAGGAAAGGAAGGAAGAAAGGTAAAAATATATTTCAATTAGAAAGAAACTACACTACCAAATTAAGTTTTGGCTAAAAAATATTATATGTACCATTTGTGTATAGGTGTTCTGATTTGTGAAAAGTGGGTACCCTTCTAATGGGCTCTCTCAAGGTTTTCAATGTACTGTTTCCCACTTTAATATTTGGTGATTGTAATAGATTTGTATCGAACAGAAAAGCAAATAAGTTAAAATGTGAGATTTTAATTTGAAAGGTAGAGTGACTATCAGCAAACATTCAGGCAAGTTTAGAATTATGACACTAATAGCTTTTTTATCTTAAATTTCAAAATGAGAGGAAAATAGTAAGTGACATGGTATTGTTTAATTTGCAATGTTAACACTTTAGTACTTTTGTAATGCTCCAAGAAGAATATCGAGGTATTTTGTAATAAAACATTATTATTGGTCATTTTAAGTAAGATACTTCATGTTTTTCTTAGATGCCTTTGAGTAATGGACAGATGGGCCAGCCTCTCAGGTCTCAGGCAAATCATAGTCAAGTACATCACCCCCCTCAGGCATCTGTGGCAAGGCATCCCTCTAGAGAGCAGCTAATTGATTATTTGATGCTGAAAGTGGCCCACCCGCCGCCACATGCACAGCCCCATTGTTCTCCTAGACAAGGCCACGAGCTGGCCAGGCAAGAGGTAAGACTACTCCAGACTGTTTGAACTATGAGACTGAGCTTTCCATGTATTCTGACAGACTGCTTAATTGTTAGCAGTAAATTCATATAGAATTTTAACATAGTTTTTACAACTTTTAGTTTTCTATTAAGTTCATAAAGTGTTTGACTTTTTTTTTTTTTTTTTGAGGTAGGGTCACGCTGTAGCCCAGGCTGACCTGAAATTCATTTGGTAGTCTCAGAGTGACCTTGAGCTCATGGCAATCTTCCTACCTCTGCCTCCCAAGTGTGGGGATTAAAGGCATGCACCACCACACCCAGCCACTTTGACACTTTTAACATATATTTATGATCAATATGACAGAGGATTTGTACTTGGAGGCATTTTTTATTAAAT
Organism: Orientallactaga sibirica; assembly: GCA_036365145.1. NCBI lineage: Eukaryota > Metazoa > Chordata > Mammalia > Rodentia > Dipodidae > Orientallactaga > Orientallactaga sibirica. The sequence goes on from JAEOAD010000054.1 coordinate 16,195,045, forward strand.
TTTAAGCCAGACAGTTGTCTAAAACTGATTGGTGATACTCTGGTAGTTAGAATTTTTTTTCAGAAATGTAGATAGTTTATAAATCCATTAAACTGAAATGGCACATTGTTCTATGTTAAAGTCTCATTCTCTTTTCATTTATTTGTGAGCAGAAAGACTATGAGCATGCCAGGGCTTTTTGCTGATGCAAACAACTCCAGATGCATGCTCTACTTTGTGCATATGGATTTATGTAGGAACTTGGGGATTGAACCCAGGCCAGCTGGCTTTGCAAGCAAGCACCTTAAATCGCTGAGCTGTCTTCCCAGCCCCAAAGTTTTATTTCTTAGATTTTGAAGTTTAACTGTACTCTGCAAACTACTTTAAATGTTTCATCTTAAAAACTTAGGGGCCTCTCGTTCGTACACCTTGACTTTATTTATAAAATGACAGGAACACTAGAAGCCTTAATAGGGGTCACTGTTCTTTTTGGTTGACTCTATGGTGAAAAGGGAATATTATATAACAAAAATTTAGTTTTTACAGTCAGGCATGGTAGTACATACCTGTAGTCCCAGTACTTGGAAGGCTGAGGCAGGAGGATAATGGGTTCAAGGCCAGTTGGGATTACATAGGAAGTCCCAGGCCAGCCTGAGTGATACATGGAGCCCTTACCTCAAAACAACAACAACAAAAGTTTTGCATCTCTTTTTTTTACAGCTAGTTTATATTTAAAAAATACTATTAACTGATGAGATTTTAAGAACACAACACCTTATATGTACTGTGTCATTTAAATTCATGATGTCTAAAAAGTAAATTAGGATCAGCAGTAATTGATTTTCTGTCCTCATGAGATGATGGGTAGTAAAGTTGGGAGCTGTGCTTTATAATCCCACTGTGCCTTTAACTCACTAACTCATTAACAGAATGTTCTATGTTGTAACTACCCTTCACCTGCCCAAATGTTGTCTTCTGCTTGAACTTAATTCACCAACATAGAAATGTGGATGTTGTCATGTTGTACATTTTTCCAAAATACTAATGTTTCCTCTTTTTTTTCATATTAAATCAGATTCGAGTAAGGGTAGAAAAGGATCCAGAACTTGGATTTAGCATATCAGGAGGTGTCGGGGGTAGAGGAAACCCGTTCAGACCTGATGATGATGTAAGCTTTATTTATATGTCCTTGATCACACATATGGCTTCCTTTATTGACTCAGTATTCATATGTAAGGAAAATCTAATAGATAGTTCTGTAAATCTAGGTAGATAGCATTATTTTTATTTCCTTCATGATAAGTGTTTTGTTTTGAAACTTATAAGTTCTGGTTGTGTGAGGGAAAAAAATTGACCAAAAATTTAAGTGTTCATGATATTATCGTTATTTTTTTATTTTATTGTTAATTTTTTACAAATCTACAGAAGTAATTTTTAAAATATTTTATTTATTTATTTATTTGAGAGGAAAGAAAGAGAGAGAAAATAAGTGCACCAGGGCTTCTAGCCACTGCAGATGAACTCCAGATGCACGTGCCATTTTGTGTGTCTGGCTTACATGGGTCCTGGGGAATCGAACCAAGGGCCTTTGGCTTTGCAGGCAAGGGCCTTAACTGCTAAGCCATCTCTCCAGGCCAACACAGAAGTAATTTTACCACTTTACTAAAGTCAGAATTACTAGAGGCAGAAATTACTTTGACTTTTCATAGTATTACTCAAAGAAATTAGGGAGGCCACTTTTACAGTGATTCAGTATTTGCATAGTATAAGTAGACAGCCTCATGTTGCTGGCATGAACTTTCAAACCAGGCACAGTTATGGAGGAAGGGATTTATTAAAGTTTACAGATCTAGGGGAAGTTCCATAATGGCAGAAGAAGTTGGCTCTCTTTAACATATCCAAGTAGAAAAGCTACCTCCAACACTATAAGCAGTCATACTTTAGGAATTGCAGACAAAGCTCCAGCTCTTGCATATCTTTAGACTGGAATTCTAAATCTATCCTCATACTTGAGGGCAAGCTGGACCCTTTGACCCGCCCACAGTGATACCTCCTCTAGTCAGGGTGCTGGAGACCCAAATTACAAGCTTTAATATACTCCTGAACCAACTGGGGAGCATCCATTAGAACCACCACACATGGTGTATAGAGAAGATTGCTCCTTGCTTACTTTGTTGTTTATACCTGTGGTATTGCCTTAAATAATTGTTGTTTGTTGATATTAAAGGGTATATTCGTAACAAGGGTACAGCCTGAAGGACCAGCATCAAAATTACTGCAACCAGGTGATAAAATTATTCAGGTAACTAAGATCAACTTTTAATAATTATTTTCTTTCATTTACAATGCTTTCTAATTTTTTTGTAGTTTAAAATAGTTCTGCTTTGTACCTTAAAAATTATGCTTATAGAGCCAGGTGTGGTGGTGCACAACTTTAATCCCAGCACTTGGGAGGCAGAGGTAGGAGGATCATCGTGAGTTCAAAGCCATCCTGAGACTACATAGTGAATTCCAGGTCAGCCTGGGCTAGAGTGAGACTCTACCTCAAAAAAAAATATATGCTTATATATTTGGTGTATTATACACTTTAGTACAGGAATGTTAACTTTTACTAATTGAGAGGATCAGAATACCACTGCCTGGAAGTGAGTTGTCCTGTCAAAATAGGAAGTTTTCAAAACCTGAGAAACCCTTTTTACTTTCCCACAGCCCCTATTTGTCTGTTACTTCAGCAACGCATTCTGGCTAAGTTCATTGTAGTATTCTCTTAGAAGGAAGACAAGCCTTAGACACAAGTATGTCTCTCTTATGTTCCTGCCTGATTGTTATTTCAGATAACACTGAGAGATAGCCAGCTAACCAAATGATAGACATGAAAGTTTAGTAACTGAAAGATTACCTGTGTTTGAGTCCTTGTACCAACCCCTTTAAAAAATGTTAATTAGGGGCTTAAGAGATGGCTTAGTGGTTAAGGCGCCTGCCTCCTAAGCCTAAGAACGCTGGTTCCAATCTCCAGGTCCCACGTTTAGCCAGATGCAAAGTGACACAAGGGCGCAATGCCGCACTTGCCCACAAGGGGGCACACACATCTGGATTTCGTTCACAGCTGCTGAGAGGCTGCTGGCACACCCATCTCTATCTGTCTCCCTCTCCCTCTCCGTCTCTCTCTCTCTCTCTCTCTCTCTCTCTCTCTCTCTCTCTCTGTCTCTCTCTCCAAAAATAAATAAAATAATAAAAAAATATTTTAAAAAATTTTTTAATGTTAATTAGGGCAGAAGAGATGGCTTAGCAGTTAAGGCGTTTGCCGGCAAAGCCAAAGGACCAAGGTTCTATTTCTCAGGACCCACATAAGCCAGATGCACAAGGTGGCACATGCATCTGAAATTTGTTTGCACTGGCTGGAAGCCCTGGTATGCCCATTCTTTCTCTTTCCCTCCCTCCCACTCACTCTCTCTCTTTCTCTGCCTGCGTCTTTCTCTCTGTTAAATAAATAAATGAAAAACAGTTTTTGTTTTTGTTTTATTCAAGGTAGGGTCTCACTCTCGCCAAGGCTGACCTGGATTTCACTATGTAGTCTCAGGGTGGCCTCGAACTCACAGCGATCCTCCTACCTCTGCCTCCCAAGTGCTGGGATTAAAGGAAGTTTTTAAAACCTGAGAAACCCTTTTTACTTTCCCACAGCCCCTATTTGTCTGTGTGCCACCATACCCAGATAAAATTAAAATACTTTTTTAGGGGCTAGAAAGATGGCTTAGTGGTTAAGGTGTTTGTCTGCAAAGCCAAAGGATCCAGGTTCGATTCTCCAGGACCCATGTAGCCAGATGCACAAGGGGGTGCATGCATCTGGAGTTCATTTGCAGTGGCTGGAGGCCCTGGCATGCCCATTCTCTCTCTCTCTCCCCCTCTTTCTCTCTATCAAATAAATAATAAAATATATTTTTAAAGAAGAATTCCTTTTTAAAAATGTAAATAAAATAAAGTATTTTTAAATGTTAATTAATTTAGTGTTTGCTTCATTCAGCAACATACATGCCATAACATTGGAATGATAAAGAAATTAGCATGGCCCCTGGGAGCATAATATGTAGATTCATGAAATGGGACACATACATAATTTTTTGAAAATAATTTGAAAATCAGAAAATTTGCAAAAACAATGTAACAAAGTCCTATATTAATTTCATTTGGTCACCAATTATTCATCCTTTTACCTTTCATCCTCCCTCTCTTCTGCACATACATACATATTCTCTTTCTTTCTTGCTCACTTGCATGTACACGTGCACATGTGCGTGCACACACACATTCATAGGACATACATTTCTCTGAACCATATAGGAATCTGTAGTTTCAGGGGTTTTTTAAATTTTTTTTTTTTGGTTTTTTCAAGGTAGGGTCTCATTCTGGCCCAGGCTGAGCTGGAATTCATTATGTAGTCTCAGGGTGGCCTCGAACTCACAGCAGTCCTCCTACCTCTGCCTCCCAAGTGCTGGAATTAAAGGTGTGCACCATCATGCCCAGCTTTGTAGTTTCAGTTTTGTGATGGGATGTTAATGGACGGTGCTTGAATTTTCTTTCCTCTTCTCTAAAGAGGAAGGAAAGAATCTATAGTATTAGGAGAATCAGGGTTGGATTTGTGTGAAGCACTTGAGCTTGTATGTCTGATGCAGAGTAAGATCTCAGTAAAATTCTGGCTTTCGTGTAGCGAAATGGTCTTGATCTGATGGTGCTAATGAATAAGAAGACTAGACCTTGCCCTCAATGACCCTTGCAGTTTGGTCAGCTTGAATGCACCTCAGCACATATATGCAACATCCTGTGTGACATTACCTTAGATAAATGTTTTCCAACATTGGACTGCTGTATCCAAATTGTCTGGACACTCAGATAAAATACAAGTTCCTGGGGTCCTTCTATCTATGTTGTTTCAAGTTGTCAGCATGGAAATGCCAAAAAGAAAAAGTTTCTCTCTCTCTCTCTCTCTCTTTTTTTTTTTTTTCCTAAAAGTATCTTTTTGTCTTTCTTCTAGGCTAATGGCTTCAGTTTTATCAATATTGAACATGGGCAAGCAGTGTCCTTGCTAAAAACTTTCCAGAATACAGTAGAACTCATCATTGTACGAGAAGTTTCCTCATAAGCACCTATGGAAAAAATGGGGGAAAGGCAGCAAGATTTATTGGAAGATACCTGCAGAGGAAATTAATATTTTAACTATTTTTATATATAAGAAGAACTCAAGCAGTTATGTTCAAACTTGTACATTAATGAAATAGTGGATCTTGTGGTTAGAGGGAAAGAACCACTGTACAGAATATAAAGGAGACTGTTGAATTCATACCATATGAACTTTGTTGTTAGGTTTTTTAACATAGCAATCAAGGCTACAAAAACAAGCTTCTGTTGTTTTTGTATAGATTGTAGGTTTATTTTTGGATTTCATACACATGACTGACTGTATACAAGGCAATAGTTAGCCTTGATTGTAGCCCAGAGACAGATGGCAGAGCTATCTGTCTCATAGCTTTTGTGCTCTTGTTTTTATCCAACTGGTATTAATGTTTTTCTGCCGAAACTACTTTTTTTTGATGTGGGCAAGAAATTTGAAGTGTTGGCTTTTGCTATGTGCATATTAAAATGAAGAGTGGGTAGATGAAGTTGGTACTGGTGGGTTCACTTTCCAAGGTCAGATCAAATTTATTTCCTGTAAAAATCTGGAAGCAAAGAATGAAAACAAAAGTTATCTGTTAATGTATTTTAATAGAATAATTCAATAAAATATGTAATGTCTTTCTAAAGAATAAAAAGACAGTAATTGCATTTTTCAGCTCTACAAGATGTTCTTGTTATAACCATTTACTACTGGTCATTCAGTTTTTAATTTTTTAGTTACCGAAGTTTTTAACTCTATGTAGATGCATGTCCATGCATTTCTCATATTATGGAAATCTCCTGATGTTTTTTGCAAACGATGGTACTTGTCAATCTGTTTTTATAATTAGTACTCCATTTTAATCTAATTTATAACTTGTTTTAAAGAATAAATGAAAGCAAAATTGTCAGTTTTAAGATTGTTTTGCCTATAACATAAAGTGTAACATGGATTAGGAAAGCCTGATTTTTGTTTGGCCTTGCACTGCCTTGGTAAAGTAAAGGGAAACATGGAGTGTGCATGGAGCTAGAAAACCAAAGCAAGTCTGTGAAACTGGCACAGTGATAGAGAATTGCTGTGGAAAGTGGAGAGCAAAGGAGTGGGTCCATAAGGCCTGCCAGTGTGTAAGTGTTCAATTAAAGGGCTGTTCCTACAGATGACATTCAATGTGAACTCCACACCACTGACTCTAAAGGGTTTCTAAGTGGATCAGTATAACAGTGTTTGACCACCAACTGCCTTTGTTCCTAGTTACTGTAACAAGTATTTGATCATAGAGGGTTATTATTTTTGTTTATTGAAAACATTAATTTTATTTGTTTTTGTTCTATGTAATCAAATAAAATTTTAGTAACATGCAATGGTAAGAATTAATGCATGGTTATTTGGACCAGAACAAAAGCGCCATAGGAGACCAATAACTGTTTTTAGTTGAGGCTAATCTGAAAACTGTTACTAGAGCAATACGCAGTTCTTGAAATCATTTCTAATTTCTAAGAAACATGATTTGGGAAAGTTAATGTGTTAGATTTTGTTGTTGTTGTTGTTGTTCAACTTTGATTTTATTTACAATTCTTACAGGACTAGCTAAAGCATCACCTGCGTTGCTTTTTCTAAAGTGAGTTGGACTCACCCTCCATTCTTTCTAGTCAGATTAAACAGCATTTTCAAATGTCTGTGAATTCAAGATTGCACTTCTTTCCAGATGGTATCAATTGGTTATTGTACTGTATAGTTTTAATAATTTTGATTGAAACCCTTTAACAACTCTTTGTAAATTTTAACTCATTTTAGTTGATTTTCAGTACTATTTACATAGGAATTGATTTTTATGGATATAGTAGAAGAAATGTGCTGTATTTTGATAAAATTCACTTGTATGTGTTGTAATCTCTAAAACAAAGAATGACAAACCTTCTTTAAGACAAGTCTGTGTTCCCTTTATTCTTAGTTTACTTTAAAATATTTTAGCATCATAAAATAGTCACATTCTTCTTTTATTGATTGACATTTTCACAATTATATTCCACTTTTAATTAAGAATACTTAAAATAGGGGGCTGGAACTGGGCGTGGTAGCACGCACCCTTAATCCCAGCACTCAGGAGGCAGAGGTAGGAGGATCACCATGAGTTCGAGGCCACCCTGAGACTACAGAGTGACTTCCAGCTTAGCCTGGACTAGAGGAGACCCTACTTTGAAAAACAAAACAAAGAAAGGGAGGGGAGCTAGAGAAATGCCTTAGTAGTTAAATGTGCTTTCTTGCAAAGCCTGATGGCCCAGGTTCACTTCCCCAGTATCCATGTAAAGCCAGATGCACAAAGTGGTGCAAATGTCTGGGGTCTTATTTGCATTGGCAAGAGGCCCTGACATTCCCATTCATTCATTTATTCATTCATTCATGTTTTCCCTCTCTCTCCTTTCTCAAATCTATAAATTTTTTAAAAGAATATTTAAATAGGTACCTAAACTGCAAAGTTCTCAACTATCTTATCTTGAGCCAGAATTATAGATTGCAGTTTTTCAAGGGGAATTAAGCTTCACAGAACTGGGGCTTTCCATGACCTACTTTTCATTCTTTGTCTACATATTATATTGAAACATTACAAAAACAACAGATGTCATATGCACCAGCATTTTATTCCACTGTAATTTTAAATTCTACAGTGTTCTTGAAACAAAGTTGAGAAAGAAAGTTTATTACCAAAAGGAATAGTACAGAATATAGCAAAAAAAAACCAAAAGTGTGGGGGTGGGGAGGAAGGAATATTTGTACTTAATAACAAAAGTTTTCTTTCAGAATATTGGAAAAATAAAAGATAATAAGGGCTCTTTATGAGAATTTCAATTATGATGATAATAAGATTTCAAAAATTGAACAAAGAATAATTTATGTCAGCGGGAATGGAGAAGATATTTTTAGTTTGTATTATGCCTTCTAAGGTGTAGTTAATGCCTGTGCTAATAACTGGCTTTTAGCAAACAAATAGCAAATTTTCAAAACCAGAACTGTCATTTCTAGTAATAGCGTTTAAAATTTTTTATCCCAACTAGTAAATAATTGTGCCAATAAAAATGACAGTTGAGGGCTGGAGGGATGGCTTAGCAGTTAAGGCATTTGCCTGCATAGCCAAAGGACCTAGGTTCGATTCCCTAGGACCAACGTTTGCCAGATGCACAAGGGGGCGCACGCGTATGGAGTTCATTTGCAGTGGTTGGAGGCCCTGACGTGCCCATTATTTCCCTCTCTTTCTCTCTCTCTCTTTAAATAAGTATAGCTGGGCATGGTGGCACACGCCTTTAATCCCAGCACTCGGGAGGCAGAGGTAGGAGGATTGCCATGAGTTCGAGGCCACCCTGAGACTACATAGTGAATTCCAGGTCAGCCTGGAATTGGGGTTGGGGATTTAGCTCAGTGGATGAGCACTTGCCTAGCAAGCACAAGGCCCTGGGTTTGGTCCTCAGCACTGAAAAATAAAATAAAATAAAATGTTTTTTAAAATGACAATTGAGGCCTGGAGAGATGGCTTAGCAGTTAGGCACTTGGGGGCCTGCAGAGCCTAAGGACCCAGGTTCATGCAATTCCCCAGTACCCACATAAGCCAGATACACAAGGTGACACATGCATCTAGAGTTTGTTTGCAGTGGCTAGAGGCCATGGCACGCCCATTCTGTCTGTGTCTATCTACCTGCCTCTCTCAAATAATTTTTTTTTTTGGAGAGAGAAAGAGAGGGAGAGGAAGACAGAGATGGGCGCGCCAGCATACTCTTAGCTGCTGGGAATGAAATCCAGATGTCTGCGCCCCCTTGTGGTCAAGTGCAGCATTGCGCCCTTGCGTCACTTTGTATCTGGCTAAATGTGGGACCTGGAGATTGGAACCAGCATTCTTAGGCTTAGGAGGCAGGCACCTTAACCGCTAAGCCATCTCTCTAGCCCAAATAAGTAAAATATTTTTAAATGACAATGATGGTACATGCCTTTAATCACAGAACTCCTGAGGCAGAAGTAGGAGGAGCACTGAGTTCCAGACAAGCCTGAGACTACATAGTGAATTCCAGGTCAGCCTGGGCTAGAGCAAGACCCTACCTCAAAAAAAAGGACAATTAAAGCCAAGCATGGTGACTCGTGCAAATAAAAATTTCAGGGACAAAAAATGATGCATTCTGGGGCTGGAGGGATGGCTTAGCGGTTAAGGCATTTGCCTGCAAAGCCAAAGGACCCAGGTTCAATTCCCCAGGACCCACGTTAGCCAGCTGCACAAGGGGGCGCATACATCTGGAGTTTGCAGTGGCTGGAGGGCCTGGTCTACCCTTTCTCTCTCTTTCCCCCTTTCTCTCTGTCAAATAAATAAATAAATATAAACAAAATAGTTTTAAAAATGATGCATTCTGAAAGATAAGTAATACTGAATTTATAAAAAAAATTAGGAAAGGACTTGAATATCTGTGTATGTAGTGCTGAGAATTGAACTCTTTTTTTGTTGTTGTTTGTTTGTTTTTTTGAGGTAGGGTCTCACTCTGATCCAGGCTAACCTGGAATTAACTGTAGTCTCAGGGTGGCCTCGAACTCATGGCGATCCTTCTACCTCTGCCTCCCAAGTGCTAAGATTAAAGGCATGTGCCACCACGCCCAGCTTTGAACACTTTTTTAAAAAAGAATTACCTTGAGATGGTTTAGTGGTTAAGGTGTTTGCCTGCAAAGCCAAAAGATCCCCATTGACTCTCCAGGACCCACATAAACCAGATGCCCAAAGGGGCACATGCACCTGGAGTTTGTTTGCAATGGCTGGAGGCTCTGGTGCACCCATTCTCTTTCTATCTCTCTCTCCCAAATTATATATATTTATTTAAATTCATTCATTTGAGAGAGAGAATGGATGCACTAGGACCTCCAGCCGCTGCAAATGAACTCCAGACACGTGAGCCATCTTGTGCATCTGATTTACATGAGTCCTGGGGAATCAAACCTGGGTCCTTTGATTTTGCAGGCAAGCGCCTTAACCACTACCCATCTCTTCAGCCCAAGAGTTGAATTCTTTTTTTTTTTTTTTGTTTTTTTGTTTTTTTGTTTGTTTTTGCAAGGTAGGGTCTCACTCTGGTCCAGTCTCAGGTGGCCTCGAACTCTCGGCGATCCTTCTACCTCTGCCTCCGGAGTGCTGGGATTAAAGGCGTGCACCACCACGCCGGGCTCCAAGAGTAGAATTCTTAAGGGCCTTTAGTTCTATCATTGAGCCACTTCAGCAGCCTCTAGGTTTTTTTTGTTTGTTTGGTTGGTTGGTTTTTTTTGTAATGTAAAGTAGAATTATTCACAGCTAGGCTGGCAGAAAATAAGACACACAGCTATTGGTATTCTAATTCTTATATACTCAGGAAAGAACAAACTATTGAATATAGTTAATTGGGTGGTTGAGCAAGGGTCTCATTCTATCTCAGGTTGCTTTGGAACTCACTGTGTAGTCTGGGGTGGCCATGAACTCATGGCAATATTCCCTCAGCCTCCTAGGGTTACAGGCATGAGCCACCATGCCAGGCAAATGTTGGTAATTACACCACTGTGCCATTAGGAAAGTCAAGAGCAAGCCTCACATCCATAACAGCATCTAAGAAGTGTTGTTTTGTTGAATAAACTGCTTCAATATTATCGACTGTATTTTCCCACTTTCTCAGGTTATTTCAGTGAACCTTTATTAATTTTTAAATATATAAAATTTTTAATTTTATGTTTAATTTTTTTTAAACAAGGGAACATTAATGAGTGAAGTATCGTAGTGGACTCATGGAACTCACTTCTAGAAGAACAAAAGAAGAGCAGAGAACGTATTTGAAAGGGATAAAGGACCAAAATTTCCCAAATGTTAGAAGAATGCATATTCATATGCAAATTCAGGAAGTTTAAATAACTCCAACTAGCAATCTAAAGAGATCTACACTAAAACACATCATCATTTAAAAACAATCACACCTTTAATCCCAGCACTCAGGAGGTAGAGGTAGGATTGCCGTGAATTCAAGGTCATCCTGAGACTGCATAGTGAATTTCAGGTCAACCTGAACTAGAGTGAAACCCTACCTCAAAAAAAAAAAAAAATCACAAAAATTTCAAAAGCATCAAATGAGTCATGTATAGGGGACTATCAGCAGATTTCTTAATAGGGACCTTATAGGCAAGAGCAGAGTAAAATGAGATATCCAAAGCCATGAAAGGAAAAACTATCAATGAAGAATACAGTACTTGGCAAAGCTAATTTTCAAAAGAGAAATTAAAATTTCTTCAAATAAACAAAAGGTAAAGTTTAGCTCTGCTAAACATTCTCCAAGGAATGTTGAAGAGCATTCTTTAATTGAAGCAAAAAGATGATTAAATAGGCTGGAGAGATGGCCTAGTGGTTAAGGTGCTTACCTATGAAGCCTTAAGGACCCAGATTCAATTCCCCAGTACCCATATAAACCAGATACACAAGGTGGTGCATGTGCCTGGAGTTCATTTGCAGTAGCTAGAGACCCTGGCGTACCCATTCTTTGCCTCTTTCAAACAAAATTTTTTTAAAGATGATAACACAGGGCTAGAGAGATGGCTTAGCATTTAAGGCGCCTGCCTGCTAAGCCTAAGAACCTGGTTCCAATCTCCAGATCCCACGTTTAGCCAGATGCAAAGTGACGCAAGGGCGTAATGCCGCACTTGCCCACAAGGGGGCGCACACATCTGGATTTCATTCACAGCAGCTGAGAAACTGCTGGCACGCCCATCTCTATCTGTCTCCCTCTCCCTCTCTGTCTGTCTCTCTCTGTGTCTCCAAAAATAAATAAAATAATTTTAAAAATTTTTAAAAAGATGATACACAAAAATACTGAACTTCATAAAAATATGAAATCGTATAGTATAAGCATATAAATCATTTTTAATTTGGGCAAAGAATTGAAAACAAACATAAAAGTTTAGAGCTGCATACATGGATATGTAGAAAAAATGTGTCATTAAGTGGTCGCGTTGTGAAGGAGCATTGTTATGTATGAAGTTAATTATGACAAGATCTTTTTATAATTACAATAGTAACTATAAGGAAATGTGAGAATGTAAGGGAATCAAAACATCTCAAAAGAAAGCACAGAAGGCAACAGTGGGGGGAAGAAATGAAAAGCTTCAGCTTAAAATGAACAAGTTGACAAGCCCTCTACTAGTAAGTCCTGTAAGTGAAATGGATTAAATACACCAATAAAATGCACGGATTGGCTGGATATTTTAAAAACACAAGACACAAGTAAATACTATCTCATTTTTCAGACCCAAGGGTACACATGGGCTAAAAGTGAAAGTTCAGAACATAATATGTAACCTGGAACCTACATGCAAAATAAAGCCAGGTATGTGCCAGTAGTCTTGGTTCTGAGGAGGCTGAGTCAGGAAAGTCAGTGCAGCACAGCAAGGATATAGAAAGGAGGGACAACGGGAAGGGGAAATGCGAGACAAACAAACTGAGACAATATATGTCAGGCCAATTTACTAGATTTGTCAATTACAAACATCCATATATGTACATCTATTATAGCTTCCAAGTATATGAAGCAAGCCTTAACAGAAATGAAAGAGCAAGGAACGTCAACATTCCCATGTCTTTGAAAAGAATTAGCATTCTCATTAGCTTCAGCCTTCAATGGGTTGGGTCTTGACCTCAGTGTATCTTTTCCAGTGTTCCAATGCAAAGCAGCTGCCGCCAATCCTCAATGGTGTTAACCTCTTTAACGACTGCAGCTGAAGCAATGCAGTCTCTTGAACTGAGGACCTAAAACTTGTTCCCATTTATTCCTGTGCCAAACTTTGTATTTTTCATATCTTTCTGCTTTGTGTTTTCCTCCACCAAACACACCAGTCCATTACTATGAAATTCAACTTTATTCAAGTTCTCAGGACAAAGGCACAATGCAGCCAGCCTCTTTGCTAGAATATCACATGAACTGCCTCTAGTGCAGTTCCCATAAAGTTCTTTTAATTCTCCTCTGAAACTTCATAAGCTAACCCTCCATGCTCCACATTTCTCCCTGGATTTTGGTCATTCAAGCTCTTACCAGAATAACCTATGAAGTTCTGCTTTATAGCATTGTAAAGCTTCTATAGTCCAAAGTTCCAGATCATTCCCTATTCCTCCTGCAAACCAATTCCAAAAACTAAAAACCACGTAGTTGGGCTCATTGCAGCACTTCTAGGTATAAATTTTCAGTACAGTTTCTCATTGGGACAAAACACCCACCAGAAGCAGCTTAGGGTTAATTTCAGCTCACAGTTTGGAAAAGAAGTTTCTATCATGGAAGCAAAAGCATGTCAGGAGCAGACAGCCAGTGTCACATCTTCACATCAAAAGAAATAGTGTAGAAGCACCAAGCAGGGCTGGACACCCCAAGTCTTGCCCCCAGTGGCACACCTTCTCCAGCAAGTCTTCACCTCCTGAAGGCTCCGTTAACTTCCCAAATAGTGCCACTGACTAAGATTAAGTGTTCAAACACATGAGCCTATAAGGGGACAATTTACATTTCCACAGGGGAAACCAACTGCCTTCTAATTAGATTTGAGGCCTGCTGCACAAAACCAAATTCATGCCTGATACTGAAAAACCTAATCAAAAGCCAATGGCTGAGAGAATCATTGTCCCTGAGGAGGGAAGCTACTACTGTTGTTTAGCTAAATGAGTATATTGCGCTCATCAAATTGTCTTCAAACTTTATATATTGACGCCTATAGATTAGTGTTGCTCTCAACTTTGGTCAAAGAAGCTTTTATTTACAGACTACACTGACCACTGGCAGTACTCAAAAGTCTTCAAGTCAAGTTAGTGCCGGTGAGTTGTTCAATGCTAAATAAGACATTTCTATGTCACTCTAGAAGTCTCAGGGAATATTGTGGAAAAGGGAGCTGAAAGAATGGGACAATCAGAGGATGGGGAGCAGTTGTTTGAAATGCTGTCTTGCAGACCTGAAGTGGCTATTGCACTTATGACCTCACAGCAACTGTCATTACCTGCACAAGACCTACATAACATCAAACCCATCCAACGTTAGAAATGATCATCAAAGCCAGGCGTGGTGGTGCACGGCTTTAATCTCAGCACCCAGGAGGCAGAGGTAGGAGGATCACTATAAGTTTGAGGCCACTCTGAGACTACACAGTGAATTCCAGGTCAGCCCAAGCTAGAATTAGACCCTACCTTGAAAAACAAAAAAAACAAAAAAAAAAGAAAGAAAAAAAGAAAGAAAGAAAGAAAGAAAGAAAAGAAAGAAAGGAAAGAAAGGAAGGAAGGAAGGAAGGAAGGAAGGAAGGAAGGAAGGAAGGAAGGAAGGAAGGAAAGAAAAACAAGAAATGATCAAAAGCCAAAGGCTCGCTCTCTGTCACTGCCTCTTTCTGTCTCTCTGCCTCTCTCAAATAAATTAATTTTTAAAACAAAGACTGGAGAGATGGCTAAGTGGTTAATGCACTTGCCTCGTGAAGCCTAAGGACCTAAGTTCAATTCCCCAGTACCTAAGTAAGCCAGATGCACAAGGTGGAGCATGCATCTGGAGTTCATTTGCAGTGGCTGGAAGCTGTGGCATGCCCATTGTCTCTCCCTCTCTATCCCTCTCTCTTTCCCTCTCTCAAATAAGTAAATAAATAAATAAATAATATTTTTAATCCAAAAGCAGAGCTTTATAGCTACTAAATTTCACTAGGTAAACTGTGGTTTAACATTCCTGCCTACTGAGATCTTTCTAAATCTTATTCTGCAAGCTGGTGAAATTGATGTTCTTTCTGACTCCTTGCAACCCACAAATATGATATGCATGCCTTATTTTCTTCATCTGG